>CM059017.1:41094888-41694888 GCA_030272315.1 Paspalum vaginatum | reverse complement strand
TTGGCCCTTACCTGCTTTCCTTGCGAGAATCCCACTTATACTAAGGTCTTCCCCTTTTATGTATAAGGCTACCCCTAGATCTAAAGGTGGATCCCAATAAAAATCACTACATATATTCTATTAGCCAGTAAAACTATCTCTAGAGGACTATTTATCTTTATCCTTAAATCCAAACTCTAATTTATCTATAGTGTAGCTATAATGCATATTTGCTGTATGCATGACCATATGCACACTCTGCTAGATAGCATGAGGGAGATAGCAGTAATAAGATTAATTTTTTATTGCATAAAATCAGGCCATAAGCTTAAGACTTGTCCTTTATGTTTTTTTTTCGGTGTACAAGGTCGACCTTAGGCTGCTTAAAGGTTCCCTTATTCTCTCACTATGTATGCCAGAATAGATGCATCCGGCATTTCCCACAATCCTATCCAGCCTAGCCACATGATAAATTGATACTACCTCGGGTAGTTTACAAAAGTAATACTCTCTCGTCGTAGATTAGTAAGTGGTTGTTTCACTATTGGGTGCGCCGTAATGACTATTCGTTTTGTTTAAAAATTAGTGTAAATACTTAAAATATAAATCATGTTTAAAATATTTATAATGATAAGTCAACCCATAACAAATTAAATGATATTTGCTTAAATTTTTTAAATAAAACCGAATAATCAAATATCAAACTTAAAATTTACAGCGAGCTATAATTTAAAACGGACCAAACGGAAAACACTGCCCCAATTGGAGGCGGCGCCTCGGCGTCATGGGACACCAATTATCGACTCCTCTTTCTTTCTTGGCCGTATCCTGGGGAGGAGCATGCGTGTGCTTCGATATTATCAACGAGACTATTCATCGATCCCACCTGGCCGTATGATGGGGAGACAGGGAGCTGCGTTACTGTTGAGATCTGCTTTATGGGCTTTTTTTTTTTGAAAGCAACACCTGTATTATACCATATAAACAAGGACCGTACAAGACCAGTGCAGTACCTACTAGAAACGTGCAGGGAGGACAGCTGTCCAAGCCAATTTGCAGAAAAGATCCTGCATACAGAAGAAATTACAAGAAGATCCTCAAGATCTTTTCAGCAACCGACAAACATTATGGGCCTTAGGCTATCCGCACTCGTGTGCAAAACTCCCCCTGTCCAATTTAGGGTAGCTTTGACGTCTGCAGCGGTGGACTGGAAAGCCTCCCATACGGTGGTAGGGTGATCTCCCTCCAACCCAAAATCTGGAGTCCTTCACGTTCAACTGCATCCACCCTGTCTCCTCCACGGTGGCAGTGCTCGGCGGCCTAGTGCCATGGGGCCGGACAGAGGTGGTGGAGGAGAGTGCAGGCGGCAGCGACGCCGCGACAAGTGAGGAGGCGGCGGCTCCCTATACGCGCCGCCGGACAACGAGCAGGATCCACTTGCGGCTGGGACAAACACACTCTCCATACCCACAACCATATTCCCAACATATCCATCATGTTTAATGTATAGATAATTGAGCGAGTGATCCCTCCTAAACGCACTATGACTAAGATTGGTTTGGATGGGTATATCCTACAAGGTTCCCTTAGCAAGTAAAACATGCAGGTTTTATTGATTAATATGACATGTGTTGTGTTTGCAGAATTAGGAAATTTATGCATCAAGTGGGGATTCTAGTGGGCTTGCCATTCACTTTGTTGAATCAACCGCTAGGCGCGAGGGTACATCATCTACTGAGCGCGTCAGTGCATTATCCACTAGGTGTGTTGGTATATCATTTGTTGCATGTGTCAGGTTGATGGCTTTGAGCATTGCATAAAACCTTGCGAGGGATGTACCGATTGGACTCTCCGGTACAATGTACGTGCACAAACAAGAAAAACACATAAGTTGAGGCAAACAATAAGCTCCACAGGTTTTAGGGGGAAGAATGCCGTGATTGGAGTTAGAATGGAGAAGTCAAGGATTATATGGGATCCTTACCGGTGGTGTCGGTTCTGGTGGGGTGGTGGGCAGCAAGTCACCGGACACACTGAATAGCGAGGTAGCGGTCATTGTGAAAGCGCCATGGTGGCAGGTATGGTCGGCCTGAGTGGAGATGGAAACGTCAGAGTGGTGGCCGCATGATGATGACGGGGTTGGGAAGGCGTCTATGAAAAAACAGTGATGAGATGGGTGAAACTTGGTATAAATAGATGGAGGTTTGTTTTAGATGATTTTATAGACTAGTGTCATCCGAATCAGGGTTTGGATTGACGAAGGCAAGACCTTTTGAGTATATAGAAAAAAGAGAACAACGACGTCAATCGCTAGGCCCACAAGGTTGCAGGCCTAGCATGAGGCACTGAGCTGGGCATAAGATGGCGACATTGTGGCATGACGACATCATCTGGATAGGACCCAGAAGATAGTGGAGAAAAGTTTTGAGAAATGTATGAGTGGATGGAGCTTGATTTTTAGGGAAATTTAGGTGCAAGAATAGCCTAAATCAGAGTTGAAACGGAGATGAAATGAGGTATTTAGTGGATAGGGGGTAGTTTTAGAATTTTGGAAGAGCTAAAGGGGTAGGAACAGACTTTTCTTGGCATACTTCATGGATTTTACCCGCGAGGGCTAAAAACCTAGGCCTGGGGGTTTTGGCTCGATCCCAGCACATGCATGTGCACGGGGCGTGAACTGCTTGATTGCGCGGGCCCAACACAGCGCAGAGGGGGGACAACGGCGCTAGGATGCGGTGTCAGCGGGGCCCACGTGCAAGTGAGGGAAATGGGTGATGACATCACACCGGGCGTGACGGCCGCATCGGCCGAACCGGTCGCACTTGGTTGAATCGTTCCGCAACGCTATTCTCCTGCGGTTCTCGTTGGTGGCAACGGCTCTGGCGGCATGTTCACCGGCGGAAGTACCAGGGCGTGGTGGTGAATCCGGCGACGGTATTGGGGAAGTGGATAGGTAGTTGGAGATGGGACATCGCGGCGGCGGCATGGGTGTGGGCTAATGACAAGGGAGTTCGCACGGCGGCATGGTTTTGTGGATGGCAAGAGAAGGCGGTGAGAGGCTGTGGAGGTGGTGGGCATTGAGGTGAGGCTCGTGCTTGCCCGAATCAAGTGGGGAGGGAGCGGGTAGGGTGGATTTGGTGGCGGCATGATGGTGATGGCATTCGTTGTGGCATGCGTCAGTAGAGAATGAGGTGGGAAGGGAGAAGGATGAGAGCTCTGGCGAGCTCAGATACGGAGGGTGAAGGGGCTTCGTGCCCTTTTATAGGGCAAGAAGAAAGAGGCGAGGGTGTCGGCATCATGCGGTGCCGCAACGCGCGATGCGCGGTGCCGTGTGTTACGCTGCATCACGTGCGTGGGCTAATTTATGGCGAGGTAGGGTGGGCGCAACGGGGACAAGGTGGTGTTGTCGCTCATCGTGTCGCGCGACGCAAGGGCTGTAGGGAGCCAGGCGACGTGACAGGGAGCTACGATGGAGACCGGGTGGAGCAAGGTGGGGTCGAGTGGCATCGCAGCTTTGTCGCTTTGTGCGGCGTGTGTTGTCATGGTGTGCGAGCCAATGGAGGCAAGAGATGGGGAAGGACGCAGGTGGCAAGTGGTGCGGCGAGCGAGGCGGTGGTCGGAGGGAATTGAAGTCGAGGCGGGGATAGAGATGGGGCGGGTGGTGATTTGATGGCGACGCAGCGATGGTGACAGGGCAAGCGGGGTTAGGCAGTGACGGGGTAGGGCCAGCATGGCAGGGCTCAGTGAGACCAGGGCACGTCGCGCGATGTGATGTGGTGGCGCCCGGTCGAAGCTGGAAGATGGAGAGGGGGTGAGAGGAGGAGGTTAATGGGCAGGGTCCGTCTCGCTGCTAGGGAGAGAGGGAAGGGGTAAGCCGGCCGCGGCGGGAGGCTGGGCCATGGTTGGGCATGAGAGAGGTGGGGAGAGAAGGGGGTTGGTCCGCGGCGGCGACCCGATTGAAGAGGGAGGGATTTTTCTGTTTTGATTTTGTATTTTGGATTGGGTTTTTAGGAAGGAAATTTGAGGAGATTTTGTGGAGCTTTTTGAGGATATTTGGAGAGGGAAAATTTGGAGACTTTATGGAAGTTTGTTGAGCTCATAGTAATACACTCAACGACGAACAAGGTTCCGAAAATTGATTTTCAATTAGGGAGAGATTTAGAGAAAATTTCAGGTTGTTATTTTCGGGGCATTACAACCACACGCTGGCTAGGAAGACCACTTATTGCATGGGCTTACGAGTCATTTTTGGATGGTTCGAAGCCTCCTACTCACTACTTTCCCCTATAAACACGGTAGTTTACATTGGCTGACTCCTCTTTTTGCAAATTAAAGTGCATTTTGGTGGTTGTTGGAACATATTAGTGCATACATCAAGTATTTGGCTTCCTCTCTTGTTCTCTGTGCGTGCTAATAGTCTGATGGCTGCTGCCGTAAGTGGAAATACTTTTTTAATTTAAAAAACTGCAATTTTCGTCGGCCTATTAAAGCTGACGGAAATTGTCGGCTTTTCTGGCTAGCGGAAATTATTGTCCCGCCGCCGCTAATTTCCGTCGGCCTGACGTTGCTTTTTCGGCATCGGCTGGTGGCCGACGGAAATTTCTGTCGGGAGAGGGCTAATTTCCATCGGCTTTAGCCGACGGAAATTCCCTGGTTTCTTGTAGGGATGCAGATGACATGTACGTCAGTTGTGGCACATCCGTAGGAGGCAACACCTTATTTATGGGGGAATAAACCCTAGTGACTGGTTAGAAACATTGGACGACCAAGGGATCGAACCTATGCTGGTGGCCTGCACAGCCGCGTTGTGCTCACCACTAGGCTACGGCTGAGTTCTCAAACCTTCGACAAGAATCTAACATATATAGAGGTTATTTGCAAGATGGCTAAGACACTGAGGATGCCATATTGAATACCATCTTCTGTAGAGGACATTTCTGCTCGTGCTGGCCTGTTCTTGCTTTTGCTCGTGCAAGCTCGATCGGCTTGGCCTCGTGTGGCATAGATGCTGGGGCTTGCTGGACCGTTGGGCACTTCACTTCCCTGCCGGATTCTTCACCTCTAGCCCTCTCATCTCCATCCCCACTGTGGGAGCATCTAGTTCCACAGTACCCTATGCAAGCCCAAACTGCACTTTTTTTTTTCAATTTTGCCCCTTCCTCAAACTTTTTACAAAAATAAATCCTCTCCAAAAATTTTTGCACGACATGACCCCTTTTGCGGCGCCATGAGCAGTGGCGCTGCAGCAGAACACCGCGGCGCCATGAGCAGTGGCGCAAGCCCTGCCACGTTGGCACCTCTCACCCGGTGGATGCCAGCGTGGTGAGCGTGGGGCCTACCTGCGGCGCCAGATGCCGTGGCTTTGTGGATCTGCGGCGCCAGATGCCGTGGCTTTGTGGATCTGCGGTGCCATCCCAAATGGCCATGCAGCCTCGACGTGCATATGGGCCGCGGCCCACCAACGTGCATCCCCCTCGCCCTCACTTCTCCTCGCCCCGCTCCCCACTCTCGCACTTTTGTCACCCACGCCGCTGAGGCCCGCCCTCTAGGCCGCTGCGTCCACCTCGCCGCCGCCTGGTTGGACCCGCTGGCTCATGTTGTTGCTGTGGCGGTGGCCCGCCCGCCCGCTCGCCGGCTGACTCGAGGTGTCTACACCAACCTGCGCGCTGTGTCTCTGGCACGGCTCTCTATAGGCTGTAGCCGCGCACGCTGGCGGCCACCCGCGAAGAGTGCGGCTGCTCCCAGTGCCGGCCACCTCCACCTCCCAAGTTGGTCCGGCCATCTCAGTAGAGAGCAAAGGTATTTCTCTGGACATCACCATATATTCTACGTTAGGGGAAAATTAGATGTTGGGAATAGATTAGGGTTAGAGACTACATTGTAGTGGTTATTGGTTAGAGAGTAGAGTAGGGTTAGAGACTACAAATTTAGACTAGGAGGACAAAATGTTAATCCCATGTTTGTATTTATTATTGCACGGAAATAGTCTAATTAATGCAAAAAATCAAAATTTTGTAAATGGATTGTTTAGTTTGTGTGTTCCATGGGGGAATTGTTAGAGAGAATGGAGAATTTGACAATATGAAAGAGAAAGTTGAATTATTTGAAAGGCCCTCCACTTATATATAATTGGGATCTCGAATCAAGAAGTTGTTGGGATGTTTGGTTAGGCAGGGGGGTTGATGTTATGAGGTCGGTTTGACACTGGAAAGGCAAGGGCTCACTGTGTGTTGATGAGAATATCATTCAATTCCAATTGGAGTACATACAAGGACATTATGAAGAAGAGCAATTTTTGACGCTCGTTATATACTAAAATTATGGATTATTTTTATATGATTTTATATCTTTTCGAGAGTCAATCTTATCATTTACTCTTATTTTACTAACAAATAACCCCGTTTTCGAGAATGCTCTTTGTTTTTGTGCAATATGTATTTTTGCAGGATAATAGGGAATAATGGAGGATATTTGAGAATTTCTCAAAGAAAGGATTTATGCTATGAGGAAGCTCTGAGGCAAGGACTAATTGAAAACCCAATTGAGGAAGAAGCCCAACAAGAGAAGAGTCTTAAAAAGATAAGGATTGGTTGAAGGACTAAATCCTGAAATCTTCTCGAAATTCATTACAGCAGCAGCTTGTTGGCCCAATTTGGAGACCTTAACGACTTCAAATGGAGAAAGTTTGAATACCAAAGTTGTAGATCTCTTCGAGCTCTACAATTTAGAGTCCGAGTTTGCATTAATTGGACTCTAGATGAGTAATTTATGGTCAAAATACCATAGGCTGCATAATATGGAAGGATTATTTCGGGAAGGATCAAAACGATGACTTCATCTCCAAGCAAGGAAGGATATGGACGACCGTGATTCTTCTAGAGGCATGGATATACATGGAAATAGATGTTTTCATTGTTTTAGGACTCTTAGAACCGACCTATTAGATTCCATGTATAGGGTTCCCTCCTGGGTATAAATATAGAGCCTCCCAAGGGCAGAAGGGAGAGCACCACCGCATTATTCATTACAAGTCGAGAGTCTAGGGCAGAGGTCGGGGGCGAGAAGCGTTCAACTCAGCGAGAAGTACATCTCGGTGAAAGGAGGAAGCAAGAGGAGGCAGGAAGCCGGTCGGTCGGCCGACCCCTAGGGGTCTGGTCGACCGACCAGGCGCTTCCCGAGGAGGCCTCGAGTTCATCTTTTGACATGTTCTTCGTCGAGTTCATCCCGACGACTATGCTTCAAAGTATACGATGTATCTCGAGTAATTCCTTGTACTTTCTTCGATACTACGATGAAACCTTGTTATTCGATCAATAAAGGTTGTCTTTTAGACTTAGCTTGTTGTTTATACATGACTTATGATCCATATTTTTGCAATGCTTAATTCCAACATGGTTTTTTGGCCGAATTAAACGTTTTCATGTTCTTTTAGTAGATCTTTTTACTTTAATTAGTTGATTGAATCTGCTCATGCTTAGAGATGGCTAGGGTTTGCTAGTTCGTCGATTACCTGGTTACTAGTGACAGTAGAGCCCGGGGAAAGGTTCGAGTAGATCCTTGACATTCATGATCATGTTTATTCTATGCTTATGATTAGATCTAATTTCAAGGTTGTTCTTAGTATGAAGGATGTTTGTCTCATATCTCTTGTGGATCCTTTTGCCATGTTAAACCTATCGTTTCCACGTTTTTAGCCTAAGCCTGGTTCTATCGTTTTATGCTATAGTTTAAACCCTGTTTAGAACATATTTAGTTTATTAAGTAAGATATAATTAGAGTAGTCTTAATCATCTCTTAAAGCTTGCTTTAGATCTATTAGAATTAGTTAGTAATTCAGTTAATATTAGATAGATAGTTTCTTAAACATAATTATTCCCGAATTGACAAAACCCAAGATACTCATCCTGGGAAAAAGCTACCGCGATACTGTGCGCTTATAGTATAAGGATTGGTGTGCTTAAGGGCTGTCAACAGCAATATAATGTGAATTGTTTGACGTTGTTGCTGAACTTCAATGCATGTCAGAATTTGTTAGAGTGAAGAAGGAAGCAGTGGAAGCTGTGCTCAAATAGGGTGAAGCTGATGGTAATTTAAAGCATTAGCTGGCTCATGATGGTCATTCGGTAAAGGAAGGTAATGGTCAATTGGATGGTCGGTCTTTTCAGGATAGCCTTGATGCTCATTCGTACAAGCAACTTGAGGTGTGTGACAACTTTCACCTTGCTGTGATGAGCGACCGATTTGATGCCACGTCATTGAAGGAAATAGATGAGGAGGATGATTGGTGGCGGATGATGAGTCTTGGGGAAGGGGTCGAGGTGGATTGGAGGTGCGGAGGTGGAGGTGGAGAATGATGAGTCTTAGGGAAGGGATCGAGGTGGAGGTAGAGGTGCTGAGGTGGAGGTGGCGGATGATGAGTCTAGCGAAGGGGGTCAAGGTGGAGGTGGTGATCAGCGAATGCTCATGGTGATGCACGCCCAGCAAGCATCTCGGGCTGATTTGATTCGCTCTGTTCTAGAGGAAGAGAGGATGATGCTCGAGTTACACAACGTGGAAATCCCACAAGTCCACTTCCATGAGGACTTGAGTCATGCACGCTTGGTAAAAATGTGACACCAGCCTTAGGACAATGCATCAGACAGCGAATGCAAGCCAGTGGATCATTCAGTGAATGTGACACCAGCCTTGAGACGCTAGAGAAGTTACAATATTTCCTAAAGGATTACGTTGTTCATCATCACCGGCCACACAAGATGAAACATTCAAAGGCTGGGTTGAGGTACACCGTCGTTTGCAAGCAAGGATGCCCTTGGTCAGTACACTGCTGTCACGATAGGAGGCTTGGAGGGTGGAAGATTACGAGTGTGAACCAACCACATACATTTCGGTCATCCGAGACTCTTTGAGTGCACGGATAGAACATGGCCAAATACATAGGGTGTCGTATCCCTGGTATCGTTGCTGTGGACCTGGATGTGAAATATAGAGAATCTGATTGAAACCATCAAAACATTAACTTGGTACCATGTCAACTATTCAAAGGCATGGTGGGCCAAGCAACACGTGATGGAATTGGTGTATGGAGATTGGAAGGAGGCATACAACTTGCTTCCTAGGGTCCTGCATGCAATACAACATTGCAATCCAGGGATGGAGTGGTATACGTACATTGGAGGATGGACGGTGATCGATCAAAGTGGGAATAGTGCACAATTGCTACAATGTGTGTTTTGGTGCTTCGGTCAGTGTGTTGAGTCCTTTGAGTTGATACTTAGTTTGCCGTGACATGTCAGCATGGTTAGCAGACTTGAGCCACTATGTGTCCTTTGATATTCACTACAAGAAACCACAGAAAGTTCGTCGGTTTATATAAATTCTTCGGGCGCCAGAGACCCGATGAACTTATAACGAATAAGTTCGTCGGTTTTTCCTTAACCGACGAACTTAGTTAAGTTCATTGGTTACAGCTCCAGGCCAACAAACTTAACCACGGCCTAGGTCTGATCTCGATCTCGATCTGGTTTCTGTCCCCTTCCCCAAACTGTGCGCCTCATCTCTTCTCTTCCCCACGCGCCACCACCGCGCTGCCGCCGGCCCGCGCCGCCACCCCACCACGCCGCCTCCACCTCGCGCTCCGTCCTAACCACGCCAGTGTGCCACCACCTCGCCACACCACGATGCCGCTCCGTCCCCATTGCGCTGGTCCCCCACCCCTCTGGTCCCCCACCGCCTGTCACTCATCGCCGCGTCGCTCCGCTCCCCCACGCCGCCACCGCGCC
Organism: Paspalum vaginatum; assembly: GCA_030272315.1. Taxonomy (NCBI): domain Eukaryota; kingdom Viridiplantae; phylum Streptophyta; class Magnoliopsida; order Poales; family Poaceae; genus Paspalum; species Paspalum vaginatum. The sequence goes on along the minus strand of CM059017.1, from coordinate 41,685,130 downwards.
GCTCCCCCACCTCACCGCCGGCCCGTGCGCCACCTGGCTCTCCCCCGATGCGGTACCCCCTGGCCCCTACTGGATGGCCGGCCCCGCCGCGCGGCGTCCCCTCACCGCCGCAGCAGGCTCCCGCCCTTGGAGATGTGTGGGCCCATGGGCGCGTAGGAGACCAGCGCTTGCCACGGAGCCTCCTCCCACCGCCGATTGTGGAGCCCCCCCCCGGCATAGAAGGGTCGGGGGGCTAGGCCAAGGTGCCGGCACCTCCTCGATCTAGTTGCCTCGCCCTCGAACACCGCTCCCGACAACATCGAACAAGGTAGCAATTCATGTGTCCTTAAATAGTATGTGTACAATATTGGCTTAAATTCGTCAGTTTGTCACATGTTACTCAATAATTTCGTGAGTTACTTAGGGACTAATTCGTGGGTCACCTGGAGAACAGATGAAATTAGTGAACAAATGTTGTATATTAATTGTTAATTGTGCTTTGAACCAGTACTTAGGCCTTAATTATGCTTATAGTTGTAATTTAAGTTTTACTTTGGTTTGTTTGTTTTTATTAAGCAATTTTTTATATATGTTTAGGCCTTAAGTATATTTGATGTCTTTTCGGTTTCATCATTATATTAGTGCATTGTTTTATGTCTAATTCGTACGTCACACAGTAGTGAGCCTAGGCGTCACCCGTTTCGGAACAACGCATGTCACATTTCGTTGTGACATGCGCAGTTCCAGAATTGTCCCCGCGTATATTTTGGGACAGCCTAATAATGTAAGTTGTTGCATATGAACTATATATGATGTGAGATATGGTTGGAGTGGACATTTCGGTTGCATAACCCTAGTTGTTCTCCAACGCACCATGATGAGGCATGCGTTTGGAGAACAGCGGGGTTATGCTGCCGAAATTTCCTTCTGACCATATATCACGTCATAGGTCGTATGCAACAACCTACATTATTGGGTGGGTTTAGGACACATCTTTCCTACTAGGGTCTGAACAGTCACCTAAGCCACGTTCATTGACAACAGTTAATTTTTTAGCTTTGCATAATGGGTGACGATCAAAGGGCGATGTATGACGGATGGAGAAGTGATGGTGCACACTCAAAGAAATGGGCTCAAATAACAAATGCTTTCTTGAATCATGCATTCATGGGGCCAGCTCGCGTAGTATTGTGTCCATGTTGTCTTTGTGCAAACCGTGACTACTATCGTAAGGATCAAGTACAAGAACACCTTTGTAAGTATGGGTTCATGCCTGACTATATGGTGTGGAGCAAGCATGGAGAAGGTAGAGAGCGGCCCATTGAGAGAGATAACAACAACAACAACAACAATCATGACAGGATGCATGAGATGCTGAATGACCTTGGTAGGCAATTTGATGTTGGTCCTGAAGCTGAGGAGAGAACCCTACCGAAGGAGGTGGAAGAATTCTATAGGCTGCTCGCCGCATCTAATGAGATACTGCATGAATCAACTAAAGTTACCATGTTGGAGGCGGTGACACGTCTGATGTCTATGAAGGCCAAGTTCAACTTTTCAAATGAATGCTACAACTTCATAGTCAAACTGATAGATGATATTCTTCCGCCGAACCATAAGATGCCAAAGGACATGTACCAGTCAAAAAAAATGTTGAAGGGTCTCGAAATGAGCTATGACAGGATCGACGTGTGCGAGAATAACTGCATGTTGTTCAGGAAGAATGGTGATGAAAAGTTGAGTCATTGCAAACGTTGTGGTAAGTCGAGATATGCCGAGGTGTTAAACAAGGAAGGAGAATCAGTGACTATAGAAGTTCCGATTAAACAACTTCGTCGCATGCCCATGACTGAAAGGTTCAAATGGTTGTACCTGTCTAAAGAGACAGCACATCCTATGAGGTGGTCGAAGGAGGGAGAACGCGAGCATGATGACAATATAATGATACACTCGTCTGATGGCGAGGCATGGCATGCCTTGGACCGCTTCGATCCAGAATTTGTAAGTGACCCTAGGAGTATTCGCTTTGGGTTGTCGACGGACGGTTTCACTTCTTTTAGTATCGGTGCTGCTCCATACTCGTGTTGGCTTGTTTTCATCGTGCCATACAATCTGCCTCCCTAGTTGTGCATGAAAGAGGGGTTTGTATTCCTTGCCATGGTTATTCTAGGTCCTAAACATCCAGGGAAGAATATCAATGTCTTCATGGAACCGTTAATTGAAGAACTGAAAGAGTTATGAATAGGGGTGGAGGCATATGATGTTGTTGCTAACGAAAAATTTGTGTTACGTGCTGCATATCTGTTTTCATTCCATGATTTGCTGGCATATGGAATTTGGTCTGGCTGGTGTGTCCATGGCTGCATGTGTTGTCCCATATGTATGGCAGACACTGATGCATTCATTTTAAACACGGTGGCAAAGTATCTTTCTTTGATTGCCATCGACGCGAGCTTCTATCTCGGCATGACTACATATTTGATACAGTTTCTTTTCAAAAGGGCAAGGCCATTATGAAATGACGACCATCAAAGCGATTGTTGGGATGGCTTGATGAGCTCGTAGATGACGATGATGGTGGGTTCTTGGGTTACGGTGAAGAGCACAACTGGACTCATAAGTCTTTCCTTTGGGAGCTCCCTTATGCAAAAGCATTGATTCTACCTTACAACATTGATTTGATGCACTAGGAGCATAATGTTGCTAAAAGCATCATAAGTATGTGTTTCGACACGGATAAAACAAAAGACAATGTGAAGGCTAGAAAAGACTTAGCTGAGATATGTGATAGGCCTTGGCTAGAGATCCAAATTAATTCAAATGGAAAGGAGAGTAGGCCACGAGCTCCATACTGTCTGAAGCCGGAAGATAGGAAACAGATATTGAAGTGGTTGCAAACCTTGAAGTTTCCCGATCGCTATGCAGCCAACGTAAAACGGGTAGTAAATGTCAGCACTAGTAAGCTCAATGGGTTAAAAAGCCATGATTATCATATTCTCATGGAGAGGCTTTTACCAGTAATGTTCCGTGGCTATTTTGATGATGAGTTGTGGAAACTGTTCGTAGAACTGAGTTACTTCTATAGGCAGTTATGTGCAAAGATAATATCAAAGAAGTTGATGCATGAGTTAGAAAAGGGAATTCCGGTTCTTCTATGCAAAATGGAAAAAATTTTCCCACCTAGTTTCTTCAATGTGATGCAGCATCTGCTAGTGCATTTGCCATGGGAGGCATTGGTTGGAGGGCCTCTCCAATTCAGGTGGATGTATCCTGCAGAAAGAGAATTGAAAAAGTTTAGGGCAATGGTATGCAACAAGGCAAGGGTAGAGGCCTGCATCGCTGAGACATTTGCAATTAAAGAGATATCCAACTTCTCAAGCAAGTATTTTGTGGAGAAACATAATGTGAATGTGCCTTCGATGTGGTACCATACTGTATCGGAACCACCCAATAGCGAGGTAAAGATCTTCAAATGGAAGGGTAAAAGTGTTGGGGCTTCAAGTCATCATCACGTGGACTACGCCGAGCGCAACTCGACAATGTTGTATATGTTCACCAACATGGAAGAAGTGCAGCAATATTTTCCGTAAGTGATGATGTCAATGTATTAGGATTTCGACAATTTAGTGAAGTATGTATTATAACATAGCTAACAAATGATGCAGTCGTTCGACAATGAATACTAGAAATCCTCTAGACAACCTACACAGAAGCAACTTGATAACCTCCGTCTTTGTGGGTCAAAACATGCGCCATGCTTCGTGCAGTGGTTTTACCAATATGTAATTTCCAACTCCCATCTCTTATAAGATCTTGACTTACGTCAAACTACACCTAATAATGATTCATATACCTTACACATACTTTACATGTAGGCCATGAGCCATAAGGAAATACCACCAGATCTACGTCAACTATCAAGTGGTGATGTGATGGCTAAGAACTTCAGCCGGTACGATATCAATGTATTTCGTTTCCGAACAGCGAAATTAGAAGCGAGCCGTCCACTTGCAGCCACTTGCGATAGTGGAGTAGTCACTACGGTGTCCGATGCAAATGGGAACACTCTTGAATACTACGGTGTGATCTAAAACATAATTGAGTACACCTTTGCAGGCCCGAAAGTACTCAAGGTTGTATTCTTCGATTGTCTATGGTTTGATCCACTCAATGGCACGCGTGTAGATAAATTCGGGATGGTGGAGATGAAGCACAACTCCTGGCTTCAAGGACAATACAGCAACATTGTGCTTGCACATCAGGTGGAGCAAGTGTACTACATGGCATATCCACAGCCTAGTATGAAGTCTTGGTGGGTTGCATGTAATGTTAACCCTCAATTATATCCTCCCGATGATGTCAATGAGCTCCAAAGCAATACAGGAGATGATGTTGCTGATGTGTATCAAGAAGAAGATGTAGGAGATGACTTTCCAATATCTGATCAGGCAGGTCTCAATCAATTAGGTGCAGATGTCATAGAGCTAATAGATGAAGAGCCAGGTCCTCCTAGTAGAAAACGTAGAACGAATCTAAGGATTCAACAGATTCAAGAACGTCTTAATGCAATTCGAGTCCAAGATGCAGCGGATGATGCCGAGGGATTTTGACAAGTATAATGTTGTTCATTTATGTATATCCATTTATGTTATTTCATAATGTTATCTCATGTATGCTTTCTTATACTAACAAACTGTATTTGTTTTGTACAGATGTTACGACATGCGAAGAAAGCCTTTTCTAAGGCGAGGTCAAAGAGTAAGGGTTCTAATGGAGGATCGTCCTCAGTTGGGAGCATTTTTCAGGGGACTGTGCAGAGTAGGCAGCGGCAGCAGCAGCTTCTTGGGTGTATGGAGGAGTGTGCACGAAAGCAGGCGGAGGAGCAGCAGGCAGAGTTGGAGGAGCAGACGGAGGAGCAGCAGGCGGAGGGGCAGATGGAGATAGATGCCAAGGAGGAGGCTCGAGCAGATGCGGAGTTGGCTGCATCACATGCAGCTGACCCTATGATGGATGGAGTAGAGACTGGCGGGTCTTGTTCAGCTGGCACAATCAGGTATGAGTCATACTAATTGTCTCGTATACGACTTCCACATGTACTATGCAAGTGTTATGTGATCTAATCTATAAATTCTTTTTTACATACTAGGTTTTGAAAGACCGTCTCCATCCGACAGCGATGTAACCCTGCGGATAGGTCAGTGATTGTGCCGGTAGGAGACAGGTACCAATTGCCGATGTCATGTATTTAGGTAATACTAATTTCTTATTATATATATACATATTAATGTGATTTAATGTCTTTGATTGCAGGAGTTTGAGAGAGGTCGGTTGGTCAGGGGTAGGCCACTGTACGCCAGTTAACTCGGCATTGGGTGCCTTCTGCCGCTTCTACTACCCTGGCATGGTCACCCTGCCCAACGGGGATCAAGTAGCGGCCCACAAGTGGCAACATTTGGGGCTCAAGGAGCATGTGGATGGAGATGGTCAGAATGTGGATGGAGGCACCTGTCAGGGCGCTGTGTGGAAAGGTTTTTGGGTGAGTTGGCTAGACTAACAATTCGGTTGTTCATGGAAATTATGCTTTCGACAATGATGAACTTGACATCATGTCATAACGCAGGAACGATACCACTTGGATGGCGAAGGCGACTATGGAAAGGAGAAAATGGCCAAACTGAGTGTTCCAAAGGGCAGCCATGAAAGTCGTCAGGGACTCCTTCAGCAATGCTCGTATCCGGGCGATAGTGAATTTCCATACGAAGGTCAACAATATCAATATGAAAAAGGCACCATAAATGAAGAAACTGCACCTTGAAGCAGAAGAGTTGATTCAAGGAGAGGTTGATTGGATCATGAAGGATCCTGAAGCTTGGAGGTGGATCTGCCACCATTGGGCAAGAAGTGACTTCCAGCGGGCATCGGATAGAAATCGAGGTAACAGAACCAGTAAACCAAGGATGCAAAGGTTCGGAGCAGATGGGTTCATTGGCAAAGAATAACACATGGTATGTATGCATGTTACCACCTTAAAATTTGATATAAGTCAATGTCACTAACTTTGCACTGCAGGATGCTGAAAATGGCGGCGTTCGCCCAAGCTTTGTGGAAGTCTTTATTCGGGGGCACCAAGGCCCAGATCTGGAGAATCCAGAGGTTATGTGCGATGAGCAAGCGACCGAGAAGCTTGTAAGTATATTAAATGCAGTGAACATCGACTGACAACTGCATATACACTAATGACTCTGTTTTGCAGGCGAAGTACAAAGAACAGCTAATCCAACGCCATGGACATGACTATGATTGGAGGGGCACCCCACCAGACGTTGAAGCCATACACCATGGCAGGTATGTAAACCTCAGAATTTGAAGATAGTTCAATGTCTTGTGTTACTAGTTGTAGAATCATTGGCGACTAATGTTCATAGGTGGGGTTGGGTGATGGTGCCTTGGAGCACGATCGAATTCCAAGGCCGCAAGGGACATGCCAAGGGAGCTCTCATGGGACATTGAGAGCCCAGCAAGAAGCTCAAGAGAAAACTCATAGACTTGAAGAGGAAACTCGTAGGCTTCGAGAAGACAATAATTACATGAAAACGTATCTTGTGGTACGAACTATAACATGTTCTGTAGACAATGCTATACTATTTTACATTTGATTGTGATCTAAGTAATAAATCTTGAACAAGAATTTTCTCAGAGGCTTGGATCTAATGTTCTAAAGTTTTGACCTCCACAACTTTCCCCACAGGTAAACTCTAGTTGTATCAATCAGTGCCTCTGAACCAACTAATCTATTGATATACATGTTTTGTAGGTTCCACCTAACTACTTCAGTACTCCTACCACCCAAGAACCACCACTTGGAGATGCTCAGGGTTCTCAGCCTCCTCCTAATTGGATAGTCCCCTATGGCCAAGCCCCCCTATTGGAGATGCCACCTAGGTAAAGATTTCGCTTTATTTGAGTTACTATGACTTAAGCGACCTATTTTGAGTTCTTTAATATATATAGCATATCTATTTATTTGAGTTGCAGGGGTCCAAGCCTCAACAATGGATGTATCATACCCAAGGACCGGCCTTTAGAGATTCTACTCAGGTAAAAATGCTTTAACATCTTTTATCTAACAAACCAAGATAAAATGGCAACCGATGATGCTTTAACATCTTATTTATGCTATATATTGTCAACCAGGCGCGGTGGATGTACCCTGGTCAACCAATGATGATGTATCGTGGGTAGCCGATGTTTCACCCCTACTTCGTGTCGTGGCGTCCCACACCTCCACCGATGACACCACCGGTATGTAAACATGTCCAAGTTATCCAATAGAAAACCAAACAAACATAGGAAACTTATGCGCTATTTTGAACAGATACAGGTTACATTCAATGACTTAGTTGAATTGTTGACTTATTAGTTGTACCTAAGTTTAGCTCAAATTGTCACCTTTAGATTACCTTGAGAGTTTGCCTTTTCAACTTGAATTTAGGTAAAGTATGCAGTTTGGGCCTAATTTATGTTAAGTGTGACCTATATACAGATATAGTTGGAATTTAGGTTAAGTTTGCCATTTGAAGACAAATTTGGGTTAAGTTTGACTTATATACAAATTTGCGATATAGTTGCAGGGTTCTACTTCCCGTGCCCCGTCACAAAATCGTGATGACGTGGATGGCTTCCTCAACGAATCTGGCGGTGGCGGAGGAGGTAGCAGTCACAACTCAAACCATCCAAATGATGGGGCTAGCTAGGTTTCAGCTAGAGGACTTTGCATGCATGTGATGAACTTTGCATGGTGGTTTTCATGTACCCTAATTTGGACTTCATATTATCGCCTGGACTTTGCATGTGGGACTCGAATTTGTATGTGTTGGACTACTTAAGATTTGCATCTGTGAGGCTTGATGAGCTATTGTTGATTTCTGTGTGGTATGATATATATAATTCTGCCTGTGATTTTCTAGAATTCGGTTTGTAATTTTCTGAAATTTCTGATGACTAGATAGGAAAATAAAAAAAAAGATAAGTTCGTCGGTTTGGTGGCCGACGAACTTACTCGGTCCGCGCCAGTTAAGTTCGTCGGCCGCTGGTGGCCGATGAACTTAAACTAAGTTCGTCGGTTCTGGTGGAGCCGACGAACTTAATGGCGCCACCACTTTAATTTCGTCGGTTGTACAAAAACCGACGAACTTAAATTAAGTTCGTCGGGACCATCGAACTTATCTGAATAAGAACGTAGAGTTAAGTTCGACGAATAAGTTCGACGGCTGGCCGACGAACTTAGTTTAAGTTTATGAGTATAGGCCTAAATTTGTGAGTTTCTGGCCGATGAATTTTAGCTGGATTCTCGTTGTGATTTGTGCTCTATTGTTGATGCAATAGCCCACAAAACGTAACCAAACCTAACTCATAATAGAAATTGAAAACATAACAGAAACGCAAGAAAACTTGGGAAAAATTGAAGTGCCAACCCGAAAAACAGAAAACAGAAAAACAGAAACAAAAAAACAGGCCAGGTGCGGGGGGTACATCCTGCGGCGCCCGCAGCTGCTTGCTATGGCACTAAGCGAGATGGCGTTGCAAGCCCTGCCGCGCCAACCGTCTTGGCGCTGCCGCAGGCAGCTGTGGTGCCACAATCGCTAAATTATCAGGAAGCTCCAGCGGCGGGCTGCAATCTGCGGTGCCATTCGCTTTACTGCCACAGGACCCTACTGCAGCACCACCAGAGTTGAACCATCAGGGTGCACTCGTGGACCTTCGAGCGTGGCGCCGCAGGACTATACTGCGGAGCCACAGCCCGCGGCGCGGCAAGACTGTACTGCAGCACCACCAGGATTTAACCATCAGGTAGCACTCGTGGACCTTGGAGCGTGCGGCGCCACGGCGCTGCAGGACTCTACTGTGGTGCCACAACCCACGGCCTTGCAAGACCTGTGCCTGTTTAACAACGTTCCGTACTCCATAGGCTATCTTTCCTATCTAAGTGGCTATCTTTTCATGCCCAAAGGAAGCCATCAACATTGTTAGGTAAATTTGACACTATACAACCATACGTTTCAATATAATGAAAAACATAAATCCGAGAAATCCTAATTCATGAAAAAAAATACAAAAGCAGACGCATTTAGGTACTACAATGCAGGTACTACAATTAAGATAAAAATTTAATCGAATTTTGGTACTACAATCCAAGTACTAAATCAATTAAGATACAAGGGGTACACCCTTAGCAACTCACATGTACCTCTCTCCTCTTCTAAGTCCCTCCACGTAGAGTCCATTTGTCTCGCTCTCTTCTGCTGACGGATCCTCTGAATCACTTCGTGCCATGAACCTATAGCATAGGTGGCATCTAGGTCAATGTTTGTGCCATTAGCCTGGCGCCTCCTGTACTCCTCTCGTGCCCTTTCTATATCCATCATCTGCTTCTCCTCATCCCCTTTGTCCTCTTGTCCCTCAGGAACCCCAGGTGCATACCTTGACCTATGCCTCCTCCAATAGGCTAGCCTCTGGGACACCGTGAAGCATAAACCAGTTGGTGGACCTAAGTCCCTCCACATGTCATCCCAAAGCTTTTTTAAGTCTTGGCGTCTTGGAACAAGCACGCCATACTTCGATCTGATCTTGTTCTTTCGATTCCCAGTCATCCTTGGTCTCTCCGCTTCCACTGTGTGGTTCACCTTATCAAACCACTTATCATGACCAGAGAAGTACTCCTAGTCATATCCCCTTTCCTCATGCACAAACAATGGAACATAAGCACACAAATCATGTCACAAGATATATCAAAGGTCAGGACACTTACCCAAAAGTCACCATAAGAGTTCCTATAATACCATCCATACCCCACCTCCGAGGGACTACACCTTTGTAGGCCTTAATACCACATCTACAACAAAGCGGAGGGTAAGACATACAAGGCCACTTCTTTCTTCTAGAGTTGTAGTCCTTGATATCAGCACTTGTTGGCCAATGAGACTTAGGGCCGTAAATATACTCCTAGAAGTCACATATTTCTCCATTCTCCTGCAGGAAAAAATATATCAATCATGCCTAACACGGTCATATAAAAAATGAGAACACATGAACCAAAGTCGCACTCACCGAATCCCTTAGATGGCAACGGAAGAAGGAAGTAAATTCATCCCCCAGGTTGGGTCATATGAGCCTCTAACACAGTCCGCAGTGGTAAATCGGGAGATTCATGAAACACACTACACTTGCCTCCTTCTTCTCATCATCTATCATTTTTGGTGGGTTGGGGGGAGGAGGGACCCAATGCCTGAACTTCTCAAATGGTATGTTTCCTCACACTGCCATAGAAAAAGCCTTCACCTGGGGTCGAACTTTTCAGGACCATCGATCCACTTGAAAAAACTGCAAGGATTTATATGGTAGTATGGGTTGTATTCCCACTTTGAGGAACATCTGTAAAAGGCTCGACTGGCCGTGTCTTTATCATGAGACTGCTTGACCTCTGCGGGAAGTCCACAGCCACAGTCTTGGACAGGTAGTGGGGAAGCCAGCACCGAAGTCCACATGAAATTCAGCACAAATTCAACACTAAACCTAGCCAAAATAAAACGAAACATGGTATGGTGATTCAAAATAAAGTAAACAGGGGTTTCTAACAATTCACACAAAAATTAATCATGCTATAACAATTCAAAAGGCATATAACAAATTCAACATGTTATACCAATTCGCATAAAAATGAAGCACTAAACCTAGCCAAAATAATAACCCTACATATCAAAATAACACCTTCCACCACTTACAAAACATCAAAATAACAACAAAAACATTCAAATCCTACAAGTTCTATCAAACCCTAACTCATAAATGATGAAAAATGAGATTACCTAGGAATTCGTAGCAGCCCATGAGCATGAGGACAAGGGGGCAAACAGGAGGGCCGCCGGGCGGGCGTCGGCCAGGGCAAAGGGCGGTGCCGGCGGGGCGCAAAGGGCGGCGACAGTCTGGGAAGCGGGCGGGCGAGGAGAAGTAAGGGCGAGGGGGATGCGTGTTGGTGGGCTGCAGCCCATATACGCCTGGAGGCTGCGGCCACCGGGCGAGAGGTGCCAGCATGGCAGGGCTTGCAGTGGTGCCGCAGTGTGTTGTTGCGGTGTTACCACCCGTGGCACTGAAAAGGGGTCATGCCGTGCAAAAAGTTTTTGGGAGAATATATTTTTGCAAAAAGTCTAAGGGAGTGGTCAAATTGAAAAGAAAGTGCCCCCACCACCCCCTCCCGCAGAGCGATCGCCTCCGCGAATGGCGCGACACCACAGACATGATGGTCATGTTGCTGTCCCGCTTGTGCGCGTCGAAGCTACCCGTGCCCACGCTCACATCCAGGCCGATGTGCACTCCCCGGGCTTCGCCTGCCACCAGCACATCATCGATATGGAAGCCAGTGAGGGTGGGACGATACAGTGCTGTTGGACGCCGTGGCAACCGACTGCTGTTTCCTTCCCGTGGTCCATGTCGAAGCATCCCACATACTGGTCGTAGCCACCGAGCATGAGACGCTGGCCGAGGTTCAGAGCAGTAGGCGCCAGTGTCGTAGCTCAAGTACTCGTCCAGCTCCCATCCCATGGACATGCAGTGCAGCGCGTGGCTGATGGTGCCGTACACATTCGGTTGGTGCCATACATCCTGTCGCGGTTGTTGCATGCGCGTCTCCTCGGCTGTGAAGAAGTTGACGAGTGGTTCCACAGCCGACACGGTGTTGCTTCCCTGGGATCCTGGCTGCCCACGGTTCCGGGCGAGGGATGTGGATAAGCCGGAGCACGAAGTGGGTGATGACCTCGTCCTCTACGAATCGCCTGAACCTGAAATCAACTGGCACGGTCATGTTCTCGGGGCTGACTAATTCATGCTGGTCGCCCCGAGCGGAGCGAGCCTCGCGGCGCCCGGTGATTTTTTTTATTTTTTATTTTAGTTTGTTGTTTACTCTAAAGTTGTTATAATGAAAATAATTTTTCTAAAAAATAAATTATATTAGCATAATTTTATGCTAATAAATTAAACCAATAAACTATGTTATGTCATATAGTTATAACAAACTATGCTATCATAAATTATGCCAACATAAAATTTTACATCTTAGAGTTTTTATAATGAACATAAATTATGTTAGCATAGATTATATTAGCCTAATTTATGTCATACAGTGGCATAGATTATGTTAGCCTAATTTATGTCATACAGTGATAAATTATGTTAGCATAATTTTATGCTAATAAATTATACCAACAAGCTATATTATGTCATATAGTTATGACAAATTATGCTACCGTAAATTATGCTAGCATAAATTATATTAGCATATTTTTACCATAAAAGTTATGATAAAAAAAATTATATCCTGAAGTTGCTATAGTTATGACAAAATATGCTACCATAAATTATGTTAGCATAAATTTTACGTCCTAAAGTTGTTATAATGAGCATAAATTATGTTAGCATAATTTTATGTCGTACAGTTATGATAAATTATGTTAGCATAAATTATATTATCATAATTTTTACCAAATTATTGCGAAAAAAAGAAAGGAAAAAGGAAAAACAAGAAAATAAAAAAAGAACAAAAAATATAGATAAATATAAAGAATAAATAAATGGGAAATCTGAGTAAAAGAAAAACTGATAAAAAAACAAATAAGTTAGAGTAAATAACAAATAAAAACAGAAAAAAATAAAAAAATCTCATCCGGGGCAACGGGCAGCACCCCACGCCATCCACCTGGGCCACTTCCCATGGAGCGGATTGCTCACTCAGAGCGAGCGGAGCTCCGTGGGTTTTTCTTGCAGTCCGAATCTGATTCATTAATAAATTATATTTTAGATAAACGGGACCCACGTGTAAAATATGTGAGGTCGGACCGTAGAATCCTTACGTCTTTTATTATTAGGTAAAGATTTAGGGAACTTTAAGTTATTTTTACGTATGCCATAGAAATATTTGTGCTAATTTTTTTCATGTTGTAACTATAATTTATTTAGCAAAATTTAAGTTATTTTTACATATGACTTAGAAGTATTTGTGCTAAAATTATTTATAATTTATGAACATTAGTTTTCTGAGATTTGGTATTTCCAGTAAATGTTATTTATGCACACACGTGTTGATAATTATAAAATTTTAGGCTAAGAAATAAAGTAAATTTTGCTTTAGGACCAAATAAAGAATTTATCTCTTTAAATATAATGTTTAGCAGCACGATCCTTTTCCCACACTATTCATTTCTTTGTTAGTATGTAAGTATTCATGTTTTTAAATATATATTTTCTATTTGTCACGTGCGGGACGCACGTGCATTTTAACTAGTCCAGAAATAAATTCTATTTCAGGAAAATTATGGTTTTCGGCAATTTTCTGACAAAATTTGCTTCCAAAATCCAAAAAATTATAAAAACAAAAACTAGATTTTCGGATAGGATTTCGGTGTTTTGCGGTGGGATTTTGGAGCTTTTCAACTAAAAGATATTTTTGGCCACGTAGAAATAAAAAGTTTTGGCATCATTTTGTTGGCTAGTGTATATATTGCATTGGACAATGCTAAAGCACATGTATACATAATTTAAACACGAATTATTAAATTCCACATGCCATATATCTCTCACATTAATTATATAATAAATAATATAGGTTTATATGAAAGAGAAATGCAAACTATTGACACGCCCATATCAAGTCGATGCTGTATTAACAAGTGAATTTCAACCTTTGTCATCTGTTTTTTTTTTTTTTTGCCCATAAGGTGAGAAATGTCCCTGATTTTTGTTACCGGTATCATGGATTTATGTTCATCCTATGGATTAGTGCTGATCTCTATGCAAAGAATCATTAGAGTTGTTCTGCCTTAGATTTAGGTTATGCATGGTTTGAGAAATCTTGGTAGATCATAAACATGTGTTGAGAGTTGAGACTTGAGCGATCATATTACATGTGTTGCGAGATCATAAAACATATGTATAGTTCTTTTATGATAAATCATTGATATTAAATAGTATGGTAATGGTTGCTACATGATACAATTTATGTGGAATCATGTTTGTATGTACTTGTATGCATCTGATTTGTGTTTTCATGTGACAGATACAGGTTTTAAGCAATTTCTATGCATATTTTTGTGGAAAATATTTAATATGCCATGTGGGGGCCATATAAAAATACAGCAAGATTATATCAATTATTTCCATTTTTCCAACTGCATACACAATTTTCTGTTTCAAACACACTATTTACCGGATCAAACACAATATTTTCCGGTAAATTACACTCTCTTCCTGTTAAAAAACAACCAGATTCCGGTCGGAAAATGGCGGAATCCGGTTGAAAAACATGAGATCTTGTGCATTTTAATTTGAGAGCCCTTTCCTATCGGAAAATTCGGATTTTGACAAAATCCGCTCCATTTTTCGTTTTCGATCACATGCGAAAAATTGCTTTCCGAAAGAATTGTAAACCCTGCATTAGGCTGAGTCGAACGGCACTTCTATTTCATCTTTTAATTCATACTCCGCACCGACTACAATACATCTATAGTAACAAACACTATTTGCACGCTCATTTTACATGGTCCATTCACAAAGTTTTTGGATGGCATATAAAACTGGCCATCTTTTTGGGTGGCACATGGAGAATTGAATCGTTTGTTTGGTGAGGGTACAGCCGACGTCGCCTGTTGATACGAGGAGAAAAACAAAAATGCTAGAGTCGCAACGTGCTTTGCTCGCACTTGTCCCCAAGGCACCAGCGGAGCACAATCCCCTCCTCGGATGTGGAATAATAAGAAATTATAGAAGGTGGGACCACTATTCATTGAGGACAGAATAGTCATTAAAGAGCTCGGTTGTAAAGGGATTATGGAGATTAAATCTCTTCCTACTCAAATTTGAAAAGATAGTTGCAAGGGCTCGTAACCAAAACTCGTAACCGAAAACATCTGAGGGGGATTAAATCCCTACCTTTTAACTGAACAAGCCTCGATCCACTCAATCCTCTCTACCGAGAGAAACCCTAAAGTCGTTTTTCTTTCCGTAAACCATGTTTGATTGTTTGTCTTATTTAAAAATTAATACAAACACTATAAAAATACAAGTTGTGTTTAATATATTTATGATTATACATGAACTCATAATAAATAAAAAATATTTATAGTTTTTTAAATAAGGCGACTAGTTAAACATTTTATACAGTAAGAAGAAAGTGTAAACTAGGTACCGCTTTTTGGACCGACGTGGATATGTTCGACGCCAGCGTCAGGACTCAGGACCTTTGAGGACGCCCTGAGATGGTGCGTCATGCGTGACTCTTAGGTTGTAGCTTGTTGGAACTTGAACAAATTAGTTCAACGTTTCGATCGTTCATTCGTTGTGAAGAATACCATTTTGCGAGCAATCTGTTGGACGGTCAGAAACACCCACCTGCTCCCCCAGGGACAAAACCTGTCTCGCTCACCTCCCCTAGAGACAAAGCAGGTCGCAGCCACGTCTCCTGGAATATAATGAACCCCTACTTTTTTCTTGAAAGGTTAACCCCTCCCTTTCATAGTTTTACATCTTCAATGTTCTTTAATAAAAATATATTTTATTATTTTCAAGCGCAATACGTCGATTTGATATAGACGTTTAGAAACCTCCAAACCTCGCTACAACAGAATATACAACAACAATATAGTCTTTTAATCCCAAACAAGTTAAGGTAAACTAGAATTAAAATCCAAACCAAAACGCTAAAAAGAAAAAAGTTTTTTTTAGGTTTTGAATATGTTGCTTTCGACAGGAAAACAAGTGTTTTAAAAGATTTTAGAAAAAAGCAGAAGGAAGAGCCTAGTCAAGACTCATCCACGTGGATAGCTGCTTTCCAAACTGCTCTATCTAAGGCTAAGTTTCTAATTATATTTCAATTTTTAAATATCTCATAACTGCCTCCTCGCAGGTCAAATTCGGCTGGCCCCTACCTCTATTCACATCATTGTTCCGCGTTACGATGCCGCTATCATTGCACATGCCCAAATCATCTTAGTCACTGTTGTACAAGCTTTTCTTCAATTGGAGCTACCCCTAGACGATCCCGTATCTCGTCGTTTCGAACTCGATTCATCCTTGTGTGCTCACAAATCCAACACAGTATACGTATCTCCACGACACTTAGTTGTTGAATGTGTTCTTTTAGTGGGCCAAAATTCTGCACCATACAACATCGCAGGTCTAATAGCCGTTCTATATAATTTACTTGTCTTTTAGCTTTTGTGGTACATTTTGTCACATAGAACACCGGATGCTTGACACCATTTCATTTATCCCACTTTAATTCTATGGCTAACATCCTGTCGGGGTTTAGTACCGGCAGTGCACCACGGGATAGATCACGTGGTGCTTTTGTGGATCGGTGAGATCAACGTAGCTCGATGGTTCGCGTGTAACGCGACAAGGACACGAGAGTTTATACAGGTTCGGGCCGCGAGATGCGTAACACCCTATGTCCTGTTTGTGGCTGATTGTATTGCGTCGAATTCTCGAGGTTACAATGAGAGCTAGGGCTTCGCACGAGAACGCCTTTGGTGGATTGCGATGGGTTGAGATGTTCTACATAGGGGTCCCTCATCCGCCTTATATAGTCTGACGGAATCATTGGGTTACAAGTTGAGTTCCATCTATATCTCCTATCTCCTAGTCGCTTTAGATTACATGAGATCAAATAGAATCTAAGTTTCTATCGTATCTTCTCTGATCTCCTCGAATCTCGGAACCTAAAATCCGAGCCAAGCTTCCTTATTTGCTCCCTGGATCACGACGTTGTTGCCTTAACCTCCAAGCCGTCACGACCGTATTTGGGCCTGAGTTAAGCGTCCGGCCCATGAAACCAGCCGTTCGCCCGACTCAGGCCCACTGTTGGTCCATGTCCTGAATCCACACCATAAGGAGCCAGGGGATATCTATCCCCCACGAGCCCCCGAGGGTCGAGTCAATTTAGAGGTTAATTGACTCAAGACTCCCAAAGCCAACTATAGCTCCGGGTGAAATGTCCTACCTAATTAACTTTCATATTACTCCAATGGTTGCACCAACTAGGTGCACCCATTGGGTGTAGCTCTCGAGCTTTAAGTTGACTTGAGCAACAATCAGCTTAAAGATCCAAAAAGAATAACCAGCTTTGACAAATCCACCTTCAAATCATTCGTCTTCTCAAATCATTGGTTGCACCGACTAGGTGCACCCAATGGGTATAGCCTCCGAGCTTCAAATTGACTTAGTAACAATCATCTTGAAGGTCCAAATAATCTGAAATTTTGAAAGTGTATATTTCCTCCCAAGTCAATCGATGCATCTTCTCAATGGTTGCACCGACTAGGTGCACCCATTGCGTGTAGCACCCGAGCTTGAAGGTCCAAAGAGCTTTCCCGACTCATCATCACCCGACTGAAGTCTTCAGGCCTTTGTCCCAATTGGAAAAAACTTCAAGAAAAAATTTCCCACCCATTGGGTGTAAACTGGGAAACCACCGAGAATATGAAGAGCCATTCCTTTCTTTGTCGCATATGCTTTTCCTCAAAAACCCAATCGCTTGCAGATCCAACTTTCTTGAACCATCCCACATATAGATCACCGACGCGTGTCCACCTGAATACGAAACACCATCCCTGTACGCATACTTGCAGAAGTCGGAGCGACGCTTCGCCGCTATATAACTAAGGCCTGAACCCATTCGTCAATCACACCAGCATTACTCTGCGCACACATTAGATTCCACTGCCAAACACCCCCTTCTCACAAACACCATGGCCGGCACTTGCAAGAACCGCCCCGAGTTCTCTGACTCAGAGGATGAAGTCTTCGCTGGTGGACCCGGAGAGCAAGATCCTCCCAGCGACGCTGCCCCCTACAGTGACAACGATGACGGCGGCAACGACAAGGGGAAGATGCCGCTGGAAGAAGTCAGCGATGACTCCGACGATGACTCCGACCAGTACAACTAGAAGGAGAAGGCGATGCTCTAGGGTCTAAACCACCCTGGCCTCGGCGGCCCCGACAGCGAGGACAGCGACGAGGAGGAGGACGAAGACGATGAGGACGAGGACGACGACGACGATGGCGGCGACGCCAGCGGCAGTGACGAGGATGCTGCTCTACCCCCCAAGAAGCGCCGTCGTGTCGGCTACTAGATTAGGAGTAGTTTAACTAGTAGTGTAGCAACCGTAAGAAACTCCCATGTATCCATAGGCTTATCTTTATAATGAATCCTATCTTTTTAATAAATGCCTTGCGTTTCTTCTTGTTCATGAGTTCATCGCTGCATGATATGCTCTGTTTCTTCTATAAGCAACCATTATCAAAGTGCCCAGACACAATGTAATCACTGAAAATGAAATCACCAAATGAAAACCATGAGCCCCTGAGTCAAATGATTTATTTGAGAGATAACTGCCACCAAATACTTTCAGATCGAATGAAATTATCTGACTCAACCGATCTGATTAAACAATATCCGACTGAAGTCCAGATAACCCAAATAAAAGCCATGCCGACTGAAACCGTGCCAACTGAACATTAAGAGATCTGCTACCCCATCAGAATCACAGAGAAGACGTTGACGCCGTAAGTTTCCTTAAAGAAAAAATAGAACTTCCCCAATTTAACGCCGTTTGGTATTAAAGAAGACCAATACCCTAACGGTTCCTTCCAATCGAATCCTTATTCCCCCACATCTGCATTCACTCTGCCGCCAGGGCCAACAGATTTGAAATCTCTGTCCTAAACTTCCGAACTTATGCCGGAATCCCTCGCGCCCATGGCTCCAAAGAAGAAGACGATTACCGAGCGCAGAAACACCAGTGAAGGGCTTCCACATGATGAGAACCGGCTAATTCCATCACCATTCCTTGCTTTCCGTATGTCTTCCGTCTCTGAATCTCACCTAACCCATCTTGTAAAAATGGCAGTTCTTCCTCCCAAGGAGTTGGGTGCGTGGAGAGGCTGTGAGGGTGAGAAGGTCTCCACAGAAGATACCCATGAGTCTTTTGTCTTTGCCCATTTCTTTGTCCGCGGATTAAGATTACCCCTCTGCTTTTTTGCATGAGATTTGCTGAATTTCTATGCCATTGACTTGTCTCATCTGAACCCAAACTCCATCCTCCAAATTTCGATCTTTATTCACTTGTGCGAGGCTTTCCTCGGGATTGCTCCCCACTTCGGTCTCTGGAAATATCTATATCACTGCAAACCTGGTACCCGAGGACAAGGTTCTGCAAGTGGTTGGAGGAGCTAGCTTAGAGCCGCGTAGGGGGCACAAATCAGTATACCTGGACATCCCTCTCAAGGACATCAACAGATGATGGCACTCCGAATGGTTCTACATGAGCAACCATGCCAACTCGTTGTCGGCTCGATCAGGACGTCAACTGAACTCCAAACTCAGTAGTTGGGAAGAGGCACCAACTGCAGAGGAGATTGCTGAGGTAGAGATTCTACTCAAGGATATCTTAGATCTGAAAGACAACGGCTTGACTATTCATGCTATAGTAATAGACTTCATCTTTCGAAGCATTCAACCAATGAAGGACCGAGTATATCCAGCCTATCTGTATGTTGGAGCCAACGATCCCAGTCGAGAGGTCAGCCGACCCATTACTGCAGAAGAGATTAAGACCCGAGTTGGCCTAATGCTGAGAGGTGACGTCCACAATGAACGATCACCACAACCCTACTCCGCATGGCACCCTACTCCGATTGTAAGTATTTGAGCTTGCCGACCGAGTCACTTATGTATCTTGATAATGTACACATCACTGAACATATTTGATGACTCCATCTTCACAGAGCAACATTGCCAAGTTTCTATCTGACCCTCCTCAGCACAACGCAGATAAAATGTTAAAACGGAAGTCAGAATTGACTACCCAGGAGATGGAAGCTATAGTCGCAGTAGCACAAGGGGAAGGCAACAATGAGGCTGCCACATATATCATCATCCCACGCCCAGCCGAAGACACCGACGCTGAAGAAGATGCTTAGGCTCAAGTGAAACAAGCCCCCGAGCATTCAGTAGTCCCAAAGGAAGGTGATGCTACCTCAAAGGTGTCCAGACGCACTCGAACCAGGACATCGACAGAACAAGCCAAAGTTCCCCAGAGAAACAGGACCATCCGGGAACAAGTTACCAGTCAGAAAACTTCTCCTGCCAAGCCTGATTCAGCATCCCTGCCCAAGAGACCGAGCAAGAAATCCAAAGTACAAGAAACAACTGACAATAGTGAAGGCTCTTCTCTCGGCCACATCGACTGGAAAATGCTGAGGCGTGAGAGGAGGTCCAAACGAGCACAGGAAATTGAAGCCACACCCTCCCCTCCGACTCATCAAGATATCCCGATGGAGGAGGAACTGAACTTATCGGATGTTGATCTAGAGTTGGATCAATTTGTAAATTCATTTCCACTTTCAAGTGAGAACAGTCTCACGCCACCATAGTATGCCTGATTTCTTTAACTATTGTCTTTTATTCCTGTTGACAATGTCCCGACTGAATCAAATTTTTGTGCAGGCCTTCCACAGAGCAAAACACAATGCCGCCCAAGCCTGATGCTGGCCCAACAAAAGCCCCTAAGCCCAAACCGAGAGAAGCTGGAGCCCCCGAGCCCGAATTGAGTAAAGCTGGAGCCTCCAAACTCGGGTCCAGAGCAACCAAAGCCCCCGAGCTTGGGTCTGGTACGACGGAAGCCCCGAGCCTGAAGTCCCAGAGTGACTGACTGAAGCAGAACTGAAGAGTAAAGAGGATCGCCAAAATTGTACCA
Organism: Paspalum vaginatum; assembly: GCA_030272315.1. Lineage (NCBI taxonomy): Eukaryota > Viridiplantae > Streptophyta > Magnoliopsida > Poales > Poaceae > Paspalum > Paspalum vaginatum. The sequence continues at coordinate 41,664,350 of CM059017.1, read as the reverse complement.
GGACGAAGCCTCTGTTCAACTGGCAAGATGCCACTTAGCAACCCTGAAGGAAGAGGCACTTTAGGCCGCTAAGAGCATGCCATGGATAAGCATGGTGCACAGCATGAGAGTGAAACAGGCTGCTGGTAGCGAGTCAACCAATGCCGCGAATATACCAGATATCTCAGTACCAGTGTCAAGCCCCTGAGACGAAGGTCCTAGTTCAACAGGTGACACCATCACTTCTGGAGAAGCTACTTCACTCGACCTAGTGGCCCCAGATTTAGAACTTGCTAGTAGGCCTGACTGAACCGAGACCGTTTGCAGCTTTTGAAGTAAGCCACTATTCTGAGCACGATGATCTTTGAAGTCAGTATCAATATTACTAATGCATTGAAACCATTTCTGCAGAGGTGGCTTGATCAGGCTACGCGATGGCGAGAACAGCTTGCTCCTAGTTCTGAAGAGTGATGTAGTCAACCTACGTCAACAGCTGGCTGAGTCTGCAGGCCACCCGTGCTGTTGAGACCGCTGGTGAGTGTCTGCCCTCTTAGTTGCCCATATAGCCAATCTTCCGACATATTCTTATATACCTATGCCTTGGAATGCAGCTAGCTGCTAAAAGAATTGCTGATCTGGAAAATGCATTAGCTCAGCGCGATGTGTTATACCGCAATGTTGTCCTCGAGCATGATGCAGCTCGAGACAATGCCCAGGAACTTGCAACGCAAGCTTGAACTAGAACAAAAACAGCATAAGGTAACTTGCCAAGAAACCTAGTTACCATATTCTTTACTTACAGAAGTCTATAAGTTGAATCACTCCACAGGATGAGGCACTACGATTGCAAAGAGAAATCCAAGAGCTTCGAGAGTCGCGAGATAGATTCGAGAAGTCTTTCTAGAACACATCCAGTGCCTTGACTAGTGCTTCAAACAAGACATCAGCTGACTCGGGACAGAACTCAAAAAGAAGACATCCTGAGCTGATTGAAGCCGACACGAGTCCAAGTTGAGATCCTAGAGTAAAAACTAGAGACTTGGACAAGGTACTGAAGTACACGAGGCAAGCTCTCAAAGAGTCCCGGCAGCTGTCCGAGAAGCATCGCCAGGATTTGGAACTTGCGGTGCGAAATTACGAAGTTGCCAAGAAGAACTGTGAGAAACTGAAGGCAGCTTATGAAAAGAACAAAGAGGTGATTAAGTCCGCAACGACCACAATGAACACCATGCTGAACATATGTGCCCCAGAAGTTGGTTCTTCAAGACTGGTATTGGACTGAGTGGCAACCTTGATTGAAGATACCAAGAATCATCTTCGAGGACGACTGAAATCCATTCTTCAACACGTTCTGTTAATGATGAAGATAACCTGGCCAGAGCTAGACTTAGCCAAGCTGACAACCAAAGTTGGAGTCGACCCGAGCGACGCAACTATTGACAACTATGCCTCAGAGATTCAATCCATAGCAGAAAAGCTCATTGTAGAATTCGAACTGTAAACTGAAATCCTTGCTTGCTATGACCCTGTAACTTTTAATGATACCTGTTATGAATGTTAGTTTGTAAGAAAACAAGATTAGAATTCTCGAATGATATGAAGTCTGATTGACTGGTTATTCGTCGTGTATGATGTTATGAGAAAACAAGCCCTTGAGTTGGCTACCCACTGAAAACACGCTGCATTATCTCGAGATCAAAACACGCAAACGAGTGCCTGACGAAAACTTTCGCATTGAAAACCCATCGAATATGCAAGACGCAGGGTTAGATCGCACCCTTCTGTGACAAGTACACGCGGGCATTTAGCACTGACTTTAGGTCCACGACCCAAGCCAATTGCCCAGTAGTAAGGGTCGGATTGCACCCTTTTCATGAGAACGCAAAGGCATGTAACACCAGCTGTCGATCATACAACCTAGGTTGATTGCCCTATAAGGAGGGCCAGATTGCACCCTTTTATGAGGACGCGAAGGCATGTAACACCAGCTGTCGGTCATACGACCTAGGCTGATTGCCCCATAAGGAGGGCCAGATTGCACCCTATTCTGAGTGAACGTAGGTATGTAACACCAGCTGTCGGTCATACTGACCTAGGCTGATTGCCCCGTAATTAGGGTCGGACTGCACCCTATCCTGACTAGGAGTAGGCATGTAGCACCAGCCATGAGTCGGGTCAGGACACATGACTGATTTCCTGATTATCGAAGGACAAGGACATGATCACCAGAGATCACACACTCACGCTAAGGGGAGAAGAGATATGCACAGAAATCATGCCTTTATTCATTACCCGAGTACATCCGACTGAACACGAATGAGGACGAGTCAACTTAAAATCATGACTAATCACGAGTACAGACTAGAATACATGACTGCCAAGTCTCGAGATGCCTAAGAGTAAAACTTGCGCAGATGCTCAATGTTCCAAGAGTTCCCAACTGGAGTGCCATCCATCTCAGACAAGCGATAGGATCCTGGCCGAGTGACTTCTATGACGATGTAAGGCCCCTCCCAAGGAGGGACAGCTTGTGATGCCTAGCCTCCTTGAGGACCCTTCGAAGGACCGGTTCCCCGACTGAAAAGGCACAAGGACGTATATTGTGCTCATGATAACGCCGCAGAGTCTGCTGATAGCGTGCCGACTGAATTACTGAGTTGAGTCGCTCTTCCTCCAGCAAATTGATGTCCTCAAGCCGCGTGCCCTCTGCCTCCATGATATCCTTAAATGCTAACCGCGGTGCCCCATGTGCCAAGTCAGCAGGCAACACCGCCTCCGAGCCATAAACCATGAAGAAAGGTGTGTTCCCTTTGAGAGCTTTACTCGGCTGCGTTCTGAGGCTCCAGACGATGTACGGGAGTTCCCTGATCCATTAGCTTGCCAACCTCTCATCCTTGTCGAAGACTCTTTTCTTTAGGGCATCCAGAATCATCCCATTGGCGCGCTCGACTTGTCCATTAGCACGAGGGTGTGATACCGAGTCGTACTTGATGAGTATAGAATTCTCACTGCAAAAGTCAAAGAATTCCAAGCCCGTGAAGTTGGAACCCAAATCTGTGATAATGCTGTTAGGAATCCCAAAGCGAAATATGATCTCCTGGATGAAATCTACCACATTTGCTGAAGTCAGAGACGCAATCGGTTTGACCTCTATCCATTTAGTGAACTTATCGATGGCCACCAAGACATGAGTGTAACCACCCTGAGCCTTTTTGAGCGGACCAATCATGTCAAGCCCCTAGCATGCGAAGGGCCATGAGACAGAAATGTTCTGCAATTGTTGAGCCAGCAAGTGATGTTGATTTGCGAAGAACTGACATGCCTCGTCGCGCTTGACTAACTCCAGCAGCATCTTGCTTAGCTGTCGGCCAATAGAATCCGGCCCTGAAAGCCTTCCTGACCAATGTCCTAGAAGCAGCGTGATTACTACATTGCCCAGCATGGATTTCCATCAGCAGACTCCAACCCTGAGACACAGTCAATGCATTTCAAGAGAGCTCCAGATGCGCCGCGCTTGAACAGATCATCGCCGATCAATGTGTAGCTCGCCGCACGCCTGGATGAAGTCGCTCGGCTTCTGCTTTGTCGTCAGGCTCATCACCATCCCTAATGTACTTGATGATTGGGACCCACCAATTAGCCAGAGCTTCCTCTAAGGTCAGAACGTGCTGCTCTAGGGGTTCTAAGTTGCGGTTAATGGATGGACGAGACAACTCCTAGACGAACACACCTAGGGAGAATTTTGGCTCAGGGAAGAGCCAAGCTTGGACAGTAAGTCGGCATCTGCATTGCTGTTGCGGTCCACATGATGGAATTCCAGTCTATCAGAACTTGTCCTCGAGCTTGCGTACTTCAGCACAGTATTTGTCCATCGCTTCCGTGGTGCAGTCCCAGTCCTTGATTGACTTGACTAATCGCCACTAGAGAGTCCCCATAGACCATGAGGCGCCTAATGGCGAAGTGAAATCGCAATGCGCAGACCATAGCAGCATAGCTTCATACTCTACTGAATTGTTGGAAACTGTGAAGAGGATCTGCAGGATGTACTTGAGTTTCTCTCCTTTTGGGGAGGTTAAGACGACACCTGCCCCGGCTCCATCTATCTTCAGCGACCCATCGAAATACATCTTCCAGAATTCCAGAGGCTCCGGGTTATCTGGTACTTGGTTCTCTGTCCACTCGGAGATTCAGTCAGCCAAAGGTTGGGTCTTGATAGCGATGGCGTGGGCAGGAATTCGATGTCATGTGCTCCCAGCTCACACGCCCACTTGGCGATTCTTCATGTAGCCTCTCTGTTCCATAGAATCTCACCGATGGGGAACCATGTGACCTACCACGACCTTGTGCTCTTTGAAGTAATGGCGAAGCTTGCGAGCCGTGATGAGGACCGCATACAGTAACTTCTAGGACCTGAGGGTACCTTATCTTAGACGGGTTGAGTACTTCGCTGATGAAATAGACTAGTTGTTGAGTTGGCTGAACGTGTCCTTCCTCTACCCTTTCGACCACCAGAGTTGAAGTGACCACATGAGTCAGTACAAGAGAGGTACTAGCAACAGATCCTCGGCTGCTGCAATCTGCTAGTGGCTCGGTTTGGTGATTTCAATACTGGGGGAGTTGTCAAGAACTTCTTGAGGGCTTCGAGTGCTTCCTGAGCTTCTAGCGTCCACTGAAATCTGTCCACCTTCTTTAGGAGTTTATAGAATGGCATGCCACATTCGCCCAGACGTGAGATGAATCGGCTCTGCGTAGCCATGCATCCTATGAGCTTCTGGACCTTCTTCTGCTGACTTAGGAGGCTGCATCCGAAGAATTGCATCGATCTTCTCCAGATTATCCTCGATTCCCCTTTTGCTAGATGACGAAAACAGAGTAGTTGCCCCGCTGGAACCCCGAACACACAGCTTAGCCGGGGTAAGCTTCCAGCTGGAATCTCCTCAAACTAGTTGAAGACCTACTGGATGTCAGTGATGAAGTCTTTCAGATCCTTCAGTCTTGATGACCACGTCATCGATGTAAGCTTCAACACGCTTGCCCAGTGCACAGCCAAAGATGTCTGGATCGCACGCTGGTAATGTGGCTCCAGTGTTTTTCAACCCGAAAGGCATAGAGGTATAGCAGAATGCCCCGAATGGCAGGATGAAAGCCTGTCTTCTCCTGATCCTCCACGGCCAGGCTGATCTGATGGTAGCCCTGAGTAACAGTTGAGGAAGCAAAGGAGGGAGCATTCGGGCGTAGAGTCGACTACTTGATCTATCCTAGGCAGCCCTGAAGTAATCCTTCGGGCAATGTTTGTTGAGATCAGTATAATCAACACACATCTGCCAGTCTATTTTATTCTTTTTGAGAACGAGTACAGGGTTTGCAAGCCACTCGGGATGCATGACTTCTCTAATAAACCCGGCAGCTTGGAGCCAGGGTTAACTCTGCACGGATTGCCTCCCTCTTGTCCGGAGAGAAGCAACGCAGCCTCTGCTTGATTGGCTTCGCGTTGGGAAACACCTTGAGTTTGTGCTCGGCCAATTCTCTCGGGAATCTTGGCATATCCGCAGGCTTCCAAGCAGAACATGTCCCAGTTGTCCCTCAAGAACTAGGACGAACTGCGCTTTCCTATTTGGGAGGTAGGACCGCGCTGATAGTCACCTGTCTTCGAGGCATTGGGGAGGTCGAGGCTCACTTCTTTGGTCGCCACGGTGGCCTGGATGGCCGTGGCGGGGACCGTACTCATGAGTAGGGATCGGCAGATTGTCCTTCGAGAGTTGAGTCGCATCGTCAATGAGTCGGCGCTGAGCTGCCATGGTTGTCGTAGTGTAGGCTGGCTGAAAAGCCTCCCAAGCACAGAGAGTAGAGCCCTTGAAGTCCGCCCGCACGGAGAAAACTCCACGTGGGGCTGGCATCTTCAGGTACTAGGTATGAGCTAGTGGGGGACTAGTCATGAACTTGGCTAACCCAGGCCACCCAATGATGGCATTGTAGGCAGAGTCGAAAGTGGCCACCTCGAAACGCAGAGTCTCTGTGCGGAAGTTCTCCTCTAGTTCTGAAGGTGATGGGTAGGCTGATGTGCCCCAGAGGGTATTCTCCCTCGTCAGGCATGATCTCGAATGAACGGACCGTCCGATTCGTCTAGATCGCTGATGGAAAGCCTGAGAGATAGCAGAGTCTTGGGGAACATGACGTTGATGCTGCTCCCACCATCGATCAGAGTCCTCATGAGTCGGCTCTCATGGACCACCAGGCTTACCACCAAGGGGTACTTGAGCCGGGTGATCATATTTGAGCCAATGATCCGCCCGACTGAAGGAGATCGGTCATGTCCGACTAGTTGTATGGCTCTGGAGGTTCCTTGGTCGGTCTCCATGATTTGCCGGTCAGTCTAGCTTCTGCTGCCTCTTGCTTTCCAGGGAGCCATGCCCCCCGATGATGACGTTGACGTGCCGGTTGACGTTAGGAAAGCCGACGCTGTTGGCTCTAGTTCTACTGAGGCGGAGGCCCCTAATCACGCGACAAGTGGTGGTGGCAGAGGCAGAGCTACGAAAGGCCTGCCATGAGCGATCGAAGCCTTGAAGTCCCTGCAGTCGCGCAGGGTGTGGTGCATCTCCTTGTGGTAGGGATACGGCGTGTCGAGGAGCTAGGTCGAAGTGACCGCTCTCCCCCTACCCCTCCTTGTTGTGGAGGAACACACGGGCGCATGGGCGGTGGCCCCACAGTTTGGACTTCCTCCCGAGGTCTTTTGTCCCAGCGACGATCCTATTCCAGTGGGGCTCTTCGTGCTTCCCCCGATCTTCTCGCCGTGCGTCGACCAAATCCCGAGCTCGCTAATCCATGGTGATGTATCAGTCGGCAGTCACGGAAGAGCTGCTCGGACGTAACTGGAGACTTCTGTAAGAGGGCCTTCATGAAAGCTTTGTCGTTGGAGCCACAGAAGAAGTCATCGATCACCGCTGCGTCAGCGATGTTGGGAATTCGATTCCGCATCGACTAAAAATGCTTGAGATACGAGCGGAGACCCTCGCCATCCTTGTGCTTGATGGATTTGAGGTCCCAAGCTGCGCTAGGCTTATCCGACAGTGACTGGACGTTGACAATGAAGCGTCGACAGAAGTCATCCCAGTTGTCGATGCAGTCGCGCCTGAGGTGACGTAGCCACTGCAGCGCATCTTGTCCCAGGACGATCGGGACGTAAGCGGTCATCACGTCTTCACTTGCACCGACCGCGCTGGCTGCAGTCGAGTACACAGCCAACCAGCCGGTGGGGTCGAGCTTCGCCTCGTACTTGTCGACGTTTGAGACTTTGAAGTTCTGAGGCCATGCTACTCCACGAAGCCGAGCAGTGAAAGCTGGGATTCCGACCATGCCACTAATGGGCTGGTTCGTACCGACCTCCATCTTGAGCTGCTGCTGTCGCGGCAGTCACGGGGATTGAGGGCGATCTCCCACCAGTCGGTCAGTGGACTGCTCGTCGGGCCGTCGGACTGTTGACGGACGCTCCGGCCGAGTTAGCTCTGCCGCGATCTTCTTAGTGAGGCGCTCCGAAGTCACTATCGTATTCATTGCGACGCCGGATCTCCTCAGCGTGCCGGTCTGCGTGCTGATCTCTCGATGTTGTTGCGCGCATCCCGCCTCCCGTTGATGGCTTGACGGTACGTCGGGGACTGCTGGAGGATTGACTAGAAGGAGATGATGAGCTGCTTGAGTGAAGATCTGATGGTATGCTTCCCCCTCTGGAGTGCGTGGGAAAGTATCCGCCAATCGCGCCAGGACTCCCCCCGCTTGACTTGGGGTTCCCATGGCTGCAGCGAAGTCGGGCAACTAATTGCGCCCTGGTGGTGGGGGTACTCGAGGTTGAGCGTAGGTCTTCTCCATCGTGCGCCCTCCCCCTGTGATCTTGTTGGTATTGCTGGGTCTTCATGTGCCGGCAGTCTCGTCGCCGACTGTTCCTCTAACGGCAAAACTCAGCTTCTTCAGGCGTCTCCCATGACTAGGATGCCTCATGTTGCAAGACGGGTAGGGTTGGATCTTGGTTTCCGGTGTGGTGATGATGGCGGTTGTTGCGGCGCCAGTTGCGACATCACCGTTGCTCACACTGCTGTGGTGTCTCCCCATTGACAGAAGGCTCATCACCTAGAGACAGGGTCGTCCTCCACCGGTACGTTGATGACGAGTACCTCGGAGAAGTGCGTCGGCATCTCCAAGCTTGCCTAATCATCGAGGAGCGTCATGCGATCCCTCTGAGTGAAGCCCAGAGTCAGGAAAGCGCAGGATCCCGTCACCGTAGTCATTAGGGCTTCCCCGCTTTCTGAGCTCGGTGGAAGACTCCAAGTTGCTAGACTATCTCAATGCAGGAAGGCTTCGCCGCCCTCTCGAGGAAGAGGTGGCCGAGTCAACCAGCCGCGAAGTCTTCGGAGGTGCGATCTCCAAGTTTGCCACCACGCTGCAAGCTGCGCCACAGTGGCTGGTCCTGCCGCTCGGAGTAGAAGTTGACGACTGAGGCCCAGGCGAAGGCCAGTCACTGGCTCCTCGACCGCGTGGTAGATGTCAGTCGTCCAAGAGTGGCGTGGGCATTGACCCTTGAGGAAGGTCTCGTCAGCTCTTCCCCACCTCCTCCTTGAATCGAGGTGGCTGAGGATACAGTTGGCGATGAAGGCATGTGGTCTCCCGTCGCGCATCCTCATCATTTTTGAGGAGAACCGGGCGCGAGGAACGAACCGCTAGGTGCGACAGACTTGACTAGGTAAGTCGCGGCTGGCGTTGCGAAGGCCATAAGGAAACCTGGATGGAGTGCGATCGGTGGCATTGTTGCTTCGGCCATCAGTCGGCTGCGGATCGAGGACCTCCGGTGAGGATTGGTTGCTAGTGAGGGTGTCGAGGACTGTGCGGCGAGCCTCCGGTTGCCTACGGTTTCCTCCCCCGACTGATCTGAGTCCAGACCCGGGTCGGGGAGGTGGAGAGTGTGGTGCATCGGGTCGGCAAAGACGCGGCCACCGGTCGGGGTGTAGGAGTAGGTATGCGCCCGGTCGGTGCCACAATCTGCCTGTCGAGGTCCCGACCCAGATTGAGTCGGAGAGTGGCCTGATGTCTTGCCCCTGGTAGGACAAATCGAGGCCGAGCGGTCCCAGTAGGCTGACGCGTCGACGCTCGAGGAGGAGCTGGCTTCGACGCTAGGTAATAGGCCGCTCGCTGGCTAGCCGCCCGCTGGACTGGATCCAAGGAGCTGGTAGGAGTCGAAAGAAGGCTTCGGAGTTGGCGACGGAGCCTTGAAGCTACGCGCCTCCCCCGCAGCACCGATGAGACGGTGCAGATCGCCTGGATTGATCGGCGATGAACGAGATGGATCCGAAGCAGATTATCTCGCCGGGAGCGAACTTGATGTCAGTCGTTGATGGGGTTAGCCATGGAGCTAGCTTGATGTCGATGTCGCCGAGCCCCTACCTAGCACGCCAACTGTCGGGGTTTAGTACCGGCAGTGCACCACGGGATAGGATCACGTGGTGCTTTTGTGGGTTTGCGAGATCAACAGTAGCTCGATGGTTCACGTGTAACGCAACAACGGACACAAGAGTTTATATAGGTTCTGGCCGCGAGATGCGTAACACCCTACGTCCTGTTTGTAGGCTGATTGTATTGCGTTGAGTTCTCGAGGTTACAATGAGGGCGCTAGGGCTTTGCACGAGACCGCGTTTGGTGGATTGCGATGGGTTGAGATGTTCTACGTAGGGGTCCCTCATCCTGCCTTATATAGTCTGACGGAATCTTGGGTTACAAGTTGAGTTCCATCTATATCTCCTAGTCAGTAGTAGATTACATGAGATCAAACAGGAATCTAAGTTTCTATCGTATCTTATCCGATCTCCTCGAATCTCGGAACCTAAATCCGAACCAAGCTTCCTTGTTTGCTCCCTAGATCACGACGTCAGTTGCCTTGACCTCCAAGCCGTCACGACCGTATTTGTGCCTGAGTTAAGCATCCGGCCCATGAAACCAGCCGTTCGCCCGACTCAGGCCGACTGTTGGCCCATGTCCTGGATCCACGCCATGAGGAGCCAGGGGATATCTATCCCCCACACATCCTCATCGACATCTCCGTCTATTTGTAGCATCGATCTCAATTATCAAAAAGTATCCTTCTTGGCACTATCTGACCTTCCAAACTCACATTTCCTGCCTCCTATCTAATAATACCAAAGTCACATCTCATATATTTAGCCCATAAAAATGAAAGCATGCACACTTAGATATGACAACGAGTGCGTACCGTTGCATAGTGCCCCTCCATTCCTACACCGGTGAAATGCACATTCTACTTAAATTTTATACTTAGCTTTCAACATTATTTATATTGTAGATACTGTGTTACTATTTATTCAAACTCAATATGGGATTATATGTGACAGGGAATTATTGATCCAGAATTCACTTGAGGAGTTTGTACTTGAAGTGCTGGGGATGTTTGTGCTGGAATACAGTAGAGAAATAAATGAGATTGAATCTACTAAAATATTTATTATGTCCGTAGATGTTTGTGCTGGAATACAGTAGAGAAATAAATGAGATTGAATCTACTAAAATATTTATTATGTCCGTAGATGTTTGATCTGGATACAACAAAACGAAATAGTTGTGTTTGTATTATTGGATCAACTCTGTTGGCTATTGACCCACGTAATTAGATTGGAATTAAATCACAAACATACAATTTGATTATGGCATAGGATTCCCACATGTGTTCTTGGGACTATTATACTTTAGACTTATATTACTGACATGTCTGATCGTAGTTGGTGACATTGTTCAGGAGTTGTACGGTTTTTTGGAACACGGATGAAATATTTGACACCCAGAAGTGGAGTCTATACATAGGTCCCTAAACTCTAGACTCGTTATGCATTGTGAACGGCACTGCAGAAAATACAGAGAAACCGAGAGTAGATCGTATAGCCCACACAACCCTACATTGATATCTAGGGGTATAATCGGATCGAATACGGATGGATATTACTGACATCATATTTGTTTTCATATTTTTCTTCGGATCGGATATGAATACGGATAGTGTCGGATGCGGATCCGGATACGGATTGTCTCGGTTACGGATACGAATAAACACATGTCGAATACGGATTGAGTCAGACACGGATAATATTCGGTTACGAATATTTTCTTCGGATACTAAGTAAAGCATCATCCACATGTACTGTTTTTGTTCTAATCATTCAGACACTCCACAAGCCCAAATTCTAAATATAAATTATCCTTAAAAAACTAAATTGAAAGTAAACGACTTCTAAATGGTGTAATTAATATAAATGCATTAACATACCAGTATAATATTGTTAATCCAATCATATACATAACTCAAATAACCTAGCATGATTTAGTTCGCCATAATATTTCAGTCATAGTAAAAAAGAAAGTAAGAATTGTATTTAAAAAGTGTGCCATGATATTGTTTTTTAAAACCAAGTGTGCCATGAGCCGCACGGCCCAACACTAGCCATGGCAGGCCTGGCCTGCTATGCATGCGTAGGCAGCGGGTCTCATTGTGACTCAGCAGTGCATGCGCATATTAGTACCACCTCGCTTAGCTCCGGGAAACGGACTCCAAGGCTCTATATAATACGACCCAGGGACTGGAATTAAGTTGTGGTCTCGGGCTCTTGGCTTTGCAAAGGCCTCAGCTAGCCTTTGTTAAATATGAAGTCCAAGGCATTTGTTTGTAGCGCAAACGAAAATAAAAAAAGTTATTAGATATTTATTGAATGTAGTCCGGATATATCTGTAAAATTTGATGGATATCTGATATCCGTTGAATCCAAAATCTGATAAAAATATCCAAATTTGTATTTGGTATCAAAAATTTTTTCGGTTATCTGGCAAATTACTATATATAATGATATTTGGTATTTTCGGACACTCGGATATTAGTTGGTCCATTTACACCCCTATTGATATTAGAGCAGTAGGGGTGGGTATTCGGTTATTTCGGCTCGGTCTATTCGGGTTTTAGAAATTTCGGGTTTCAAAAAATGAGGACCGAAGTTTTGAAAAAAATATTAGGAACTGAACCCGAATAGACCAAATATTTCGGTTCGGTCTATTCGGATACTTATCATCAAAACAAAATATATGCAACGAGTAGTTAAATACAAGTACTAGTATATCAATAAATAACTACAGAAAAATAACATATATACATAAACATACTAACATGAAGATGATATAATAATTATTAGCTCATAAGTCCACACAAATCACATAATAAAATGATGACTAATTGATAGTTTCACTATATTTCGGACTATTCGGTCTATTCGGGTTTTAAAAACTGGGAACCGAACCCATACCTCGAAATAAGCAACTCATTCGGACCGAACTCAAACCATAAAACTCTAATAGACCGACAATTCGATATATTTAGATTCCGATTCGGTTTTCGGATTCTCGGGTTTATAACTGCCCACCCCTTAGAGAGCAGGTAACGCAACGCAGGTTGCATTGTCGAAATTCTAATATAACTCAGCCTGCCATTCGCAATTGATTAGTTTCCACTGGTGCAGATTCACACCAGCCATTCGCAATCGATTAGTTTCCACTGGTGCAGATTCACACGCACGGCCGCGGACCCTGTCTCCCTCGATCGCCACGGCGTATCACCTGCCAGGTGCGGCATCTCCCGGTCTTCCATTGACGTTGCCAGCAGGACAAAAGTGGCCAGCGTGAGCGGTTCGTAAAGTGCCATCAGCAACAGTTTCAGAAAAGCTTCACTACCGTAATGATCTTTGCTACCTACCTAGTAGCGATTTTCCAACCGCTCATGTATCATGTATCAGAAATGGTGTATTATATGAACCGTTTCTGTTAGCCTTCTAGCAGAAGCGGTCTATATTATGCACCGTTTTTAGTAAAGGTACTATCAGGGGCGGTGCTATAATATGAACTACTCTCGCTAGGAGATTAGCAGGAACGGTTCAGTATAATGCTACTGCCTCTGAATTATTTTGAAGATTTGCTACTGCTTCCCATTCATTTTGAATTTGTTCATGTTTTCCCACCATATCTAGATGTGTGGTTCCCGCCATTTTAAATTTCAAAGCATCTAACGTTAATAGTCACAATGACCTAGGCAACATGTGTAACACATATATTATCATCACATACAATTAATGTGTATAGCCTCGTGCATCATACATATATACATGCATGCATACATACATACATATATACAAATACCAACATCGCACGCATGCATACAGATATACATGGCAAAAATTATTTTTTTTCCGCCCTTGCACATGAAGCTAAAATGGATGATGTTCCCATTCGATAAGTCTACGGTATTTTCCATTCGCCACTAATTCTGACTCTGGGTTGAAGAAAGTGCCTCGCCTAGTTCACTACCTCATGTACCGTGAAACGGCAAAGGTTCGCAACCATATTTAGAAGATCAATCTCCTTGAGCCGGTTAGCTCTCTTAGGGATTAGGGGTAGCTGCATAGAAAACACATTTGTAAATTATTAGACATACATGTTAATCAAGTAGTATCTTGTATTTGTATATATATGTATACAACAATTAATTGAACCAATGATTTGACTTATCACTTATGTCTTCAGGTTCGTTCTATACCTCCCATTGACCCGAAGGAACTCCCAAACATAGTATCCACACAATACACTTCCTAGCGGTTGCTTCTGACATTACGTGTACATAACAACTTTAGGTTATGATTTGGTTATATCAATAGTCATATTTATACATGCATGTACATGTTCCTTACTTTGAAATGTGTTCTCTGAGCCATCATATCCTTGTATTTTGGATGACGTGGCAGATTGAACTTCTTAAGACTCATTCTGTGTGTGCCATTTTAAGATACGACTCAAATAAGTTAGGGATATATATATACATATATATATATATATATATATATATGAGGCTACTATTTAACGCGCAGCGCGCTGAATAACTATTCAGCACGCCGGCGGTTCCGGCGAGTCCCAGACAATAAAGGCCGGTGAAACCCCTATGACAGTAAAAACTATGCCCGCAAGCGTAAAAAACTGAGTCGGCCGCACCAAATTTATAGGCTTCTTTGTCCTTATCGGGAGAGCCTACTGACCGTAAAATTGAGGTGAGAGTTGAACCCGTGAGCGTAAAATCATACAAATCCTGGTACGAGGCTTCTACAACCGTATAATTGTATGGTGCAACCGTAAAATCTTTCTAAGACTCGTTTCACTCACCTCCTATATCATGAAAAAAATTGATGTTGAGAACAGTGAAATCAGAGTATCATGCAGTAGTAAAAAAATGTGTATGCTAAGTATACACCCCCGGCCATTAAATGGAGTGGAGCTGTTGAACGGTGATAAAGAATGTTACTGTTGGGACTATTCAATGGTAAAACCAAAAAACTAGACGGTATCCCATTGCTGTTAAGAACTTTGTCGTGGCTGCCGTGAGAGGCAAAACAAGAATGTAAATTTATTATTCAAGCTGGGGTGTCTAATGAGAATTGAAAAATAGCATTCTTTGAGTGGTATGCAACAATCATTCCACAAGATAGTCGCTGTTGTCGGCAGGAAACAACAATGGTCGTTCCCTCTTGATCATTTTGAAGCTTACTTTCCACCTCCATTTCGTCATCCGATGGAATGTATTTGTCCTGGCGTTGCATGAAACGTTTTTGAAATATAGTGTATGTTAGTATGGCTAGTGTAAACACGCCGAAATTTAAATTTATACGAAGATAAATTTACTGTCGCAAAGGTTTGCTTGCGGGAATGCATTGTCTGTTTGGGTGATGGGCGTAAACAAGCAAATATGTGAAGGATAAAAATATTGTTGTGGATCCAGAACGTAGTACGACTAACCGATGTAGCAGTAGCAAGGAATGACAACTCATCCATGAAGTTTGGGTCCGGATCCTCACCGTCGACCAAACAAAGTGCCTTGTACTGTAGGTAAGCACTTAAGTCACGTTCATTCTTGACATCAGGTGGTAATGGTGGAACATCGCTCATGAAGTGCTCGATGCACAGCCACTTACGGAACATCAGGTTTTGATACGGGAAAAAGTCCGCCACGCGTCCTTCAACTTGTAGCCGAGTTCGAGTTTCATCCTTGAACCGCAAAACCGGGTATATTGAGTCTCTCAACTGTCAAAACCGGTTATGTAACTGTCCCTCACCCAAATCCACCCCGGTTTTGGTATACGCTGGTGGTTCCAACATGGCACGGGCCCACATGTCATACACATGTCCTCCTATCGACGTGTCCCTGTCCATCTTCTTGGCTACGGCACGGGTGAGCGTGGCGTCGCCCCACCCTCCGCCTCTGTTGCCCCTCCTTGGAGAGCGTCACCCTGCACCACCGTCCTCCACCAGGCAACCTGCACCTCTCCTCGGCCGTCGCCGACTACCTAGCCTCAACCTCCTAGACCTCTCCTCCGACGAGCTGTCATAGTCCATGTCCGCCACCTCCTCACCAGGACTACACCATGATTGGTGACTCCGAGGCCCGGCGGCGGCAGGCTCGCCCAGTCCGGCTTGAGATCCTGGCTGAGCGGCGCGCTGGGAACTAGGATACGTGCAAGGAGGGCCTATACCAGACCGGCTACGTGCTGGGCTCGCTCGTGGCCGCCGACATCGGCCTTGCCGCCGACATCCCCAACCTTCCTCGATGACTACGTGGACACGCTCTACCCCGACGACTGCCGAGCCCGAGCTAGATACTGGCGGCCTGTCCAACGCCATCGCCACCCACCGCTTCTTCCTCGCGTCGCCTGGCTGCTCCAAATCCATGGAGCACAACCCTCCCATGGCTGCCTCCCTCGCCCGGGATGACAACGTCGACTCTAACGTATTTCATGCGCTGCGGCAAGCCTCCTTGGCATTCCCAGCCGCATCCGCCGCCGCCACAACCGCGTCCTCGAATGTAGCTGCCACAATGCTCGTGGCCTCCATCGCCTTCCCCGAGGTGCCCGCCGCAGGAGCCGTCTCGGGGAAGCCCACCATCCTCGTCGCCGAGAAGATTGACGCCACGGAGTTCGTGAGCAGGAGCGCCGGCACGAATCCGCGCCACGGACACCACCCCGGTCGCTCACAACGAGCGTGGCGGCGCTGGCTGCTGTAGCGGCGCCTAGGCGTGGAGGGTGAGCGGCGCCAGATTCACCGCCCCCCTTTCCCCTCCTCAACCTTCACTCTAGCCCATCCCCGTCTGCCAGTCAATGCGAGGGGCGTCGGCGGCGCGCAGGTGAGGCATCGACCATCCCCAACCCTCCTCAGTGCGACCCTTCTCCTCCACCTGCAGGCAACCTCCCTTCCTTAACCGAGGACAGAGGCGGAGGCGAAAAGGAGGAGCATGGCGTCGCGCGCGACCGGCGCGTGGATCGACGACAACGTGCACCGCGCGGGGATGCCTGCACCTCATCGCCATGCTCGCCGCGCTCGAGCGGGTTCAGTTCGAGGCGGCGCAATGGCCACATAGGCCAAAACCACCAACTTTGTATGACATGTGGGCCCGTGCCACGTTGGACCGCCACGTAGACCAAAACCGGGGTGGATTCGGGTGAGGGACGTTACATAACCGGTTTTGGCAGTTGAGGGACCCAATATACCCGGTTTTGCGGTTTAAGGATGAAACTCAGACTCGGCTACAAGTTGAAGGACCCATGGGAGACTTTTTCCTTTTGATAGTGGATTGGGGGACATCGTGGTCATGCCGAGGCAGTACAAATGGGCAACGTCGTGGTGTAGTTTTATAGTGGCCGAGGAGGCTCGGTGTTTCGGGGTAAGATAGCAATTATGGCCATGATTTGATTTTTCCAATTAATGGGATATTGAGTGTATCATATCAAGGGATTTTGATGGCTATTTGTTGGGTCAGCAAACTAGTTATCGATATCATTCCGTCTAAGGCACGTAACAGGGCAATAAAATAAGGTTGTACGTAACAAGGCAATAAGATAAGGTTGCATGGGGTGTGCAATCGCTCAGCAAGCCAATTTGATATAGTGATTTAATGGGCTATCGTATATATGGTGCCATGGGATTATGTTTTTTATTTCAGGAATCCAGAATCTGATAATGGATACAAATCGATTGGGAGCATGTATCGTGGTAGGAAAAAAATTCGTCATTACAACGTGATTGTCCGAAACAGTAAACATGCGAACGCACACCATGCATACTCAGTTCGAATGCACACAAACGTAAATCATGATCCACAAACGTAAAAGACACACGGAAACTCACCCTGTTACCAAGAGTATTAAATGATAGACAGCGTGTTACCCTGATAGTAAATAACTCAGAGATTTTGGTTCAGTAACCTACTATGAATGACTTAATGTTAATATGTTCACGCAATCTAGTTGTATGAGTCGTAAAATAATACTAGGAACCCGAAATTGAAACGTAAAAGGACACCGTTGCATCCAACAAACTTTATGACAATGACATTACGAAAAATCATATTTTTGTAAATAAGCACACGACACATACCGTGTATGTTGTTGACTTGGAATTATACTTAAGTATGTTCGACATAAAGCATAATGGACGACAAATTGTTATACTGAAACTTAAAACACGACAGTTTGTCATAATAGCAATTTCAAGAGGAAGTGCATTGATATTTGTACCTTGAACAGACCCCAGTTTGTTGTTCCATTGCGGTCATCTATTGTGATTTTCTCAATCTGTTTCCTTGTGAACAACGCAGCCCGGGGCACAATATTCCTGTTACTGTTGTTGTTGAATGGATGGTCCAAGTTGTCAAGGTAGTAAACCTGCATTAATCAATTTGTGGTTATAGGCCAAAGCATAAGTATCACAATGAATGAAGTTAGTTGACAGAGAAGTGAGTGAATGCTTACCAACAGAAAAGGGGTGCATGAGCGAGTGGAAGGATTAGCAGACTTTTGTTTTGCGGACTTCCACTGAATGGCATCTTCCCGCAAGTCGTCGAGCATGGCCTGCTGCCAGTCAATGTCGGCAAACGACTCGAGGTCCATGGTGTACTCAATCTCAGAGTTTGATATGTTGTAGGCGGACGTAGGGAACAACATCCTGTTGAACACGATCAAGAAGAAACACCTGATAGACAAGTCATCCGGACGGCCCTTTGCAAGCTCAAACTTCAATCTTTGCACTGTGATTTTTGATGGCTCACAGTCTAGCGCAGCAGCAAGGCGCCTCTTGTCCTCACTAACCTCCTTGGTCGTTTTACGAGGTGGAGGCCTTGAGCCTGACTGGGACACCTAGGACAGTAGCCATCGCTGCCTTGTTGAGTGGGAGGACTGTATTGGGATGTACTCTGAGCACCATTTCATCACAGTCAATCCGCTCAAGCAACCAAAGGTATAGTTCCCGGCTCTCAACTACATTGGTTTTGATGTCTAGAAATCTCCCCCAACCAAAAGACTGGACCCTGTCCCGTTGAGGGGCGTTCAGAATCTCTATAGCCTCAAGAACATGTTGCGGGTTACATCTAAACAAAGTCCTAGGCTTCTGATGTCCCCCATCAGCCTAGAAGAAAACATACATTTAGCATGTCCGGTGATAAATGTAAAATAGAATTTATGGTCAACAACACTATGCCAAATAACGATAAGAACTATATTGTAACTGTATTTTTTCTGAATTTTGTACTAATCAAGACCAATGTAGTTAAAGTTTGATTATTGGATTGTTCACAAGAATTCAGCTCACATTATCAGCTTGTGTTGGCAGTGGAGGCTTCTTAGGCAGTGCCAGGCTAGGATCTGAAGGAGGTTTACGAGCAGGTTTCTTAAACCGTACTCGCTTCGCTGGTTGTTGGAAATCCTGGTGAAACCGATGAGATAGATGAAGATAATTGCATTTAAGGAGAAAAAGGCAAGTATAGTTGTATGAGATGAATGTTCTGACATCGTCATCTTGCTGGTCAGCAGCACATTGAAGACGAGCATGGGACTCCTTAGCCTGTGGGCATGCTGCAGCTGGGGTGGGTTGGTGACGGTGTGATATTGGACTTTTTTGGACAGTCTGCCTCTTCCTTCCACTTCCATTATTGTGTGGCGGTGCAGCTGAATCTCCGGATGAAGGAATATCCACCCCTTTAGCTGATCCATATGTAGCTTGGCCATTTGTGCTCTCTATGTTTGCACTAGTGTTGACTGGGTTTTGCACATTGGGGTGATGTTGTATTGGGATCTCGTAAAATTGTTGGCTATTCGCAACCACAAGACGAGTGATGCGTTCGGGCACATGGTCAATCTTGTTCTTCATCTGCAGTTTTGAAACAGGAATGCATTGGTAGTATGTGGACATATGCATAGAGAATGTTTGGAACACTGACACTGATAAAATTTACAATTTACTGCCATGTGAATAGCAACAAGTAAAATCGTGGGTGCCACAAGTCAACACAATTTACTAAAGATTTATTGGTGGTTACTGTGTGGGAGTGTCCGATTGCAAGTACTGAAAAATGGGATTCAGTTACATCACCATCACAAATTGTACAGTGAAAAAGACATCGTTGGAGAGACAAATCCTGACAATAATGTTTATAATGGAATCCAAGAATGTAAGGGCAATGAATCAAAAGGGGGTGGGGTGGGCGGACTGTAACCTGTTGTAGCGATAGCAGATGAATCGACGGAGTGGAGTTTGCTGGACTATACGGTCGGAGCGCCGGAACGGCCGCAGTTGCAGCTCCGGCTGTAGTCCTGAATCGACGGAACGCGCGGCGCGGAGCGGACGGAGCGCCGTGGATGGAGAGGACGGAGTGGAGGTGGCGACCGCGCGAGTGGATGGAGCACCGGAGGGGACGGTCGGACGGAGATGCTGGCGTGGAGCGGACCGAGCAATGCTAGGCGCAGAGCGGACGGAGCAACGGAGAGTCGGCGGGGACGGAGCACTGGAGCGGCGGAGAGTCGGTGGCGAGTTCGGAGGGGATGGAGCGGAGCGACGGCGGCGAGAATGGTACCTTGACGCTCCCATGGCAGGGGCAGAAAAGGGGAAGGCGGACGAATAATTCGGGAAGTAGAGCCCGTGAATACAGGGATTTGGGCTGAAATTCCATTAGTATTATTTTATTCTAAAAAGTCCCAACGTGGTGTAATGGCTGCCACGGGTATTACACTTTGAAGAGTGAGGTTCTGAGTAGATTTTACGGTTTCACGTAGTAATATTTACTAATACGGGTTTGAACCGTACACAATTACTGTTGCGGGATTGCTTCGCTTGTCGGATCTAGATTTTACAGTTTCGGCTTATATTTTTACTGTTGTGGGATGTTTGTTGGGTCGCCGGAGCTGAATGTTCAACGCGCTGGTCGTTGAATAGTGAATATATATATATATATATATATATATATATATATATATATATATATATATATATATATATATATATTGGCCTTGGTATTGTGACCGGATAGTTTTGATCAACTAATTGGCTAATACTCTTTCTATTTTTTTTTATTTGTCACATTTTAGTTGAAAAATGAAACTAGCGGGCGACAAATATTCGAGAACGGAAGTAGCAGTTAGCTAGAGGCTTGTTTTAACAATTAGTCGTCCTTCTCATTGGATGAGTCATGAAGTATGATCTCGGGCATATCACGGATGGATGAGTAAAAGGACCAGTCCTCCAACTTTATTCATATATACAGTTACATACGTACTAATTATACATACGGGTTTGGCTTTCACATACATATGCACGTGCATGCATATGTATCTACTCGATCGCATGCTCCTCCGCGCACCGAGTCGAGCATCAGTTCCATTATTACGTAGTATACTTATAACTAGTGGCAGCACCTTTTATTCGATCCATGGGAGGTAGCTAGAGGGCTGCATGCAGCATGTACACGTCCGTCAACCACTGCCGTCGATCGATCGATGACGTACGTGGGACTATTATTTACGGCTGGCGGAGGAGGGCCCTGCTCAGCAGCGCCACAGCACGAACAGAGCTGCGGTAGCACGGGCCACCCTGGCAGCCGTTGCCGCAGTAAGCCTGGCCAGACCCGCAGTACCCATACTGGCTGCAGCAGAGGCCGTTGGGACACTCCTTGCCGTCGGCCTGGCTGCCGGCACCGCTCGGCGTCGGGACGGCTGACGGGCTGAGCATACCACCGGCGGCGGAGCAAGGGCCGCTCTGGCAGCCGCCGCCGCCGGTTGCCACCGCAGGTAGCCGGGGCCGAAGCCGCAGTACCCGTACGGGCTGCAGCGGAGGTTGTTGGGGCATGTCCTGCCGCCGGCCTGGACGCCGCACTGCTCTTGGCGGAGCGTGCCGTAGCCGTTGCACGGGCCGTTCTGGCACCCGTTGCCGCAGTAGCCGGGGCCGGAGCCACAGCACCCATATATACTGGCTGCAGCAGGGGCTGTTGGGGCACTCCTTCCCACCGGCCTGGCTGCCGCACTGCTGGGCCTGGGCGTGAGTGATCACTCCAACCAGCAGTGCGCCAAGCCTGAGGGCGCTCATCGCCAGAGGGCTGCATCCCTCATGGTCGTCATAGTTCTAGGTACGTACGCTTGATGAGTCGAGTGAAGTGAGCAACCGACGATAGATGATGGGAGCACGAACCGGCAGCGCGCATTTATATAGAGCGAGCAGGGCACCCGTAATGTATAGTATAAGAGGGAAGTATAATACTCCCTCCATACATGAATGATCTTCGTACGTACATGGCACCAAAACTAAGGTCAAATGAGCACCTGCTTATATTTTCATTAAACATGTAACGTAGAAATGATTATTAAATGCATAAAGTTGCATGTAACTAATGGCATCTACAAGCATAGACACAGTGGCTAAATACGAGGTGCATGCTCTTCTGCAAATACGTAGATCATTTCTAGACATCTTCTCTCCCATAAATATGCAGATCATTTGTGGACGGAAGGAGTAAGGGTTAAGTTGGTGTCACCAGGCCGTATATATGGATACTGTAGACAAAACATAGTTTGAAATATAGACTGTGTGACATTTTTGCCTATACGGAGGAGGGAGACATGGAGAAATGCGGAACGTGGACTTTCATCCAAGCCTCAGCCTCTATGTAAGACCCAAGACAAAAAAAGAAAATAGAAAGAGAAAATATGTTAATTTAAAAACCAATTTTATAGTTTACCGTATCATATGAGTACAATTTAGATTGACTTTACGTGACATGGCATACACTGTTATTAAACTTCCTCGGAATGCACCGCAGCAGACTTATACAGTACCCCGATTGGACGTGGCGCCTCGGCGACGGAAAGTCATGGGACAAGACCCCTCTTTCTTGGCCGTATGCTGGGGACTGGGAGGTGCATGCGTGTCCTTCGCGTCGTGGATGGATATTACTGATCGATCCCTCCAGGCCGTTGGATGCATACCGCACATTCATTGGCTAGGAACTTGTGAGTTTTCTTTCTTTTGTGACGGTCGGGGGCCGCATCGTGCCTCGCTCCCTCTCCCAATCAGTTACTGTAGTTTTGCAAGGTCGTGCTATCTGTCAATTTTTAAATTAGCAATTTTATTTTAGGACTCTCCAACCTGAAGGCAGGTTTGGAACGAATCCAATTAAGAATTTATGCAACAGTTCTAAAGTATTAAAATCTTAATAATTTTACCAATGCTTTATTAAAGTAAATTCTCTTCTGATATTTGGAAAGGCCTTGATAATAATTCCATACAATGCAAATCATCAATCGAGTTTACATTCCATTAGAAAAGTTCAACACAGGACATCTTCATCTTCCTCGTAGTGAAGTTCTTTAGTCTCGCGGTGATGTCTTGGTGTACATTGAGCATGGGATAACAGCATGAGGACATATCCCGTGACCCCACTCATCCTCACAGGGCGAGTCAGGGGCAACCCGTGGCACGCCGCCTCCATCTCCCGTCCGCACTCCCATGGCAACCGCCAGAGGTGGCGGCCAACGACGGCGTCAAAAGCGGCGTCCGCGTGCGTCCTTTTCCCTTCCTCTCCCTCCTCCCCTACTCCACTGCACCCATGAGCTCGCTTGCTTCGCTAGAGATGTCGCCTTTGCTCGCCGGATCCACAGTGCTAGGCCTAGATCTAGCCTCTACGTGCTTGGATCTGCTCAGGCCGACTGGTCGCCACCCTTTTCTGGTGGTAGATGCCGCCATCGGTGGTGTGGTTCCCTTTTGCCACAATTGAGGTCGCCGCCATTGCCCTGGTCACTAGATCCATACTGTAGCTGCTAGCACTGCTGCCCACCCTGAGCCACTGTCACAGGGGTCCACCGTGGGTTATCATCGTTCTGGCAAGGGGCTACCGGCGCTGCTGACCACTTAGCGCCACAATCGCATTTGGCCCTTGCCTGCTCCCCTGCTTTCCTTGGAAGAACCCCACATATACTAAGGTCTTCCCCTTTTATGTATAAGGCTGTCCGCAGTGGTGGACTCTACAACTCTCCCTAAAGGTATAGGGTAATGCATGGGGTAATTGGAGGGCTGCAGCCATCTACCCTAAACCTCACCCTATGTTAGGGTGAGCGCTCTCTCACCCCATATACAGAGCTGTACGGTGGTCACTCTATCCCCTCTCTCTCCTTTGTCCACAGCAACTACCATGGTTGGCGCCACCCGTCGGACTTGAGGTGAGGAGCGCACCTGCGGGAGGCGGCCCGACGGTGGAAGGAGAGGAGCCAGGCCAGGTGGTGCCGACTGGGAGGGAGCGAGGTAGCGGCGGCGGCCTCCAGCTCGCCTAGCAGCGGATCCAGAGAGGGAGGGGACGACACGCCGATGGTGAAGGACAAATGGCGCGCCGCCGGACCGGAGGACGAGGATGGAGGAAAGGCCGCCATGGCTCCTCGAGCGGCCTACCGGTCGCCGCCAAGAGGAGACATGGCCCGAGCCGAGCGGATCCACCCCAGGAGGCGGAGGCAGGGGAGGTCTGGGCGATGAATCTGGGGCTGGATCAGACGGCAGTACTGGAGGCGGGGGCGGCGCTTGAGACAGGAGGAGGACTTCCGCCGGACTGCGCGGCGCCGCGGAGGAGGAGGAAGACACGCATGGCGGATCTAGGTGGTGGCGGCGGCGCTAAATCTCGTGAGGGCGGAGGGAGAGGGCCAGTGGAGAGAGGGACGGTGGGGAGAGGGCGAGGCGCCGGCTGGAGGCGGGGAGGCGGCAGCGAGGAGCGCTTGGAGGAGAAGGCGGGCAGGGGGAGGAGGCGGCTTCGGCTGGGGCTGTGCTCGCGAGCGGTGCACAGTGGGCCGGTGGGGGTGGGGAAGATGACAATAAATAATAAAATAAGTGGGAGTTGGTATAGAGTTGAGATATATGGTAAATATGACCACGGATGATTGTGATATAAGGTAGAGAATTTTGCTGACCAGGAAGGAAATATTTCTTTTAAGGGTAAAAATTTAAAGTTGGAACCCCTAGATTTAAAGGTGGACCCCAATAAAAATTATTACATCTTATTATATTAGCTAGTAAAGCTATCTCTAAAATAGTACTAATCTCCATCCTCAAATTCAAACTCTACTTTGTCTGTAATAAAGCTGCAATGCATATTTTTTGTATGCATGGCTATATGCACACTCTGCTGGAGATAGCATAAGAAAGACAATAGTAATAAAATCAATTTTTTATTGCATAAGATCAAGCCATAAGCTTAAGACTTGGCCTTTAAGTTTTTTTCACGTAAGATCGCAGTGTATAAGGTCAAGCTTAAGCTGCTTAAATTTCCCTTATTCTCACACTATGGATACCCGCATAGATGCATCCGGCCTTCACCGCAATCCTATCCAGCCTAGCCATGTGAGAAATTGATACTATCTGGAGTAGTTGAGAAATGTAGTACTCCCTTGTGATTAGTAAGCGGTTGCTTCACTATTAGGTGAGCTATAACGACGATTCGTTTTGTTTAAAAAATTAGTGTAATACTTAGAATATAAGTCATGTTTAAAATATTTATAATGATAAATCAACTCATAACAAAATAAATGATATTTACTTAAATTTTTAAATAAAACCGAATGATCAAACATGGAATTTAAAATCCTACAACGTGCTATAATTTAGAATCGACCAAGCCGAATGCAGTACCCTAATTGGAGGTGGTGCCTCGGTGTCAGGCTACACCCAGCACCTCCTCCATCCCTGTTTCATCACTATTTCAACTTTTTTTTTATCTACAGTAAAATGATAGTACAGTATTTAATTTTGAAGAATCAATATACAAAACCGCTGGATGTAGCCTCACCGAAGTCATGGGACACCCATTATCGACTCTTTCTTTCTTGGCCGTATGCTGGGGAGGTGCATGCGTGTGCTTCGATATTATCAACGAGACTATTCATCGATCCCTCCTGGCCGTATGATGGGGAGCCAGGGAGCTGCGTCACTGTTGGGCTCTGCTTTTTGCTTTATGGTGCCTTTTTTTCGAAAGCAACACTTCTATATTATATCATAGAAACAAGGACGTACACAGCACAAGAACAGTACAGCCATGACTCGATGAGGCAGCTGTCCAAGCCAATTTGTAGAAAAGGCACTACATACAGAAGTAATTACATGAAGGTCCTCAAGATATTTTCCGCAACCGATGAACATTATGGGCCTTAGTTACTCCTCAAGCATAACGCGTGTTCATTCGCTAGGAATTGTAGTTTTTTATTTTGTCAATGTAATTACTGTAGGTGTGCGAGCACCATGTCGTGCTGTCGGGTGCGGACTTTTTTTTATTTAAGATTGTTAAATATAGAGTACCAAATACATAACATAACACTTGGAGAGATTAACTTAAAAATAGCATCCCTTAATTAGTTACAGATTGCTTTGCGGGTGAGATGTTTAGAAGGCTATAGTGAAAAGTTTTAGGTCTTTGGTTCTTTGGTTCGAAACTCTAAAAAGACACACAGCATATTTCGCACAAAAACACACAACTTCTAGATGCCTAAAGAAACAAAATATTTTTTGGGTTCTGCCACCTAAAATTTTAAAAGATAAAAATTCATGTTTAGAAACGATTAGCTTAAGGTTATCGCCTCTATAAATCAATTCCAAAGATGGTTGACTTAAATTGACCCATCTAGAAATTGTGGCTTATATTGACTGCCGTTAGTAATTATTATTTACCTAGATAGTTCGTTGTCCATCTATGGAAATGACCTATTTCTACAGGACATTTTGTCAGAAGCGGCTATTTTCTCCATGTCTAGAAACATTTTTTTACCGCATATACAAACTTTTTTTTTGAAACGAAATATACAAACTTTTTGTAGTAGTGACTATTTTCTAGAATGTACATGCCGTCGCGCCATGGCACCATGGACGACACGATGTTTGCTTGGAGTGCATGACTTTTTGGCCCAAGCTTTTTTATTTCCTTGCCCTCCAAATATAAATAAGCTAGAGTATCTGAGCCCACGTATTACACATACCTCACGCACACCTAAACACATGCTCTTATGCTCCCGATATGATCATGGATCGAACCAAAATAGACGGAGGGAACAACGTCGCTACAAACCATTGAGCTACTTGCTCGTTCGCTTTGAGCACTGGCTAGTTGGAACTTTTTGGATCTGAAGACCACATGCAAACCAAACCATACACACCTACACTTTACACAAATTAAATCTACAACATATACCTAGTCATGCATACCCAACCATACACACCTACACTTTGTGCAAACCAACCTATGCCTAGTGATATACGCGCGGTTGAAAGATATGATAGCGGTGACGCAACTACATGTAACGCCCCAAAAATCACCCATGAAAATTTTCTCTAAATCTCCTTAATTCAAAATCAATTTTGAAAACCATCTCTTTTCGAGTGTGCTAACATGAGCCAACAGAAGAATTCCTTATAGAATTCCCAAAATGTTCGCCCCCACAACCTCAGATATTCTCTGACAACTTTCATCGAAATTCTCCACTTAATTCCCCCTCAAAAACCCCTCCCAAAATATCCCAATAGTACAAAATCAAAATTAGAAAAAGAAAAGAAAAAACCACCCCATTTTCCCATTTATTTCGGTCTGGGCACCCTGGCCCACCATCCTCCCCCTCCCTGGGCGGCCTGCCACCTCGGCCTGGCCCGCCTCCCTCTCCTCTTGCTCTCTCTTCCTTTCGCCTGGGTGGCACACACCTCCTCCGCCTCTCTGGCCAGCTCACCCCTACTCTGGCCCACCTCCTCCATGGCTTCAACTCCTGCCTGTGCGCAGCACACACCCCTCTCTCGCTGCCTCTGCTAGCCCACCTATCGTCCGCCTCCCTTCTTCCTCCTCCGTCTGGGGGTGCGCACGCAAGCGCGTCACGACGTGCACCCGCCATCCCCCCACGGTGCCAGGGCATCCCGCCGGCCCCGGCCTCGCACCGCCGTTACTCCATCACCAACCCATCTCTCCTGGCGCGCTAGACGCCACTACTCTCCCTGCCTGCGTCACAGACCACCTACCCACCCTCCACTGCTGAGCAGTAGAGCTCCAGTGCGAAACGCCGACGCCACCTTGCGCCACCCGCGTCGCGACAAACATGTGGTAATAAGCAGCGCCACCCTGCACCTCTCTTTCTCTCTCTCTCTCTCCTCGCCAACCACGGTGGACAGTGACTCCAGTGGTAGGTTTTTAAATGAAAAGTGGTGTGGAATCGGCTAGTTGAGCCATGAGCTATGTGGACAGTAAGGTCTAGTACCATTTGGATAAATTTATGTAGTTTTCCCTTCTAGGAAGGAAAAAATGGTTTATAAAATGGTGCACAAAACAACCCTGCATTAAAATGCTCATTTTCCGCAAAATATCCAAAGCTCCACTCTCTCAGTGCATGTAGTATGATAGGTGTATAGCCGATCTTCCCATAGATAAACTCGATTTAGGGGTGGAGATCTCAACGTTGGTGAAGAAGACTCCGAGCCAAAGGTTCAAATCCTTGCACTCACTACGCCACTGCTCCGTTGATTATGGACCGCGTGACGCGCGCAATCGACCTCGCCAAGAAGGCTATCGTTCCTGCAATGCAATTGAGAGAACACAAGCAAGAACGAGGAAAATGCAATCAAGATTAATCTTGTGGTCACAAGTTGGGGTTTTCACAAACCGATGATGGCAAACCTGTCTACGATAGAATAATCTAAGGCAAAATCTAGACCCTAACTTGGGTGGCGGCTACTGTTTATATAGTACATAAGGTCGACCAATAATCCCTAGACGCATCCAAGATGGACTCCAACACGATACATGGGCCAACAGCCCAGAAGTGCGACGCAGCACCCTGGACAGATTCTGTCCACCAACTTGCGACGTGAACTCCCGTCGACTCCTGAAGTCCAAATGACCTGAAACCAATGGCATTGGAAAGGTTATCATAGCTTTTCAGGAATATGTGGATCGTCGAAATCAGATCCCATTTGTGGCCTGGGCAAAGATTTTACTGAAGACTAGGTCCTGCAAGGCCGAGGAAGTCGACTTCGAGTTGAGTTGGGCCTCCAACTTGACTTGGACGTCCTTCTTGCCCTCCTCCGAGTCTGAGCTAGTTCCCAAGGACTTTATGGTCCTCTCCTAAGTTCCTAAGTACAATATAATCAACAATATCCTTAGGTAGCATACCATCCTCACAAGTATACGTGCGAGCACTTAGGAATGTTGGTTCAATTACTGTGCACGTGCTCTTGTAATAGGTCCTTGCATAAGCAAAGGAATGATGTCCTCATCATCCTCCTCTTCTTGAAGTGAAGTCGTCCTCGACGCTAGCTCCTCTTCTGCTACCAAGTATGGTTTCAAATTTGCAATGTTAAACGTGTGACTAACCCCAAATCTGCAGGCAACTCAAGCTTATATGCATTATTATTAATCTTTTCAAGCACTTTAAAAGGACCAGCAGCTCAAGGCATACATTTAGATTTTCTCAACTCTAGAAAATGCTCTTTACGAAAGTGTAACCACACCAAATCACTGGGTTCAAACAACACTTTTCTTACCTTACTACCAGCAAGTTTATATTTCTCATTCATTTTTTCAATGTTATTCTTAGTCATTTCATGCAAGTTTCTAATAAAATTAGCACGCTGAGAAGCATCCAAATGCATAGGTTCCTCGAAAGGCAAAGATATTAAATCAATAGGAGCACGAAGATTAAAACCATAGACCACCTGGAAAGGACTAATCTTAGTGGTAGAGTGAACGGATCTGTTGTAAGCAAACTCAGTATGAGGCAAACACTCTTCCCACATTTTTTGTTTTCAAAACAACGTTTAACATAGTAGACAAAGTTTGATTAACAACTTTAGTTTGACTATCAATATGCATTGACAGCTTTGAATGGAGCTCACCGCCACACAAGGCTGTGTCGCTGCCTTGGAAAGTCATGAAGCCGCTGCTGTGGAGGCTTTAAAGCAAGATGAGGACAAGCATGTCCAGAAGTTGGTGGAAGCATACCAGGGTCTCTCACAACCAGAGGAGAGCCCTGAGAATCCAAGAGCCACTGCCACCTTCCCTAGTGCAGCCAACAATGCCAGAGGAGCCTCCTGTACTCGAAGGCATTCCCATCCCCTTAAAGGGAAATAGGAAGGTCCGAGAACCTCCCAGCGGGCACCTAGATCCTAGACAGTATACCGATCACCCACCCAGAGGCTATGAGCAAGCTAGACAACCCAGAGTCCTCCCAAGTTCCTTCACCAGAGCGGGCAGAGCCTCCAACCCTCAAGAAGCTCTCGGCACCTGCTGCTAAGTGCCTAGAGAAAGAGAAGCCTCTAGGGACTCTGCCAGCACCTCCTCGTACCAAAGTCTATCCTGAGCAAGTTAGCCTAGTCTGCCCCACAAGTGAGCTAAGGAAGAAGAAGAAGATCCAGTCTTCCTGTCCCAGCCACTACCAGAAGTCATCATTGACATCTACTCGCTCCTCATCCACAAGGGAGACACCTCCGGATGAAGCTGCACCAAAGCGCCATCCGAAGAGAAGCCACTTGGTCCGAAGCTAGTTGTACCCAGTCGTCCACAGATGCTTGGGTAGTGAAGTTCTTTACTTACTTTGGTTAGCACCCTCCGTGTGTGAGATGTAACCGTGTAGTTGCGTGCGTTGTAGACACTGCCCTTTTTTTGGCAGTTCTAGGTTTATTGTGGTGTTTGTTATCTATCTTGTTGCTCTTTTCAAGTGTTTCTTGTTGTTGAGCCGAGTTCTCCATCATTCGCAAGGGATCTTGCCTCCCCTTTTGCTCGCTCCGATGGAAGGTGTAAGCTTTATCAGTCTCTGCGACAAAGAAGAAGGTTTCCTGAGGCTCTTGATCGAGACCATAGCACGTTTGAGAGTTCCAGGCTACCCAGAGTACTGTGGAAGAGAGTTCGTGGAGAGTGGTGAACAAAAGTGCTTGGCGACCGTGTTCATTGGAGGAATCCGCTTGCACTATGGTTGGTGTGCTTCCGCAGTTTGTCACAGATTCAAGGATACATGCCACATCGTTGCTCGTGATGCGCCGAGGGCCCCGTGCTCAGCCTATAGTAGGGACATCCAAGGAATCCCGTGGGACTCTTTCTACCCAAGGATAAGAATTCCCCAAGTTGGAGGGTGAGAGTTGTAGCCTTGCATAAGATGAAGAAGTCCGAGGATTCCACAATGACTTACCTCGCTCTTCGCCTACATGTTTTGAAGGATCAGCTCTGCAAGCTGTTAACCCACATAATTAGATTGGAATTAAATCTCAAACATACAGTCTGATTATGGTGCATGACTCACACATGTGTGCTTGGGATTATTATATTTTAGACTCATATAATTGGTTTGTCTAATCATGGCTGGTAGCATGGTTCAGGAGGCATATGGTTTTTCGAAACACAGATGAAACATTTAACGCTTGGAAGTAAGTGGATTATATAAACAGGTCTCTACCCTCTAGCGTCGCTATGTATTGTGAGTGGCACCATAGAAAAGGCAGAGGAATAGAGAGTAGACCATATGGCCCATACAACCCTATATTAGTATTAGAGCTGGTTATGGGCAATGCTGTCGAAATCCTAATCTAACTCAGCCACTGTTGTGGCTTCCATTTGCAACAGATTAGGTTCCGTTGCCGTACATTCACGCGCACTGCCACAGAACCTGTCTTCCTTGATCGCCGCGGCGTCTCATCTGCTTGGTGTGGCATCTCCCAGTCTTCCATCATGAACCAGACTGTCTGACGTTTAGCGCTCAACGTCAACCGAACATCCGACGTTGCATCGCCACTCGTTCCACATCGAACGGTTGTATCAGTAAACAAGCATCCGGCCCATAAGCGTTCTTAGTTCAGCCCATTTGGAGCTGCCCACCCAAATATCCACGGTCGTCGGTGGCCGTCGCCTCCCTTGACAAGTCGGCATCCACGGTCGTCGACAACTTGTCGTCTCCAGCATCCACGTGCGTGATGGCAGCGGCCGGCTCAACGGCGGCAAGCAGCCGCATGGGCGAGTAGGTCCCTGGTGGAGCCCCTCAGTCTGTTGCCGTTGTCCTCTTTCGCATCTATTGCCGTTGTCCATGTGATACTCCGTATCTTAACCACTCACTAAGTGATTGTTAAGCATGTCATCATGTGCATAATTCAAAAAATTTGGAGCTTAAAAATTTAAATTTTCTCCAAATCAAATTTGAATTCAAATTCTTTCGAGTTTTGGTTTTATCCAAGGGTAAGACTCCAAGGGGGTAGTTTAAAATAGGCCCTTTCACTTTTACTTTTGGACTTGACTATAAATCTTCTTGCACTTGGGGTTAAAATTGACAAAGTAATTGACAAAATTAAAAATAAGGGGGAAATCAGGCCTCAGCGGTGGAAAGTGGCAGACGGCCACCTCTTGCCTACATGGGCTTCACCATGTGCCAAGCGCGGGCGGCCTAGCGGGGGTAGTGGGCTGCGGTGTCCACTTCCTAGCGTGCCACCGAGGCAACCCGCTGAATAGCGGTGCCTGCTAGGTAGGCCTTGCCCTGGCCTCCTTCCTTGTCCGCTTGGGAGCAAGGGGAACGAGTCCCCTCACTCACCACGCCGCCCCACTCCAACCCCGTCATCACTCCCATGCCACCGTCACCTCCGCACCTCGTCTAGCCACCACCGGAGCTTTGCCGTTCTACCTGAAGCCATGTCCCTACCTCGCCATCCTCGCTCTGCCTTCGCACTGCCCCCGCACCGCTCACCCGTTCCTGCTGCCGGACCTCACCGGCGGCCGCCTCGTTTGCTGCCTCTTCTCATTATCAGAGGGTGAGATACCCCATTCCTCTTCCTTCGCCGCTAATCCTCATTGAGCATTGGGGCTGGGCCGAGCTCAATAGGGCTCGGTGCTCGTCTATGACCATGGCCGCTGCGTCGCCTCGTTCTCCACACACACGAGCCCTTCCGGGCTCCTAGTCTCATGCACCCAGTACGGAGCTCCCGCGTACACCTCATGCAGGTACTCTTCGGGACTAACATGGCCTAGCGCCGCTGGGCAAGCGCCTTGCCACTGCGCACACGGTGCAGTGCGTGGCGCATCTACCGTGGCCGACGCGAGCAGAGGGAGGAGAGGGGGGAAGAAGAGGGAGAGAAGGAAAAAGAATGAGAGAGGGGAGAGCCAAGCGCCGCCGCGCGCTTTGGTTGCTGTCGGCGAAGGCTGGGGCGCACCACCACGGCGGGTGGTAGCTAGCGCCACCGTGCGTGTCCATGCCGTGCATGCCGCACGTGCGCACGCAGAGCGTGCCGCCTCAGCCAGGTCGTGGCCCTGTGCGAAGCCCAGGTGGGCTGCAATGTTGGACCAGAAGAGAGAGGGGGAAGCAGGATGGATGGCCGCTTGGGCCGAAAGAAGAGAGAGGGAGAAAATGGGCCGGCCTGGCGTTCGGGCTGGGTCGAGCTGAAAGAAAAGAAAAGAGGGAGGAAAATCAAACCATAGGAGAAGTTTGGGGTGAAAAAATAGAACTCTTGCTTAGTGAACTATTTTGGGCCTTGGACCCCTTTCCATTTCTGAATTTACTAATTTAATTTTTCCTTATTTCGAATTACTTTAAGTTAGATTTAATTTATAAAAAGAGTTTGTATTTTATAGAAATCTTAGATTTATTTATGGTAATTAATTTTAATCTTTTAGTTTTAATCATAATCTTTTGTATCAATAAATAAGTAAGAAAAGATAATTAATACTGTTTTATCAGTAGAAATTACATATTGACTCCTAAAAGTTAATTTAAAGCTTTCAAAAATTTATTAAATTGCTAGAAAACTATTTTAAAACCCTGGAAAATGATCTAAGCATATGATAAGGCCTACAAATTTATTTCAGTGCCCCATCTTTTCTTGTATGAACTTTTGTAGTTCTTTTTATAACAGGTTGATCATCCTTTAAAGGATCAAGATGTTCAAGAGCGGGGGTTGAATTGGACTTCTAATTCTGAAACTTGAAATTAAGCCCTAACAAACAAGCAAGGTTAAAAAAACGCTAAACGTAAACGTAACGCTGGACCTTTGCCCAGTGTTTAAATGGAGTAAAGGTAGATTAAATGTGATTAAACGCATGTGTTTAATAAATATAAAAGAAAAAGGAAAAAGAAAAAGAGAAGGAAATCAAGAACACAACTCTTTCCTTGCCCATGTCTTTTGCCACGAAAGGCCCAAAAGCAGCCCATGTCGACTCTAACCTTTTCCATTCACTGCCGCTCGCCATGCCTCCGCTAGTCTGCTGCCGCTTGCCATCCCTCCACTGCCGCCACCGCTGCCGGATCTCCCTGCCTCCGCCGCAGCCAGTCGACGTCTCCTCCCTCCGCTGCCGCCGTCGGATGTCCCTGCCTCCGCGGTAGCCGGTCGACATCTCCTCCACCGCCGTCGCGGCTCGATGTCTCGTCCTCCATCGCTTTCATGCGATGTCTGCTCCAGTCCTCTGGCAGCAGCGCTCGACATCTTCACCTGGCGCAGCTACTCGGTGTCTCCGGCTGAGTCTCCTGCTGCCTCATAGCCTTGTCTCCCTCCATCGCTTCCTGGAGGCCGCGCTCGCCACCATTTACGACGAGTCCGTCGACACCCGCGCTGGCGGAGAACCTCCACCGGGCGTTTAATTGGGCGTTTATGCCCTAAACGTAACGCTAGACGTCCAGGCATGATTATAATTATGTTTTTTTGAACCTTGCGAACAAATCCCAATTAACCCTAGTGCCTAACTAAGTGTGTCGAGAGTTCTACACGATAACAAATGGTTTGTAGCCTAGAGCCAATCATGCAATTCTAAGAATGTAAATTGCGAAATATAAATTGCACGAAAGGAAATGGGGAATGTAAAGAGAAGAGATGACGTGATGATCTTTTTCCCGATGTATCATTTGGTGCCCCTCGGAATGCTTTGCTCTCGTGTGTTCTTCGCAAAGACCCCAGCCCCAAACCTCGCAAGAAGAGGGGTTAGCAAAGTGGTTCTCGTAGGAACCAAGCTACCTCTTGAGCTTCGCAAAGATCA
Organism: Paspalum vaginatum; assembly: GCA_030272315.1. Classification (NCBI taxonomy): domain Eukaryota; kingdom Viridiplantae; phylum Streptophyta; class Magnoliopsida; order Poales; family Poaceae; genus Paspalum; species Paspalum vaginatum. Next base: position 41,629,981 of record CM059017.1, on the reverse strand, counting down.
AGCGCTCTCTTTGGGATGCCCTTCTCCACTCTAGAACGGTAGGCTCCAAATGTCTCAGAACGCCCTTGCAAGGGCCTTCTCCCGCTTCTTCCACTCTCCCATGCATGGCCTCCCGTTTTCAGCGATGAGCTATTTACATCATCGAGAACCTAAATAAATACCACAAAACCCCCTATAGCTTACTTTTATCTAGAACTCATTTCCTTTGCGAATTATATGCTTAACTACTAGGCAAGGGTAAAATAGTAAATAATCAGTAAGCATTTAGGCTAACAATTCTTATACTAAGCTTAGGTATGCTAGCAAAGCTGCTGCCTATATTTCAGAATTTTTGACCCTCATTTAAACCATATTTTTTTATTAATTTAAACATGCATGAATTTATTAATTTCAAAACACTAACTATACTTGACATGCACAGTACCCCATTTCAACAGTGAGTCCTTTATACTACAGGGATCACAAATAAAATGTGTAAAACTATTTAGAGCATAACTTCTATATAATTATCATTTCCTCATTTATTTCTATGCTAAAATCACATGTGGGGGCAAGACAGTAATTAACCAGTGAACACTTGAGCTACCAAAAATCACAGTGAGCCTATATACCCTAACAACACTGCTGTCCAAGTTTGGCAATTTTTGGAGGCCAATTAGTCCACATTTCTTATATATTAGGGTTTTACATGCTTGCACAAAATCAGGGGCAAACTGGTACTTTCCTACTCAACCATCACATTCAACAGATAGATCTATTCAAAAGGATTATAATGCAACTAGTTTAGTATTTTTTTTATTTTTATTGAATTTTCTATGATTTTTCAAAGATTTCTGCCGAAATAACTAAATAAAAAGGAAAACCATTAGATCCAGGGGCTAGATCGTGATTGTTTCGAAACTCCAGGGGCTAGCACGTAAGACTTGCAAGACTCAGCATACAGCGCGGTGGACTAAAATGAAAAATCCTGATACCGCGGGGTCGGATCTGCAAATCTGCCGTCTCCTTCCTCCCGTCGTCTTCTTCCTCGCGACGGGAGAAACGGCGACGGTGGCGCGCGGCCAATCCGGCCCTGCGGGGCACGGAGGCTCACCGCGAAATGCCGGGGAGAGAGAGAGAGGAGGATGGGGAAGCTCACCCACTACCTCAAACGGCGGGGGAGACTACGGGGAGGGACGGCGACGGGCGCTTCTGGTCGGCGGGGTTCGGCGGTGCAATACGCCGGGGTGGAGGGGTCTCGGGCGACGAGGTCTAGGCAGAAAGGTGGAGTCGAGGGCGGCGAAGCTCGGCGTGGTGATGGTTGAGCTCGGGAGAGGGCGGAAGTGGCTGGGGGCGAGCTCGAGCGAGCTCTGTCAATGGCGGACGGCGCGAGGACGATCGGGGGAGGCGCGCGGGCGAGCTGGACGACTGAAAGGAGGGAGTGAGAGCGTGGGGACGCGGCACGGCTAAAGGCGAGGCCGGGAGCTCAATCCGTGGCCGGGACGCGCCGGCCGTATGCCGGCGGCCACGCGGCGGCCGAAACCTGAGGGGTGCAGGCGATACTGACGGGTGGGTCCCACCCGTCAGCGACTCAGAAGTAGCACAATTAAAATGTGTTTTCTCCCTCTCTGAAAAATGCATTTTTGGCATGTTTAGAAGCCGATTCTGGAGATGTGCACATTGGATGAAATGTTCACATCTTTGAGCTCTACAACTTTGTCGAAAACACCAAGTTCAAATTCTGGATCTAAATTTGATTTAAATTTGAATTTAACTGTCAGCCCTAAGTTTGGACTGAGAACTGTTTTCCTTAGATAATTCAAATGTCCTATTTCTATCCATTTTCTCCCAAAAGCCTTTTTGACAAAGTTGTTCAAAATTTCATGGCCTAAAACTTTCTCAATTGGACCTTTGCATGAAAAGGACTGTAGGATATAGAAAAATGAAGAATTCTAAATATTTCAGATTTGGAGTGTGTTTGTTTGCTGACACCAAAAGTCCCTTTACACTAAGTTAAACCCATTTTCCATCCAAGCTCTAATTGACAAAGTTGTTTACCACTTCAAGACCTACAAGTTTGGTATAAAAAGTTTCACCTAAAACTCCATAGGATTTAAGTTATGCTCACATTTATAGCGTCATTTTTGCAAAACCGAGTGTATCACTTAGCTATTTTCATCATGTTTGTCCATATGATTCAAATGCACACTACCATGAGATGAGATGATGCTTATGAGAAATAATTAAACAAAGTATGCACATGATAATGCTTGGGAGATGCCTAGGGCATCACACCAGCGACCTAAACCAAGGCAAGCCCCGGTGCATATCCCAGTTACTTTTGAGTCCTAATTAGTGTATTATGTTTGTGCATTAGAGTTTTGAATTGATTGAAAACCTAGTGCATGATTAACCTTTGAATCCAGCATGATTAATCCTATATGCATAGAGTAATATGCTTAGTCATAATCAGTAGTAAAGTGGATTTACTTTCAAGGTTTAATAATGACTAAGCAAGTTTATAAGAAAGTGATTGGAGACATCGCGTGTGGGCAGTTATGCTTTCATTATGGATAACTAAGAACCCTAATGAATGAACTTGGAATTGGATCCTGACTCCACCTGTGTCGCATAAGGCTGTCCGATGCTTGGCCATGACTTGGGCATTGAACGCGCCCCTTACATGTGCCATCCTGAATTGGGCTCTGGTAACCTTTCATCCCTTTATACCTAGGGTTGGAACTGTCGCTCTCCAGCTAGAGGGAGGTAGCAAGGCGGGTGTCATTGGACACCTGGGTTCGGCGCGGGCGGTTCAGTGGTAGTTGGGATGCTAGGATGCCATATGCGGGTCGACGTGTCTAGGTATTCCTCCCATGAGTGTAAATCGATTCAAATCGCTGAACTTACTAGTTGTAAGCCGCCTGGGCACGCCCAGCGTCAAGTTAAGAAGAATAATGTCTTTGATAAGAATGATTTCATAGAGAGTTTGCTCTTGGTTGATAATAGAATAGGTATAACTTAGTATGAGCAGGTAATAACAAAAATAAGCTAAAACTTAAAGGCTAAGGATCCACAAATAGGCCTGCTGTAATGTGAGTCGACTTAACCAAATCGGCCATAGGCTAGAAAGTCAGGTTTAGATCCAGTGGTCGGGTAAATCTTGTGAAGTAATTAGTACTCAGATTTCTTTTCTTATTTTTTCAATTTAGGTGTTGAGTACACCCTCTGAGAGATAGACCCTGCTACCATCGTTCCCCAATAATTTCCTAAGTGCCGTGAACTTCATCATCGGGCAAGATGCAAGTTTCATTTTCCTTGTTGACTACAATAAGGAGAACAATACATCCTTGGCTTTGATCTAAACTTCAGGAGGGCTAGTGTGTACACTAGTTCCTCATGTTCAATTATTTGAAGAACAACGGGTTGTAATAACTTTTAAGTTTCGCTTGTAATAACTTTCCTTTCCGGTTTCTGAAATGATGTAATCTGTAGGCTTCTTCGTGAGTCGTCCCGTAAGCTTGATCCAGATGGGAACGCGTTGCCTAAGATTAGTATTTAGTCTTTAGTCTTATTAAAATACTAACCTCAAGTTAATTTGGACAATTCCACCACAGCTCCGAAAGATGGAGTGGCGGTCTCCATGCAGAGCGCCACACGCTAGGAACCAAGCTCAAGCCCAGGCGCCCAGCGCCCATGCCATCCATGGTAGAGAATGAACTGCTAGTTGTGGATGAGGGATCTGGACAAGGGCTGTTGGGCTGTTGCAGTTGAGTTTCAGTCTTGGGAAGCAGATTTGGACTACTACGATTCTGGACTCCACAGTGAATAGCAATAGAGAAGGCGTATGTGTATTTTTTTCCAACCAATGTAATTGGGGAATTTGAAGATTGTAATTCGATGATTGAATGATCTTGGTCAGTACAGCGAAAGAACGTGAACAAGATTGACCCTTGACTATATTGCTGCTGCATTGATATAAAGTGAAATGTCTTGGACAATAAATATGTACGCATACAGAATTGCCCCCAAGACAAAACTGAACCTGCATACCTCCTAAGTAATAGAGTGCTTGATGGCAAAAGGCTCTCAGAACTCAACTAAACACTATGGCTAGTGCGCTGCTTCATCTAATACATTACAGACTGAAACATGCACAGCGAATTAGCATTCCCTTGCAAAATAACAAAAGAAGACAACCATTGACTTTCCGTGATTACTGGTTTCTACTACAATAAACACAGTGCTAAAATAAATCTCTAGTCAAAATATCATCCGTGTTTGGTCCAGTCAGCAGTTGAGACCAGCTTATGAGGTCCATGTTGTCTTCAAAACTGTTCACCTTGTCATCAGTTTTTGGTCTTTGCAAGACGTAATCAAGAGGAGTAATTGGTCCTTGTCCTTCTGCACCACCATTACTTTACTCCTCCACATCCTTGCAAGATAATAAAACGTAAAGTTTTAGACAAATCTACGTGATGTGATCTTGCCATCAGATGGTCTTTTATTTGTATACCTTTTCTAACCTCCACCATAGCTAAGCGAAAATGCCCAAGCCTCATCCGAATTTTTGAATTCCATGCCAACATGAGGGACTAAACCAGGCAAATAGCTCTCTCTGTATTTTATAAAAATACGGTGCAAGAGTTACAATGAAAGAAAAACAAATGCAAAAACCATATGCTATGATCATTGATTATATATTAGCACATATTAAACAGAAATAACATGAAGCAGTATTACACACCTTGGTTTGCTTCCATCGCTTGGACAGGAGTACTAGATTTTCCTTGGTTTGCTTCCATCGCATGGACTGCTCAACAAACTGCTTCTTCCTAAGAAGGATAGATCTGATCAAGTTCAAAGCAACATGATGAAAGATGTTGAACCAATTCCGGTGAACAAAGAAGTTTAGAAAGAGCCACCAGAAAATGAGAGTAGTTCAGATTTAGCATTCAGTTAACTTGTATATTCAGATTTTTCAGAAAAATTCAGAGCTAATAGTTAAACATTTAGGCAATGGATACAAGGGGATCACAGTAGCCAGTAGGGACGGATGCCAAAAGAATAAAGACGATGGAGAATAGATTAATATTTAACCCGAAGGATTGGCTGCGGTCCGCTGATCAACTTACGCACAGGATGGAGAAGATCCGTCGAGTGATCGGCTCCTCCATTCTGGCGCTCCTTCCTCGTCAATATCGCGCCATTCGGTGGACCATCCGCTCTTCTCGCACTTTTTTTTTTCATTTGTCTTCCGACTAAAGAAATCCCAAGAATGGCTACACGTCCAAACTATTTGCATTGCGTGACTTTGTTTTCGGCGCAACCGCGCGTGGCGCCGCAGATAACGTTGTGGCGCCACATGGAATAGCGCCACAAGATTGGTCACGTAGCAATTTATCCAGGTGTTCACTGTCACGTTATTTTCCACGTCGAAACCTTCACGCTGCGCAGACCGGTGTCGTAGGCTTTTCGTCTTCAAAAAATCGTATTTTTTTATACAATGTTGGATTGAAATGATCTTTATATGAAAATTGTAGCCTTCGGCGATATCTACAACTTTGTAGTTTCGAATTTTCTCATTTGAGGTCATTTAGATACTCGAATAGTTTATTTTAATTTTAACCGTGTTACGCGCACTCTGTCTTATAAAAAATCATTTAAGGTCGTTTAGAAAAATCATATCTTTCTTAAATGACGTTGGATTGAGATCATCTTTATATGAAAATTGTAGTCTTCGATGAAATTTACAACTTTATAGTTTATGGTTTTTCATTTGAGATCGTTTAGATATTCGAATAATGTACGCACGTGCGAACTATGTTAGCAAAGCAAAATGAGAAAATAATTCATAACACGAAAAACAGATTATTTTCCATCCTCTCATGAAAGATATTGTTTTGCATCACTATGGGATATGTCACGTATAATTTTATTTTTGAATAGGACACTTGTATAGATTGAATAAGAAGCTTTATCTCATGAGTCAATTTTCTCTAGATCCTAGAACATCTTTATGTGGCATTGCTGCAAGTTTCATGAAATCTATAGTTAAGTACAAGTTGGGTAGTTGAAATGCATTGGTTTTTTTGTGTTGAATGATAAAATCCGAAACCCTAATTATATAATATGAATGTATGATGTATATATATACACATGCAAACAAAAAGTTCAAAATTTTGATAAATGGAATTATTTTGCATTGTGTCAGAAATAATAAGACACGGTCTCAGAATTCAGTGAAGAGCAATCGTAGATACGAGCAAAAGATAGGGACAGTGGGGAAGCCAGGATAAATGGTTGCCGGGCTCAGTACAATCCAAAAGGATATCTAATAAAATATTTTCTATTCAAGTTAGTACATAGCCTTTTGTTTACATAATTTGCTATTTCCTCCGTCCTAGAAAAAAATATACAAGTCTTTTATTCTAAGTAAAACGATCTTATATTTAACCATGTTTATATAAAAAATTTAATATTTATGGTGCTGAATAAATATACTTAGCTTCATCATTACTTTTTTTTTCATAATATGCATAGTTGGTGCCATATATGTTAACAATATTTTCTACAAATTTGGTGAAATATATAACAAGTTTGACTTAGAACAAAAACAAGATTGTTTTGATAGAGATGGTGTTACCATTCTATTTGTTGATTATATGCGAAACTCATTAAAAATTACCTCATATAGATTGACAAAGATATTTTAGTACGGTTGGTGTTATACTACTGCAATATTAAGAGATAAAAAAACTTTAGTACGGTTGGTGTTATAACAATATATTGCCATTTCTTATCTAGAATTTATCAACAAGCACAGGAACACAATTTAAGTTCTGAATTCCATGAGGAACAATAAACGAAAAAAACCTATAGACGAAGAAATCACTACACCTTGCCCGATGCCACAACATGATAATCCAAAAAATAGATCGCATTCATTAATGCAAATCAGTTCATGGCTGGTGTCGCAACCGGTGAAAAAAAAAGCTACGTACCTGAGATTGTAGTCGGATCGTCGGGGTCGACCGACCCCAAAGGTATAACGTACCTCCGCCCCTAAGTAGGGAAATCATTCCTTGAGGTGATCTGCTAAACGCAACAGTAAAAAAGAAACAATTATAAATGTAAATCTAACCTCACACCCTCTGGTCCAGTGGTCGCCGGCTGCCCCTTAGGATGATCTTTATATAAATGCAAAGAAGGAACAAAATAATCTGTTTTTATGTTTTGAAATATTTTCTGATTTTGCATTGCTAACACAATCCGTAAGTGTGTACACTATTCGAGTATCTAAACGACAAAGATGTATATTTCGTCGAGGGCTACAATTTTTATATAAAGATCATCTCAATCCGACGTCATTTAAAAAAGATATGATTTTTCTAAACGATGTCAAACGATTTTTTCTAAGACGGACTGCACAGAACACAGTTAAAATTAAAATAAATTATTCGAGTATCTAAATGACCTCAAATGAGAAAACTCAAAACTACAAAGTTGTAGATCTCGTCGAGAGCTAAAGTTTTATATAAAAATCATCTCAATCTAACATTGTATGAAATAGATACGATTTTTCAAAGACGAAAAGCTGGCGCTAGTGGCGCCTCGGGGTTTTGACGTAGCACACTGTCATGTGCCGGCATGGTGTAAGGCCCAATAAAGAGCCAACAAGCAGTGCAAAGGAGGGGACAGAAGCAACGAGGAGGGCATCGAATATTCAGAGAACGAAATCATCTTCTCCTTTCCTGTTCATCGTCCTCCTCAAACCACCCTTCTCTGATGTACCTCAGGCCTTCTAGAACCTTCTAGAGTTAATCGTGTCCTTCCTCCCTATTCCATGCTTGCTGCCTTCCCTTGACTCTATCTCTCCTCAGATTGTACCCAGGAAACTTGAGTGCGGTTGTATCATCTAGTTGCTATTGGTTGTGACAACAGAGGTGTGCAAACAATTGGTATCAGTTTCGTTCGATCCTCGGATTCACCGTCACCACAACATGATGGCTGTCGACACCAACCTCATACTTGATGCACTCAACTACCACTTCGACCAGACGGACGCTAAGATCGATCGATGGTTCAGCAGTGGTGCCCTTCGTGGCCAGGCTGCCTGCGGGCTCCCTGCGGTGGCGGCGGTGGCGTCACCTAGCTCTTCCCCGCCCTCTTCTTCGCTTGCAGCTGCTGCCACCACGACGTCTCGCGACACCATCGTCGTTGCTTCCAGCACCGAGCACACCACGACGCACCACATCGTCGCCGCGGACGACGCCACCTGCGTCATGTCCACACGGTGTTCCACGCAAGTTTCCACTTCGACACCCATCACCGCATCTGCCTCTTTGCCGACCACGGGGGTAGCCGCACATGCTGCTGTGTTGACATGCCCATCGGTGCCAGATGCTCATGTTGCAGAGAAGGAGATCCAGACCAACTCGCCCAAAAGTTGTTCGACAAAATGTTTCAGCCGCGAGATCGACGTGCTCAAGCCCGTGGACATCGTCACTGCCGTCTGGAATGCTCCACTAACCTTGCTTCACTTCATGGCTGACATTCCACAGGACAACAAGGACTGGGCACTCGAGCACTCGCAGAGGAGGTTCATCACTATCCCTACCCCATCTCTCTCAAATAGGGTTGCTCTGTTATGTGATTCTGCCAGAGTCCATAAGGCCCCGGAAGTTTTTGAGGGGATGAGTGCTCATACTCCACTACAGCTACAGCTATTGCCTACTACTGTGGCTGCCATTAGACCTTGGCCACCGCCTCAGCAAAACGCGAGCATTTTGAGTTTTGAAACTATTCGGATTTGTTTCAGTTTCGAGCCGTCACTCGGTAGTATTTGGGTCACTATGCAACAAAGACCACCCTGGCCGCCACCTACACAGTGTGATATGCTCAGTGATAGTGTACAGTTACGGCCAACACCTTGGCCTTGCATTGGTTGTCATGGAGCTTTTATGAAATTAGAAAGATTCAGGTCACCAGTGATTAGTTGTTTAGATAGGAAAGACAGGAAGGGTTACAAATCTCCTAATGAATGGCATGTCAATGCTTGTTCTGTACATGGTGCTTGTCAATTCCTTTCTTTGGGTTGGAGTTTAGACCTGGATCTCAAGTTGATGGTTTCACAGCATACCTTGCAAGGCATATTGGTGATGAATGCAAATGGTTTTCCTAAGACCATGATGGCAAACTGCGTACTACAAATTCATTGTGATTTTCTTGATATGATGCTTCACAAGTCAACAATTAATTCTTGGAGCGATGTGTATTGTTTGTTATTCACTTGTCATCAGGAGACAGTCCAATATACGCTCTCATGGCCATGGGTGTCTCTGATGTGCATGAACATACATAGTTGTTATTTTTCCTGTACAATCAGTACTTGGCAACCTGCACCTTTTACTATGATTGGGTGGCCACAGAATACTAAGCTGCTATTCTTTGATGATCTGTGCAACCATTTCAAGATGAATCAGACAGTTGCTCCTATTGTTTGCTCTTCATATGAACCTGTCACCTTGTGGGAAATTCCTTGGCCATCTCCTACATTGGTGTGTTTCAAGACAGTTCTTCTTGCTGAGTTCACAGATGTTGCTCTGAAGCTGTTACTTAAGTACTTGCTGACTTCAACTCATGAATGGTTGTGGTGTTATGTCTATGCCGTTCACGAGATGCAGCATTGGGCTTTTCTTGATGCAATGATTTCTGCAAGTAGAATAGGTCTTTCTGTTGTCCTACAACTGGTTAAGTGTATCAGCATATATATACTCTTTTTGGACTGCATATGTCTTATGGGCCACTACCTAACGAAGGTATAAATACTACAAGGCAGATCCAGAGTGAAAATAACTTGCCCTTGTCAAATCAACAGGTTCTACTACCGCCTGAAAGTACGTTTGTGGATGCTCATTTTCTGGATTCAGTTCTCCATGGCTACATGAGGAGCACTGTTTCTTTGATGGTGTCTTTAGCACTGCAGTCCTACTTTCAGTCCAGATATCGCCAATTGATCTTTCTCAGTTAGTTACTGAACCACAAAGCTGCTACTGCCTCATTTCCAACGAACATGTACAGTGCGAATCAACAACCTTGGGATTCAACTGATTGCTTAATCCTGATTGGTCAAGCAGTTCTAGTATCAGTTTTGCTTGTTCACTGTGAGCTAATCAAACACCATCCTCAAGGTTCAGTACTGCCATATGCTTTGTGTTGTGCTCCTTTGGTCCTGTGTTCGTTTCCATTTGACCACCATCCAGATGAAAGAATGGCAGCAACTTGGTTAATTCCTACTGCTGGCAGTGTCTACATTCAGAACAATGAGGGTGAGGAAGTGCTATTCCTGGGCTGCTATTTGTTAATTTTCCAATGCATTCAGGGATGTGTCATTGCGGCTGCGATGTTAGCTTATTTGGACAGTCAAGAATCCATTGGTTTGGACACATCAGAACATGTGATCCCAGGCTACCGCAATTCCAAGATCACATTCAGTTCTAATTGCCATGTGCCATCAAAGAGATTGGTTATGCTGGTGTGGGATGAGCCGGTTATTTTGACTGCCATCTCCAAATTGGGAAGCATACCTCGTGAGGCAACATTGTTGTGCATTATCTTCTCAGTTCACAAGAAGCACGATCTGCCCAGTCACACTGTGCTCCTTGCAACTATGATTGGTCTCTATATCATCCTAAACTTGGCTGGGTGCAGTATGAAGCACTTGCTCTTTTTTGGCATTCAGATACCTCCTTGGCCACCACCTTATAGAGATTGGCTTGTTCAGATGGAGATCAATTGTACCAACGACATACTGTTGTTCAGTCAATTGGTTCTACTTCTACAGTTCCCGTCCCTGCATATGGATGCCTCAGTACCGACAGTATGCAAGCAGATTTCGTACGAGTCCTGTCCAGGAGGTCATTTGACCATATGGGATCCAGGCGGTTTATTTCATCGGCTTGGGGGCAAGCCGATACTCAAAGAAAGGGGGAATGTCATGGGCCGGCATGGTGTAAGGCCCAATAAAGAGCCAACAAGCAGTGCAAAGGAGGGGACAGAAGCAACGAGGAGGGCATCGAATATTCAGAGAACGAAATCATCTTCTCCTTTCCTGTTCATCGTCCTCCTCAAACCACCCTTCTCTGATGTACCTCAGGCCTTCTAGAACCTTCTAGAGTTAATCGTGTCCTTCCTCCCTATTCCATGCTTGCTGCCTTCCCTTGACTCTATCTCTCCTCAGGTTGTACCCAGGAAACTTGAGTGCGGTTGTATCATCTAGTTGCTATTGGTTGTGACAACAGAGGTGTGCAAACAATTGGTATCAGTTTCGTTCGATCCTCGGATTCACCGTCACCACAACATGATGGCTCTCGACACCAAGCTCATACTTGATGCACTCAACTACCACTTCGACCAGACGGACGCTAAGATCGATCGATGGTTCAGCAGTGGTGCCCTTCGTGGCCAGGCTGCCTGCGGGCTCCCTGCGGTGGCGGCGGTGGCGTCACCTAGCTCTTCCCCGCCCTCTTCTTCGCTTGCAGCTGCTGCCACCACGACGTCTCGCGACACCATCGTCGTCGGTTCCAGCACCGAGCACACCACGACGCACCACATCGTCGCCGCGGACGACGCCACCTGCGTCATGTCCACACGGTGTTCCACGCAAGTTTCCACTTCGACACCCATCACCGCATCTGCCTCTTTGCCGACCACGGGGGTAGCCGCACATGCTGCTGTGTTGACATGCCCATCGGTGCCAGATGCTCATGTTGCAGAGAAGGAGATCCAGACCAACTCGCCCAAAAGTTGTTCGACAAAATGTTTCAGCCGCGAGATCGACGTGCTCAAGCCCGTGGACATCGTCACTGCCGTCTGGAATGCTCCACTAACCTTGCTTCACTTCATGGCTGACATTCCACAGGACAACAAGGACTGGGCACTCGAGCACTCGCAGAGGAGGTTCATCACTATCCCTACCCCATCTCTCTCAAATAGGGTTGCTCTGTTATGTGATTCTGCCAGAGTCCATAAGGCCCCGGAAGTTTTTGAGGGGATGAGTGCTCATACTCCACTACAGCTACAGCTATTGCCTACTACTATGGCTGCCATTAGACCTTGGCCACCGCCTCAGCAAAACGCGAGCATTTTGAGTTTTGAAACTATTCGGATTTGTTTCAGTTTCGAGCCGTCACTCGGTAGTATTTGGGTCACTATGCAACAAAGACCACCCTGGCCGCCACCTACACAGTGTGATATGCTCAGTGATAGTGTACAGTTACGGCCAACACCTTGGCCTTGCATTGGTTGTCATGGAGTTTTTATGAAATTAGAAAGATTCAGGTCACCAGTGATTAGTTGTTTAGATAGGAAAGACAGGAAGGGTTACAAATCTCCTAATGAATGGCATGTCAATGCTTGTTCTGTACATGGTGCTTGTCAATTCCTTTCTTTGGGTTGGAGTTTAGACCTGGATCTCAAGTTGATGGTTTCACAGCATACCTTGCAAGGCATATTGGTGATGAATGCACATGGTTTTCCTAAGACCATGATGGCAAACTGCGTACTACAAATTCATTGTGATTTTCTTGATATGATGCTTCACAAGTCAACAATTAATTCTTGGAGCGATGTGTATTGTTTGTTATTCACTTATCATCAGGAGATAGTCCAATATACGCTCTCATGGCCATGGGTGTCTCTGATGTGCATGAACATACATAGTTGTTATTTTTCCTGTACAATCAGTACTTGGCAACCTGCACCTTTTACTATGATTGGGTGGCCACAGAATACTAAGCTGCTATTCTTCGATGCTCTGTGCAACCATTTCAAGATGAATCAGACAGTTGCTCCTATTGTTTGCTCTTCATATGAACCTGTCACCTTGTGGGAAATTCCTTGGCCATCTCCTACATTGGTGTGTTTCAAGACAGTTCTTCTTGCTGAGTTCACAGATGTTGCTCTGAAGCTGTTACTTAAGTACTTGCTGACTTCAACTCATGAATGGTTGTGGTGTTATGTCTATGCCGTTCACGAGATGCAGCATTGGGCTTTTCTTGATGCAATGATTTCTGCAAGTAGAATAGGTCTTTCTGTTGTCCTACAACTGGTTAAGTGTATCAGCATATATATACTCTTTTTGGACTGCATATGTCTTATGGGCCACTACCTAACGAAGGTATAAATACTACAAGGCAGATCCAGAGTGAAAATCACTTGCCCTTGTCAAATCAACAGGTTCTACTACCGCCTGAAAGTACGTTTGTGGATGCTCATTTTCTGGATTCAGTTCTCCATGGCTACATGAGGAGCACTGTTTCTTTGATGGTGTCTTTAGCACTGCAGTCCTACTTTCAGTCCAGATGTCGCCAATTGATCTTTCTCAGTTAGTTACTGAACCACAAAGCTGCTACTGCCTCATTTCCAACGAACATGTACAGTGCGAATCAGCAACCTTGGGATTCAACTGATTGCTTAATCCTGATTGGTCAAGCAGTTCTAGTATCAGTTTTGCTTGTTCACTGTGAGCTAATCAAACACCATCCTCAAGGTTCAGTACTGCCATATGCTTTGTGTTGTGCTCCTTTGGTCCTGTGTTCGTTTCCTTTTGACCACCATCCAGATGAAAGAATGGCAGCAACTTGGTTAATTCCTACTGCTGGCAGTGTCTACATTCAGAACAATGAGGGTGAGGAAGTGCTATTCCTGGGCTGCTATTTGTTAATTTTCCAATGCATTCAGGGATGTGTCATTGCGGCTGCGATGTTAGCTTATTTGGACAGTCAAGAATCCATTGGTTTGGACACATCAGAACATGTGATCCCAGGCTACCGCAATTCCAAGATCACATTCAGTTCTAATTGCCATGTGCCATCAAAGGGATTGGTTATGCTGGTGTGGGATGAGCCGGTTATTTTGACTGCCATCTCCAAATTGGGAAGCATACCTCGTGAGGCAACATTGTTGTGCATTATCTTCTCAGTTCACAAGAAGCACGATCTGCCCAGTCACACTGTGCTCCTTGCAACTATGATTGGTCTCTATATCATCCTAAACTTGGCTGGGTGCAGTATGAAGCACTTGCTCTTTTTTGGCATTCAGATACCTCCTTGGCCACCACCTTATAGAGATTGGCTTGTTCAGATGGAGATCAATTGTACCAACGACATACTGTTGTTCAGTCAATTGGTTCTACTTCTACAGTTCCCGTCCCTGCATATGGATGCCTCAGTACCGACAGTATGCAAGCAGATTTCGTACGAGTCCTGTCCAGGAGGTCATTTGACCATATGGGATCCAGGCGGTTTATTTCATCGGCTTGGGGGCAAGCCGATACTCAAAGAAAGGGGGAATGTCATGGGCCGGCATGGTGTAAGGCCCAATAAAGAGCCAACAAGCAATACAAAGGAGGGGACAGAAGCAACGAGGTGGGCATCGAATATTCAGAGAACGAAATCATCTTCTCCTTTCCTATTCATCGTCCTCCTCAAACCACCCTTCTCTGATGTACCTCAGGCCTTCTAGAACCTTCTAGAGTTAATCGTGTCCTTCCTCCCTATTCCATGCTTGCTGCCTTCCCTTGACTCTATCTCTTCTCAGATTGTACCCAGGAAACTTGAGTGCGGTTGTATCATCTAGTAGCTATTGGTTGTGACAACAGAGGTGTGCAAACACACACCATTGTAGAACACCCGGATGAGTTGTTACGTGACCGACCTTGCGGTGTCATAGCATGTGATGCCGCAATGTTATACTGCGGCGTCACGCACGGTGGTGTCGAAAAAGGATCACGTCCTGCAAATAGTTTCGACGAGAGGTCATTTTTGGGATCATTTTTGCAATTTTTTTAGTCGGAGGATCAAAATGCAAAATTTTTTGCCTCTTTTCCACGTTCTCGCGCCATATGTGCTCTCGTTGCGTCGTTGGGCTGTGCTGTGTCACCCTTCTGGGCGATACATGAGTTGCTTATTGTTCTTTCCATTGGATGTAGATGGAACAGGGATGCAAGGTCGGCCGTCCAGCCAATTAACGTTAGAAACACAACGTCAGGCGATCTGCTTCCATGAACGGCATGCTATGGCTCGGGGCGCTGCCAGTCTCGAGAGAACTCGATCTGGCTTGAGAGGCGACGGCTTCTGTCCTCCAGTGCTGGGTCGGGCGGCTGATTGCTGCTCGCTCGAAGTTAACGCCTAGCAGCGCGGGTGTTGCGGGGGGACGACAGAGACGTGGGCGAGAATACGGGCATTTTCTTTCCATTTAATTTATTTTCTCCTCTCAATTTATTTTATTAATTATTTTAATTTTTTCTAAACTTAATGGCTCAAATCTATTTAAGGTCTTATCTCTTAGGAGACAATTTGAGCACCGTAGCGCTGCTCAATTAGTTAATGATCCAATTCAGCATTGTACACCAGCTAGATACGCAGGCATATATATTTCTTTTTATATGGCGTGCTATACTTCAGGAAAAAATGAGTATGCATGTATACTTTCTGTTCAATAGTGCATATGTATGTGCATACGCTTTCTCGAGAGCGGACATCTAATTCTATATATATAAACATGAACACCTGTGCATGCAAGTACTGGTTTAATATGTCCAGACTTTGCAAACGGCCGGTGACCAATCGTGTGCAGTGTAGTGTGCCTTAAACGTCGCAGATAGCTGCAGGCCTGTAGCCACATGAACCGGCCACGCAAATGCAAATTTTGTGATTAGCAGCTAAGGCACAGCGCGAGTAGATGGTTTCTTAGCCTGAGCTCACCGGAAAGCCCAATCAATGTGCAAATTTTATGCGCGGGCTACAGGTGTTGGGAGCACTGTGCCTGCTAACACAGGAGATACGAAGGAGTAGCAACACCTGGGGAGCAGAAAAAACTCCACACACTCACACATAAATAGGATGCGATGACATGATAAAAAAGAACAGGGTGTTACAATGTAAAGTTCAAACTAAACCAAGATCATGATCTAAACCGGCAACAAAATGTCGAGTAGGATCCAAATTCAACAATGCAGACTACGAAAACAACAGTGCAAGGGCTAAATGTGTGATATTGATGGACTATGATCTAAATTGTTTAAGGTTTTGTGCGGACTTTAGGATGATGGCGAAATTAATCTAAGATAAAGGAGAACCTAACAGTAAAACCTAAAACTCTGATTATCACTTAATAGGAACAAGACTGTCTGATCTTCCATCAGGTAGAGATAACTATTGATTGGATGGAGACTTAGCACACATGATCTGGTTTCCAATCAGTAAGATTCAAACCCTACAATCATTATATTTCCTCTGGAACATAATTAACCTTACCACAAAGATTTATCTTTGCATGTGAATCAAAGAACACAAGCAAAGACAAGAAGAAGCAATCTAAAATTCCGAATAAAATTGTTTAAGCATATGAATTGGGTCCCACAAACCAATCTATTAAAGGATAAATTGTCTAAACAAAATAATAGATGCAAAACCGACAGCACTAAATCTTGAGCGCACCCAGAGTAGAATAAAATTCTCGGATACACACACACACACAACACACATCTGGCCAACATTGAAGAATTTTAAAGTTCTTTGGATAATGAAAACTTGAATAATGAAGTGGTTAATTTACGTACATTTTCTATCACTTCGGGGTGTGGACTGGTGATCTGCACATGGCGTCAAAGTGATATGGCGCGGTGTATTTCGGCCTGCAGTATCAGTTCTAACATGGCAAACTATACCTGTCTCGACGCCAAGGGTCTATTTCCAGGGGTGGATCTAGAAATTTTACTCATTGGTATCATTGACCTCTAATCTTGCCAAACCTTTAGCATTTTGTAGCATTACTTGCTATAATAGAGTGATATTACAAAGGAGTTGGCCAAAGTCACTGTAGATCCGCCCCGGTCTATTTCTGAAAACTTTTTTGTTAGGGCCTAAATATAAAATACATAAAAAGAGATAAGATACAAAAAAAAACACTCATGTCTATCTTATTAAAAATGTAAGGAATGTGCTACGACAAATAGCAGTAGAACGAAAGTCCCCAGCTTCGGTTTATGCATTAAAATCTTTCTCTTGTTCCTTGAACTAGTCCAATAAGAAAGGATCAAAGGACAAACACCGAACCTTTACTTTGTTGCAAGCTTTATCAAAGCTGAATGGTAATTTTTTCCCATTGCAACTTTTTGCCAAAGCTGAATTAGAATCCCATCTTTGATAATGAATTTTTCATGTCAAAGAGTGCCAGTGTCCGAGGCAGAGGAAAAGAAAAGGGAAAGCGCTTTTCTTAGGGGATGATACAAACCATGCAGCCCACGAAGCTAAACAATTCGATTCGACGGCGCAAGTCCAGTAGGGTCAACTCTAGTACGACTCCACGTAGATATTGTCTCCCTCTAATAAAAGCTGTCGATTTCTTATTTATAAAGAGAGCAAACCACTGTGACTGTTCTCTTTTCGAGCCATCGTCTACGTTCGCTTCTTAATTTGGAGCTAGATCAACAGCCACCGGTAACTATTGAAGGGATAACATGAATATATAACAAATGGGAGTGGTGCGCCAGCGTGGGACAGCTAGTTTTGGCATAAGAGTGGGAGTAAAATGTATCGTGGGTCGTGAGACTTTTATATGGGGATGTCACCTATGTCCCTGTCCCTCAAACTTCAACTTGCAGTTTTATGTTATTTGACATGCTAAGTGGTTTACTTCAGATCAAAATCTGCCTATGCCTATTAGACATCTACATGTTATCAATGTCACATAGTTCTGCTACATCATGGTCTGTATCATTACCATGCCACATGAGCTATTGTTGGTGATTCTTATGCCCAATATCAGAAGTATAGTCTGCAAGTGTATAAAATCACCATTGTAGCACTTTACCTCAGAGTATTCTAAGGTATCGTAAATCTCCAATAGTAAGCACTAGGACAGCAATAAAATAGATTGTGTATAAGGGAGTTCACAAATAATCTCCCCTAACTCACGCTTGCACAAATGAACCATTTACAAAGGCGGGCAAGCAACCTCCTCTAGAAATCTATATAGTGGCTAGATTTCCTCCAACAATGATATGCATTTTGGGAGAGACATTTTCTAGATGTGTCGCGCAGATGGAATAAGTCGCATAGACAAAAGTCGAGTCTTCCAATAGGTGATATATTTTTGGGAATGCTTCCACCAGCAGTTTGTTTGCGGGAACGGGTGGAAACTTCACCCTCTTCTATACCCATTTTGACTGAAGGCACCAATGCGGTGTGCAACAGTGACTTAAAAAACGACGAATACCGTAGGCTGCGGGGAGACAAACTGTGACTACAAGGTCTGTGACACTTTGCCTCAGCACGTACCGCATTATCCTGCTTTAGCCATAATTGATGGCCAATGCTCATCGGTACCAGCGCGCATGGAGGTTGTGGGGCGCGGGTGGGGGGGCTCCTAGCGCGGTCTGCAGCAGCTTTGTGGGCATCACAGCTCGGCCACGACGAAAAGGAGGCGGACATGCCACCAAGCAAAGTCTCGTAGGGCGCGGTACGGTGCGGGAGTGCTCTCTTGGTGCCATGGTGGGATGAGGATGAGGCAAGGGCATCAGTGGCATGGTGGGGAGGGTGTGGCGCGGTGGCATGGTGGAGGAAAAGCAGACTGGAAAAAAGATAAAGGAACTGACATGTGGGCCCTCATAATAGATCCACATCAGCAAGGAGTTTGCATGCCAAGTAAATGTATAGAGACCTTTTGTAGCTTGGTGAGACCCAAGCATATTTTAGAAACCGGGATAACACATGCTTGCAAATTTAACGACCGGTAGTTCATTTTAGCAGAAAAATATTAAATGATTACAAAATTTTTTGGTATGTGGACTTGAGATGTACAATGTTGTGACATCTTTTACTTCTATACATATCCGTTTGGGTGTGTCGGGCCAGCTCGGCATGGGCAACGGGCACGGCTGGCCTAGGCACGGCACGATGAAGACGTCGTGGCGTGCCATGCCGGCACACGGGCTGCCGACGCTGCCTAGGCACCGCAGGGTTGGCCTTACACAGGTCATGCCGTGCCGCCTCCACAAGCCGCTGAGCAAGGAGAGAAGGGTACGAAGCGACGGACCGGTGATGGCAAGCATGGTAGTAGGCTGGAGAAGGCGATTGTGCCGGCGGGGAGGGAGAGCCGCCGCCCTTCTCCACGGCTTCCGCACTCCCCGCCTACTGCCAAAGCTTCGGTGGAGCGGCCGTGCCCGCGTCTAGCTCCGCGGTGGCCAATGGGGAAGGAGAGCCGCTGCCCATCTCCACGGCTTCCGTGCTCGCCGCCCGCTGCCGGAGCTTCAGAGGAGCGGCCGCGCCTGCGTAGATCTGGCTCCGCGGTGGCCGACAGGGAGGAGGTGCGGCGCTTCGCGAGGGGTCGGGCCAAAGGAGGAGGAGGCAGGGCGACGAGCAGCATGGGGAGCACGTGGCTCTGCAATGGCGATAAGCAAGCGCGAGGAGCCGTGATGGGACCGGAGGCGAGGCGAGGCGAGAACCGAGAAGGAGACGAGACGGTGAGGCGAGGCGAGAGATGAGAGTGAGACAAGGCAGGAGAAGGGAATAGGGTTAGGGGCGGCGGCGCGGCAGGGAGGGTATTAGACAGGCCGATATTGGGCTGGCCTGTTAACCATGCCGGGCTCGTGCCTGCACCGCGGGCCGGCGCTGCAGCCCAAGCACGGGACGCCGTGCCGAGTCTGGGCCGTGCTGGGCCACGGGCCGCCCGGCGGGCCGGCCCGCTATGGACATGTATACTTCTACTAGTACTCCAGCGGTAAAAGATGTCTGACATCGCATCAACTTGCTTTGGTGGGACGGGAATGCTGTTTGTAAAACGTCCGATGGGTTCAGAGTCTCCGGACGGTTCTGGGCCCACGCTACCGCCTTTCTCCTGTTGACAAGGGGATCAAACAGTGCAGCCCAACGCCATTTTCTCGACCGCATGGCCGCCCGCTCGCATCCTCTGCCCATGCCCCACTCTTCACCATCGCTGCCGCCGCCGGCAAGCACCTCTTCCTCACGTGCCCTTGGCGAGCCCACAGCACCCACCCCTCATCCACCCGAGATCCCAAGCCATGGCCAGAGGCGACTTGAAAACGACAAACCGCTGCAGCCCTTGCCGGCGTCGTCCCTGGTGGCCACCGCCCCGGACCACCTCGGCGTCACCTACCTCATCTTTTTCACCCTGGACACTGGCTTCCTGCTCCCCAGGAACGCCTACATCACCGTCGTCCACTACTTCACCGTGGCGTCGTCCACACAGCGGCCCCCGCGACGCAGTTGAGGACCGGCGTTGTGGGTGCACGCATGGTGCAGCAACCTGGCCAGGCGGCGACCGTTGAGCACCGCGGTGTGGTCTGTCTGTACCTCTCCCCGCGCGGCCTCTTGATTTTAGGATATTGATGTTGCAATGGTTTAATTGGATTGTTGTATACTTGTATACACTATTTTTCGATATTAAAGATATGGACTTCTAATGTTGCACGAATTTTGCTATTTTTTTACGTTGTGTGAAATGCGAACCATAGATGTTGCAATAGTTGAATTCGAGTGTTGCATACATTATTTTTTTATGTTGAAGATATGCATTTCTAATGTGGTATGAATCTTTCGTTGTTTTTCATTTTGTGTGAAAGTTAACCGATGTGATGGTGGGATTTTTCCCCTTTGAATGGGATGGGGCACTGCGATTTTTTTCTGAAAGTTGATGTTGTAGAAGTTAATTTTTAATGTTGCGCATATTATTTTTTGACGTTGAAAATACATATTTTGTATTTTGCATAGAGCGTCCTATGGAGTCCAATTCCATTGGACGTGCAGGCGCTAGAAAGGCACTTGAATTCATTTGCATGGTCGATGGAGCACGCACACTAGAAAAGCAAAGCGGCATCTTGGCTGTCTGTCCTCTCGCCTCAGCATAGCTGTGCTTTGAGAGCATGAGCAGAATCGAGACACAGGCAGTACAGCTTTGCGAGGACGGGCCCGTCGTGGTGGTCGTCGTATCAGCTTCCTTCGGTGGGAAGGCATTCGCATTGTTGAGCAGCAAAGTAAAAAAAGCAGAGCAGAATCTGGCCTTCTGTTCTCTCGCCTCGCCACCCATAAATGAAGCATTTTCATGATCCTTGAATCTTGGGTTCCAGTCAGAGCGCGCGGCAGTGTTGTGCTTAGATAGCCAACTACGGCTGAGCCTGTCTTCCGATCGATCATCTCTATATATATATATACATATATGCGCTTTGGCATCGACGACGAAGAAGCGGAGGCAGAGGCAGAGGTAGAAATGGAGGAAGTGGACGTGAAGGCCTCCTCTAGCCGCAGCGCTGCGGCCGCGAGCGCCATGGCGGCCTCGTACAACGACAAGATCCGCCCGCTGCTGGACGCCGTGGACCGCCTGCGCCAGCTGAACGTGAGCCAGGAGGGCATCCAGCTCCCGACCATCGTCGTCGTCGGCGATCAGTCCAGCGGCAAGTCGAGCGTGCTGGAGTCACTGGCCGGCATCAGCCTCCCGCGCGGGCAGGGCATCTGCACCCGCGTGCCGCTGGTCATGCGCCTGCAGCACGGCCACGAGCCCAGGCTGCACATCGAGTACGGCAGCGGCCGCGTGGTGGACATCGCCTCCGAGGCGGAGGTCGCCGATGCCATCGACACCGCGACCGCCGAGATCGCCGGATCCGGCAAGGGCATCTCCGACGCGCCCATCACCCTCGTCGTGCGGAAGAAGGGCGTGCCCGACCTGACCCTCATCGACCTGCCGGGCATCACCCGCGTGCCCGTGCAGGGCCAGCCGGAGGACATCTACGACCAGATCGCCAGGATCATCAAGGCGTACATCGCGCCCAAGGAGAGCATCATCCTCAACGTGCTCTCCGCCACCGTCGACTTCCCGACCTGCGAGTCCATCCGCATGTCGCAGCAGGTGGACCGCAGCGGCGAGCGCACGCTCGCCGTGGTCACCAAGGCGGACAAGGCCCCCGAGGGCCTGCTGGAGAAGGTCACCGTGGACGATGTCCACATCGGCCTGGGCTACGTCTGTGTCCGGAACCGCATCGGCGACGAGACGTACGACGAGGCGAGAGCGGCGGAGCAGCGGCTGTTCGCGGAGCACCCTCTGCTCTCACGGATCGACGGGTCCATGGTGGGCATCCCCACGCTGGCCGGGAGGCTGACGCAGATACAGGCGTCGATCATTGCCCGATGCCTCCCCGACATCGTCAAGCAGATCAACGACAAGCTCAGCCGCAGCAGCGACGAGCTCGGCCAGATGCCGCCGGACCTCAACACCGCCGCCGACGCGGTGAGGGAGTTCTACCACATCGTCAAGCAGGTGCGCGCCTCGCTGGAGAAGGTGCTCGTGAGGGGCGAGTTCGACGAGTACCCGGACGACCGCAGGCTCCACGGCACGGCGCGGATCGCCGAGATGCTTGACGACTACGCGAGCAAGCTGCCCGCCCATTGCCTGGAGCGTGAGCGCGACGGCGGCGAGCCGTTCCTGGCGGAGGAGATGCGGGTTCTGGAGGAGACCAAGGGCATCAACCTCCCCAACTTCCTGCCGCGATCCGCGCTCCTGGTTCTGCTCAAGAAGAAGGTGGAGACCATCGTGCACGTCCCGCACCATCTCGTCGCCAAGGTGTGGGACTACGTCGAGGAGCTGGTCATGGGGATACTGCAGCGCCACGCACACAGCTACCCGCAGGTGCAGGCGTCGTGCCGCCGCGCCGTCCAGAGCCTCATGGAGAAGGTGCGGGCACGCTCGGCGCAGCACGTGAAGGAGCTCATCGACATGGAGCTGGCGGCCGATTACACGGCAAACCCGGATTACACGGCCAAGTGGAACGGCATGATGGCGACGCAAGGCCATGAAAGGTTCCTCGAGGCCGTGGACGGGGACCACTCCAAGTCCAAGTCCAAGTCCAAGCCCGCGGTGGTGGAGCTCCCGGGCTTTGGCGAGGTGGACGTGTCGCAACTAAGGCAGCAGCAGCACAAGCTCGAGGTCGCAGGGCAGGCCTTCGACCTCAAGGCCCGCCTCGCGGCGTACTGGAGCTGCGTCGTCCTCCGCCTCGTCGATGCCCTAGCGCTGCACGTCCTCTACAGTGTCAAACGTCTCGTGGAGAAAGATCTCGAGGATGAGCTCGCTGCCCAAGTTCTGGGCAGCAACATGGACGGAGTGGAGCGGATGCTGGTGCCGACGCCCGCCACCGCCGCCAAGCGTGAACGCCTCAGGAAAAGCATCTCACTGCTACGGGAGTGCAGGGAACTCGTCGCCAGTACCATGGACAAGATTAACGCGGCGACCAGCGATGGTGTCTAAGTCTAAGCTAGCCGATCCAACCGTCCGTCTATACATCTATACAGTGCTCGTCCTACGTACCACCTATTAATTAGTACCAGTTTCCCATCCATCCGTCCATCCATCCTAGTGCTCTGCTGCCACACACGATTGTCTACATGCTACTCTACTGGATCAACTGCATGCATGTGTTTTGCATGTTCTAATAGAATAATCTAATAATTACGTACAATACATACCATGCTCTCCCGCATCTGCTTATGCTTCAGTCACTGTGTTGAGCACCTAATTGTGCGGAGCCATATTGGCCGGCGCCACCAGACAGTCCGGTGGCATGTGCCGGACTGTTCGGTCGAGCCGGACTGTCCGGTGGGCTGTACCAGACTATCCGGTGGAGTCGAGTCCGAACATAATTCCGAGATTTAGGCGAGATCTCGCGGGATCCGACTTATACAAGGGTTAAGACCGCCCTCCCCTATAAATATAAAAGAGTAAGGCCGATTGACGCATCCACAATCGAATCAATATATTATTTTGTCTACTTTTATGCATATTTCTATTCCCAAACCCTAATTCTCTTCTCTAACCCTCAACTTCGCCGCTTGTCGAATCTACGCCGACCCGAGGAGCTCTAGGTGGCCTGCCAACGCTAGAGCAACCCCTAGCGCTAATTTTCCCTGACGGGGTCCCTCCCGGGAGGATTGGTCTAGGTCATATTTTGGTGATTGGCGCTAAAACGTGTCAACACACTTTTTGGCGACTCCGTTGGGGACCTCAGAGGTAAATTCGAAGCTAGCAACCATGGTTGAGCTTGCAGATACATCCGAAGTCACACAAAGCAACATCATAAGGCCGGCTTTTGAGAATTTGCCAAACAAGGAACAAAAGCGCTTCGACGACATGACGAAGGAAGCCACAGAGGGCGTGATGAAGAGGTTCCTTGGAACGTTCACCATGGGTTGCCACCAGAAGGTCACCAAGGAGAAGAAAGTCGCCCTCGATACCCTATTGCCGTCGATTTCTTCATCAACCACCAATGTAAGTGATTCGGGAACTCTTCAAGCATTTGAATCCATGAAAATTTATGTTGATTGGGGTCATAATCAGTTAACCGATCGACTGGGCACTTTACAAAGTTCCATAGATGGATTAGTCAAGGCTCAAGGAAAATCCATTACTCCTACGTTCCCCTCACATGAACCAAGCGTGGAATCAGTTGCACCAAGCCCATCGGCACCGAACGGGTCTCAACAGATCCAGCCGATGTATGGCCTGCCTGCAAATTTTTATCCGGGACAACCGAAACCTCCCTTGTCGTTGTTGGGTAAACCGGTTCCGCCGGCTGTACCCACCGGACAGTCCGGTGCTTCCCACCGGACTATCCGGTGTGCCCAGTGCAGGGGCTATCATGGCCCCACAACGCACAACAGTTCCCCAAACTTCGGTGGATCCTAACCGAAGGAGTAGAGTACTTTACACCGCCGCAAGAATTAGAGGGATTTGTGCCACATTTCACTACGATCTCTTATGGTACAGGATCGGTTCCCCCAACCAGTTCGGGTGTGCCTAGGGGTCCTCTTCCTAGTCATACTTACGGTCAGATCTGGTCAGCACAAAACCCTACGGCTTCTAAATCTTACGCACAAAAGTCTGGTGTTTTCACATCGGAGGTTAAGGACGAAATATGGCAAGAATTAGTGACCGCTCTTAAGAAAAAGGCTGTGATTGATGTATCGGGTTCTATTGGCTCATATCAGAAACCCTATGACTGTAGATTCGATACTCATGCTTTCCCTCAAGGATTTAGAATACCGGATTTTGTGAAATTCTCTGGTAAGGACAATAAGAGTACTAGAGAGCACATCAGTCAATTTGTAGCACAATTGGGGGACTTAGCCGAAAGGGAAGCTTTTCGAATTTGGCTGTTTTCTTTGTCTCTTATAGAAAATGCTTTTGCTTGGTATTCTTCTTTGCCTCCCAATTCAATTAGCACTTGGGATGAGATGGAGGCAAAATTTCATGATCACTTTTTCTCAGAAGAATATGAGCTAGAATTGGCTGATCTATCCAAAGTTCGGCAAGGTCATGAAGAATCAGTTCATGATTATGTTAAGAGGTTTATGGATGCTAGAAACCGATGCTTCCGATTGACTGTGTCGGATAGGGAATTAGCTGGATTAGCTCTTGAGGGGATGAGACCTTATATTAAGGAAAAGCTAGCTAGCACGCGGTTTTATTCTATATCATTGTTACATCAATAGGCTTTCGCTGTAGAAAGCCGAAGTAGAGAGAGCCAAAAGGCTGCACGTCATAATGTGAATCTTGTGGATTATGATTCGGCTACTTCTGATGATGATTCTAAGGAAGTTTATGCAGCTCAGTTTTATTGGTCCAAGAAGGATACATCATTTGCCTGTTCATCCTTAAAGCCGATTACTAAGAATCGGCAGGAGGAAGTTAAATTTACTTGTTGCCAAATGCAATAAGATTTTTTATGAACTTCTTAAAAGTGGGAAAATCACATTATCGCATACTATTCCTTCTGCTGATGAATTGAAACGGAAAGCATATTGCAAGTGGTATAATTCTTTTTCTCATGCAACTAACGATTGTAATGTATTCCGTCAACAGATACAATCGGCCGTGAATGAAGACCGTTTGAGTTTTCCAGAGATGCAAGTTGACAAGCATTCGTTCCCCATGAACACTCTGGACATGAGCAGCAAGAAAGTCTTAATTCGGCCAGAAGTAGCCGATGCAAGCAAAGGCGAGACCATAGTCATCGGTTCTTCAAGGATAATCGATGAGAATACTAAAGTGTTGGCCAGGGAGGTGATCAGGGAGAAGACTGCAGATAGAAGAGATACATTGAAGATCACCAGTAGGTTTCTATGTGCTGGGGGCCAGCGGAACCGGTCAGGAGCTCCAAAGGTAGGGCTACCGGATAGTCCGGCGCCAGCTGCCAGACAGTCCGACGTTGGCTGTAGGACAGTCTGGTATTTGTCAGCAGTGCCCAAAAACATTCAAGCCGAAGCAACCGAAGGTCGGGAGATGGAAGCAGCATCAAGCAAGGGCCCCTAGTAAGATGTATCAATCTGGTCCTACATTCGATCAACTGCTTTCAAAATATGTCAAGAAGCAAAAGGCCGCTACTTGCAGTCGGCCATACAAGCGACCAAGGTCTCTGCCACGGGAAGCAATGCTCATGCAAAACAAGAAGCCGATAGAAATAGCTCCTCATGTAGCTCAGCTAGTACCACCAGCACATGTGGTACCACCAATGATATGGGGTCCTCCACAAGAATTTCAGCAAAACCCAGCATGGAGTTCTATGGCTGCATGTCCACCTTATGCTTATAATCCTTATTACTATCAGGGGTGGGGACTTCCACATGTTTATGTTTTTGACAGATTGGCTCCTTCTACACATGACCGATTGTGTATTCCTCAATCTGGTCCATGGGCACAAAATCAGCAGCAATGCCAGAATTATCGGCCTTCAATGCCAACAAATCGAGTAGGGGGCATGGGACGCAACCACAGTCGCAACCCCCCCACTGGTGTTCAAAATTTTCAACAAAAACCGGTTCAACCAGCAGCATCATCGGTTCAGTCAGCGCCCCACGTAACAACAAGTATTGTTAATGTTGGCACAAACAACGTAGTGTTCAATAATGATCACAAGATGCCGATGGTGTTTGGAAAATCGGTTAATGAGGTGCCAAAGGAAGGTTTACTTGGAGTTGCTCTAGCTAAGGATTAGAAAGCAAATTCTAATAAGATTATCAGCAAACCACCAGCAGATCTGAAGTATTCCATGCCTCGATGGTGTCCTTCAGGTTTAACTCATACTCAAAAGAGGACATTGCAGCGCTTGTGAGCTAAGGAAAGAAGGGAAAAGGAAGCTAAAGCCATATTCAACAAGACACATCTCATCTTTCCTCCAAAACAGTGGAAGCCAAAAGCTGTTGAAACCCTAGATCAAGCGGCTACTGAGCAGCAGCCTCACTTGCCGGACTATTTGGTAATGTCTACTGGACTGTCTGGCGCCTTCCATCAGACTGTCCAGTGCCCAGGAGTCAGCAGTAGTGCTAGAACGAGAAGTGGCACCAACGTTGATGGAAGTTTCTACATCACCTGTGTTGTTCTAGAAGGGGAGGCACCAGAAGAAGAAATGGTGGATTATGAGGCTTCTCCTGAACATCAAGTTATGGATGTTAATATGATTTCTTTTTCCACCGGTTACAATATTATCGGTGAAGATGAAGAGGTGATGGATCAGTTTAATTTTGGACCTCGAGAAGCTATTTTTGCAAAACCAACAGAAACAGTTAATCATTTGAAGCCCCTATATGTTCATGGTCACATTGATGGGGTGCCTGTGTCTCGGATGTTGGTTGATGGTGGTGCTGTGGTAAATCTAATGCCATATGGTCTATACAAAAGGCTTGGCAAATCAGATGCTGAGCTAGTCAAAACCAACATGACACTCAGTGGCGTGGGGGGCAAGAGCCCCATTGAGACTAAGGGAGTTACTTCTATGGAACTCACTATTGGGAGTAAAACGATCTCCGCTGCATTCTTCATCGCTGAGGTAGAAGGTAATTTCAGTTTAATTCTTGGGAGAGACTGGATTCACTCCAATTAATGCATACCTTCTACTTTACATCAATTTCTGATTCAATGGGTCGGTGATGAGATCGAGGTGGTGTATGCTGATTCATCGGCTTGTGTTGCTACGGCCGATGCTCCGGTAATCTGGGCTTATGATAATGCTAAGTGCTTGATGGGAGTTGATTTGTCCGATTATCAGTTTTTAAGTGTGTCCAAGGAAGGATTTACTCCTGTAATGCTAGAGCCGATCAAAAATCGGCTAAATCATGTCATGCATGTCCCATGGCTACATCATCAGGGAGTAAAGACCAGAAGGAGCAGAGAACAACAGAGTCCAGGCAGCAGGCAGCCCCTGCAGTGACACTAGACAGTTCGGTATTATCTGTCAGACTATTCGGTGTTGTACCGGACAGTCCGGCAGAGTCTACCGGACAGTCCGGTATTGGTCAGAATTCTGGATGTATTTTTTTTAATTCCGGTTGTAATTTTATTTCTGATTATTTTGTAATAGAAGAGTTTAGAGACTTAGACAAGTTAGGACATGCGTTTACATTGGCTGATCCTTTGGAGGAGATAGACATAGGTGATGGAACTAGTCCGAGGCTGACATTTGTAAACAAGACCCTGAAATCTGATTCTAGGAATAAATTAATCGGATTATTAAAAGAATATTCTGATTGTTTTGCTTGGAGTTATACTGAGATGCCTAGTTTAAGCCGTGATATTGTTGAGCATCGGTTGCCTATTATGCCCGGTTTTTGGCGTTTTAAGCAAAGACCGCGGCATTTTAGTTTTGATATTTACCCTCGTATCAAAGATGAGATTCATCAGCTTCTAGAAGGCAACTTTATTAGGCCTTGCCGGTATGCAGATTGGGTCTCTAACATTGTGCCGGTGGAGAAGAAAGGCTCCGACAAGCTTTGGGTGTGCATCGATTTTCGCAATTTAAACAAGGCTACACCCAAAGATGAGTATCCTATGTCTATAGCCGACATGTTAATCAATAGTGCGTCTAGTAACAAAGTTATTAGTTTCCTTGATGGTAATGCCGGATATAATTAAATCTTTATGGTTGAAGGAGATACGTCTAAAACGGCCTTTTTGTGTCATGGATTTATTGGTTTGTTTCAGTGGGTTGTCATGAGGTTTGGTTTAAAGAATGCTGGTGCTACTTATCAGAGCCCTATGAACTTCATTTTCCATGAATTGCTGGGAATTATTCTGGAAGTTTATATTGATGATATAGTTGTTAAATCGGCTCCTTTTGATTCTCATTTAGCCGATTTATGTAAAGCCTTTGAGAAGATGCGCAAGTATGGTTTGAAGATGAACCCACACAAATGTGCTTTTGGTGTGTCGGCTGAAAAGTTTTTAGGATTTATTATTCATGAAAATGGCATAGAGGTTGATCCTAAGCGCATAGAGCCTATTCGGAAAGTAGCAGCTCCGATGTGCAAGCTTGATATGCAGAAGTTTCTTGGCAAGGTCAATTATCTACGGCGGCTTATATCTAACCTTGCTGGAAAGGTTGATGTGTTCACTCCTATTCTTCGGTTGAAGAACGATGCTGATTTTACTTGGGTGGCAGAACAACAAAAGCCAGCAGATCAAGGAATATTTATCTTCGGCGCCGGTGCTTAAGGCACCTAGGAGTGGATTTCCTTTCAAATTGTACATTGCTGCTGAAGATAAAGTTATTGGGGCTGTTTTGACTCAAGAAACCGAAGGTAAGGAGCATGTGGTTACATATCTAAGCAGAAGATTGATTGATGCTGAAACGAGGTACACGTTCATTGAGAAGTTATGCTTATGCTTGTTTTATGCTTGTACCAAGTTGAGGTATTATTTATTATCTAGTTCTTGTGTAGTAGCATGCCAAACCAATGTTATTAAATACATGTTGCATAACCCTATCATGAGTGTGAGAGTTGATAAATGGGCTTATGCTTTAATTAAATATGATTTGGCTTATGAACCTTTGAAATCCATGAAAGGCCAAATCGTAGCTGATTTTATAGTTAAACATCGGATTGATGATTCTTATGAGCTAGGTATGGTTTATGTTACCTTTGCTCCATGGATGCTTTACTTTGATGGATCGGTTTGCAATGAGGGCCAGGGGATTGGCATAGTACTGGTTTCTCTTCAAGGTGTTGCATTTGATTTCTCTAGCTGATTAGAATTTCATTGTACTAACAACTAATCCGAATATGAAGCATTGTTGTTCAGTTTAGAGTTATTGCAATCCATGGGGGTAAAGTGTGTAAAGGCTTTTGAAGATTTTCAGTTAGTAGTTCAGCAGATTTTAGGAGAAAGCAAGTGCTATGATAGAGTTTTAAATTCTTATTTAGAGCGGTGTGGAGATATCATTCGTTCTTTTGATGGGTTTGATATTTCTCATATATTTAGAACTGACAACTCCAGAGCTAATAATTTGACATGGAAAGCATCTAGTTATCGTGCTTCAAAGAGCAGATTTCATGTCACTAAGAAACCGATGCTAGGAGACAGTTGTGTGCTGGGATTGCGCACACCGGACTATCCGACAAAGTTTACCGGATTGTTTGTTGAGACACCGGATTGTCCGACGATGTGCATCAGACTGTCCGATGAGTCGGTGGAGAATCTGATTTTGGTTTTGGATGATCTGGCAAGTGATGTAGTCGGTCCGGATGATTGGAGGAGGCCTTTTATAATATATTTGCGAGATCCAAATGACAGAACAGAAAGGAAAGTTCGGCGAGCCGCATTTAAGTATGTCTTGATTAATGATGACATATATCATCGAACAATTAGTGGTGTTTTGCTTAAGTGTTTTGGTCCTGATGATGCTGTGTTGGCCACTGCTGAAGTTCATGAAGGGATTTGTGGTACTCATCAATCGGCATTGAAGATGAAGTGGCTTTTAAGGAAGGTTGGATTCTATTGGCCTACGATGATTGCCGATTGTTTTAAGTATTACAAGATATGCCAGGTGTGTCAAAAGTTTGGAGATATTCAGATGGTGCCTGCTGCTAAGTTGCATCCTATTATCAAGCCTTGGCCATTCAAGGGATGGGGTTTAGCCTTTATTGGAGAAATTCATCCTTCATCTTCTAAAGGGCATCGGTTCGTGTTGATGTCTACTGCTTACTTTACTAAGTGGGCTGAGACCGTTGCCTTGAAGAATATGACGCATAAAGAGGTAATTGAGTTTATTACTGAGCATATTATTCACAGATTCAGTATTCCTCAGACTTTGACTACAGATCAAGGTGCTTCTTTTATGTCTAAGGAGGTACGTGAATTTGCCGAATCATATAAGATTAAGTTGCTCAATTCCTCTCCCTATTATGCTCAGGCTAATGGTCAAGCCGAGTCTAGTAATAAAGTGATCATCAATCTTATCAAAAAGAAGATCGTCGATCATCCTCGGCGTTGGCATGAAGTCTTGTCTGAAGCTTTGTGGGCTCATAGGATATCTAAGTATCGTGCTACTAAAGTTTCTCCTTTTGAGCTTTTGTATGGTCAAGATGCTATGCTACCTGTAGAGGTAAACTTGGATGCCTATAGGTTTGCTAGACAAAATGACTTGAGCATCGGTGAATATCATGATTTAATGATGGATAATGTTGATGAGGTGACTGACAAGCGGATAATGGCTTTGAAGGAGATTGAGAAGGACAAGCTCATGGTTGCAAAGGCATACAACAAGAAGGTAAGATCAAGGGTTTCTAGGTTGGAGAGCTTGTATGGAAGATGACACTGCCATTAAGAACTAAACACAGAAAATTCGGCAAGTGGTCTCTAAGTTGGGAAGGTCCTTACAAGTTGAAGAAGGTGGTTCCCGGTAATTCTTATATATTAGAAGATCTACAAGGTGATGAATTGCCTAAAGCATTCAATGGCCGCTTCTTGAAGAAATATTACCCAAACATGTGGCAAGATGATTGAGAAGGCCGAGGTGTTACATCAAGGACTTAATTGTGCTTCGGAATAGTTATGTTATGAGATATCTGTTAATTCCCGAAGGTGTAAGTGTTCCTAGTGCTTTTAGTTCATGACCTTCACTAAAAGGCAGGGGGGCATGTGTTGAGCACCTAATTGGGCAGAGCCATGTTGGTCGGCGCTACCGAACAGTTCGGTGGCATGTGCCGGACTGTCCAGTGGAACTGGACTATCCGGTGGGCTGTACCGGACTATCCGATGGAGTCGAGTCCAAACACAATTCAGGGATTTAGGTGGGATCTTGTGGGATTCAACTTGTACAAGGGTTAATACCGCCCTCCCCTATAAATATAAAGGGGTAAGGCTGATTGACGCATCCACAATCGAACCAATTTATTATTTTGTCTACTTTTATTCATATCTCTATTCCCAAACCCAAATTCTCTTCTTCAACCCTCAACTTCACCTCCTGTCAACTCTACACTGACCCGAGGAGCTCTAGGTGGCCTGCTGACGCTAGAGCAACCCCTAGCGCTGATCTTCCCTAATGGGGTCCCTCCCGGGAGGATTGGTTTAGGTCATATTTTGGTGATTGGCGCTAAAACGTGTCAACACACTTTTTGGCGACTCCGTTGGGGACCTCAGAGGTAAATTCGAAGCTAGCAACCATGGTTGAGCTTGCAGATACATCTGAAGTCACACAAAGCAACATCATAAGCCTGGCTTTTGAGAATTTGCCAAACAAGGAACAAAAGCGCTTCGACGACATGAGGAAGGAAGCCACAGAGGGCGTGATGAAGAGGTTCCTTGGGACGTTCACCATGGATTGCCACCAGAAGGTCACCAAGGAGAAGAAAGTCACCCTCGATACTTTATTGTCGTCGATTTCTTCATCAACCACCAATGTAAGTGATTTGGGAACTCTTCAAGCATTTGAATCCATGAAAATTTATGTTGATCGGGGTCATAATCAGTTAGCCGATCGACTGGGCACTTTACAAAGTTCCATAGATGGATTAGTCAAGGCTCAGGGAAAATCCATTACTCCTACGTTCCCCTCACATGAACCAAGCTTGGAATTGGCTGCACCAAGCCCATCGGCACCGAACGGGTCTCAACAGAGATGTATGTCATGCTTGCATATTTTTATCCGGGACAACCGAAACCTCTGTAAGTGCAACAAGGCTCCTTAGTGGTTTTGGTATTTGAGTGACAATGCGATTAAAGGTCTAATATCTTTGTGAGATGTTTTGACCGGTTTCTATTGGTATATATTGTCAAATGTAATAAAATAAACAAAAATGTATTTGTCTATGAATAAGCATGAATCACTCATTTGTTGAGCGAGGCATTGATCATTCACGAGTGCATACCATGACATTGCCTAAGTGCAGGACATCACTAATGTTGCTTTATTAATGCACTTTGAGACACTTGGCTTTCATATTGAGAAAAGTGACTTTAAATTGTATCTCTTCCATTTGGACGTCACTACCTTAATTAGATTTCTCATATATAACAAGTGGCTGATCAGGAAGACACTCTATTGCATATTAAAGCCAATAATGATCAAGACAAATTGAATAAATGGATAATGAGCAAATGTGCTCCATGTACCTATCGAAGAGGTTTTCTAAATTGAAGTCCAACTATTTCGCTCAAAGAGGATTGCTCACAAAGGAAGAAGCTCAGCTTCGCTATCTCTCTCTGTGGATATATTTCAAGACGGCATTTTTCATCAAGACAAGACTCAAGTGGATTTCATCTAGATTTATATTTATCTTGAGCATAGGTATGACGTACTATCAAGAGAGAAGCGATGGTCAGAAGTCTCTAGTCAACATGTGCTCATAGCTAGTTCAGAGAGTGTCGAGCCAAAACACTCCTCGTGAGTTGTTCTTGTGCTGAGGGTGGGTTCACCGGATTGTCCGGTAAGCCTCACCGGACTATCCGGTGAAGGCTGAGCCCAGAGCCGAGAGTGATCTCTCTGATCTTTTCCTTGTGCTTTCGTCTCCTAGTTAGGTGTATCTCTAATGGAGACAACACCTACACTTTGGTCATCTGTTGACCCAGGCTCAGTGCCTTAGCCTCTGATCAGGGAACCCCTCATCGGACTATCCGGTGAGCTCTACCAGACTGTCCGGTAGAGGGGGTTTGAGCTCCAACGGCTAGTCCGCCTACACCGGACTATCCGGTAGGGCACACCGGACTATCCGGTGATGGTCTGACATAGGCCAATGGCTAGTTTTGTGAGGGTGGTTATTTATACCTCCCACTCACATCCAGTTGGGGCTGCTGCTTCCCTCCACATCCATATTCAAACAGAGGCTCCTAGCAACACCTCCCAACACTCTCTTTGTGAGATTGAGCTCTATTTGTGAGATTCTTGAGTTGGGAGAGGATTTTTGAGATTGTGTGAGCTACATTGTGAGCACCTAGCTTCTGAGCACAGTTGGCAAGCATTTCTGGGGAAGCATTTTTGTTACTCTTGGAGGTTTCCTCCTAGACGGCGAGAGCGACCCGAAGGGCACCCGGCTTGTGGGTGCCACTTCTCTTGTAGGTGATTACCCCGCTCTTCGGAGCATTTGCAGTGAGCACCTTCATAGCCTTGGTGGTTGTGAAGGGGAGGCCGTGAGTTGAAAAAGACTCAAGCTCTTGGTGGGCGCCTCAACGGGGACGTACGGACATTTGCGGATGTGCCCGAACCTCGGGAATAAAATCCTTTGTTGTGTGTGCTGTGCCCCTACTGGGAGACCCAAGCTTTGTGCTTGTGGTTGTTTTACTTGCTTGCATTACATTATTGCTTTCGCTACCATTATTATTCGTGTGCAAGTTCTCTTTGTGAGTGCAGGGACAAAGTGTTGCTGAGATCATCATCAATATACAAACACATTACACAGCTCCACATAGCTCGATAAGTATTTACTCGCATATTTACCTTGGGGGTTTCAGTTTCTGTGTGACACCAGACTATCCGGTGTAGAGCACCGGACTATCCGGTTGTGCCCACCGGACTATCCGGTGTGAGTGCTGACAGTGTGTTTTTAAGTGGTGTAAATTTTCAGTTACGCCTATTCACCCCCGCTCTAGGCGACATCTAGGTCCTTTCAACCTCCATCGTCTTTGTTGGGTAAACCGGTTCAGCCGGCTATGCCCACCGGACAGTCCGGAGTCATCCCCGAACAGTCCGGCGCTGCATCGGACAGTCTGGTGCTTCCCACCGGACTATCTGGTGTGCCTAGTGCAGGGGCTGTCATGGCCTCACCACGCACAATAGTTTCTCAAACTTCGGTAGATCCTAACCGAAGGATTGTCTTAAATACGGTAGGAGTAGAGTACTTCACACCACCGCAAGAATTAGAGGGATTTGTGCCACCTTTCACTATGATCTCTTATGGTACAGGATCGGTTCCACCAACCGGTTCGGGTGTGCCTAGGGGTCCTCTTCCTAGTCATACTTACGGTTAGATCTGGTCAGCACAAAACCCTACGGCTTCTAAATCTTACGGACAAAAGTCCGATGTTTTCACATCGGAGGTTAAGGACGAAATATGGCAAGAATTAGTGACCGCTCTCAAGAAAAAGGCTGGGATTGATGTATCGGGTTCTATTGGCTCATATCAGAAACCCTATGACAGTAGATTCGATACTCATGCTTTTCCTTAAGGATTTAGAATACTAGATTTTGTGAAATTTTCCGGTAAGGACAATAAGAGTACTAGAGAGCTCGTCAGTCAATTTTCAGCACAATTGGGGGATTTAGCCGAAAGGGAAGCTTTTCGAATTTGGCTGTTTTCTTTGTCTATTACAGAAAATGCTTTTGCTTGGTATTCTTCTTTGCCTCCCAATTCAATTAGCACTTGGGAGGAGATGGAGGCAAAATTTCATGATCACTTTTTCTCAGAAGAATATGAGCTAGAATTGGCCGATCTATCCAAAGTTCGGCAAGGTTGTGAAGAATCGGTTCATGATTATCTTAAGAGGTTTAGGGATACTAGAAACCGATGCTTCCCATTGACTGTGTCGGATAGGGAATTAGCTGGATTAGCTCTTGAGGGGATTAGACCTTATATTAAGGAAAAGCTAGCTGGCACGCGATTTTATTCTCTATCCCTGTTACATCAACAGACTTTGGCTGTAGAAAGCCGAAGTAGAGAGAGCTAAAAGGCTGCACGTCATAATGCGAATCTTGTGGATTATGATTCGGCTAGTTCTGATGATGATTCTAAGAAAGTTTATGCTGCTCAATTTTATTGGTCCAAGAAGGATAAATCATTTGCCTGTTTATCGGCATCAGGAAGTTAAATTTACTTTTGATGTTGCCAAATGCGAAAAGATTTTTGACGAACTTCTTAAAAGTGGGAAAATTACATTATCTCATACTATTCCTTCTGCTGATGAATTGAAATAGAAAGCATATTGCACATGGCATAATTCTTTTTCTCATGTTCCGTCGACATATACAATCGGCCGTGAATGAAGACCGTTTGACTTTTCCAGAGATGCAAATTGACAAGCAGTCGTTTCCCATAAACACTCTGGATATGAGCGGCAAGAAAGTCTTAATTCGTACCATGTCTGTCGCTCGTGTATTGGTGTCGTTGTTTTGTGTTCCGCTCTCATCTCTGGAGTGAAAATACTTTGTGCATTCGTCACCAAACAGGATTCTATTTACTGTGTGCCTTTGCTTCCAATATAAGTTTTGATCACTAAGGAGGCGTTGCTGTTGGAGTTGGACTAAAGATTTGAAATTCCATTCAGTGAAGAAGAGAGGCCTGCAGTTCTCAAGAGCATCTAAATAAAAGATGACTTTATTACAGTTGGAGATAAGCACCTTGAGATCAGAAAGTCCCTTGCTCCATTTCTTTAGTTCAAATCTAACATTCTTGAGTTTTGCATTGAAAGAGGAGGCAGCCGATCTGTGACCAAATTGTTGCTTATTCCACCCAGCTGTAACTGCATCAAGGAACCCTGGACAATTAACCCAGAAGTTTTCAAATATGAACAAATTAGGTTTTGGGATCTTGGTGTCAATGACTAGTTTACAGGCAAGGTGATCTGATGTGGTTCTTGCTAGAGGGATGACTGCAGTATTTGGGAAGGAGACTGTCCAACTGACTGAGGAGAAGAACCAGTCCAACTGTTCCAGTAGAGGATATGCCTGCATGTTGCTCCAGGAATATGCTCTGCCTTGTATGGGGAGTTCAATAAGACCAAGTGAGTTAATTGCATCATTGAAAATGTTCATATCACTGTAATTACCACCTGGTTTGTTTCTGTTATTAGGTGATCTATAAAAGTTGTAATCCCAAAAGATAAGCCATAAACTGTCATCACAAATTTCTATCGATTTAAACCAGTGAATGAAATTTGTTCTGCTGGGTTCTTTGCATGGGCCATAAGCATTGAACAAATTCCAAGTAATTAAGTTGTGGACAGAGGTCAAACAAGCATGAATTGCATAAGAGCACTTCTGAATAATTGTCCCATCAAAAAGAGAGTGTTCCATATCAATAGAATCCCTCCTGAGGCACCATCCGAGGGAGAATAATCAAATTTGTCAAACCGTTTAGGAGCAAAGTTCCTAACGCATTTGAGATCAATCATCGACCGTTTAGTTTCTTGTATGCAAATTATAGAACAATTCCTTTCATCAATCTTCTCTCTGATTTTCTCCCATTTCTCTTTGCCGTTAAGACCTCTGATGTTCCAATTTAAAATAACCCAGGTTTTGTGATTCATTTGAAACATCAAGAGAAGAACAACAAGAGGTTTTGATAGACCACACTACAAAAGCAAGCCAATACCAAGCAATAACCAGCAACCAACCAGAAATAACTCTAGTAACCAGGTTTAACCAAGGCACAGGTCGCCAAACAGACCACCCAGGATCTAGCAAATAGTTCAGAAAAATTAAACTGGTCTAGCTAAAATAAAGGAGGGGAGACCAGTTATTTGAGCAACTGGTCCCGACAAAAGGATAATTGAAGTGGCTAATCATGGGGAAACATCGTAAGGAGCCATGCCCAGAGCATCATCAGATAACTCCTCAGGAGTGATGCCACAAGAAGACCCCCATTCTCTCAGGGTCTGAGTGGGGATGGGATCAGTGCTGAAGTTCATCTGAAGAGGAGGTTCATCTAGGCAGAGTTTCTTCTTGGCTTCAGTGTCTGCCTTCTTTCTTTTCCTCGGATTGTCCTCCAACCTGCAGAGGGTATAGCTCGAATCCTTCTGAAGACATGGGCTCCTTCTGACCATCTTCACTGCAAGAGGAGTCAGGGGGTTGCCTGAGACTGCTGTTGGGAGAGAAGCCACCATGCTTGGTTCAGCCCTCACCCTGATTAGAATAGAGGTAGGGGAGCTGCTGGGTGTGACCAGTTCATCAATTTCCATATCAATAACCATAGTTGAGCTAGGATCGGCAGGGGAAGCTTGAGTGCTAGAAAAAGCCCATAGGTGAAGCAAAACTGCAGGAAGCACACGTTTGTAGGAAACAATCTAAAGATTGTTGAGATGTGAAGCAGTCTCAACTGACTTCTAAGGTGGCATAGGGAGAGTGACATGATTCCAAGGCATGGCCAATGAGGCCTGAAGCTCTTCACCAAATTTAGTGAGACTAATTATCTGCAGTGAGACACCAGTATTGACAGATTCATCCAGAGCGAGAGGACCAGCCACAGAAGAACAATAGCCTAAACTGCTGGAAAGGACAGCCATACCAGCAAGCACATCTTCCACAGAAAGAGTGATATTCAGCCCATGTGCTCTCAGGTATTGGGCCGTGGAGCCAGACTGGTCAAAAGAGATACTATCTTGTGGCTGCATGGTGTGTGCCGGCTCCTGAATGGCTTCAAGTTGTTGCGGCCAGTCATTTTCAGCCATTTCATCATCAATCTCAGGCCAAGGCTCCCAGTCGTCATTGATCAAGCCATTAACCTCTGCATGATCTACAAGGTTTGGCCCCTGCAAGTCTGCCTGCACTTGTTCCATGTGATCAGCATTGAGTCCTGCCTCATTGAGTTGATTCTATCCAGCTCCCACCAGATCTTGTTCCCAATTCCCATGGACATTGGGATTACCTTGCAGGATTTTTGCTTGGTCAGGGTGGGGATTCCCATCTACTGGGACATCATCTTCATCAGCAGGAAAATTTTCAGGGAAATTCCCTTGGAGCACAAAGACTGGGACCATCCATGATCTACCATTTCCACCCACTGTGGTTCCCTGAGAGACAATAACACCGCAAGGAACTCTCTTCGGAGTGAGTACTAAACACTGAGTTAGAACTTTGCTCTTGTTTCCACCCTAGAACCAGTGAACAAGTTTGCCAAAGGGGGGCTACAGCAGCATTAATGAAATCCTCCCTTTGATAGTCTAACGGGAAGGCCAAGAACATAACTCTGCACATTCTAGAGTAGTTGCAGGCACGCAGATTGATCGACTCATCATGCTTCCGTACTCTAATCCAAGCATCACCAAAGGGGATGTGGGACAAATCCAGAAGGGTTTGATGTTGGGGGACAGTATCAAATTGCACTAGCCCTAACCCCAACGGTGAGCGAGAAGTAGAGTGGACTGCCACTGGTTAAGTATTCTGGAGGAAAGTGACCACCTCTTGAAGAGTGTTCATGTGATCTTTTGGAGAAGGCACAGGGTCAATGGAGATGATGGTGTAGTCCTCGTGCAGGCGTGGTGGCTCTCCTCCCAATGCCATGCGAGCCCGAGCCGGTCGGTTCCATCCAAGCTCGACATGATCTCCGATTGGGAAGTATGGTGTTGGGTCGATGACAAAGTTCGCCATGGTGTCAGCTTCGTCAAAGGGTTCCATCGAGGGAGACGAGGTGGGAGAGGAGGAGTTGCTAGAGAAATGAGGAGTAGAGGTTTTGTCCACCAATGGGGGAAGAGGAACAGTTGCCACTTGGATTGCAGGAGGGGGTTGTTTCCCTAGGAGACGCATCGGCTTCCCACTATTGTGGAGAGGGGATCGAAGTATCTAGAGCAAAGTCAGTTGTAGATTGAGGCCCAGTAGTCAGAGGCCCATTTGTCTTGTGGGCTTCACAAGGATCGGAGTGTTGTTTGAGTTTGGGAGCTCAGTTGAGGCGGACTTTGGGCTTCAAAGAGCAATCAAGAGCCTAGTGGCCAAAATTTGAACAGGTCTTGCAGAAAATGGGAGAGGGGCAGTGGTGAGTCTGATGATCCAACCCACAACAGCGTTGACAAGGGAACAGGATGAGGGACTACTTTTGACTTTGGGTAATTAAACCTCCTTTTCCTTTAACATTAACTCTCACAGCCATCCAATGCATGGGCCCAGGGGTGGAAGAAGCATGAGGGAACTGTCCCCCGGTTCCCTGGTTGGGGAGGTTGGCATTGATCCTGCTGAGAGCTTTTGAATTTTGGATGGGAGAATGATACTTGTTGTGATCAAGAGCAAGTGAGACGAAAAGGAGGTTATTGGATGGGAGATCCATCCTATCAGCAGTGAAGGAAACGAATTTGATTTTAGGAGAGCTTGAAATGGAACTATTTTTACAAATGGGAGAGTCTTGGACTAATTTGGCAGCAAAACAAACAGACTTCCTCGGCGAAGAAGAATCATGTCACTTAGATTTCTTAGAGAGAACCTTAGTCCATTCCTTTTCTTGCTCCCTCTCCCAGAGGAGTTTCTCACGCTCCAAGTGAGTGGTTCCATTATTCCACAAGTGGAAATAAGCATCAAAAGATTTGCCGATGAAACGTTTCAGAGAATACACAGCAAAGCCCACATTTTTGTTTGCAACAGAGAAACGAAAATGGTTGTGACTGAGAAATTTCACATAAAATCTAGGGCCTGAACCACCCAAGCACGATTGCAAAGCAAGGCTAACCGATCCTTCTATGAGTCGGAAAAGGTGTCATCGGAAAGTAACTAGCAGAAAGAAAGATCCAGTGGCAGAGGAGGAAGGATAATGTACCGAGGAACCAAAATGCAATTGAATGTCCTCTGCGAAGTCCACACCATGGGAAGGGTCCAGCATGTTGCCGTGGCTGGATGACGATCCCATGATGTGCACCTTCTGGTCAGTGCTGGAGCTGACCAGGGAGCACGCCATCGAGCGCCGGGGTCAGCGGAGGAGGCCAGGGAGGCCATCAGGGGTGACAATGGAGCTTGGGCATCGCTCGAGGAGGGAAGGTGGGCCGCTCATCATGAGGTGATGGCTCAGTTCAATTTTGGACCAAGGGAAACTGTGTTTACAAAACCTTCCGGTAACGAGGATATTGATGACCAACTTGCTTGGTTGTCTAGGGGACCATCTTCATCAATCCCAACATTCAAAGAATATGAGATAAATGGAAATACGTTTTACACAAGACTCCAAGACCAGAAGAGCACCAACCAAAATAGCGGGGTTCGCATATAAGCCATATACACAACTAGGAGAAAGGACAAATATTATGGTTATATAGATGAGATCTGGGAACTTGACTATGGACCGTTTCTAAAGGTCCCCCTATTTCGTTGCCAATGGGTGAAATTGATTGTAGGAGGTGTTATGATAGACCTAGATTATGGCACTACAATAGTGGAGCTCAATAACACTGCATACAGGGATGAACCATTCGTCCTTGCTGCGGAGGCCACTCATGTTTTCTATGTGAAGGACATGTCTATTAAACCCAAGAAGAGAACTAGGAAAAATGTTCTGTTAGACGAAGAGCCAAAGTGACACATTGTTCTTCAAGGGAAAAGGAAAATAATGGGAGTGGAGGACTTTGCAGATGGAGAGGATTACAACCAGTTAGATGATTGTAAGGAAAATGGCCTCATGTGCCATATTTCCATAGTTGTGTTTTGGTGCTTGATTGACAACCAACATTTGGACTATTGAACTTGTCTAGATGCACATTCTCATGTGTTTAGGTCCAAGGGATGAAGAAGAAGAAAAGCCGAAGGTAAGGCCCAATGGGACTCCCCAATGGGGGTTCCGCTAACTAGAAGGTCCGGTCCTAAGGACCGTACCATTGACCGGACCATTTTTCGCAAAAAGGCTGAGAAGGTGAAGTGGTCAAGTATAATGGACCGTACGGTACGGTCGCATAGACCGTCCTAACCATCAGACCATTCCAACAAGGAAGCAAAGCTGAATGGAGCAAACTACATAGACTGGAAGGTATGGTTTGGAAGACCGTCCAAGGACCGTACTAAATATCCTGAAGCACTTCACTTGGAGAAGAAAGGATAAATGAACTAACCGTATGGTATGGTCTTCAAGACCATATATGGAGCGTACCAAGTTTCCCAAAGTTGAGTATTTGAAGTTTGGAAATGAAATACATGGACCATATGGTATAGTCCTACAAACCATACTAAGCTCCGGACTAAAGTACGGTGATGCAAGGATTCAGTGACCGTTGGAAAAGTATATGGACCGGATGGTCCGGTCTTGCGAAAAGGGGTAAACCATATAGTACGGTCTTCACTGTGTTAGTAGCCCTTTGGCCCAATGGCTAGTTTGTGTTTGGGGGCTATATAAGCCACCCTACTTGGCCATTTCAAATGAGTTGGAGCCATTGAAGTTCAGAGCAAGTGTAGAAGTGTATTTCAATCATATCCATCACTCCAACCACCATATGTGAGCTTAGTGCACATCCAAGCTAGGTTAGAGCTTAGAGAGAGTGAGCTTGCGAGCTCTTCTTGAGTGTGAGCTATTGGAGAAGCCTTGGCTGCGGTCAAGCCACTTGTATTCATTGCTGCTAGACACTCCTTCTTGGTGTGGAGCAGCGGTGACAACTTGTGTGGGGATGAGGAGACCCTACAGACTTCGTAGTGAAGCATTTGGTGCCTTGTGATCGAGAGAGGAAGTGGCGGTGGCTAAGCCTTGGTAGCTTGGTGGCACTTAGCCTTTACTTGTCGTGAGCCTTGTGTGGCGAGCGCAAGACGTGATCGGAAGAGCCTTCGTGCCTGGCTCGGATATTGCCTCTAGTGGTGAGCCTGTGGACGTAGCTCTTAGTGGTGAACCACGTTAAATCTCCGTATCTCCCTGGGAGTTTGCATCCCCCTTCCTTACTCTCTTTACTTACCGCATTTACTGTCTTGCGTGCCTTTAGCTTTCCTAATTAGTTTAATTAGGTTTGGCTCTAGGTTGCAAGCCTTTTGGGTAAGTTAGAGAGGGCATAGAAAAACCTTAGACATAACTAGCTTGTGTAGGACGCGAAAGGTTTATCTTATGCACTAGAAAGCCCAAGGTTTTAGAAGAGTGATTAACGACCCAATTCACCCCTCCCCCTCTTGGGTCAGATACCCCGGCGCGTTCCTTTCAATGATGCACCATCTTTCAAAGTGGAGATTGACACAAGCATCCTGTTAAACAATGAAGAGGCTCCATACATGCGTTGCGATCATAATGAAGGGATTATTGTAAAATAAAGTTGTATTAGTGTTCAAGAAAACAAGTAATGTAATGGCGGCATTTTATTTAGTATTTTAATATTAAGATAGCAAACAGACCTATGTATTTTATCCTAAGTATTAGTATTGTAATACTTAGGATACTATTTATGTAAATTAAGAAGGCAAACTGCCGAGGGCGGGAGTTACCAAAATCAATCATATTAGCATTGGGTGGTAAACAGACCCAAGACCAAATGGGCCAAAAAACTTGGCGTGAAAAAATTAGTATTGGTGACATTCTAGGCCCGCTATTAATAGATGCCTTTGCGCCCTTTTTCCTGAGGTCCTGTGGACATCTTTAGTACCGGGCCTTTGTATGGCCCGATACTAAAGATATTTTAGTACCAGGGTTTACAAGGCCCGGTGCTAAAGGCATGCCTATATATATTGTCTTCGTCATCCTTTCGTAGTTCACAGTTCCTCGACGTTGTCCCCGTCGCAATCTCCACCACCAGCATTGCGCATCATCCACCATAGCTCCTCGTCCCCATCGCAGCACGTCCATCGCCATCTCCCCATCGTTGCTCGCCCTCTATGCCACCGCGCCGCCGCGGCCACCTCAATGACCCCGCCCCTCTCCCTACTGTCATCATGGACTCCGCCACCGCCTTGATGACGCCGTCCCTCTCCCTGTTGCCATCATACTCCATGGCCCCAGATCTTGTGGCTTTTCCCTGACCCCAGTCCATCACAATGACCCCCACCCCTTGTCCTCTCTGTCAATGAGTATTCTCTCCTTAGTCCTTACATTGTAATGACTTATATGTTTAAATTTGGAGCCAATCAAATAGAGATTTACAATTATAATTTACATTCTTGGCAAATTCCATGGTTCTATGAAACATGCATCAATAAGACTTTGAAAATGTGTAAATTTGCATATAACTATTATACGAAAATGACTAAATTAATAACTTTTATTTGTGAACATATTAGCTAAGATGCGTGACGAGTTAGAGGAATCGTTTATGGAAGAAATGTTTAGAGATGGGACGGAAGATGTTAACGCGCAGCACCACGAGACTGATTCTTACTGGGACTATCCTTATGATCCTGAGGATAATAATGCCAATCAATCCAATGCAAATCCATTGGGCAGTAGCCAGGTATAGACATTATACATACTCTTGATAGCCATCCACTTCCCCATCGATGATGAACATAAGGATTTTGAGTAACACTATCCTTTCTTCTTGATAGCCCACCACCTCCCAACCAAA
Organism: Paspalum vaginatum; assembly: GCA_030272315.1. Lineage (NCBI taxonomy): Eukaryota > Viridiplantae > Streptophyta > Magnoliopsida > Poales > Poaceae > Paspalum > Paspalum vaginatum. Next base: position 41,585,515 of record CM059017.1, on the reverse strand, counting down.
GAAAAATAAGAAGCCTCGAAGCCCCACAAAAAAGGAAAACTTTGAGGAGAGATAGAAAATAACACATGTGGGAGACGATGGACAACCTCTAGAGCCCATTAAAGCCGCCACCAAATTTGTGAACTACTGCGGCATTCTAGTCTGGGAGAACATCCCCATAAGCATCATGTCTTGGAAAACAGCAGACTAAAAATAAGCTCAATCTAAAGATGCTCCTATTCAATCTGAAGCTGATCATTAAGAATCTGTGGTGTCTCAAGCGGTCCCCAAAGCTCTAAAAGAATTACTATGGAGAGAATTGTCGTCCAAGTTCACGTTACCTCAAGGAAGTGAAGAGATGGTGAAGCAATGGGCCCTAAAGGAGATGGAAGTTCCCTTCCAAATCTTCAAGACAAAACTGTGGGGCAACTATGTGAAACATGGCTAGGCACCAGGCTTGTCAAGATCATCGATAAGTCCACCAAGTTAGAATTCGTCCACCAAAGAGAAAATGATGAGCTGACATGGGCCCTAGAGAATAGAGTGCACCCTGGTAGAACAAGAGGGCTCAGCAATGTGTCGTGGAAGGTTGGGTTTCCAGAGGACAAGGGATTAGATAGAAAGCGGAGAACCTTGATCGAGGCGGATGCTAAGATCAATCACTTAGAGGCGCACGTAGGTGTCCTTAGAGAGGAGGTAGCATATTTTCGCCAAGCATTGATAGCAAATGGTATTAATGCTGGCCCTACACCGTAGATGGTGCTTCATGGTGACACGAATGCCTCCTACAAAAAGAGTAGCGTTGCATCCACACAGTTGATCCCTGATGAGAACGATAACCAGGAGGAGGCTCAACAACTGGTGAAGGAGGCGGTGGAGGCTGAACCTCCGGTGTAGGATCAACGACCACCGGTGCTGGAAGCTGAACTAACAGTGCGGGCTCAACGACCATTGGAGGAGGCTCGACCATCGGTGGAGAATCAAAAACGTTACTCAGTCGATGACCTCAAGCAACGTTGCCCATGTGAACTACATATACCCATGAGGAACCTAACCACACCCGTAGCACATGGTGTGGCTTTACTAGTGAATCCAGGACAAAAGTATCACTGCTCTGATATTCCACCTGGGTACTCCACTGTCTCAGTGGAGCAAGTAGTTCCTAGTTATGAGGACTTGGAGCTCGAACACCCAAGAGGCGATGGGGAAAGCACACTTAAAAAGGCTATCCATGGAATGATTCTATAGCAGAAGGCCTACATTAAATTAGTGGGAGAAAACCGCGATGGGGGAACGACCACTGTTGCATCAACAGCACCAGCTGGTGATGGCTCACGAACAGAGTCCCCATGGCACAGGAGCCCCAACAAAGTCCCCATGGCATAGGAGCCCCAACAATGACCCTTTGAGCCCGAGCCCTCCCCAAACCAAGAGCCCCGCCAAACCTTCAAAACATAGGAGCCTTGGGACACAGAAAAGCTCCAAATCAAGTAAAAAATGCGCTCCAAAACCACAAAAAAGCTCCCTTATCATCATACCACAGAGGAAACAGCTAAGATCGTGGACGCTGATGTGAAGGCGCAGTTGGCACCAAAACCGCCTCCAAAGCAGCAGGAAATAGATCCAAAGGCCAAGAAGCACTTTATTCATAGTTTCATGGAGCCTCCTCAGGAGCCTATGATATCTGATTATGAGCGTGCGTTGGCTAAGGCAATGACAAACAAAAGAGAGGTGCCACAGCTCGGAGAGTTGCAACAACGAGAGTATACAATGCCATCAGAAGACAATGTATATGTAGATGAAGAAGCATTTTTTAAGGAAGCGGGCATTACAGCGGAGCAGTACAAGAACGAAGGGAAATTACTTGAAAAGAATAAAAATTTTGTGCCGCGACAGAAATATGAATTGGGAAAACCTCTAGTCAGCCCCCGTGAGTACAGAGCCCTATTGACTCAAATGCGTCAATTCCATGGTTGGTACATGAAGGCCTCATCCAAAGGCATGGTTTCTTTTCTTGCTCGTGTCAAAGGCGACTACAACTGTTATAATGATCACAGGATTTGGTTGGACTTCAAGGATATATTTGATTTTTACCGGGAATACGCTTTGGACATAATGCTAATCAGCATGTGGAATGTGTAAGTTTTGTTTTACAATCCGTCCATATGACTCTGGTTGATATGTGTATCAATCCTTACTATATATATATATATATGAAAATTCCTTTCTACATGCGCATGTAGCTACACTCACCTGTGTATCTCAACATTTTGAGGGTATCTGGTCGAACAAAAGGTATATACATGGAGTATGTAATGATACTAGGCCATCTGTGGTGGTATGTGCACGTATGCGAGTATACCTGAGGTATATGAACATACCACATTATATGTATTAATATAAATGTATTATCATAATAAATTAAAATCAGGGGCTGATTTGTAATTTTTTTGTGTGTGACATTTGAGGTATCTTAAAATAAGTATGTGAACATACTCAAACTGATAAATGAGTATTCGGACATACCCTTGTTGATTTCTTGAAGGTGAGTGTAGCTACGTGCGCATGTAGATAAAACTCTTTATATATATATATATATATATATATATATATATATATATATATATATATATATATATATATATATATATATATATATATATATATATATATATATATATATATATATATTATCGGTGTCGTCTCATTGGTGTATGCAGAATGGAGACGCAAAAGTGCCGGAAGAATAAAATTAGGAATTTGGGCCTCATCGACCCTGAAATAGTGAATAAGGACAATATAGATCAAGGTTTTGATGTTATTTATAATGCCTTGGCAGGAATGCTCAGGGAGCAACATTCCAAATCCTACTTTCTTTTAAATTATCTCTTTAAGTGAGTGCTTACTATCACATACCATTTTGTTTTTCTAAAATAGTGTTGCACTTAATAGTTTAATGTTGCTTGTATGTGTATGTTCCATTGGATACTAATTGTACTCGCAGTCAAGGTGAGGAGAATCACCATAATGGACTCCTTAAGAAAGCCTACAATAGAGTACCCAGAAATCATAAGCATGCTTCACAAGTAATTTAGGCCATTCCATTTTACCTCAGTCACCGTTAAATTTGTTCCATCTGATCAACCATTAATCTTTTTATGCGCAGAGCATGGAAAGAGTCCTTCCTCCCGGCAAAACCCCCGTCCTCGAGATTACGACGAAAACTACTAGTAGATGCAAACTTTCCGGTATGTCCTACCTGCACTACATCGTTTAACTGTTTATGCACGTGGACTTATCTCTAATAGTTTTCTTCTTCTCCTAATGTTATAAACAATCACAGGGCAACAATCACTGTGGTTACTACGTCCGCGAGTTCATGCAAACTTTTGTAGGCATCAGGTCAATTATATGAGATATCCATGTACATTAACAAGTACACATTCAGTAAATACTTTCTATTCACTCATGTTACAGGCATTGGAGTTGAAAGATAAGGCCCTCCCGTCCGACAGACTCCGTGCAGTCTAGGAACAATTGATGGGATTTATTAATAACTCCATCCTGAGCAAAAGAGGAGAGTTTTACTGCCCACCAAAAGAATATCATTTGCAGTACCGAGCATGTGGTCAGAAACAATATAATTGACAATAGATTTTGTATCACGTACACATAGAGCTTATTATGTAACAAGTATTGTGCTACTATTATGCAATAATGCTATTATTATGCAATATGTACTTCTTATCATGTCAATATACAGTTTATTATATAATAAGTACAGTGCTACTATTATTATCGTGTGCACTACAATTATAACAGCATATATAAAGAATTAACTAAATGTGACTGTTATCACTTTAGTACCGGGCAAGAATACAACACTCCTACTAAAAAGAGTACAAATGGACACGTAGGAGCCAACACTTCAATAGCGGTTACAATAACACCGGTACTAAAAGAGGGTAAGAGGATACGTGGAAGCCATCATTTTAGTATCGGGTGAGGAAAATACCAGTACTAAATGTGTGCGCGCACGCACGTGAGCGCCATATATTTAATACCGGTGGGTGATACAACCCAGTGCAAAAAAGAGTGCGGCCTTACGTGCGCTGCTAGGACTTTAGTACCGGGTGGTTACTACAACCGGTGCTTGATGAGGGCCCACTTGAGCGTCGTAGCTGGCCTAGCTAGGCAACCCTTAGTACCAGTTGTTGCCTTCGTTCCGCAACAACCGCAGCGGATACTCTGGGTTTTTAGTGTCGATTCGGTAGTGTCAATATGATTTTCGGTGCTACAGGGGGTTATCAACCGATGCTAAAGGCCACTCCCGCAGTAGTGAATATTGATTAAAACAAATCTTTTACTTTACTTAAGTGTATTTAACTTTGCTTTGATAATCAGACTAATGTCAGAGCCTTTGCTTTAATACAATTTTGTGGTGTTTACAAAATTAATTAGTACTACATAACCCAGGTTTTGAGTTAGAAGATAGTGATAATCAACTGCTCTTGTTTGCTGCAAAGTAAGATTTGGAGAATGTTTTTAAAATTGTATGGTTTACTAAAATGTCTATGATCAAGTGTCTTTCTCTTTGTCAAGAGAGATTTATACTTCCTATCTAGAGCCATATATATATTTTAAACCTTAGAATTTTCAAAACTAGTCAAATTTAGATGAGTTTGGTTAAATTTGATTCCTCTAGGTGGTTATTAATTTTTTGAATTTTGATCATATTCCTTCTCTAAACTTTGATTCCTAGCCTTTTCATATATTTATTCAGTACTAGTTGTTTCATATTGAAACACAAGAATCACTTAATTCCCACTCCCTTAAACCATCTTTGATATATATCCACCTACTTTGTGAGAATTATCTATGCTCGAAAAAATAAAAAGGGTTATGTTATAAAGTTTATAGTTCAATTGGAGGTTTAGATCAAAGAAAGGAAAATAATAGCCTTATGAAATAGAAGAAAAAAGTTAGAAGAGAGAGAGAAAAGGAGAAAAGGGGGGGGGGGAAAGAAAAAGAGAGAAGAAATGAAGAATGAGACAGACTTAGGTCTGGTCTTTGGTCCTAGTTGTGATGAGCTGTTGGAGGCATCCTAAGCTAAGCTGTGACATCAAAACGTGCAGACAACAGCTTGCACACATGATGTTATCCAACCTAGCCTATAGTGACATAGTGCTAATACCGCTGGGAGTTGCATTACTGAAAGTTCACAGTTGACACACCAGGTGAACTAGACAAAACAAACGTGTGTTTGCTATATAGGTGACTGATTTTTTCGTGTCCATCAGTCACCTATATTGTCTACTAGATCTCCATCCAATGGTCCACACACCCCCTCTTTTCCTCCCTCCACTCTCTTTTTTTCCTCCGCACGCGCATGCCCCTTATTCTTCCCCTCGCCTCCCTCGCCCTAGCCCCGTGCCTCTGCCGAGCTCCCCAGCCTCCGACTCTCTCCGCCCGGCTCTGGTGGCGCGCCGCCACTCTCCTCCACGACCCCGCTAATCTGGCATGGAGCTCCCCTGCCTACCGCCCTCCTACCCTGTCTGAGTGGAACGGGGAATTAATTACCGGCTGAGTGGAACGGGGAATTTCCGTATCCGAGTAAGTTAAACCGGAAGTTTGCCGATTTAAATACGGGAAGAGCCGGGGAAACGGGAACCTGGAAGCAGGAACCGCGATCGACCCGGTGCCTTTGCCCCGCACCCTGCACACCCCAAACCCCAAGGCGCGCCATGCAGGGCGGCGGCGCCGGGCGCCGGTGGAAGGACGAGCTGGACCCCGTACTTCGCCTCTGCGTGGTCCAACGCATGTACGCCGTAGCCCTTCTCCTCCCTCCTCTCTCTCTCCCGATTCCGACCAGCCGCGGTTGTTTGATCGGGTTCTGTGTTGAGGCCTGGTGAACAGGAAGGGGGCGTTTAGGGTTTTCTCAATTTATACTCCTGGCCGATCCCGCGAATGCATCCATCCCCGCAGCATTAGTTTCCTTAGTGATGCGGATGAAGATTGCTCCCCCCTACGCTCCTAAATTCGTAATCACCCGATCGGGTCAGGATCCGGATGAGACGAGACTAGCCACTGGCACAGCTATGGCGGTTGTTGTTCTAGTGGGGATGAGTTTCTACATGCGCTCATTTTTGTCCATCCAAGAGATGCATGCCTAGGCACTGCGTTCGATTCGGGGAGATATCATGCTTCTTTGTTTTCTTTTGGGGGAGAAAACCACACCAAGCTGTGTTCTACATGTAACATTTATACATGCTGCCGGCAGCCGCGTATGTCTGACAAGCCTTTCGTTTCTTCTTCTTTCTTTCTGTGTTTAGAGCGCCAATGCTGGCTGAATTCCGAGAAACTCCCGAGCAACTCCACCAACTTGCAGCCAATTTCGAGGAGGACATACTCAGTGGCGCCCAATCTAAGGTGCGTTATTACTAGTTCCTGATCCTGCTGGATTCCACCAATACAATCCAGTAGTACCACGGGGCACAATGTGTATGCTTCATTCGGTTTCAGATCTTGGGGGGCAGATTTAAGCATTCGTCTATTATATATTTAGTTCTGTTTCATTAACTTCATGCCCGATCGACTGCAAGTAAGAAATTCTACGCAGCTGTGAGTTTTGTATAGCCTGTAATCCTGTTTTGCACTGTGCATTTATTTGATCGACTCGTCCTCACGTGCTCGATCGGGGTCTGACTTGTTTTGGCTTCTGATCAGATTGACTACTTCAGGAGGGTATCTAACAGGGTCATCATAGGCCACAAACTAATAAACCTCCGGGCTGATGCAGACCTTCAGCAACAGCAGATGCAGATGGTGCACCAGATGCAGATGGCTGACACGGTTCAAGCTATCCATGGAGTCAATTACCCGTTCGCAGCAGCCCCTCAGGGAGTGCCGATGATGGCTTGTCCCTCAATGCCACCTTTTCAGTCACCGAATCAGCATATGACTTGCCCTTCTTCTGAATCAAACTTGTGGAATGATGTTCACCAAGGACAACCTCCTGACATGATGCCTATGTTCTATCCGACTTTGAACTCTCATCCTGCAACAGTCGCTCCAGTGGCACCAAGCGTCCGGTCCAGTGAACAGATCATGCACTCAGTATATATGCAGAGTCACAACCAACGCCTAGCCATGCAACTGCAGCCGCCCACAAACGTCGCACGAGGCCACCTGGCAAGTAGGGCAGCACAGCTGCAGGGACAGCCAATTGCACGATCAAATGGGCACCAGGATCACTGTTTCGAGCAGAATGTCTGTGCCAATGCGCAGCCCCTGCAGCCTACAACACACCAGCAGCATTTTGGGATCACCCAACATAGGGTGGGTACGCAGAGTTGTCAGATGCTTGGAGCTAATGTGGCGAACATGGACAACAGCTATTCTAGTGGATTTTGTGACAATCAGCAGAATCCCAGGTGGGCTTATGGTTTACAATCACCGTTGAAGGCATGTGAACAGGTTGCCATTGAGAGGCAGACCAACATGGAGTGTCAACCGATGCCTCCAGCTCAGAAGCAGATTACTGTCAATCAGCAAAGCAATGTGCACTGTCCAAGTCCACGAAATCCAGGTTTTTCCCCTGACATTTTGTTTGTAAAAAACGATGAATTGTCCATGTCATGGCACTTTGACAATGCCTGATTTCCTTTACCCCTTGCTCAACGCCCATATCTGATTTCTATTTTCAGAAAGGATGGGAAGTGCTGGAGAAGTGGATTGGAGGGAGGAAATGCTTCAGGAGGTGAGTTTCAGATTCAGACATTCAGTGCATAATTAAGCACCGCTAGCTGAATCACAGTGATCAAGAGCTGTTCATCAGGTTCAGAACGCTACATTTAATTTTGGAGTTCTCCAATTATTTAATATTGAGGCGATTTTTCCACTTAATTGCAGATCAAGACACTGAAGGATGCCTACTTCTCAGAGCTCATGGAAATCTACCAGAACTATGTTGTTCCAAAACTAACTGAGGTATATGTTCTTTTCTTTTCCTTTTGGTATCATGTTCTTCATGTCGTGATTCTTGGTCCACTTATACTGCTACATATATCCATCTCTTACGTTCACATGTTCCATCGCTATACAGGAACAATTGAAGTCATTAACTGCAGAGGAAGCAGATCAATACAACCGCATGTTACAATACAACAGTTGTGTCAGTGATGTACTGAAATTCTTACAGCTCGAGAAAAGCATTGAGACCTATATAGCGGAGCTCCCCAAGTATCAGAAAACCATTGAACACCTACTTAGTTGCTACAGGGAAAGGAAAGCTTGTAATCATGAGATGAATGCAGGGCACGAGTCGAAGAGTTGTCCTAGAAAACTTCCACCTCAAGCCATCAATTCGATTGCTGATACAGCCCAATTCACTGGTGGCATAAGGTTGGTAAAAACTCGTATAAAACCCTAATAAGAGTTCACTGGTGACATATTCTAAATTAATAAGTCACTTAATGATGTCACAAGAGACTGCAAAACTGGCCACCATTTTGTTTTTTCCGAAAGGGATGGTAAAAGATCTGCTGTTAAAAATTTATTATCTAGTGAAGAAAAATACACCTAAAATGACTGCTCAATAATTTGTAGGATCTAGAACCTTTCACTGAACAGAAGATGAAACAATGCCTCCTATGTCAAACATACACCACTTATTTAATATGATTGGTATAGGGATTTGGTGATGTTGTAGATTATATAAATTTACATACTTCCTACATAGATAGATAAAGAGGTAGAATTTCCATGTAGTGTGCAGGTTCAATGCTTGTTCTCCAGAAGACAGCTGTGTGTAATGCCTTTCTGTAACCTTATTCTGCAGTAACCAGAAAAAACTGCCACCAGATGAAAGCATTGGCCAAATGAGTCAAGACACTGTTAGAACACCATCCCCTGGACAGAAAACCCATCTCAACCACTTGCAAGAAGTAACAAGCCCTTGTTTTTCTAACAAATCGCCAGGAGCGTTGCAGTCTTTGCAAACCAATACCGTTGAGTTATTCTGCATGTTGTCACCAATTGCTGAGTTAGGGGCTGCTCCACCCAGTGCCATACTAAATTCAACATCACAATCACCCATTTCCAAGTCAGGGGTTGTAGCAGCTGCTTCACCCAGTGTGTCAGTAAAGTCCACATTGACATCGACCCTTGACCATGGGAATTTAGGGTTTGGAGCAGCTTCCTCACCCTGTGAATCAGTGAAGTCTGTGTCTTCAGCTGTAGCCAAGTCAGAGAATGTTCCAGTCGCTTCACCATCTGACAGAGGTTCTTCCTTCTTGCTGCACAATAATGCTGAAGAAAATGGCTGCAGCCAGGCCAGTCCGACTAAACTATCAACCCCGGCACCACAATGTCAGACACAGACACCAGCTGATCAAGCAGAGGATCAGGAGCATGGTAGAGCTAAAACACTGGTGGCCAAGAAGCCTATCGACCGCCTGATTGCTGCAGTGAGCCTTGAATATTGCTCATCTCCAGTTCTCCACAACAATTTGTTTTCTGTTGTTAACTATTGTACATGCAACTTTATGCCTTATCTTTCAGGTGCGTTCTTCATCACCAGCGATGCTTCAAAGCATAGATAATTTGATGAAGTCGGCACTCAGTGATATGGATTCAGTACCATTAATAAGGATTGGATCGAAGTGTGTCTATAATGTTAGATCGCTAGGCAGCACGGATGGCAGCCTATACCGTCATCTTAAGAGGCAGAAAACACAGGTAACACAACAGCAAAATCACAAATCTTCCCTTGAATTGACGATCCAGTCCTATATGTTCTCTTACAGTCAGATTCTATGTGTTCTTTTTGTTTCAGAATGCCAAGGATGCTCTGCTGGATGAGATTGCTGCTACCAACAGCATACTGATTGATACCTTGATAAGCGTTACCAGCGACGATAGGACACATGGGACCACCTCGTGCAACGGCGTGACCCTGGTCAAACTCTCATACACTGGAGTGTCCCTTTCACCCGGCCTTAAATCACATTTTGCAACATCAGGTTTTCAACCTCTCGTGGTGCCCACGACACTGTTGATCCCTGCCGATTATCCGAAAAGCTCTCCAGTGATCATGGAAAATGAAGGAGATGCTCAGCTAAGGTGAGTTCCTGTGTGCTCGTGCCTGTCTACCACAGTACCACTGCTCCCCGCTATCATAGCCTGCCTCAGAGTTGAGGCCGTTGATGCTTATCATAACCGTGTTGCATGTGGCTGTGGGTCACCGGCCTGCAGGACAAAGCTCAACTGCATCTCGGTGGCGGTGGATGAGGCATTCCGGCTCGCCCTCAGAGATCTCAAGGAGCCCAGGTCATTGAATGAAACGGCAAGGGCGTGGGACTCCTGCGTCCGGCGCACAATCAAGGAGTATGTCTCCCGGCTGGGCGGAGCGACGCTGACCTCGAACCTCAGCCGGTGTGTGGGTCTGGTCGGCGAATGGACGAACGTAGAATGCACGCGGCATTATTAACTATGGTTAGCACAATACCACGATGTAATGTAGCATTAGTCTCAATGTCAGTCTCTGCTATCAACTATTAGTATAAACAATATATGTGTTGTCAGCGGCCAATGTACAGTATAATTGATAACTCCCCGTCAATGCAAATAGAAAGCAAGGTTTTTCTAATCCGGTGTGATGACCTAGAACCCCCCAAAAAAACAGATCTGCTACCTGTGTATACGAGTGTGTACCTTGTACTGGGATATCGCACCGGTGGCTTAGGTTGTGCGACACCTTGTCTATTGCTCGCGAGCATATGACCTACGCCATTCTCAGTTTGATGGATTTTGTTCTGAAGACTAAGTTCATATTTATTTCTAGACAAGATTGAAGAAGGTTATACCAGAAATGATGCAATGTGCTCTGAACACATCAATTCATTAACAACAAGGATTTGTAGGCCCCACTTCTCTTAGGTACTGTTTTAGTTCCTCAAGGTGCTTTTGTTAGCAATTTTGTGATCTCCACTTTATTTTATGGCAATTTTGTAATTCCATAGCACTTTGGTTGGTGCAATGTCGCTAAGGCATGCACGAGTACCGCCCAAAATTAAGAAAAAAGAAAGAAAAAGATAGTTTGACCGGAGATGCCTCAACTATTTTGTCGCTTCCGTTGCACGCCACCAGCATGACGAAGGCTCAACAAGGATTGGCTGTGGTTGTGCCTTTATTCGATGATACATATATGGCAAATCGGTTACTTGTCGTGTCTCCTACTTTTTATGTCTGCTCGGTACGTGTAAGTTGAAACCGAGGATGCTGGTGAGGGGACGGTGCTTAGGGAATGATGATGCCACATGCTTAGTGAACTCCCTCCTCATGTGCAAGGTAAAAAGTGCGTATATACAGCATATGCCGATTAATAACACTAGCCACGTATGGTTTCATTTTCTTAAGTGACATCAACAATAACTGTCTTGACAGTCTTGGACCTCCCTCACAAGCTAGTGGGTTCTCCACACCTCTCCAAGATGCTCTTTACGCAACTTTCCATATAGGATGAGTTTCGGTCAAAATGACAAAGGCTACCTTTTCTGTCACAATTAAGGTGGTGGCCAATCCACCCTTTCTGTCACAATTAAGGAAAGTAAGACGGAGGATGTTAGGGGTCATCTGGGTGGGTCGGTGTACTCCATCCACCCACCCCTTGTGGCTTTATTCATATGTTAGTGGTCCTGTTCTGGGCCGAATGTTACAGTGATTAATGTTTCATAGCTAGTGGAACAGCAAGCAGCACATGTCGTCATGACGCGGATCCCACAGAATCTTCAAGCTAAGCTAAAAAATGTTATACTATTTTGTAATTCCATAGCACTTCGCTCGGTGCAATATCTCTAAAGCAGGCACGAGAACCACCCAGAACTAAGAAAAAGGAATGAAAAAAGATAGTTTGACGGGAGATGCCCTAACTATTTTGTCGCTTCCGTTGAGCACCACCAGGATGACAAAGGCTTAGCAAGGCTTGGTTATGACTCTACTTTATTCAATGATGTATACATGGCAAATCCTGTATTTGTTGCATCCCTTAAATTTTATGTCTGCTTGGTACGCGTGAGTTGGAACCGCGGATGCGGGTGGGGATGGGTGCTTAGGGGATGATGATGCCCAATGTTTGGTGAACTCCCTCCTCATATGCACGGTAGAAAGCGCGTATATACAACATATGTCGGTTAATAAATCCTAGCCATGTAATTCCTTTTAGTATAAGGATTCTTTATCTTAAGTGACATCAACAACAACTGTCTTATAGTTTTGGATCTCCCTCACAAGCGAGTGGGTTCTCCACACCTCTCCTCCCTCACAAGCGAGTGAGTTCTCCACACCACTCCTTCCCTCAGAAGCGAGTGGGTTCTCCACACCTCTCCTAGATGCTCTTTATACCACTTTCCTTCTAGGATGAGTTTCGGTCCTGTCATAATTAAGGTAGCGACCACTCCACACTCTGGAGAAAGAGTAAGACGAAGGCTATTAGAAGACATTTGGGTGGACAGGGGTACCCCATCCACCCACCCCTCATGGCTTTATTTATATGTTAGTGGGCCTATTCTAGGCCAAATGTTACAATAATCAATGTTTCTTCGCAGGTAGAATAGCAAGTAGTACGTATCATCGAGACGCGGACCCCACAGAATCTTCAAGCTAAAAGATGTTATGCTGGCTAAACAATAAGTACAAATCAAATTCCGATTCAATCATAGTATGGGTAGTAAGAAGATCTTCAAAACAAGACCAATTGAATATATTTGAAAAAATTAAAATTATTATTATTTTGACAAACATCTATACATAAAAACAATGTTCGACGTGTACTAAATAAACATTCTAGCTTCACTAGCGTAATATTCTACTATTTAAAAAAATATTTTAGATTCAGAATACAATATTCTATCTTAACATAGAAATATTCCACTCACAAATAAATATTCTAATATTTAAAATAAATATTCAATCTTCAAAATAAATACTCCATGAATTTGAATTAAATATTCTATCTTCCTATGAAAAATAATCTAGTTCAATAAATAAATTATCTTTCTTCACGAATAAAACTTGTAGCTTATTGTATGTACAAGAATAATATCTATAGTACTAAAAGTATAAATAAAAACATAAACTAAAAATATCAAAAAGGAAAGAAAAAAAGGAAAATGAAGGCACACTACTACAGGAAAAAGAACAAAACAAAAGGAAAAACACACGCACACAGGGAAGAAACATATGCACATATAGGCATGCAATAGCATAGAAGAAAAATAAATATAAACACTTACACATGGATATGGATAGGACAAGGACAAGAAACGAAGGAACAAAGAAAGAAGGTTAATAACTAGCAACATACTTATGGTTAAAGAAGGAGAGGACCTCAATGTCAGACAAAGGAATAGGTAAAAAATTGAGGATAGCAATGTCAGGAATACTCATGAAGAAAAGAAATTCATAGGATAAAAAAACAAAGACCAATATAATGCGACATTATCAAAAAAAGTAAGTGGAAGAAAATAGAGAGCACCGAACAACAAAGAAACATAAGTCGATGAAATGAAATAGGCTGCAGTGCTGCGCACTTCACAGAGAAGTAAAAATAAATGGCAAACCGTACACGACTGCTCGCCACCCATGGAGAATAACAGATGTTACGCCGAAGATAAAATAAGAAAACAAGGACAATGCCGAAGATAAGAAAAGAGGAATGTGATTCACCAAAAATAAAACACAGTTCAATAACACCTTCAAAAATAGAAAAAGGGTGGGTGGACGGTGATTTGGATCCATCTAGATGGACCCGAACACTAGATTGTTCAATGATTATATTAGAAAAACAAATATGGAATAAAAATCAATTTATGGATTAGAAGCAGAATAGCTTCACAAATTAAAAAAGGAAAATTTATACCCGCAAAAGAACAAAAAAGAGAAAAGAAACAGAGGTAAATAAGAAAAAAAACTGATCCTATGGTCTGTATGTCACCCAGAAGAAAAGCAAACATGCAATTGCACATTGATAGCGACATAACAGTGGAGTAAAAAATCCATCACGCGTGAGATAGCGACATCGAGCTCTAAGTTTTCATACCCTTGACAGACTCCATCAACCCTGATTACCGAGTACCCTGGTGGAATCCCTTCACCGTGGTGTCTCTGACCTAGCTAAGGAGGTAAGGTCACCCATAAGCTACCCTAACAGTCAGGTTGAGTAGTGGTGCTTCAAGCTCACAACGCGTTCGATGTTGAATCTCATCCATGGGGTATCACTGATCATGGAGCTCTATGGAAGCACAGCTTGTGGGTGTCATGTATCTACGGGTACCTCAAATGGATGAATTGTAACCACTCTGCCAACTTCAGGCTGCGACAGTCGCGGTACAAGTGCCTCATACCTAGGTAGACAGGGCAAGGCTTGTCCACCAACTCCTCAATCGTCTACTGAGGACACGTGCCTGGGTAGCCGATGACGTTATGGTGCTGTCATAGGTCCGCTTCCATGGCTGCTTGAAGTTGTCATTGTCTCAGCGCTTGTTGCGTCGGTCGCCTCGTCGTAAGTCATGTCGGTCATCGTTGTCCAGTCGTGCATCGGTGTGTTTTTTGTTGCAGTTTAGGATGTCGTATGTCTCCTCCCGCGCGTTGGTATATTTGTTAGCTATTTCGAACAAGGCTTCCACACCGGTGGCTGGATTTATTGCAAGCTTATCGAGTAGCTTTTCATCTAATATGCCCTCCTTGAAGGAATTGATGATGGTGTGGTCAGGGACATCAGTGACTTAATTCGTCAGCTTGGTGAAGTGCCTGATGTAGTCTTTCAGGGACTTACGGTTCCTTTCTTTCAGTAGGGCCAGGTCACGTTCTGTGGCCGGCTTGTGGTAGGTTCCCCAGAAGATGGGAATGAACTTCTCACATAAGAGATCCTAGGTCTTGATGGAGTGGGAAGGGAGGTTCTGGATCCACCGAAGTGCTCGCGATCCTAGCATGATCGAAACATACGCTAGCATCATATCAGTGGTGCTTTGCACGGCCTGGATGCCAAGTTCATAGAGCTGCACCCACTCATCTGGGTTGTCCTTGGTGGTTGTACTTCTCGACATTGATCAGCTTGAAGGAGGAAGGCCACTCGTTTGATCTGATTTGGTTGGTGAAGGCCTGCATCCCATTGTATGTGCTGAAGGGTGGGTCATACTAGCGCCGAGTGGTTGCTGCAACTGACGGTGGTGACTCGGCCCGCTGCCCCCTTGATTCGTACTATCGTTGTCCTCCAGCACCTACCTCGGCACGTAGGGCATAGCCTAAGCTGAGTGGTCCATGTTTGCGCTTCTAGTTCTCACAGCACTTGAGTGCTGCCTCCATAGCTTGATGTCTTCTCTCATTGATGCAATTGTGGAGGTCTTTGTTCTTCTCAATCTTTTGCTGTAGGTCAATCCCTACGCTTGAATCGGGGGTAGAGGAAGCGGAGTATTTGCCCATGTCTACTCTCCCCAAGGCGACTCCTTTGAAGGCCAAGCGACCCAACTGATCTTTCTGAGCTGAGGGGAGAAGCCTATCAATGATCGGGCCCATTGCTGCAAGTTAGTAGTTTTGATCCAAAACGATGTAGTCACTTGCTGTTGCGTTGAATTCTTCTTCAAGGTTACGGTGGACGGCATCGGTGAGGGCCAGCTCTCACTTGTCATCAACTCGGTGTCGAGTACAGTGGTCTTTCTCTATGGCCACTGCTCTTGCCCAACGGTCTTTCTCATGAAGGTTGTTGCGGTCGAGATGGCCTGACGTTGGCTTCGAGTCTCATTAGCCACCTACTTCTCAACTTTGGATACTAGGGGAAATGGATAGCTTCGTCGGCCCTCTAGCTCCTCTTTCTTTGCTTTTGGATGTTGCAATCCCGGTGAGACTCCCGAGCTTTAGTGGTTTCTTCCTCAAAGGAGACTGAGTCATCGGAGATCAGATCTTCTTGATCTCCAGTCCTTGTCTTGAATAGTTCCTTGGAAGGGTCATGAACCAGCGAGGGAGTTGGGTTGGATGGAGTAGTCAAGGGGGTCGGTGTGGAGCCCCCCATCTTTGGGCTACATTCGTTGGTCATCCTGCCAGCCACGGAGGAGTTGATGATGAGCCCAGTCATAGCAAGCCAATGGCTTGTCATCAGTGTAGAGTAACTCATTGTCCCCTGTTGAGGCTAGGGACTGTAGGCGGTAGAGGCTGATGCTTGATAAGTGGTCGCCACATTGCGCAATCCAAAGGGGAAGTTTGCAGATAGGGTGGTCGAGGTAGCATGGTCCCTGACAGCAGATTGGATCTGCTCCGTCGCACAAAGATGGGGCATCACAGAGGTCCAAGCTGAGTTGGCCCGAGCGGTGGGTCGGATTAATCCCGCCGTCGGTGCTACAGATGCTGATGCCGAGTTGCATGAGGTGACATGCTTCTCGGTCTTGCTTGCAACAGATGACATGGAGCATGTCGTTGAATTTGTTAACAACGAAGTTAATGGAGCCAAAGGTGAAGGTTTTCCCCAGCTGGAACTTGAAAGTGTCATGGATGGTGACTTCCATCATGATCTATTGATCTCGCGTACTAGCCTCTACCTAGCGCGCCAGCTGTGGGTGTTATGTACCATCATTCCACCACAAGATGTATCACATGATGGTTTTGAGATTGGCTAGGGCTAGTGAGATGAGCACGAAGGTGTACATAATGAAAGAGATAATGATTTAGACAAGTTCGTGCAAGCAAAGCACTGAAACCCTATGTACGATATGGTGTTTCATCGTGCTATGTGAGTTTGTAAGCTTGGGCTTGTATATTCTGCCTGTCGACCCCTATCTCCCCTTATATAGTCTGGGGATCTAGGGTTATAACTCAGTTGTTTGAGAGTCCTAGTAGGATTACATCTCTTTGAATATAGGAATAAATCTATTACATATACAAACGAATCCAACTAGCCTAAGCTGCAATGGAGCGTGTGTCAGCTTATGCCTTGGTCCACAAGCCAAACCACTCAGCCCACCAGTCAGAACGGTAGTAATCTGAGTCCATGAGGTACCCATAGATATATGATATCCACATAGGGCATCCGAGTGCTCTTGTATCAAGATCTATAAGGAAAATGAGCCCTAAGACTCGTGCTTAGTTCCCTAGTGTGTTTTGGGTGGTTGAGGTGATAACATGTATCATTTGGGACTAATGTGTGTGCAAGTATTTCTATTTAAGTCTCAGGGTGCAAGAGATGGACTTAGAGTACAGACACTTCAAAGGAGGACTTAAAAGGCTCAAGAAAATATCCAAGACTCCATCAAGATGCAAGGGTGATGTGCGACACGGCGGTCCCGCTGGCCAGTCAGCGGGACAGATTTTTTCACGCACCGGACGGTCCGATGGTCTATCACCGGATGGTTCCGGTGAGTAGAAGAAGGCCAAGATTGAAGAGTCAACATCTGGTGCAATTACATGCATTGGACGGCCTGGTGGTGTACCACCGGATGGTCTGGTGAGACCATCGGACCTTCTAGGATGACAACGAGGAGAAGACCACGTCCTAGTGCTTCAACGCACCAAACGGTTCGGTGGTCTAACACTAAATGGTCCGGTGTATACAAATGATGTTCTGGACTGATACCCTGCAAACTCAAGACCGCAGGCATTAACACACACCAGACGGTCCGATGGTGTACCACTGCACAGTCCGGTGCTCACAATGGTTGACTTGAAGTTCCAATGTTTGACTCCAACGGCTAGCTGGCTTGTACACACCGGACAGTTCGGTGTGCAGTCTATGTAGTGCAGCTCACACCCGATGGCTAGTTTTGATGCTTGGGCTATTTATACCACTTTGGACAGCCTCCATTCTATGGTTGGTGACTCCTGAACATATTGAAGTGTTGAAGAACATTTTCTAGAGCCCAACCATCACAAGAGCTAATAGACACATCCCAGCAAAGCTAGAGCTTCCAAGCATCTTTGCTTAGGCCTTATTGTCTTACCCGTGCCTATGTGCACGTTGTCTTTTTAAGTGTGCGGCTTGTAGTCTTGTGAGAACCTTCGGAGTATGGAGTGGCTGCCACCTTACATTGTGAGAGGGAGGGAGGCCCTCGACATTTTGGCCAAAGCTCACCAAGTAGAGATGGGGGAGAGCGTCCATTAGAAGGTTTGCGGAAGACCCCAATGGCCTTGTCCTTCTTGTACCCTTGCGAGGGCGAGACCATAGTCCTTACGAGGGCTACATGAGAGAAAGGCTCCGGTGGGTGTGTATCGGGGATATCCCGAGTTACCCAACCGGGTTGCTTGACCTTTGCGAAGGTCACTTTTCCATCCTCCACCCTTGCGAGGATGAGGCCGTATTCCTTTTAGGACTACGCGAGAGCAAAGCCTTATGGGCCACCAAATGAGGAGTAGAGGGTAGAGACTTGGGAGTCTCCCAAACCTTAGGAAAAAATCTCCGTGTCTCCATCTTGTGCCATCACCGCCATCGTCATCGGGAGTATGCATATTTCTACCCATCTCTTTTAGCTTCTGCATTTACATTCTTGCAATTGTATGCTTACTTTCCTAGACTAGCTTGATAGGTTAGTTTCTAGGTGGAATTAGGTTGCAGGACTTGGCCTTGGTAGAGTTATCAACACTTAGCAAAACCTTAGTGCACATAGCTAGTTTATCTTACATAGGTTTTTCTTAGTTGTTGTAGTTTTTAGAGAGCCTTAGTTTTAGATATCCTAATTCACCCCCTCTCTTAGGCATCGGTCCAACCTTCAAGATCAACTGGACAAACTCGACGTCGACTCTTCTCACCATATGGACTTGGCGTGCACGACATTGGAACTCGGTTGCTCCAACTTTGTTTTCCGCTGCACCGCGCATCTAGTGGTAATGATCTATGATCTCCTGCTTGTACGAGTTCCTGTTATGCGATAGAAGAAAACATTTTGTGCTATGCTAGTCTACCCTGTATCCCTACACCTCTTAATAGTACAGAAACTAGAAAACTATGAAACCATATATAAATAAGGATCCTTTATCATCTTATATGTGATCCTTGTCTCTAGAAGAGTTCTTAGCCTTCAAGATTTCCAAGAAAATCATTCATGACCATTGAGAAACAATCCATTTGAGTGGGGGTCTCCAATTAGAATACAATGAGCAATGAATTAATCTAGATTTAAATCCCTGCACTCAAGCTCATTAGACCATGATTTTATCTTGTCATTCAATCACCAGCACTTACCTAGGCGGCTAGGTTAGCGATACGCGAGTCACTCCTATTGGTGAGGTTCTAAGAGGTTTTAGAAGATGTAAGATAAGACCCTTCTGCAGACGTTGTACATGGCTTCGAATTCACCATTTCAAAGTGAACAACGACTTCAACTATGAAGCATTTGATCCTTGTGTAGATAAAGAGGGAGCTATGCCCTTGAGAAGGCGCTCCAATAAGGACTAGGGGGAGTTACCTTGTCTCCATTGTAAGAAACAAAACTCCACATCTTAGAGAGCATGTATATTCTAATATTAAGTTAGATCCCCACCTTGCACTAGAGATAGATCTTCACGAATTATTTAAATACCTAGTAAAAGACTAGAGCTCAAATTGAGATCAAGATTAACAGTTACACCATAGAAACCCTGATTTCCCCATAGTCTAAAGTAAACAAGAAGCACCAAAACATTGACATAGGTGGAGCGCGGACGATCTACTAGTCTTGGAGCATTTTATGAGTAGAATACAAAAATGTTGGAAATTTAGGTAGCATGTCCCATCCAAGCCATAATATCCCAAGATTGAGTTCATATTTATTTGTAGGGAATGTTGAATGAGGTTGAATTAGGAATGATGCTCTAAACACTTAAATTCATGAGCAACAAGGAGTTATACAATGAGTTATGAACTCAGTTTTATTCAGACATGGTTGTGTGACACCTTGTCTAGGGAGCATATGGCTTACGCCATTCTCAGTGCCAAGTTTGATGGAATTTAGTCATGTTTAAAACTAAAAATACCATATATTAATGATTAAAGGGAGTAAGATGATACATATGCAAAAACCAAACGCTTCACATGATAAAAATATTAAAAAGTGAGCCCATGATATATAAAGTGGATGGAGGTATCAGTTTTAGCACAGAGGTAAAGTGCAAACTAACATATGACATGAACGATGAAGTGACTCCTATCCTCAAACAGAACGAATCATGACAGGACCATAAGGCTACACACCCATTTGGCATGGATTCATATACAATTTTTTTCAAAGATTATATGGAACCATTAGTTTATCGCTACATGTATACTTAAATCAACTTGAAGTTCAGTGTCTACACCCAGCAGTGAACTATTTAGTGCACACCATTGTTTCTGCACGTTGAATATGTTTCCAAGACTTTGAGTTTATTGTTTCTCAATTCACCTCAAAAGCTCAGAGGCTACAAGTGTATCTTCCTTGTGCATACAGTTGGATCTAAAGATTAAAAACTAAGGCAAAAGACTCAATATAGTTTCTCAGTTGATTGTCATACCAATCAGCTCGAGAGTGTGACAACCCAATTTTTTCAATTTGGAATATGGCGTTTTCAACTTTAAATTAACATAATGAATTTCTTAATAGTTTAGAATTTTCTAAACTTTACATAATTATCATGGAATGTAGAAAAAGAAATAAATTAGCTTATAGTATGATACAAGGTTAATTAAGATGTTTCTCGCGTTCATGCGGTTTCATAATTTTATTTGACTTGGGTTGTGCTTGGTTTAGTATTTAAAATTCAAATCTTCTTTGACTTTATAGATCAAACTCTATTTTCAAATAAAAGTCACTAGAGAAAAGTCCTATTTTCCTTCATTTCAGAGGCGGAGCCTCGTGGAGGAGAAACAGGGCTCCAGCTCCTGCTTGCTCTGAAATTTTTCGATCTCCGTTGTGTACTTAGTTCATTTGGCACAAGGCATAAACCTAAAAACTAAGCTTATCGAAACTGGCTAGAATGAAAAAGCACCGTTGCATATTAGCTCAATGTGTTCATGGCTTTGTGATTAGCCCCTCCTTAGCTATATTCCATGCTCCGCCACAGCTTCCTTTGCTCTTTCCTCATCATTCGGCTCATTCATCCCACAACAGCTCAGCGACCTAGCCTTTTGGCTTCACCCAACTCTCTCCACTCCTCCCTCGCCCAACAGTGGACACTGCAGCCCGCCTCTGCCTTCTTATTCCTAAGAAGTTTGTATTTATTTTTAGACAAGGTTGACAGAGGTCAAGGTTGAAGGAGGTTGAACTAGGAATGATGCTCTGAGCACTTCAATCCATGAGCAACAAGGACTTGTAGATCATGAGTGAAGCCAAGTTCTTTCCGATAGAGTTTTATTTCCTCATGTGTGCTTTTGTTAGAAATGTTGTGATCTTCACTTTATTCTAGGGCAATCTTGTAATTTCATAGCACTTTGCTCAGTGCAATATCCCTAACTTCCCAAGATTAAGAAAAAGGAAAGAAAAAGATTGTTTCACCAGAGATGCCTCAACTCTTCTATTGCTTCCGTTGCATACCGCCAACGTGACAAAGGCTCAGCAAGGTTTGGCTGTGGCTCTGCCTTTATTCAATGATACATACCTGGCAGATACGTGACTTGTCGGGCCCCCTACTTTTTATGTCTTCGTTGTGCATGAGTTGGAACCGAGGATGTGGGTGGGGGAGGCTAGGGGTGATGAAGCCTGAACTCCATAAATGCACACAGACACCTATTTTTCTACTGCATTGTCCCACTCGTATTAACATTAGATTTTTGACTTGTAAGTCAAATATAGAAATCCCTCCTCGTATGCAAGGTCAAAAGCGCGTATATAAATCATATGCTGGCTAATAAAGGCTAGCTGAGTACAGTACATCATAATTTCTTCTGTGAACTGGCATATACATGTGCAGTGTGTGAAGAGGCGAGGCAGCCCTCACGCTGCCCGCAGGCCAAACACCATGGCGTTAGCGCTATAAATTCTACCCGGTGCGTTCGCAGAGCAAGTGACGACCGCCTCCCAGCCCTTGGCTTCTCCACAAAACCATCACTTTCCGCTTCGACCGGTGGTGCGTTCAGCAGCCTCACTCGGATCACCGGATATGTCGGACAAGGGCGGCAGCCAGCGGCGCCTGTGGCAGGAAGGCCTAGATGCACACCTGCGCCAGCGCATGCGTGAAAAGATGTAAGTACCCTTGCCGTTGCCGCCCCAGCCGGTCAGCCGGCAATCCTCGCCGTTTATTTCCTCTCCACTCTTCTATTTATGTTTCTTTTGTTCCCCTTAGGGTTTTGGTTCGCTCGCCTGCACTGCTTTTGGTTGGGCTCTGATAAGCAAGCGGTTGGAGAAAACCTTTGGGTGCCACCTCCGGGCACCGTCATGGGTGGAGGCCCGTGGGGAGGAGCAGGAGCGGTTGGTCGCTCTCTTGTCATTGACTTGTCGAGCTGCTGGGGGCACTCCGTCGATTCACTCTGTTCATTGATGCAATATTGATGTGCCTACCAGAAATCCCTCTCTATGGTTTCTTTTCTAGGGAAGTTATTGGGGCAATGTTGTTGTTTTTTTTTTTTTGAAAACAAACTGGAGGGGTTTTCCCCTTAGAGCAATATTATTGAAAAAAAAGAGTTATTTACAAGAGGGGAAGAGGGGGGGAGATTTGCTTGTAGATAAGCTGCTCGACCAATCGATGTCGTGAGAATGACGAGTTTGGGGAGGGGAGTTGCTATATACAATCGTTGAGTGTAAAAGCCACATACGACCTTCTTGCTTTATCAAAAATAGAATGGCTGGTTGGGGGGTTAATAGGGTTTCTTATGAATTTTCATAGATATGATCTTTGAATCATCGAGAAATCTCCTTTTTGTTGCTTGTGAACAGAACCACCACAAGGATGATAATTTGATTATCTATTTTATACATTTCTGCCTATTTCACTGGATGTGTTAGAATAGATTCCCTTAGAAAAATCAAGAGTTTTTGACATCCTTCTGATCGCTATACCTATAAGGATTTTGATCATTATTCAGTGGGTCTACCAAATCAAGGTGCCGACAATTGTCTTAATCAAATATTGTGGATGCTGGACATCTGGTAGTATGGGATTGGGGGCTTGGGCGTGTTGTTGGATGCCATGACGATGTCACCCAACAAACAAGCACATTGGATATGATTGACAATGGTCTTCTACCTGTGTTGCTAAGTTTCTAGTAGTGATGCTAATGCTCACTAGAGGCTTAGGGCCTGTTTGAAAATAAAGTTTTCCAAAACTGTAGTTTTACAATACTATGGTTTATAGATATATACGACGAAAATACTAGGGTTTTCCAATACTATAGTAAAAACACAATATTTCTTAAAACCGTACACCATTTTGTTGCACAGCGTTGAGTCTGGATCCAGCGCTTGGTGTCCGTGGCACCACCCTCCGTCTCCCACTCCCTCTCCCCTGCGCGGCGAGTGGCCGCGGGCCATTCCGGGAGACGCAAGGTCGCCGCAAATGTGGACGGGCAGTGGCGCGGGAGGTGAGCGCCTGTGGAAAGGCGGGTGAGCTCGAGGAAGGGAGGATAGCGCACGGCGACGAACGGGCGGTGGCACGGGAGGCGAGCGGTTGCAGGGAGGCCGGAGGCGGGCCGTGCTGGCAAGCTCGAGGAAGGGGAATAGCGCACAGAGGTGGGGCAGAGGCTGAGGCGGCGCTAGGCGCTGAGGACAACGGCCTGAGGCAGGGCGGAGCGGGGAGCAGGGTCATCGGAGGCGGGTAGTGTGTGGAGCGGGGACGATAACAAGTGGCGGGGCGGCACAGGGAGCTGCAACGATGGCTGGAGATGAGGTCAGAGCGGAGGAGCAGGGGTCTGGGAAGCGGGCCCGGTAAGGAGGAGCGTGGTGGGCGGTGTGGGGCGAGGCAACAATGGGCGGAGGTAGGACCAGCGTAGAGGAGCAGGGCAGCGTGGGGAGCGGGGCTGGATCGGAGAAGCATGACAGCGCGCGGAGTTCACTTGCGACCGAAAACTTTGGTCCAGACCAAACTTTCCTAAACTCAAAAAATAATGCGGTATTGGCAATACCACAATTTTGTATACAGAGTTTTGGATAGCTCTGCCATACACCTTGAAGCTAAAAATACTATGATTTTTCTAATACTACAGTATTCCTTAAAAACTGAAAAAAATACTTTTTTGCCAAACACATCCTCAGATAAATACTAAAGTTTCAAATATTATATGAAACCACTAGTTTGATTGCTACATGTATAGTAAAAATCTCAAATAAACTTGAAGTTCGGCGTCTACACCCAACGGTGAACTATTTAGTGCACACCATTGTTTCGACACATTGAATATGTTTTCAAGACTATGAGTTTATTGTTTCTCAATTCACCTCAAAAGCTCAGAGGCTACAAAGTGTATCTTCCTAGTGCATACAGTTGGATCTTAAGATTAAAAACTGAAGCAAAAGACTCAATATAGTTTCTCAGTGGATTGTCGTAATCAGCTTGAGAGTGTGACATCCCGATTTTTCCAATTAAGAATATGACATTTTAACTTTAAATTAACACAATGAATTTCTTAACAATTTAGAATTTTCTAACCTCTACATATTTATTGTGGAATGTAGCAAAGGAAATAAATTTCCTTATAATATGATCTAAGGTTAATTAAGATGTTTGTCGCGTTCATACTGTTTCATAATTTTATTTGACTTGGGTTGTGCTTGGTTTGGAATTGAAAACTTCGAATCTTATTTGAATTTATAGCTCAAACTCATTTTTTAAATAAAAGTCACGAGAAAAGTTCTCTTTTCCTTTCTTTGCTCTTTCCTCATCGTTCAGGCCACGAGAGGTCAGCGACCTCACCTTTTTGGCTTGGCCCAACTCTCTCCACTTCTCCCTCCCTGCGACAGCCCACAATTCTGGCCCAATTCATAGCCCAGCAGCGGAGACTACAGCCCACCTCTGTATTCCTAGTTCACAAGACTGAGTTCGTATTTATTTTTAGATAAGATTGATAGAGGTCAAGGTTGAAGAAGGTTGAGCGAGGAATGGTGCTCCTAAACACTTTAATTCATGAGGAACAAGGACATGTAGATCATGAGTGAAGCCAAGTTCTCTCCGGTAGGTCTTCATTATGGTTTTGTTAGTAAAGTTGTGATCCCCACTTTATTCTATGACAATTTTATAATTTTATAGCACTTTGCTTGGTGTAATATCTCTAAGGCAGGCACACGAACTGCCCAAAATTTAGAAAAAAGGAAAGAAAAAGATTGTTTGACTGGAGATGCCCGAACTTTTTGTCGCATTCTAGTTACACATCGCCAGCGTGACAATGGATTTGGCTGTGGCGCCAGCCTTTATTCAATGATACATACTTGGCAGATCCGTTACTTGTTGCGTCTCCTGCTTTTTATGTCTGCTCGGTACGCATGAGTTGGAACCAAGGATGCGGGTGGCGGAGGGTGCTCAGGGGTGGCGAAGACTGAAATCCATAAATGCACACGCACCTATTTTTCTACGGCATTGTCCTACTTGTATTGACATTAGCTTTTTAGACATGCAAATCAAATATAGAAATCCCTCCTCATATGCAAGGTTGAAAGCGCGCTATATACAACATATGCTTGTTAATAAACCCTAGCTGAGTACAGCAAAACATAAATTTTTCTGCAAACCAGGAATATAGATGTGCAGCGTGTGAAGAGGCCAGGCAGCCCTCCCGCGGCATGCATGCCAAACACCGTGCCGCTGGCGCTATAAATACTACCCCGTCCGTTTGCAGAGCAAGCGACGACCTGCCTCTCCTGCCCTTGGCTTCTCCGTGAAACCTTCACTTTTTGCTTTGACCGGTGGTGCATTCAGAAGCCTCACTCCGATCACCAACCAGATATGTCAGACGATGGCAGCAGCCAGCAGCGCCCGTGGTAGGAGAGCCTGGATGCGCACTTGCGCAAGCGTGTGCTCGAAAAGATGTACGTACCCTCACTACTGCCGCCCTCGGTCGCTCCCCTTTGGCCGGATGGCCGGCCAGCAATCCTCGCCATTTGTTTCCTCTCCTCTCTTCTATTTATGGTTCTATTTTTCCCTTGGGGTTTTGGTTCGCTCGCCTGCGCTGCTTTTGGTTGGGCTCCGAGGAGCGAACGGATGGAGAAAACCTTCGGCAGACGCAGCCACTGGGCGCTGTCGTGGGTGGAGGCCTGTGGGGAAGAGCAGGAGCGGTTGGTCACTCTCTTGTCGTTGACTTGTCGTGCTGCTGGGGCACTCCAGTCGATTCACTCTGTTCGTTGATGCAATCTTGCTGTGCCTACCAGAAATCCCTCTCTATGGTTTCTTTTCTAGGGAAGTTCTCAAGGCATGTTGTTGAGTTGATACAAATTAAGATTTTGCTTGTAGATAAGCTGCTAGACTGATCGATTTCATGAGAATGATGAGTTTGGGGAGGGAGGTTGCTATATACAATCATTGAGTGTAAAAGCCACATACGACCTTATTGCTTTGTCCAAAAATAGAATGGCTAGTTGGGGGGGGCGTTCATAGGGTTACTTATGAATTATCATAGATATGATCTTTGAATCATCGAGAAATCTCCTTTTTGTTGCTTGTCAACAGAACCACCACAAGGATGATAATTTGATGATCTCTTATATTTTATATATTTTTGCCTATTGCATTGGTTGTGTTAGAATAGATTTCTTTCGAAAAATCAAGAGTTTTTGATGCCCTTCCAATCTCTATACCTATAAGGATTTCGATCATTATTTGGTGGGTCTACCAAATCAAGGTGCCTACAATTATCTTAATCAAATAGTGTGGACTGCCGGATATCTGTTAGTATGGGATTGAGGCCTTGGGCATGATGTTAGATGCCATGAGGATGTCACCCAACAAACAAGCACATAGGATATGATTGACAATGGTTGTCTACCTGTGTCGCTAAATTTCTAGTAGTGATGCTAAAGCTCACTAGAGGCTTAGGGCCTGTTTGAAAATAAAGTTTTCCAAAACCATAGTTTTAGAATACTATGGTTTATAGATGTACATGAGCAAATAACGCGGTTTTCCATTATTATGGTAAAAGCACAGTATTTCTTAAAACCGCACACCGTTTGGTTGCATAATATTAAGTCCGGATGCGGTGCTCGGTGTCCGTGGCGCCACCCTCTGTCTCCCTCTCCCCCGCCAGCGAGAAGCCAGCATGCCCCCCACACCCATGAGTGGCTGCGGGCCACACTGGGACCACGGATGGGCAGCGGCACGGGAGGCGAGCGGCTGCGGGGAGGTGGGCGTGCTCGAGCAAGGGAGAATATCACGCAGTGATGGCGGGTGGCAAGGGCGGCGGGAAGGCTGGAGGCGGGCCGTGCTGGTGAGCTCGAGGAGGAGGGGATAGCTCATGGAGCAAGGGCAAAGGCGGCGCCGGTGCGGGGAGTGGGGACATCGGAGGCGGGTGGTGCGTGGAGCGGGGATGATGACAAGTGGTTGGGTGGTGCAGGGAGCGACAACGATGGCCGAAGACGAGGTCGGCACAGAGGAGCAGGGCAACGCAGGGAGCAAGGTCGGTGCGGAGGAGTAGGGGGCAGGAAGCGGGGCTGACATGGAGGAGCGTGGAAGGTGAAGCGGGGAACGGTAACGACGGACAGAGGCGGGACCGGTGCGGAGGAGTTGGGCGGTGTGGGGACCGGGGCCGGAGCGGACTGAGCGGGAAGCACGTGGAGTTCACTCATGAGCGAAAACTTTGGTCCCTAAACATAAAAAATAATGTTGTATTGGTTAAGATTAATTAAGATGTTTGTCACATTCATGCTGTTTCATAATTTTATTTGACTTAGGTTGTGCTTGGTTTGGAATTTAAAATTCAAATATTATATGAATTTATAGCTCAAACTCACTTTTTAAATAAAAGTCACCAGAGAAGAGTTCACTTTTCCTTTTTTTGCTCTTTCCTCGTCATTCAGCCCACGATAGGTAAGTGACCTAGCCTTTTGGCTTGGCCCAACTCTCTCCACTCCTCCCTCCCCCACAGCAGCCCACAATGCTAGCCCAATTCACAGCCCAGCAGCGGAGATTGTAGCTCGCCTCAATATTCTTGTTCATAAGACTGAGTTTATATTTATTTTTAGACAAGGTTGACAAAGGTCAAGGTTGAAGAATGTTGAACTAGTATTAAGGACTTGTAGATCATGAGTGAAACCAAGTTCTCTCCTGTAGCGTTTTAGGTCTTCATTGTGGTTTTGTAAGCAAAGTTGTGATCCCGACTTTATTCTAGGGCAATCTTGTAATTTCATAGCACTTTGCTTGGTGCAAGAATCACCCGAAATTAAGAAAAAGGAAAGAAAATAATTGTTTGACCGGAGATGCCCTAACTTTTTTCTCTCTTCTGTTACACATCGCCAACGTGACAAAGGCTCAACAAGATTTGGCTTGGCTCTGCCTTTGTTCAATGATACATACATACGGCAGATCCATGACTTGTCGCGTCCCCTGCTTTTTATGTCTGCTCGGTATGCATGAGTTGGAACCAAGGATGCGGTTGTCAGAGGGTGCTTAGTGGGTGACGAAGATGGAAATCCGTAAATGCGCACAGACCTATTTTTCTACAGCATTGTCCTACTCATATTAACATTACCTTTTTTGACGTGCAAATCAAATATAGAAATTCCTCCTCACATGCAAGGTTGAAAGCGCATATATACAACATATGCCTCTTAATAAACCCTAGCTGAGCACAGCAAAACATAAATTTTTCTACAAACCAGGATATACATGTGCAGCGTGTGAAGAGGCCAGGCAGCCCTCCTGCGCCTGCAGGCCAAACACCATGGCGCTGGTGCTATAAATACTACCCCGTCCGTTTGCAGAGCAAGCGACGACCTGCCTCTCCTGCCCTTGGCTTCTCCGCGAAACCTTCACTTTTTGCTTCAACCGGTGGTGCGTTCAGCAGCCTCACTCCGATCACCAACCAGATATGTCGGACGGCGGTAGCAACCAGCGGCGCCCGTGGCAGGAGGGCCTGGATGCGCACCTGCGCAAGCGTGTGCTCGAAAAGATGTACGTGCCCTCACCGCCGCCGCCGCCGCCGCCCCAGCCGCTCCCCTCCGGCCTGCCGGCCGGCAATCCTCGCCGTTTATTTCCTCTCCTCTCTTCTATTTATGGTTCTTTTTTTCCCTTGGGGTTTTGGTTTGCTCGCCTACGCTGCTTTTGGTTGGGCTCCAACGATCTAGCGGTTGGACTTCGGCGGCCGCCGCCGCTGGGCGCCGTCGTGGGTGGGGTTCTGTGGGGAAGAGCAGGAGCGGTTGGTCGCTCGCTTCGCTTGTCATCGTCGATTAACTCTGTTTGTTGATGCATATGCATCTTGCTGCGCCTAGCCGCCTACCAGAAATTCCTCTCTGTGGTTGTTGCGTTGATGCAAAGATTTCGTCTGTAGATAAGCTGCTAGACTGATCGGTTTCTTCAGTCCTCAGGCTGATGAGTTGGGTTTTTTTGTCTATATACACTCATTGAGTGTAGCGGCCACTTAGTAACTGATTGCTTTATCAAAAAATAGAATGGCTAGTTGGGGGTTAACAGGGTTGTTTATCTCTTAAGTTTACGTGTATATGTGGCAGTTGCAGCGCAATAACTATTGGGCATCTCAACTATCCAAGTTTTATTCAGACTGTTAACAGTTTTATCAAAAGTGTACTCATGCATGTCATGCACACTGAGTTGATGTTGATGAACAGGCATTTCTGTTTGGAAGAAATGATTACCAACAAAGAGCTAGCTGACCTTTTCTTTTCGTTTTATCTGCTACATATATGATCAGCATGCATGTTGGATATCAGCTACCTTATTTATTTTTGTCTCCAGGAGGATCAACTAATATATTGCTCCCTCAGTCTGATATATTAGCTCAGCAATTCAGATTTGTCGCACACCACATCTATCCCCTTTTGATTTTAACCGATTGGACATGTTCAATTTAAACAGAGAAATGAAATTGACCGAAGTCCACCACGGTCCGCTCCACTCTACCGATGCGATTCACAATGCTGCCTCCAAGTATGAGACCAGAACATTTGAGGGGGCTAGCAGTAAGGTAACCCTTGTGTCCCGTACATAAATTTGGCCCATGGGGTAGTATCATTTACACATATCATGGAGCCTGTGCATTTCAGCGGCCCAAAATCACGAGAAGCCTGCTGTTTTCAGCTATGCATTCATTTATATATCTCCGCTTCTGCCATGCTAATGTGAATGAAAATAAAAGGGATTATAAAACTGAAAGTTATAGTTTTCTTGTTCGGTTTCCAGTTTATGGGTTCTACACTCTATTGTATATCTCACGTGCTGGGAGTCTAATCTAGTTTCTTTTTATAGGAAGAGTATCTTAGGACAATATCTCAAAGGTTGGTTAGTCTGGAGCAAAGGCAAAAACAAAAACGAGTACAGCAGGGTTCTGCTTCAGGCCTTCAGCAGCAGCACCCTGTGCAGCCAGTTAATGCAGTTCAAGCAACCCATGGAGGCAATTCTTCAGTTTCTTCAGCATCGTCACAGGTAGCATCTGCGCTGCCTAACGACGGAAGGCAATCCTCTCAAATGCAAAGCCTGCCTACGACGTCTCCAACTTCGGGCCTGGTGCCAAATCAACGCATGGCAGCATGCCCTTTGGCACCAAACATGCAAATCAAGGTTAATCAAGAACAAGGCCAGATTCTTAACTCTTGTCAGGCATCTGTCACTCCACCAGCATCTGCTGTCCAGCATAGTGAGAGGATGGTACCATCAGCAGCAACTCAAAATTCGAACCAATTGTCAGCTGGGCAAATGCAGCTCGCAAACTTTTTAGGATGCGACCCAGCAACACTTGTGCAGGCACTTGATCGACCAAATAGGAAGAAGAATCCTTTCCTTAGGCAAAATGCTAAAGGAACCGATCAATTGACGGTGAATCAGCGAGGTTTGGGGTTCAACCAGCAGCCGATGGACAGGGACAAGTCCCAGATGCTGGGGGTCGTGCAACGTCCCAATGCCGCTAATAAGACGCACAATGATCATCTTGAAGCACATAACAGCCAGCAGAACCCTGCTGGGATGACTGTTGGATTGCAGTCAATGTTGAAGGTTCGTGAACAAGAGGCACCCGATAAACATATCAACATGGAACATCAGCCCATAGGAGCTCAGCAGCTAATTACTGTCAGTCAGCAAAACAGTTCGCACTGTACACTCCCTCAAACTTCAGGTCTGTCTGTTTCTGGCAGCCATTTTAAGAGCAATAATTTGTGCATAACATGATGCTAGTGATATTATTTCTATCTCTTTGTTAACTCATCACTGGCATTCATATCGTGTTTAATTTGTCATTTTCAGCAACTACGGGAAGTGTTGGAGAAGTTGATTGGAGGGACGAAATGTTTCAGCAGGTGAAATACTCTTTTACATATCATAAGTTGAGGCTGAGACAAGGATTATTGTTTTGTCATTTCTTTTACATCTCTGTTTCTCTAAGCCTTTCAATCTATTAGCCATGCCCATTTATTTTGAAACAACTGGCAGGAGTTCTTCAGGCATGTATTAATAAGTTTAACAAAGTATAGGAGAACAAGATAAAAAAGCAGAAAGCACACAGCACCAAAGCTTCACTAAATATGTCTGTCCATTTATATCTATAAAGTATGATAATGCTGCCACGGATATTAAAATTTATTGGGTTGTTACTGTATATACATAGCATGGCCTTGTCTTTAAAAAAATACAAGAATCATTATTATAGTATCAAAATGTTAACAACACTCATATAATCATGTTGCTCACATTTTTTCCGTGGATTGCAGATCAAGCAACTAAAGGATGTTTACCTTTCAGATCTCATGGAAATGAATCAAATGGTTACTATTCCAAATATTACAGAGGTCCTCTATCATTTGCCTATTCAAATATTGACCTTCGTATAAATCAATCTTTTGGGATATTTCACATCCCTTTTTTAATCCCTATATAGGAACAGTTGGAGTCACTACCCAAAGACAAAGCTGAAAAATACAGATTTAACGTACATATGAAGAAGAAAATCACAATGATGCTCAAATTCTTATTGTTTCAGAAAAGCAACATCCCTGAGAACTTGAGGGGTCAGCTCCCCATGTTTGTGAAATCCATACAGGATTCGGTAGGTTGCTACAAGAAAAGTAAAGCTCGAAAGGAAGAGATGGATGAAAGACATAGGTCTCTGATTTCTCATGGGCACCGTCAAATTGTCAATATTAGTAGTGATCTGGTTCCATCTGGTGGCAGTGCAAGGTTAGTATAAAGTACTACTTGCCTTTTAAGAATACAAACAACATATTGAGAAATATCTGACCATGAGCCTGAACCTAGAACGAGAAAAAATTTAGTGTTGGGTTACTTTCTATATATATTACATTTTGTTTCCGTTTAACATGTCAAAACTCCATTTCTCAGAAATATTTGCTCAATCATTCCCTGTTTTCTAACAGACAAATTTGTCTAATTCCTTTATGTTTCCTCCTATTGTAGCCACCAAAAGCAGCAAGAGCAGCTTGCAGTTTCCCAGTTGGAGCATACTGTCCCTACAACATCAGTAGCTCCCCAACAGATCCATAGCAACCGATTGGTAGGAGTAGAAAGATATTCTTTCACAGAGAAATCACGAAGATCATTGCAGTCTTTGCCAGCCCATAAGCTTAAGGAGCATTGCGGACCATC
This sequence comes from Paspalum vaginatum, assembly GCA_030272315.1. Taxonomy (NCBI): domain Eukaryota; kingdom Viridiplantae; phylum Streptophyta; class Magnoliopsida; order Poales; family Poaceae; genus Paspalum; species Paspalum vaginatum. The sequence goes on along the minus strand of CM059017.1, from coordinate 41,552,857 downwards.
GCCTGTTACCAAGCCTGGTGTTGCAACAGTTTCTTCACCGTCTCCTTCTCTGAAATCTACATCACCATCACCTGACGCCATGTTGGGTGCTCAAAAGGCAAAGACCTCACCGTCAGTTGCGGTGAAGTCCACATTTCCAACACTAGTTGCCAAGCCAGGTGTTGTAGAAGGTTCAACGCCCTCTACTTCAGTCAAGTCCATATTGCCATCACATTTTGCTGAGTCTGCTGATGTACAAGCTGCTTTACCATGTGCTTCATCAAAATCAAAATTGCCATCACCCCTTGCCCAATTAGCTGATACAGAAGCTGCTTCGCCCCGTGCTTTGGTGAAATCAACACTGCCTTCACTGGTTGCCAATTCAGGGCTTGATCCAGTTGCTTCAGTGTGTTCTTCAGTGAAACCCACATCATCAGAGAACTTTGATAGTGTCTATGCCTTATTACTAGAAGACAACTCAGCTGCTGCTACGACATCAGCTCACGCAGCGATAGGAGGAGCAACAACAGCAGAAGCAAATTGTTCCAAACAGGTCACTGTTGCTACTGCAGCAGCACAGGCAGCCATAGTAGGAGCAACGGAAGCAGAAGCAAATGGTGATCAACAGGTCACTTGCACTAATTCCATCATGCCAGCCTCACCACTTCAAGCACAGACAGCAGATATTCTAGAAGGGGATAACAATCGTGGTGGAGCTGAAACACCGGTGGCAAAGAAGCCGATCGACCGCCTACTTGATGCCGTAAGCATGCAATGTTTCTCAAATCGGTAGCAATCGTTGCTATGTTTCAAATTCGTTTACTTATCTTTTTTTTTTCTTATCTTCAGATTCGTGCTGCATCATCGGCAACACTTCACAGCTCAGCTAATTCTCTCTACTCTATCGTCCACATGAACGATTGGCAACCGCATAACAAAACGGATGCGTCTCAGGATTGGGCATTCTTATCACATCAGGGAGGATCTCACATGACGAACAAATTAAAGCGTGCTTTTGAGAGCACACCATCATACTTTGAATCACCACCATTGGGCTCCATGGATGGAAGTCGCATGGCATTTGCTCGCGCTGGCTCGGAGACTGAATCCAGTGTGGGAGGTGGTGCTAGGATGCAGAAAAAACAGGTAGCACGAGTGATTATTATTTTTCCTTTCCCATGTTTTAGGAAAAACTATCACTATTTTTCTAAAAAAAGACATCAGCTGCCTCACTTTCTTCAATTTTCAATGCAGAGAACTAGGGATGCTCTGTCAGAAGAGATAAATTCAGTGAACCACATGCTGTTAGATACCATTATCAGCATTGACACTTGTGGAATGGATGGGATCACCTCTAGCAATCGTGAGAGGCTGATCACACTCTCATACACTGGCATGTCACTTGCGCCAGACCTGAAGCTGCTCTTGGCAACATCTGGGATGGTACCGTTGACTTACAGAAACCTATTCTGCATCTATAGCTAGGACACATTTGCTTAAGGTCTACGATGTTAACACACTTCTTCTCCAATGAATGCAGTCCGCTGTCATGCCACCCATGAAGCTCTTGGTTCCTGCAGATTATCCGAGAAGGTCTCCTGTGATTATCCGTGACCTGTGCGATAAGCGATCACTGTGAGTTCAGTCAGCTTTATTTTCAGCTCAATCACGAGCTACTACATCGTCGGTACATTTTGGGGGTCTGTTATTCCATTGTTGAGCCGTGGCTCGCCTCTGGCTGTAGGACCATGTCCGCTGACGTTTCCAGCGTGGCAGACGAGGCCTTGTGGCGCTCCCTCCGCATGCTCCCAGAGCCCATGTCGGTCCGAGACATGGCAACGGCGTGGGATCAGTGTGTACGGAGGGCCGTCGTGGAGTTCGCACGGCAGTATGGCGGAGGGACAATCAGCTCGACTTACGGTCAGTGGGAGAGATTGTAATGACGGTGCCTCGTCAGAAATGGAGACAACTTGTTTTGTTGTATGTCAGAAAGGAAGATGATATAGCTATGTAATACTATGTATGGTGTGTATGTACTTTGGTGGAATCGATGCTCTATATACAGATGGATGGATGTATAGAGGGGCAGATTTAGAGAAATATACTGGCAACACGTCTCCTCTTTTCCTTCTACCTCTAGCTCCGCATTTCATTCTTCAATTTTACAGGAGGCTTAGGCTATTTCCAGCAAATGATGCATGCATGTGCATTTCAAATAGTAGATAAAACTAGCCATAATACAACGTGCATATGAAAAAACATAGAGACACTATGCATATGGTACGACAAATGAGGCCATGTAAAATGGTGATAGTCGGTCGGTTGAAAATAGAGGCACAAATAGGGGGCAAGTTCTGTCAATCAGTACCACTAAAAATTATATAGCTCTCTTGTGTACCACTAAAAAAGGCAAATATTTATCGGTACCATTATAAATTCATATATCTTTGATTGTAGACATGCACCAACTAAAATATTCATTTCTCAAGTCTGGGAACAAAAATGGTGGGGGAATGACCTTTGTGTCCCTATCTTCGACCTCTTGCTCCAATGGCGCCACTGCTTCACTCCCGTCTCCTCCTTCCTCCCTCCCTCCCTCCCTCTATCTGCCATCACTGCCACTTCCTCCTTTCCTCCCTATGATGGCGCGACAAGTGGAGAGCGTACAACCACTTTTATCGCCCGCACATGGGGCCTACGCCCTCTTACGTCATGCGAGGCAGCCAATGCAGAGGACGAGCTAGCTTGTGGCGAGCATGCGACATGCTGTGGCGTTGTGGAGAGGCCGGCGGCAAGGAGGAAGTGTAGTGGATGGGTGATGTCCGCAGAGGGTTAGGGAGCCAATGATGAGAGGGAAGCATCATCGCAAGGCACCATGTAGGCCAGCAGCACAGAGGTTGAGGGATCGGAGCCGACGATGATGAGAAAGGGCCACGGTGGCACGCTCAGAGAGAGGGGAGGCACCGGTAGATATCTATGGTGGCGGCTCAAGAGGGAGAAGAAGGTGGCGGTAGCAATGGCAAAATGAGAGAAGGAGGAGATGGAAGTGAAGCCTTGATGTCGTGAGAGCCAGAGGTTGAAGACAGGGGCACAAATGTCGCCCCCTTCTCTGTCCCTAAACTTGAGAAGTGATGAACACTTTAATGAGTGTGGTGTTTAGGAGCAAAGATCTATGAATTTATAATGGTACTAGGCATGGATAAATCTACAAGTTTCAAGATTGGGATGATAAAAGCAAAATTTGCCTTAAAAAATCAGTTGCCATTGAGAGAAGTGATAAGTATTAGAGTATTGTAACATGTGGACTCATATGAAGGTTGGAAACCGTGTGATGGTATGGATTTTGAAATGGATATTTTTCTATGCTAGCTACAAGTGGCCTAGCATTCAAATAGTGTTGCCGCCAAATCCTAGTCGGACTAGGATTGCCGTCGGGTCAGCTACCTGGGCTTCATGGGCTGCCTGAGCAATGGCAAATGTCATCGAATCCTTGGCCCAAGTGGTCGTGTATCGTAGCATAGAAAGTTGTAATTTAGGAAGCCATAGTTTAGGGTTTCTTTTAGAGTCGGACCTTTCGTCCAAGTCCATGGACTGTAAATATGTAGCCTAGTGCTTTGTAATAAAGCCAACGACTGCCATACGTTCTCATGCAATGTACTGAAGCATTTTAATACATATATAGTCTATGGACTATAAATATGTAGCCTAGTGCTTCGTAATAAAGTTAACGACTGCATACGTCTATGGACTATAAATAAGTAGCCTAGTGCTTCGTTTGCCTCAATCTCAACGCATTGCCATCCCTAGCTCCCAGGGTTTTCCCAAGTAAGCATGCTGCTCTAATGCTTCCTTCATGGTCGTCTTAGGCTGCGTAAGCGTTTGCTTACCTGGTAGATCTCGTACTGAAGCATTTTTTATGATAAGATCTGCTAGTTATCACGATGAATCTCGCGTCAAGTTATGCTTGGCGCAAGATCCATCAGTTACCTCGTGCGCCGCAGATCTATCTGTCTGTTCATGCTCCATGTTACAAATCGGCGACGTGCGGCCAAACGTACATAGCTCGTTGGGTGTCTGCACACCATGACATGCGCCGCAACATGTGCATGTGGCAACTCGAGAGATCGATGTATGCTTGGCACCCTGCTTTACATGTCCTAGTTTGTACCCTCGTCCGTGGATGAACCCCCTTGCGGGTTCCTATCTATGTTCATGCATGTGGTTTATGACTCGGTTAAGTTCTTTCTTAGCTAGATCCATCTTATCATGTGCATAGCGTGATCAATCTAGGGACGTCGCATCGGCTAGATCATGCTTTAAGTAGGGTTTGCTTCCTTGTTGTGTTTTATCGATGCACTAACCCCGCAGGATGCAATGAGGCAATCGGCTCGTATCAGCCAATCCACGGAGATGCCTCAAGCCGATCCCAGTGATCCAATTGGAATTTAATGCCGATCTATTGTTCGTGTGCCTACTGGAGATTCTTAGATGCACCCACGCCTTCCCAACCTCCATGGCTAGCAGGTCAAGCCAGGTGGCACGCCCTAAACCCCCTCTCACCACCTCAACCAAGCTGGGGGATGGTCGGAACTGCCGCTAGGAGGGATCGATCGCAGCGACAGCGTACCTCCCGATTCCTTGGTGTGCTGCTCATCCGAGGCCGCTAGCTTTTGGTGATGACACATCTTTTGGCACGCCTGCTAGGACCCACATCATCGTTAACCACATCATCATCAACCTCTTCATCAACAAATCCATTAAGCGATGGTGGTACCTGAAACTTCGTGTAGCAAGGGTGGACTTGTTATTTCGAACCACCATGACTCAAGCAAACACACCTCCTAAGCTAGAAGAGTTAGATCCAGAACCAAGGCCATCTATGATCGCCATCTTGCCAAGCTGTCTGCCGAGGTCCTAGATCACTTCACATGGACTCGACATGGTAACATCAAGACGAGTCATCCGGAGTCAATACTCAATGGCATCATCTTGTCTGTTCCATCTGAAGCCCGTACCATGGCGCTCCACAGCGAGATGAATTATATGATCCATCATGCCCTGGTACACCAGTCTGAAGTATTGGTCAATTCCTTGGAGAAAGTCATTGCGGAAGTTGACAGGGCCATCATCGCCAGAGAGTACCAAGCCCATGGACCTACCTTTGGCTGTTCAAGGGAGAAAAGAAGTACACTCAGCCTTTGGAAGTAGCATCGTTTGAACCACCAAAGGGCATGAAGGCTGAGTTTGTCGTCTATTTCACTAAGAATTCAGAAGATCCACCATCGGTGTATGAAAAGCCATTGATGTACATACCAGAAGGGTGCAGATGTGAGATGTGTTACAAGCTTTTGCGCGAAGGCGAAGAACCACCTCCAAAGCCATCTGCTCGTCCTCCGCCAAAGTTGGAAACCGTGGACAATGATCTGCTTCTATGGCACGCGATGTATGGCGATGGGCCGACTACTTGCAGTACGGCCGCTTTTTAGTGAAGCTCCAACATACCAGCTCTTCAAGAACAAATCTCCAACATCCTCAAAGATCACTACAGATTACAACCCAAGATGAGGATCAGCTATGCCAAGCCTTACCCTGGGGTGTTCGATCAATTGCCAGCCCTTCCAAAGTTCAAGGTGCCAGATTCTCCAAGTTCAACGGCACTAACAATACCAGCACTGTCGAACACATTAGCCAATACACACCTCAGTTGGGAGTGGCTGCGCAGCTGAGCGCATCAAAGTTTCACTCTTTTCACTATCTCTGTCAGGACCTGCGTTTAGATGATATACTTCTCTCGCTCCAGGTTCCATCAGCTCATGGAAACAGCTGGAGGACCAGTTCCATGCCCACTTCTTCTCAAGATCTAGTGAGATGTCCATCTCTGATCTGAGCACTCAGCGGGCTCTCTTGATTTCTCCCTCCATCTTGACAGCAGTGGCAAGCCAAAGCACCAACCATATCCGATCCATCTATAGCAGGTGATAGATGGCTCCTTTTTTAATTTCCGCACTACAGATTTTTCCTCTCGTAACAATTTATGTGTTGTACCACTGTCTGGTCCTTATAGCTCCTCTTTTCACATAACACAGGCATCCACATCTCACCACTTTGGATAGCAGCAACATTAACTATGGAAGCCTATCTTTCGCAATAAAAAAAGCCCTAAGACAGCGTATCTGCAAATCTGCAACACAATTAGCAACAGGTGGACTGCCTCTCGTTGGTCCGCATGCACAAATAGCTGGGCCACCAGCCCAACAAAGTTGCACACAGCAGGCCCCAAGCAGCAGCGGACAACACTTTTGCAAGAGCCAGGCTGCCACACCACCAGACCCCCCCCCCTCCCTCCTCCCCCAGGTCCCCCAGCCTGGCCACTAGAAGTCGCAACTCGCAACTAGACCAACAACATCCGTCGACAGAGGCACAAACTCGTGCATTGACCGGTCTTTATGTGCACCATCCTTTAGCCTCAACATTTTGCATTGATCAGTCTTCATGTGAACCATCCTTTAGCCTAAACGTTTTGCATGACATTTTTGATAAGTGGGATCTCGGTTTCTCCTAGAACTTATTCTAGAAACATCAGTTCAACCCTAACGATCTGGAATCTTGCGACCACCTTCTTGTGCACTGCAGGTCAGGGAGTTCGGGAAGTCTTGCACAGCGCCAGCAGCAGACTGCTCGCTGTTGGAACGGTGGAAGTTGCTTCGTGGCAAGTGGCCCGGACTTGCAGGTGCTTTCAGAGCTGCTCCACCTCTGTCGCCCATCTGCTGAGCATCAAAGAGCTCGCAGAGCTATGGGTGTTGGCCGGCGCGCAGGATCTTAGTTGTCTGCTAGCTGAGTGATAGTTGTCAGTGGCTGCTGCCAAGCGTCTCCTTGGAGTGCTTTGGTGCGGGTCAGTTTGCTGCAGTTGGCAGCGGGTGGTCGTTGTAGCTCCTCTTTTCTACCTTAATACAACGATATGCAGGCCTCATGCATATTCAGGAAAAAAGTTTCAACCCTAATCTAGTTCCAGTTCATCATGGATCACATTGTGACTCCTAAAGCCTACATAAATCCTCAACTTGACTCAGGATTAGTCCATGCTACTCCAGTCCCTTGAATGTTTTCACTTTGTAAAACGGATCAATTTGTAACAATGTACGAAATAGCGCTATACGATTTAGCGTCAGGCTTCCAAAAATGCTATTAGCGCGGAATAACACGCTATTTCTATTGCAATAGTTTTAGCGTCAAGTCTTTAGAAACGCTATAGTGCCGGTGCTATTTTATACTTTGATCTGTATAACCCAATTTTTTCTTAATCAAGATTTCACACCATAAACGTCTATGTGGCCATCCATCAATACTAGTGTTATGTCTCCAAGACAAATATAATTCATGGTGACATACTGGTAGTCACTACCGGCTGGTACTGCCTGTAATAGGAAGTGCCCTCAGGGCACTTGACTACCAACTAGCCCGTAGCTTCAATAGGTCAATAAATAAATTCATATAAATAAATAAATATATATATATATGTAATATTAATATACCCGTATGTAATTTTTGGGTCAAAGCATGCTATTTGCGTTTTAAACAGAGAAAGTAGTTCAATTTTCAATTGAACATTAAAATATTAGACTGTACTCGGTCTTTGTGCCCTGTATTGGCATAAAAGTCGTATATGAGCATTTTACACGTACGTCCCTAAACCACACTATGCTCATGTAGATGCATGGATATACTCAACCACTGGAGACAAAAGTGAGTGGATTCCCCTTAAAACATCCAAATACAACCGTACCTAAGATTCTTTATAAAAAATATCCATTTGGTGTTGTAACGACAAGTGGAAAGTTTCAACACTTACAGAAAGATCATCAGCAACACTTCAAATTGTTTTCCCTGCACTAACCTTTGATCTCAGAGGGATAAGCCTCAACACACCGAACTGATCTTGGACAGTGGTATGCATAGCACAACGTCGGGTTAGGTTCTCTATTTGTTTTTCTTGTTTCCATTGTTTGTAAGCCGCAAAACTTTAGTAGCTGCACTTTAGTGGTGAGTAGTCAAACACCCTCTGAGATTCGAAAAAAAATTATGATTAGAGCGAGATATACAAAGCCGCCGAGTACTTCTACCCGGTCGTGTATTGCCACGAGTCAATAAATGATATAAATGTCATATTAATATACCAGTATGTAATTTTTGGTCAAAGTATGCTAAAACGCGGTGTAATATCTGCACCATCTTAATTAAAAAACACGCTACGAAATAAAATAGTTGCCTACCGCCTTGAAAGCAATGATAATTATCTTACACCAGCTTGTTTGGAAGCTAGACGTTTGACTAGGCCATTTAAATGCTGCATCACAGAAAGAAGAAAAACAATGTAATTCATGCATCATGTACTAGATCGAGTCCAAAAGCTACAAGTGACTGCATTTATTTTCTTCGATCGGACAAACTTCGTCGTTTGTATATCCCGGCCTGTGACGACGAACGAAACTAATAATATAACAAATTCAGCAATTACTCTACGAACGACCGCTACCTGGTTTAGTAGCATCTATTACGAGCGTTGTTGCCGTGGCATGTCAGCAGGAACACTCCGCGGCTGGCTTGCCGATCCTGGCCATGCAGGTGCGCGCGTCCCAGTGGTCGCCGTCCGGGCTCATGAGCACGACCTTGAACAGGGCGTCCCCGCTGCCGACGTCCTTGGCGAGCGTGTCGAGCAGGAACGGCGACATGGCGACGTCCTGCCCCCGCGCGACGACGCGCAGCTCCTCGCTCCGCCGCCGCGGCGCCGCGCAGAGGCCCGGCGGCACGCTCACGGCGGCGAGCTGGACGCCCATGTAGCGCACGCGCACGGACGTGGTGGGGTTCATGCACGCGGGGCCCTTGCTGCTGCTCCGGGAGGTGATGCGGACGGTCAGGTTGAACAGCGGGTCGAGCAGCGGACGAGCCGACGACTGGCCGGCGGCGGATCTTCGGTAGTCGAGGCCGGAGGCGGAGGGGATCGCGACGGAGTATGCGGGCGGGCTCCCTTCCCACCAGATGTACGTGAAGATGACAACAACGAAAACGATCATCGTCAGCATCATGCAGCACAGGACCGCGTTCAACCGGCGGTCGGCAGCGTCTTCATGACGCCGCGACGGCGGCTCGTTGCCCGTGGCTCCCATCTCGTCGTCGCCTCTCAACTCTACTGCTTCGTGCGAGGGTTTGTTGTTGTTTCGTGTGCAAGCAGAGAAGGCAGGGGTCATTTATTTTAGAGCGAGGTATGAGGCAACGCCAAAATTTTGACCCGGGCGGTCGCCCTTATCGCCAAACGTCCATTCATGCTTTGAGATCAGTGCGCGGGTGGATGACGTGTCAGGCGATCCACGTAAGCAAGTCATTACCGATAAACACACTCGCTGCGGAAGTCAAGGTGCAACAAATGTGACGAGACTCGTTGGCTGCCAACCTGCCGACCAGATATGGCTTTTCCCTGCGTGGATCGGAATCCATTCGCCTTCCCGCTGCTCGGCGCCGTCTCCTTCCTCGCACTGCCGACCGAGCAGCCGCCTCCCGGCCTGCGCGTCCCCGCCGCCACTCCGCTCACCACCACCTCCACTCCTCCCGCCATGGCCGCTGCCGCTCCCGCTGCATGGCGGCCTCCTGCTCCTGCTACCTCTGCTCACCATCGCCTCCGCCGCGTCGTCGGCGTCGCTGCCCCTGCTCGCGCTGCTATCCCTCAAGTCGTCGCTGCATGACCCGGCGGGCGTGCTCCGGGCGTGGACCTATGCCGCAGCGGCGTCCGCGGGGGCCACGCGGTCGCTGGCCCCGCCGTGGTGCGCGTGGCCAGGCGTCGCCTGCGACGCCGCCACGGGGGCCGTCGTCGGGCTCGACCTCTCCCACCGCAACCTCTCCGGCACCGTCCCCGCCACTGCCGCCAGGCTGCTGGCGCCCACGCTGACGTCGCTCAACCTCAGCACCAACGCCTTCCTCGGGCCCTTCCCCGCGGCCGTGTTCCAGCTCCGGCGCCTCGACTCAGCCCAACTTCTTCAACGGTACCTTCCCCGACGGTATCGCCGGCTGGCCGCGCGGCTCGCTGCGTTCGACGCCTTCAGCAATTGCTTCCTCGCCCCGCTGCCGCGCGGGCTCCGCCGGCTCCGGCTCCTCGAGCGCCTCAACCTCGGCGGCAGCTACTTCAACGGGACCGTCCCGCCGAGGTCGGCCAGCTGCGCAGCCTGCGGTTCCTGCACCTCGCCGGCAACGCGCTCACCGGACGGCTCCCGCCGGAGCTCGGCGGGCTCGCGTCGCTCGAGCACCTCGAGATCGGGTACAACGCGTACAATGGAAGCGTCCCGCCGGAGCTCGGCAACCTGACGCGTACAATTGATTTTACTATTTTAAAATTCAATGGCAAAGACAACATGTATGCAGATCAATTGTTCCACGTACACAGTTGGATCTTCTGGAGAGAATCGCATTTGTATTAATTAGTCATGGAACATGTATGCGGACTAATTATATTATAGGCCTTCTAACCGATGCAGTATCTTTCTCTCTCTCTCTTTTTCCTTATTTTCAATCTGCTCTACTCGGCCAACATATAATGGTGTTTAAAACTTGGGAACATAAACGAGACGTGTGCCCGCAATGAACATGCACGCAGAGCAGCAACTACAATTCCGAGCAGCATCTCACAATTTTTTGTTGTCGAAGTCTCCGCAGAGTTCGAACTTTCTAACACATGTAACGAGCACAAAAGGGTTCGACGCGAGCAAATCTGGCGAGTGCTCCAAGTTCAGCTAACTGAGTTTTGAGAAAAAATCTTGTTGGTTTGAACACAGCTTCAACCTGTACCATTGTACTCTCAGCTTGTCCTATCTCAGCATCTTGCTCGTTTGGCTCCTTCAATTCAGCCTGCACTGAAACAAATGTTGAAACCATTAAAGAAAAGGTGGTAATTTTTTTTCATATATGGGCACAGTTCAAAAAAAATTCATGTCGCACCATTGTTGCTTTCAATTATCTCAGTGCAGTTTCAAGTATTTCTAACTTCCAACATGAAAACGATGGTCAAGAGAACAAAGAGCAGCAAACAGATAGGCGGGATGAGCGCCATGTTAAACTAGAGCAGCAGTGCCGCTTGTAGCCAGGCACCTGCAGTAACCCATCAGCAATTCGATCAGAGAAAAGTGGGTGTTGAGCCGGAAGCAACACCCCAAGCTCACCAGCAATGGCTGTGTGACTGTATATGCAGCAACGGTGCAATAATCCTTCTCGTTTATTAGCTCCTCGCAAGAAACACAGATGAGAGCGGGGCCCTTCTCGTTTAGCAATGGCTGCAAAAATCGCCAATTCGCCAGAGACTAAATACCACGTAAAAGCTACCATCAAAGTTTCATGATTTTAGGAGGCCATTTAGTTCACTTTTGCTAATTATTTACTAAAACAAAGCAGGCACAAAAGCAAAGACAAAACAGTCATTTCACAGATCTAGACCTAGTTCCCTGCATAGATCTATTCACAAGCAATCAAATAAAACAAGTTTCATCTTTTTTATCATTTTCTATGATTTATTATAGATTTTCAAAGTTCCTATAATATTCAGCAAGATAAACTATAAAAACAGAACGCCTGAGGATCTACATGTAATTATTTCTATCTCTCAGAGGCCTGCACGGAAAAGAGCATATACTCAGTGCATAGTAACCGAAATAAGGAGAGAAATAATGAAAATTAAAGGGGTTTTTCTGCTAAATGTGGCTTCTTCTTCTACCTCCAGCAGAGGAGATTGAACGCGCGGCGGCCGGCATTCCCGCGCGCGGCGACGCGCGAGGGGGCGGAAAAGTGGCATACCTCGAGTTTGAGAAAGCGAGAGCGAAGAGAGAGAGAGAGAGTGCGGATGGGAGGCAGACGCGGCGTCACGGCCGTCGCCGCCCTGGCCAGCTCCTCCTTCTCCGGGCCTGGTAGTGACGACCTGGCTCCTCCTTCTCCGAACTCCACTTTCTGGCACGGCAGCTTGGCATCGAGAAGAAACGTGTCCAGCACGCGGCAGGGGCGTCGTTGGCGGCGCGGCCGCACTCCTCGCCGTGCTTGCTGCAGCAGGTGCAGCACATGACGTCGCCGGCGGGCGACGCCGAATGCTGAGCCATGGAAGCCGCTCTCTCCCGAAGTGGTATGCCCTGTGCTTGCCGCGGCGCCTGTCCTTTTCTCTGCCGAATGGCAGCCCTGCATCGGCTTTAATGGCATCACCGGCGTTCAAAAATCGAAATTCATTTTGCGCGCCCCCGCCCTCTGCTAATCTCGTGCACACGTGTTAATCCGATCGCTGAGTCATCAATGCCTGCCATCCTGGCATCCGAATCTTGACGCAGCCGACCACCCCGGTCCGTCCGATAAGGGGCATGGGGCATCCGATCCGTTTGTATTTAATAACAGAATCAGAGCAAAACGTCCGGGGCCGGGATCCACTCGCCGCGATCAAGCCTGCACCTGGTCGCGACTGAGCCGATCGTCTCGTCTGCTAGGGTCGCCAGACGTCGTCGGGATCCGCGCCCCGGCATCAAATTAGTTAAATGCGCCCGCCGCCGCCGACCACCGTCTTCCACACATCTGGATGAACCTCAACTGCTACGGGCCGGCCGGGTTGTTCCGTACGGATGTGATGGTCTGCATCCTTCCGGGATGATTCCTGCTGGCTGCTGCCATAAGAGTTCACGTTAATTAGTTTTGAGAATACCAGGACCTTTGTCGCTAGGTGAATGGTAAGCTCCGGTCCTGACATTTTCCTGGATTTGTAGCCAGGCATCGTTATTTGTATTGTTCTGCACCACCTATCATCGTTATTAACACAATTAGAATAAAGTTTGGTTGCAAATTTAATTTTTTCAGATGTGACGCTGCATTGCATATGCTAACTTATATATTGACCTTTTTTGATAATCATGATAGATAAATGGTACTATTCGATTTCTACCGAAACGTTCTTTCTTGTGTCCTCATATAGTGCCGATAACTAAACTGTATGATTTTCAGCTTCTACAATATGTTGGACAAAAGGTCGTAGGTTCCCGCCAAGCACTTAAGCACAATACCATCTATAGATTTTAAGCGTCTACAATATTTTGGAGAAAATGTAGATTAATACATGTATTAATCTTGTACACAAACACAACTCCCACCCAATTCCCACCCATCCCCTTGGGAATTAATTTATCAGAGTTGTTCATCTAAACTCCCATTCCCTCTCCACCGGAACTCTCATTCATCGCGCTAAACAAAAAGATATTTCTAAACTTACCTTTTAAAGCTCCCATTCCTCCTCACCAATTCCCTTCAACCAAACGAGCCGTCAGTAATATTAGATGGCCCATTTGTGAATGCTCTACATGCAACAAAAAATTATACTTTCATGGCAACGAGTCTCCTCTTTTACTAATACCCTTCCTATATGTCCTATGTCTCTAGTCTATTGGTTTTTATTTTCCGAGTGTGTTGCCGCCAAATCCTAGCCGGTCTAGGAAAGTCTACACCGATCGGCGAATAGAGCTTCATGGGCTGCCCGTACAGTGGTGGCAATGTGTATCGTCTAGGTCCATCAGGCCATGCATCTTAGCCTTAGTATAGAAAGTTATAGGTCAAGGTTTAGTTACGAGTCGAACTTGTCGAACTTGTCACACGACAACATTGTTCCCTACCAGCAGTGTTTTGTCACCTCAACCTTGGCGCATTGCCACCCCTGGCCCTAGGGTTTTCAACCAAGTAAGCACCATGCAGCTCTAATCATTCCTCCCGGTCGTTTTAGGGCATGTTTAGTGTTTGCTTACCCGGTAGATTTCATACTGAAGCGTTTTTATGGCGAAATCTGCTAGTTACCCTGTTGAATCTCGCGTCAAAGCTCTACTTGGCGCAAGATCCATCTGCTGTCACACATGCCGCCGATCTACCTATCTATCTACGCTTCATGTAAACAGATCGGCAGCGTGCGGCCAAGCGTACAAAGCTTGTTCCGTTGCTACATCCCACGACATGTCGCCGCAACATTTGCACGCGACAACTGGAGAGATCGGTGTACGCTTGGCACCGTGTTTTACATGTTCTAGATTGTACCTTCTTGCCTGGGTGAACCCCCTTGGGGTTCCGATCTATGTTGCACGTATGGTTAGATCTATCTAGCTATGCACGTAGCGGATGTCAACTAGGGAAATCGTGTCTTCTAGATCATGCTTTAAGCAGGGTTTCTATCATTCCTTCCTTGTTCATGCTTTCACGATGAACTAACGTATCATGCACGTAGATGCCTTGAGTCGATCCCAGCGATCGATTGGAATTTAATTTCGATCTGTTGTCTGTGTATCTGCAGAGTGATTCTCCAACCATGCACACGCACGCACGAGTAAGCGAAGCAGCACACCACCAAAAACCCTCCAAGGGTGGCATGCCCAGAACCCCTTGGATCCACCTCTAGGAGGGGTCGACCGCAGTGGCATCGTACCTCCCAGATCCCTTGTGTGTCCGTTGCCCGAGACCGGCAGTTTTAGGTGATGACACATATTTTGGTACACCTAGCGGGACCCACTTCGTCAACTTCTTCATCAAGCAATGGCTCCCGAACCATCCAAGAACAAGAGTGCCCTAGTGCTTTCAGCTCCCCATGCCCAGCACATGGCCGAAAGATAAAGGCGCACATCCTAGGCTCGACCAACTTCCACCTGAGTGTTGGTGGTCGGTATTTCCCTATTTCGACTGCCAATTTCTCGGCGAATAAATGGGGTATAAATAACGAATTCCAAGAATTTTGGTGGGTTTCGATGTATCAAAAGGAGATGCTCAAATTCCATGCAAAAGAATACTATTTGGAGCAAGAGAGAATTCACATACAAAAGGGCTTGAATTGTTCCCTACCAGTAGTGTTTTGTCACCTCAATCTTGGTGCATTGCTGCACCTGGCCTTAGGGTTTTCAACCAAGCAAGAGGCATGCAGCGCTAATCATTCCTCGTGGTCGTTTTAGGGCATGTTTAGTGTTTCCTTACCCGGTAGATTTCGTACTGAAGCGTTTTATGGCGAACTCTGCTAGTTATCCCGTTGAATCTCGTGTCAAAGCTCTGCTTGGTGAGAGATCCATCAGCTGTCACACATGCCGCCGATCTACATTTCTATCTACGCTTCGTGTAATCAGATCGGCAGCGTGTGGCCAAGCGTAGAAAGCTTGTTTGGTTGCTACATCCCATGACATGTAGCCGCAACATGTGCACACGGCAACTGGAGAGATCGGTGTATGCTTGGAACCGTGTTTTACATGTTCTAGATTGTACCTTCTTGCTGGGGTGAACCCCTTGGGGATTCCGATCTATGTTGCATGTATGGTTAGATCTTCTAGTTATGCGTGTAGAGGACGGCCACTAGGGAAATCGTGTCTTCCAGATCATGCTTTAAGTAGAGTTTCTATCATTACTTCCTTGTTTATGCTTTCACGATGACCTAACGTATCATCCAAGGAGATGCCTTGAGCCGATCCCAGCGATCAGCTGGAATTTAATTTCAATCTGTTGTTTGTGTATCTGTAGGGTGATTCTCCGACCACGCACACGCACGCACGAGCAAGCGAAGCAGCACACCACCAAAAACCCTCCAAGGGTGGCACGCCCAGAATCCCCTTTGATCCACCGCTAGGAGGGGTTGACCGCAGCGGCAGCGTACCTCTAGATCCCTTGTGTGCCCCTTGTCCAAGGCCGACAGTTTTAGGTGATGACACATATTTTGGCACACCCAGTGGGACCCACTTCTTCAACTTCTTCATCAAGCAATCTCTCCCGAACCATCCAAGAACAACAGTGCCCTAGTGCTTTCAGCTCGCCATGCCCCGAGCACGTGGTTGAAAGATAAAGACGCACCCCTTAGGCTCGACCAACTTCCACCTGAGTGTTGGCGGTGGGTATTTCCCTATTTCGACCGCCAATTTCTCGGCGAATAAATGGGGTATAAATAAAGTTATGTGCATTATTTATCTAACATTGACGAATTTCATGAATTTTGGTAGGTTTCGATGTATCACAAGGAGATGCTCAAATTCCATGCAAAAGAATACCATTTGGAGCAAGAGAGAATTCACGTACAAAAGGGCTTGAAATGGACCTACCAAAATAATCACTACAAAGTATCTCAAATGCTCTCAAAGACAGCACCATTGCGTAGAGCTCGTCAAGACGTTTGAAACAGACATATTATTTGCCTCGTTCGGAGTTCATACCAAAAATATGTGGGGAGTGCAAGTTTAAAGGTTCAATTGCTAAAAAGGCATGGCCGCCCGGCCACCACCCATGGCCGCCCAGCCATGCAACATGGCCGCCTAGCCATCAATTATGGCCGCTAGACCAAGTCCAGGCACCAAAAGGCACGGCAGCTTTTCAGCCCAACATTGATGGCCGCCCGGCGATGTTACATGGCCGCCCGGCCATGCCACAAAGACAATCTGACACGTCCTTCAACCTGCATGCAAAGAAACACAAAATGAGACAAATCCAACGATGCAGTTGAGTATCCACTGAATCTAAGCGTCAAAAGGCCATCATACAAAGATCGGTGATATCAACAATCTAGGGACGGCAACATGCAACCAACCAGGAGGCAACACAGGACTCCTAGCCAAAGGGTGTGGTCGCCCGACCATGCATCGAAGCCCATTTTACACATGCACCAACCGACGTAACTGCCTACGACTTGAGGAGTGAACATCAGCCGAAGCATGCACTAAGCCGGGGAATCGGATGGCAACCCGGCCATACCTCATGGCTGCCCGGACATGGTCAATGGCCCCCTGGCCACCTACATGGCTGGCCGGCCACCCACATGGCCGCCTAGCCAACTGACTTCACTGCCACCACCGACCTACCTCCTCCTATAAATAGAGCAGCACTCCCCCACTTCGAAAACTTGTACCATTCACCATGTAACTCTCTCTTCCTCTCTAGGAGGCACTCAGGGTGGCAACGGGGCCACTGGGAGCGGGGACCCATGGGGATCTGCCCCAAAAATGGTGGGGATGGGGATAGATTTCCCCCTATGGGGACAATGGGACGAAGCCCCAAAATTAAACCAGGGTGGAGGTGGGGGAATATTTAACCCCGTGGGGATCCGAAATTAACAGTCCAAGAGGAACAAACCTTCTCGGCCCATTGAAATAGCCCAGCCCAACAAACTAACTCAACCCTAACCTAATTCTTCAGTCCACTACACTTCCACTCCACTACCAGTTGCCACCACCAACCATGCATGCACCCTGCCCCGACACCCACAGCCGTGCTAGGTCCTCTCGCACCTCCGCCGTCCGCTTGCCTCCGAAGTCCCGACGCCCAGACAATGCCTCCCTCTATGCGCCTCTGCCTCCCAAAGTCTCGAGATCCCAGCGCCGCCTCCCAGCTCTCTGCACCTCCGTCTCCCGGACTCCGAGCAGCGTACCAGCTTGCTGCCGAGGAAGACCAGTGCCGTGGAGCAAACCGTCGAGGGCTCAAGGCATCATTGACTCGCCTTAGTGGGTTGCTCCATCCAGGCCATTTGTACTCCCTAGCCTAAAGCATAGATTACTCTGTATTCCTCTTCATGCATGTCAGAAACATTGAACTGCATTCCTCGTGCAAGTCTATAAAATTGAAGTATCGATCTGTACGTGTTTATGCACTTGTGCTAGCACTCGGCATGTTGTCGTACTTTCTTAAACTCATATCGATGATTTTTCTTGATCTAAACTTTGATTTCTTATCTGTATTTGAAATGGAATGCAAGGTGTTGATCGTCATGGGGCCCTGATGGGATTCGGGGACCCGATGGGGCCGAGGCTAGGGTTGATTTATGCCCCGTTAAGCAATTAGGGGCCGAGGAAGGGGGAGCCTACCAGGGATCAGGGCGGGGGCGGGGACGGGGGGCACCTCCTCGACCCTAACCCACCACTGTTGCCACCCAGAGGAGGCACCCCACGGGTGGTGCCTCCACTCTGAAAATAGTGTTTGGTTAGGAGTTAGAGAAAGGTCTGCTGTATCGGAGTCGGTCGAAAGTATTCAGTAATAATTCGATATCTATTCTTTGCATTACTTTCTGATATATGACTTATGAGCATTAAAGTCCCTGTTAGTAACTCGAGTGGTGTAGTTGCATTTTCCTTTTGGTCCACCATATCGAGGCCTGAGTTGTGCTAAACTAGAATTGATTGATCATTGTTATGCTTGCTGGTGCTACAATCCAACCTATACGCTAGGCTCTGGTTAGTTCCTCTCCTTTGGCCAAGGATGAACTATTGTTGTTCAAGCTTTTGCCATCCTCTCCACATATGCTTGGTAGTCCCACTCGGTGACAATGTGTTGTGTACCTGTGTATCCCAGGCCTGTCGTTCGGGAGGCCCTTAGGCGTTAGCTAGGTTCTCTTTCAGGCGGCCAACTATCTACCCCCTCGCTCCTCAAGGGCACTAGAATTTCACTCAATGGAAGTTCATAACTATGTTGAGATCTTTTTTACCCTTAGCATGGATAGCCCTTGTATGCTGGCAGAGATAGAATACCATACTGCAGTCCCTGTCTCGTTCTCCTCCTAACTTTACCTATTTTCTTGCCAACGATGCTTGGCTTGTATCCCATGGTGCTTAGTGTCAACCTTTCCTAGCTATTGGTTGATGGGAATGATAGTAATAGCTAGATGAATGATAGTTTGATATCTCTATCTCAATGCTTCCCTGTGGAAATAAATATGATACATTGGAAAAACTCCGGGGTGAAAGGCTACAACGGTCTCCGTGCGCTTGCGGAGTAAAGTCTGGTAGGCCAAGAGCCGCCAACACTGAGAATAAGGGAGTCTACGATCATATCTTCATGAAGCTATCCGAGGAGCTTCTCAACCACTTCACCTAGACCCAGACCGGCGGCGTTGAATCAGTCAGACATCCGAATGCTCTACTTGAAGGAGCCGACATCTTCGTATCCTCCGAGGAACGTATCAGCGTGCTACATCAAGAAATCAACTACCTTGATGAGATCATGGCAAAGGTTGCCAGGTCTATCCTAGCCGGCAACTATCAAGTGTCGGGGCCTACTTTTAGGTCATACAAAGGAGAGAAGATATTATTTGATCGGTAGTTAGAGCCAATCCAATTCGAAGCACCAAAGGGCATGAAAGCAGAATTCATCCTATACTGCCCTGAAGCCCTGCACAATGTTCCAACAATGTTCGACAAGCCTCCAGTGTATATACCTGAGGGCTACCAATGCAAGATGCAGTAGAAGACACTATGATATGCAATCGGTGAACTTTTAACTAAAGTATCGGCTTTCGAGAGGCTGCATGCTCAAGACTATCAAGAGAGATACATGAAGCCGATCTCATACATCGACATACCAGAGGAGGATGGATCGGCTGATGTTACACTAGTGACTTGGGCCTAGGGGGCAAACCCGGTACCATGTCAGTGGGTCAAAGCACCTGAGGCTCCCATGGGATTTGACTTTAATGTCTCCAAGACCGAGCAAATCTTCGATCTACTGCTCAAAGAGAAGCAGCTTGTGCTGTCAGCCGATCAGCACATCCCATCGGCTGAGGAGTTAAGAGGGCGTAAGTACTACAAGTGGCATAACTCTAACTCTCACGAGACCAACGAGTGCAAGGTACTTTGCCACCAGATCCAATTGGCCATTGATCAAGGCCTATTAATCTTTGGAAGGAGATAGATGAAAGTTGATCAACATTCTTTTCCGATTAACATGGTCAACATTATCTCAAGATCCAAGGGCACGGCCCAAGCCGATCTTGTTGATCATCCCTTTAGGAAGAACAACATACAACAGAAGAAGAGGTTGATCTATACTGCAGTTATCAACCTCAATCGAGGGAGCTGATCGGCATGTACTCTCGCCGATATCGACAGCACAAGAGGCAACGATAGCAAATTGAAGAAGAGGAACATTATCATCTGTGCCGTCAGCATCTCGAGGAGCAAAACCGCCGACAACGGCAAGACGAAGAGTGGAGTCACCGTGACAAAGACAAATACGACGAGCATTGGCATTGCTTGTTCATTCGCTTTTGTTAGAGCGAGGGCATCGATAGGCTGCCTACATTCAATGACTGCCCGAAATACGCTGGAATTCACTGCGACAGGCAATGATCTTCCGTGTTCCAGCATTTGGGAAACAAGCCTCGCCAACATCAAGATCAAGCGCATAGAAAACACCAACCTTACTAGGTGGATAATGAAGAACACAAGGATGGTGAGCCTCCCGATCTACGCCGGTGTCCTGATGGACTCTCTCACATGCAGAAGCGCAGAGTACAGCGGCTCAAAAGCCTAGATCAAGTAGAAGAAGAATATCTGAGGTTGCTCAGAAAGGCAAAGTCAAGACTACAACCACTATGCAAACCACATCATCTGGTCTAGCAGAGGAAGGATCAGGTGGAAACTGATGCACAATCGACAGAAAAAAGAACCAATGAAGCAGCTGACATCAGCATGGTCTTCGTTCTCCCAAGCGAGTTCCGCTACACACCTGTCAAGGAGACAATGATGGAAGGTTTCAACATCGGTGCAGTGGCCATCATCTTTGAGAAGCCACAAGAAAAGTACCGTCACCATAAGCCATTGTTTGTCAAAGGACTCATCAATGCCAAGCTAGTTACCAAGATGGTGGTGGACACGGGAGCAACGGTCAATCTTATACCATATGCCATGTGCCGCAAGATCGGAAGGACGGATACCGATCTGGTCAAGACCAACATTGTCCTCAATGACTTCAAGGGTAATCCTACACATGCAAAAGGTGTACTCAATGTTGAGCTAATGGTGGGTCGATAAACGCTCAACACGGTGTCCTTTGTCATCGACAGCCAAGGTCCATACTTAGCTTTGTTAGGCTGGGATTGGATTCATGCTAATTGATGTGTACCTTCATCAATGCATCAATGTCTACTTCAATGGGATTGCGATGAAGTTGAAGTGGGGTCGGTAAATGACTCACAAGATGTGTCAATAATGGACATTGTTCTCTAGATCGACAAGGCAGAGTGCTTCACAGGACAGGACTTAAGATATTATGAGTACATTGAGGTCTCAGAAGAAGATGTCAGGCCAGTTCGTGCAACCGGCCTTGAGAGTTTAGCGCAATCAGTTGCAAGATAGCACATGAAGGTCATATGTGTCCAAGATAGCGCAATCGTATAGATCAGTTGCAAGATAACGTGTGGACATAAAGGCCGATCTCTATGATTGGCCGATAGAAAGGGGGTGTGTATCCAAAATCATATGTGTCTGCGAGGCCGATTCTAGTGATCGGCAGAAAAAAGTTATAAGAAAATATTTCTCAAAAAAACTATCAGTGCCCCAGATCTCAAGAGCGGATGATTCACAAGCTGACATTCCCAAAATTCTTTGAGAAATTCGGCTCATGGGGGAAGGTGGGCAGATGATAAGGAAGAGTGTACCCTTGGTTGTAACAAATTGGGGGTATATCAAATTTTATTGAAAGTTGCTCTAGCTAGTAGGATGAGCCGATGCGTTTCCAACGGATCATTTCACCAAGAAAGCTTAGCCGATGCTGAGTCATCACCTTCAAGACAAAATAGAGGAATAATCAAGTGCCTCCTCTAGACAAGACTCATGCCCGAGGGGCATGAATTCAAGATTGCAACTCCACAAGGTAGCACAAGTATTTTTCGGATGGAGTTGTAGAGGCCAATGGATAGTTGGCCAAGTCAAAAGCAAACAAGAAGAAGCAAATGGTCAATCATGGTAAAAAGAAGCGTCAATCATGTCTAGTCGGCACTACAACACAACATCTGCATCACCATTACCACACCAAATAATTCTACTACCATTCAGCATGTTACCTTGTTTGCTAGAATTTTCGTCGTGTAAATCTAAATCTCATCTTCAAGCGATGAAAAGATTCAGCCTGGGGTTCAAAATCCAACAACTCAAAATCTGGATCAAGGAGGATGTCGGAGCGGACGTGCTCCTGGTCAGGTGGCGGAATGCACCCGGCCGAGATCCTAAGTACTAAGAGTAGTTAGGGGGAGCGATAGTTGTTAGCTGGTCAATGGTGGCACGATGGTGACGAGAGGGTTTGGAGTGGTTCGGGCCGCCGGAGCGTAATACCCTACGTCCACTGTGGGTGTGTTCTTGTATTCCTGTCTGTAGGGGAAGACAGTGAGGATTGTGTGCTTGTGCTTTGTGGGTTGAGTCTGGAGGGTGTCGAGAGTGTGTGTGTGTGTAGTCTGAGGAGACTGTGGGGAGCCTGTCCTCAGTGTGTCGCGTATACCTCCCCTTTTATAGCCAAGGGGGGCATGTACATGGTGGCTGGGCCCCGACAGGTGGTCCCGGCCCATTTCCTCTATGCTACAGCTCTATCTTGCGCCTGATGTCCAACGCTCCCATGCTTTGCGCCTGTACCACCGACGTGACCTGGTATGGCCTGGAGATCCGCCATATCGTCCTGTCATCTGGATACGGCGCCGCGCCGTCCTGCCTTACGCCGTCCTGTCCCATCGGCTGCTAAACCCGCTGAGAGGCTTCAGAGGCCGAGGGGCAGGCGATGCGCACGCGTGACAGGACAGGGCGCTCGTAGTAGCGTTGTAGCGCCGCTACCTAGTATTAGGCTGAGCACGGCCGCCGCGCGTGGCGCGGCTCATGACGAGTACAGCATACTTGTTTACTCAATATAGACCCCAGTGTAGCCGGGGAAATCAACTGTAGTGCCCTGCTATCGCCGTCGCGCCTCGGTAAGGCGCGCCCCTTTGCTTCGCCGCCACCGCCTGCCAGCGGCGGTGCCAGCGGCGATGGGGGCACGCCCGTCTGACAGCGGTGGTGTCAGCGTGCTACGGGCGCACGCCCGTCCGACAGCGGCGGCGTCGGCGGGCAACGGGGGCACGCCCTTCTGACACTCACGGTGTCAGCGGCATCGGGGCGTGCCTGCGTGACAGCGGCGGTGTCAGCGGCATCGGGCACGCCCACCTGCCCGCAATAAATGCAGCAGGTGGGCGAGGCGCCCGCCTGAAGGCCCCGCCACGCGCCCTGTGGGCACGTGGCAGCGCGAGACCTTCCCGTGCCCTGTGGGCACGTGGCGGCCCCGGACCACCGAGGGCGCTAGCTCCGGACCTCCCCGTGCTCTGTGGGCATGTGGCGGCCCCGGACCACCGAGGGCGCTGGCTCCGGACCTCCCCGTGCCCTGTGGGCACGAGGCGGCCCCGGACCACCGAAGGTACGGGCTCCGGACCTCCGAGAGGTCCGGACCTCGCCTTCCCCTGAGGGACTCCTAGCGTGGCTGGGGGAGGCTCGGTCCTCGAAGGAGGTCCGGGGCCTCCCCAGTGGGCCGGGTGCGCGGCCCAGCTTTTCCAAGGAGTAGGCCGGGCCCATCTGTACGCGGCCTTAGGCCCTCCTTGTACTGCAGTACTTACCCTCCTTAGTGATCTTTGTCTAGTGTAAGCGGGTACCCGGTTAGCTGGGTACCGACAGTGGCCCCTGGGCTCGCCTTTGGTGAGTTTTTCGAACCTGAGGTGAGCCCATCATCGCTTACTACTCAAGCCGTCGGGAGCCATGAGTGGTTACCGGCGTTTAGCTGTTAAGCTCGTAGTTGGGCAGGGCCCACCACTTGATTTTTGGTCGAGGCTTTGACTCGCCTGACCCTGGAGGGGGCCTAGTCCACCCAATCCCGCGAGGTGGCCCCGTGGGCCCCCACGATCTGGGGGTACCCGATCGTGGGAATCTCCCGGGGAACGTGGGGGCAGGCCCGCGTCGGGAACCGCACGGCGGTTCACCTACTCCTTCTCCTGCCATTAAGGCGGGGCAGATAGTTACGTGGGCAGCCGTGCATAAAGCGGAAAAGGCAGGGGCCCCGCGCGTCGCGCCGAGACGCGCGTCCGCGAGCGGCCGCCGGTTCGCCTTCCTGCCTTACTTGCTCTTCTACCCGCCTGTCATGACTGCCTCCTCGGGCCCCTGCTGTCATAGACCCGGAGGTCCGTGCGTGCGTCCGTGCGCGCGTACACTTGACGTCCGCGGCTTGGGGAGGATTGGGGCCAACCGTCAAATAGGGTTCTCGACCATCGGCCGAGCACATCCTTCTGCCATTTGCCTTTGCACCCCTCGCATCCGCCGCGGCGCTTCATCTTCCTCACAGCAGAGCTCTCGTTTCTTGTCCGCTGCGTGCTCCTTCTCTTCCCCACTGCCAAATTCCTCAGCGATGGGTTCGGGCCACCAATCCTTCCGGGAGACCGAGGAGAACCTCACCCGCGTCCGCCGCCTGCTCGGCTGGACGGACGCGGAGCGTTGCGACAATGTTCGCACGGGCTCCCTCCCCCACCGCAACTTGCAGCCGGGGGAGTTCGTCCTCTTCGTCCCCTACCTCTAGTGTGGTCTGGGGATTCCGATCTCCCCCTTCTTCATGCTGCTGCTGGAGGCGTTTGGGCTGCAGCTCCAGCATCTCACCCCCCACTCCATCCTTCATGCGGCAATCTTTGCCCACTTCTGTGAGATGTTTGTGGGGGTTCCTCCCTGCGTGACGCTCTTCCGCCACTTCTTCTCGGTGAGGTGTTCCGGGAGGAGCTCGACGGAGATCGGCCGCTACTACTTCCTGCTGAAGGGGTCCGGGGGAAGGTCGACCTACCTCCCCACCTTCGCCAGCGCCAAGTGGGAGCACTGGTGCAACGACTGGGTGATCGTCAGGGCAGAGCCGAACGATCGGCTGGCTCTCCCAGATAGCAGTCCCGACGCATCCCTCCCGGAGGGTGCCTCGACGGATCTGCCACCCGAGTTCTCCCCCGTGCTGGCCAGGATCACCGAGCTCGTCAGCGGCGGGCTGACCTCCATGCACGTTCTCGCGGATTTCCTCAGGCGGAGGCTCGCCCCCCTGCAGATGCGGCCAAGGCTGGCGTGGAGCTACACCGGCTCCAACGACTGCAGCCGGGTGGTGCGTGGCGAAGACCACGATCTGACGCCGCTCCTGCTGGAGGAATGGGTGCGGTGCGTCACGGACGTGAGTTTCTCTCCGGAGTAGCTGCGCCTGCCGTCCGCCATCGTGCTGCTCTGCCGCGACCAGGCCTTGCGGACGGCGGTGCTTCGAGAGATGCCCACGCTCGACGACGGCGGCCTCGCGGTGCGGCAGCTTGGAGGCGACCCCAACCGGGGGGTCCACATCGACGACGCCTCGGTTGGGGGTTCTGGTGCCAGAGGCACTGCTCCTGCTGACAAGGGCAAGGGGCCAGTGGCAGCGTCCCCCGTTGTTCCGCCGGCGGACGGTGAGGAGACGCGGCGAAGGTTGGTCCGCGGCGATGGGACCTTTGTCTCGGAGCCCGACCCGAAGCGTCAGCGGACCTCGGGGGAAGGAAGCTCCTCTGGGCAAGGGGAGCGAGTGCCACCGCCGCCTCCTGGACCAGCGGCACCCTCAGCGCCGGGCACCTCCCCCGACGCCGGACCAGCGGCGGCGGCCCTCTCTGGCACCGCCGGCCTCGGACCCGTGGCAACAGCCGCAACCGGCAGCGCCGGCCGCGGAACGGCAGCCGCGGCGAGGCTCTGGCCTTCGTGGCCGCTGGTCGGCGCCTACTTTGAGGTAAGTCTTTTAGATTAGTTTCGAACACTTCGCGGTACCATGGCTAGCTTTTTTCAGGCTTCTCAGCCTTTCGCCGCGTGTTTTGTTTAGGCCGACACGCCCGGCCGGCGTTCCTCCCCCCAGCGGCTCTGGCGGCCAGGCGGCCACAGCGGAGAAGTGCACCCCTAGTGGTCCGACGGCGGAGAATGCCTCGCGGGCCCGGGCTACGACTGAGGGGCCTGCACCGGGGGCCGCCCCGTCTGTCCGGCCCCAGGCCCCAGGTGGACCGACGCCGGGGGACGCCTCAGGGGCCGAGACCGCACCCTGAGTGCCTGCTGGGGGGGCAGCTCAGGATGTGCAGCCCTAGGCACGAGGCAGCCCGATGCCGGAAGGCGTTGCGGCCCAAGGGCCTGCGCCGGGGGCGGCTCCTAACGCTCGGATCTCAGGAGCCTTCATCGCCCGCCGCCCAGACGGCTCGCCCCGGCTCTCCGCCCCGTGCCGAGGGGGAACTGGAGGAGGTTTTGGGTAGGCCGCTCCTGCCCCTGCCCCAGCCGGGTGGAGCCCCTCTCCCTCGCGTGCTGCGTCGGGCGCGCCAGGCCCTGGACGACGCCCAGGAAGCGCTCCAGCTGGAGTGGGCCCGGCTGCAGCAGGAGCGCGAGGGTCTGGACTGGCTGGCGGGCCTGTCTGGGGGAGCAGATCGAAGCCGCCACCGCCCAGCACACCCAGACCCGTGCGGAGCTTTCTACTGCCCGCACCGAGCTTGATGCCGACCGCACGGCCTTCCATGAGGACCTGCAGAGGCTCATTGGCCTGAGAGCGCGCGGTTGGGGTCCGCGAGAAGCAGGCCGAGGTGGGCGAGGCAGCGGCTGAAGCTCGATCAGGCGAAGCTAGAGTCCGCGTGGAAAGGCGCGGAGTAGCGCCGGCAAGAGCTGGTGGAGGTGTCCGAGCGGCAGGCTGCTGTCAACGCTGAGCTCGACAAGATGAAGCTGAGGCTTGTCGAGCGCGAGGCAGCAGTTGCGGCCTGTGAGGACTCCGTTGCTCAGCGGGAGGCGTCGGCCAAGGCTCTCAGGGACTCCGCCGTTCGCCAGGCTGCCACGCTCAAGGTCCGTGAGGACTGGGTGAAGTCCCGGGAGGCAGAGCTGGCGAACTAGGAGAAGCAGCTGCTGGTTGAGCGGGCCGCCCTGGAGCAGCTGAAGCAGGGTGCTGCCCAGCAGGCGGCGGCGGAGGACTGGGAGCAGATGCGCGCCGGCCTTCAACGCATCGCCGACTGGGCCGGGGAGGCGAGTTCGGCTCTGGTACCGCTCGGACTGAGTCCGATCCGGGTGACAGAGCCGCCGTCCACTATTGCGGACGCCTTCCCTGTCCTTGACTCAGGCGGTGGAGCGACTCCGGCGCCTGGACTCCATGCTCGGGGAGCGCCTTGAAGCCGAGGGCCGCGAGCTGTGCCGCCTTGTGGTGGAGCACCTCCTGGTCTGCTTCCGGAGCCACGACCCCGCCATTTCCTTGGACCCCTTGCTGTTGAGTGTTAGGGGGTGTACCATCAGCTTAGGGGGTGGTCTGGAGCACTAAGTGCACCGTTCCTGATACTAGGGGGAACTCACGGCGTGGTAGGGAGTGTTCAGTGCTTAGGGTATGAGACCAGGCTAAGCAACTGACAGCTCCGTGCTACCAAGGCGAGCCCCTTTTCTCTGGACCTGGCACCCAGTATTCCGGATCTCCTTCCCAGCCTCTGTGCTAACCATTTCACACTCGAGCTGCTAAGTCCTGCTGGTTCCAAGGAGATTTTTTGGCAAAAGTAGGATTCCACGCAGGGGTTAGGAAAAATTGAAACGGATGGCAGCCGAATAAGCAGTAGGGTAACAGCGTAGACAAGGATTTCAGGGCTAAACTCTTTCTTTAATCAAGCGGTACAGGGTGTCATGTGATGTCAGCCAGAGGTCGGGATTACAAGGGCGGACCTTCACCGCTCTGGTCCACATGGTGGTCCTATTTAGCTTACAAAAAGAAAGAGGGTTGCCCTGAATTTCTTGCCTACGGATAAAACTTACGGACGTGTTCTATATTCCAAGGGTTCGGCAGCGGAACTCCTTCCTCCGTGGCGAGGCGAACGCAACCAGGGCGACTAACTTCTGTCACCTTGAAGGGGCCTTCCCAGCTGGGGGAGAGTTTGTTGCGCCCTTCTCGGCTCAAGATGCGCCTCAGGACCAGGTCTCCAGGTTGGAGTACCCTGCCCCGCATGGTTCGCTCATGATAGCGTTTGAGCGATTGGTTGTACCGTGCGTTCCGGATTGCAGCCTGCCATCTTTGCTCCTCGACGAGGTCGACGTCGTCGCGCCTAGCCTGTTCCTGCAAAGATTCATCAAAAGCTTGGACCCATGGGGAGCCCAAGAGTATTTCTGGTGGGAGGCATGCCTCGGCCCCGTATACCAGGAAGAATGGGGTTTCCCCGGTTGCTCGGCTGGGTGTGGTCCGGTTCCCCCATAGCACGCAGGGGAGCTCATCAACCCATTTCGCACCGTGCCTTTTCAAGCAGTTGAAGGTGCGGGTTTTGAGCCCCTTGAGGATTTCTGCATTAGCTCTTTCGACCTGTCCATTGCTCCTAGGATGTGCTACAGAGGCGAAGCATAACTGGATGCCAACGCCGTCGCAGTAGTCCTGGAAGACCCGGCTCCTGAACTGGGTCCCGTTGTCCGTTATGATACGGCTGGGGACGCCGAACCGGCACACAATGGACTTAAGGAAAGCTGTTGCAGTTCCTTGGGTGATGCTTACTACTGGGGTTACCTCAGGCCATTTTGTGAATTTGTCAATGGCGACGTAGAGGTACCGGTACCCACCGACAGCTCTAGGGAAAGGTCCCAGGATGTCCACCCCCCATACCGTGAAGGGCCAAGAGGGTGGAATCATCTGCAGAGACTGAGCCGGTGTGTGTATCTGCTTTGCGTGGAACTGACACGCCTTGCAGGACCTTACTAGCTCAGCTGCATCCTAGAGCGCTGTCGGCCAGTAAAAGCCATGCCGAAAGGCTTTACCGACCAGCGTACGGGACCCTGAATGATTCCCGCACTCGCCTCCATGGATCTCCGCGAGTAAATCGCGGCCCTCCTCCCGGGTTATGCATCGCATGAGGATGCCATTGGCGCCACGCCTGTAGAGATCCCCTTCTACTAGCGTGTAGCGTTTAGCCAACCGCACTATGCGCTCAGCAGACACACGTTCTTCGGGAAGGATTTTGTCCTTCAGGTAGTCCCGGATCTCTGAGATCCGTGCATCGGAACTGCCCTGAGCCATTGGATGTGTCCCTGATGACATGCCGGGGCCATCAGTCCACACGATCCTTGGTGGGCTCCAGAGATGGAGGACCACCGGGACTGCTAGCTTCGAGGTGCTAGTTCTGCCCCCTTCGCCCAGTTCGGCTGGCTGGGCGGTTGGTCTCAGCAGCTGTCTTTTGAAGACGCCCTCGGGTACCGGGCCCCGAGTCGATGCCCTCGCGGAGAGGTCATCTGCCACTGAGTTGAGGTTCCTGGGAACGTGCTGCAGTTCCAGGACCTCGAAGTCCTTCTCGAGCTCCCTCACTCGCATGAGGTATGCTGCGAGCTGGGGGTTATTGCAGCAGCACTCCCCCCAGACCTGTCTGATCACCAACTGGGAATCCCCCTTAACCAGGAGCTGCTTGATTCCTAGTGACTGAGCGATCATGAGCCCAAAGATCAAGCCTTCGATTGACCTTGATGTAGGCCTAGTGACTGAGCGATCATGAGCCCGAAGGTTTCTGGAGGTCCTTGATGCAGGCCGGCGGCCGCATAGCCTCGATTGCCCTGATCTTGGTTTGGTTTGCCTCAATGCCGCGATGTGACACTAAAAAACCTAACAGCTTACCAGCCGAGACGCCAAAGACGCATTTCTCGGGGTTCAGCTTCGTGCGCGTTGTGCGCAACCTGTCGAAAACAAGGGCCAGGTCTTCCATCAAGGTCGACCCTACCCTGGTCTTGACAACAATGTCATCGACATAGACCTCTACTAGGTTTCTGATCATGTCATGGAACGTGAAATTTGTGGCACGCAGAAACGTAGGTAAAGCATTCCTCAGACCATATGGCATTACAACGTAACAATACAACCCATCTACTGTTACGAAGCTGTATGCCTCTTATCCTCCTCATCCATCTGGATCTGATGAAACCCAGAGTACGCATCCAAAAAAGACAAAAGTTCACACCCGGAGGTGGAATCTACTATCTGGTCTATGCGTGGGAGGGGATAAGGGTCTGGAGGACATACTTTGTTGAGACTGGTGTAGTCGATACACATCCGAAGCTTCCTGTTCGCCTTGGGGACGACCACCGGGTTCGCCAGCCACTCAGGGTGATGGACCTCCTCGATGAAGCCCGCGTCTAGGAGCTTCTGGACCTCCTGACGGATGAAGTCCTGGCGCTCCACGGACTGCCTCCGTGGCTTTTGCCGCACCGGCTTGGCGTCCGGGCTGATCTTCAGACGGTGCTCAATCACTTCCCTAGGGATCCCAGGCATCTGCGACGGTTCCCAGGCGAACACGTCGACATTTGCCCGGAGGAAAGCAACGAGCGCGTCTCCCTATTTCTCTCCCAGACTCCCTGCGATGCGGGTAGTCTGGGAGGGCTCCGCCCCGATCTAGACGGTCTTGACCGGCACGTCCTCTGGGTCGGAAGGGCGTACCTTGGGCACCTTCGGTTCCTTAACAGGAACCTTGGCCCGAGAGGTCGAGGGGTTGTCCCCCGCCGGGTTCGCTGCGTCAGTAGCGAGAGCATGGAGCTTCTCTACCGCGGCGACGGCAGCGTGGCGGTCTCCCGGCACGGTGAGAACACCCGCCGGGGACGGCATCTTCACGACCAAGTACCCGTAATGGGCAACGGCCATGAAGCGGTATAGTGCCGGTCTGCCAATGATGGCGTTGAACGGTAGGTTGACTTCCGCGACATCGAACTGGACGTTCTCTGTGCGGAATTTCTCCGGGGTCCCGAAGGTGACCGGCAGGTCGATCTTCCCTTTCGGGTAGATCGGCACTGGACCCACGCCGGAGAATGGGCGCGTCGGAGCCAGGCGTGACTCCGGAATCTGCAGCTGTTTGAAGGCTGCATGGCTGATGATGTTGAGGGCGGCTCCGCCGTCGATCAACACGTGGTGGAGCCGTATGTGGGCAACCACTGGCGATGTGATGATCGGCAGTACGCCAGCCCCAGCCATGTTCTCTGGGCAGTCGGCCGGCCCGAAGGAGATGGTGGTGTCTCTCCACTTATGGTGTCGAGCCACCCCAGGGACGCTTGGCCTGACCAAGAGGACTTCTCGGCGCAGGGCCTTCACATCCCGCCGGGAAGAGACCGCCCAGCTTCCGCCGTACATAATGTACAGCCTCTTGCGACGTTCATTGTCGCTGGATTCGGAGCTGGAGTGGCCTAGAGCGTAGACGCTCTTGAGCTCCCGCTCCGGGGGCTGGCAGCCCATCTCCTTGCCCCCAGCGGCGGGCCCGCCGTCGCTGGTAGCCTTCCCCTTGCTAGGGCGCTGGCGTGGGGGCGAGTCGTCCTTGGCCGGACGCTCTCGGCGCTCACTGAGACGCCGCTGCATGAGCTTTTGTATCTCGCGGCAGTCGGCGGCGTTGTGACCGCTGTTGGGATGAACAGGACATGAGCCGCCACTGTTCCGCGCCTGTTGCCTCGGGCGCTTGCCGCTGGTGTCGCGGCCTCCAGGTGCTGCCGCAGCGACAGGGGCCCCTTCCAGGAACCTCTCAGGGCGTCGGTCCTTCTTCTTCTTCTTGCGGCCCTCTCGGGCGGCACCGGCAGAGGTGCCTGGCTAGGCAGTCCTGTCCTGCTGTGGGGAGTGCCACGCACGCCCCTCTGCGGCCCTAGCGCATTTGTCCGCCAGCGCGTACAAGGTGGCGACGTCCTGTACTTGGCGGGTCGCCAGTTTCTCCAGCATCTTCTCATCACGGACGCCTTGCCGGAAGGCTGTGATGATAGACGCGTCGGAGATGCGAGGGATTGTCCCCCGCACCTTGGCGAAACGAGCGATGAACGCTCGGAGGGATTCGCCAGGCTCCTGACGTACTGCATGGAGATGGGCCTCCACACCGTACTGCTGGCACGCACTCGCGAAGTTCGCCAGGAACAGAGTGCAGAGCTCCACCCAGGATCGGATTGACCCGGGGGAGAGGTTCATGAGCCAAGTCTGGGCCGGCCCAGACAAGGCGACATGGAAGTACGATGCCATAACGGCGTCGTCTCCGCCAGCCGCTGTGATAGCGGTGACGTACACCTGCAGGAATTCCGACGGGTTGGTATTCCCGTCGTATTTTTTCGGCAGGTGCGGCCAGAACTTCTGCGGCCAGCGCGCGGAGCGGAGACTGTCCGCGAGCGCGGCGCAGCCAACTCCAGCTGATACGACCCCTGGTGGCGTTTGTACGCCAACCGGTGGTTGCACGTAAGCCGGGGGCTTAGGTGCTGCAGCGGCGAACGCAGCGTCAAGGTTCTTGCCCTTGGCGGCGTTTGGCTGCACCCGTGGTTGCTCCACGGTGGTGGGGGTGCCTGCTCGTCGGCGGTTGAGCTCGGCTCGCAGGTCTTCCGTCTACGCGCTCCTTACTGAGGGGGAGCGCGCAGATGTCGCCGCATCGTGCTACCTGCGGCGGTTCGACCTCCCCCCACTGCTGGGAGGGGGTCGCGATCCAGTCCTAGCTGGGCCAGGGGTGACCTGAGCTAGGTGGATCAGGCGATCCACATCGCTTCGCCACTGCGCAGGGCGCTAAGAGAGGCTGTCGGACCCGGGGGGTTACGAAGCAGCTCCCTGGCTGCGCCGAGCGGGCCGCTGGCAGCAGCGGGGTTCGCCGTGGCGGCGTTTGCCGCTACAGCGCTCGCTACTGCAGTGTTTGCAGCAGCGGCGCCCCCCGCGGGGCGTCGAGGGACCCGCGGCGTCCGCGCCGCGTCCTCAGAATGGCAGGGGGAAGCCTGCGACCCAGTCGAGGCCACCTCCTCTGATGCGGCTGCATCCTCATGGATGTCGCGGATGCGAACCATCATGTGGTGAGGGATTATGCTAACTGATGCTGTCCCCCCTACCTGGCGCGCCAAATGTCGGAGCGGACGTGCTCCTGGTCAGGTGGCGGAATGCACCCGGCCGAGATCCTAAGTACTAAGAGTAGTTAGGGGGAGCGATAGTTGTTAGCTGGTCAATGGTGGCACGATGGTGACGAGAGGGTTTGGAGTGGTTCGGGCCGCCGGAGCGTAATACCCTACGTCCACTGTGGGTGTGTTCTTGTATTCCTGTCTGTAGGGGAAGACAGTGAGGATTGTGTGCTTGTGCTTTGTGGGTTGAGTCTGGAGGGTGTCGAGAGTGTGTGTGTGTGTAGTCTGAGGAGACTGTGGGGAGCCTGTCCTCAGTGTGTCGCGTATACCTCCCCTTTTATAGCCAAGGGGGGCATGTACATGGTGGCTGGGCCCCGACAGGTGGTCCCGGCCCATTTCCTCTATGCTACAGCTCTATCTTGCGCCTGATGTCCAACGCTCCCATGCTTTGCGCCTGTACCACCGACTTGACCTGGTATGGCCTGGAGATCCGCCATATCGTCCTGTCGTCTGGATACGGCGCCGCGCCGTCCTGCCTTACGCCGTCCTGTCCCATCGGCTGCTAAACCCGCTGAGAGGCTTCAGAGGCCGAGGGGCAGGCGATGCGCACGCGTGACAGGACAGGGCGCTCGTAGTAGCGTTGTAGCGCCGCTACCTAGTATTAGGCTGAGCACGGCCACCGCGCGTGGCGCGGCTCATGACGAGTACAGCATACTTGTTTACTCAATATAGACCCCAGTGTAGCCGGGGAAATCAACTGTAGTGCCCTGCTATCGCCGTCGCGCCTCGGTAAGGCGCGCCCCTTTGCTTCGCCGTCGCCGCCTGCCAGCGGCGGTGCCAGCGGCGATGGGGGCACGCCCGTCTGACAGCGGTGGTGTCAGCGTGCTACGGGCGCACGCCCGTCCGACAGCGGCGGCGTCGGCGGGCAACGGGGGCACGCCCGTCTGACACTCGCGGTGTCAGCGGCATCGGGGCGTGCCTGCCTGATAGCGGCGGTGTCAGCGGCATCGGGCACGCCCACCTGCCCGCAATAAATGCAGCAGGTGGACGAGGCGCCCGCCTGAAGGCCCCGCCACGCGCCCTGTGGGCATGTGGCAGCGCGAGACCTTCCCGTGCCCTGTAGGCACGTGGCGGCCCCGGACCACCGAGGGCGCTGGCTCCGGACCTCCCCGTGCTCTATGGGCACGTGGCGGCCCCGGACCACCGAGGGCGCTAGCTCCGGACCTCCCCGTGCCCTGTGGGCACGAGGCGGCCCCGGACCGCCGAAGGTACGGGCTCTGGACCTCCGAGAGGTCCGGACCTCGCCTTCCCCTGAGGGACTACTCGCGTGGCTGGGGGAGGCTCGGTCCTCGAAGGAGGTCCAGGGCCTCCCCAGTGGGTCGGGTGCGCGGCCCAGCTTTTCCAAGGAGTAGGCCGGGCCCATCTGTACGCGGCCTTAGGCCCTCCTTATACTACAGTACTTACCCTCCTTAGTGATCTTTGTCTAGTGTAAGCGGGTACCCGGTTAGCTGGGTACCGACAGAGGAACCAGCCGGGGAACAAGAACAAGGACCTATGAAGACCGCAGTCAAAACCTAGACGACAAAGGCAGAGGAGAACTCAGAAATCATCTCCAAGTAGAAGAGCTTGGAATCGATCACGGACGATCGATCACTGCAGGACACACATGTCATCCTGTAGAAGTGGAGTCTCAGCTTTGCCAGAATATGCCTAACCTGAAGCCGTTCACACATGCTTTAAAGCATCCATCATGATACAACATTCAGGAAAGGCTATGGACAATGTTAAAGAAATTATTAGGAGAAAGCAACGTATGGCCTCCAGTGGCTGATGTAAAGAAGTCGAGAGTGAGCAGAGAGCCTTGGTCGGCTCAGGAACCAAACAGTCAAGAGATGATGAAATTACTCAAGCTCGAGAAGACTCAAGATCAAAAGCCGATGCGTTGCCATCGCCTTTAGAAAGACAAATTTCACATTTTCACATCAAGTAACAAGTCGATGGAGGATACATTCGGTATAAAGGAACAAACACAACCAAATGATGAAGTCTTACATCATTTGGATTGAAGCAAGCTTGTCAGAAGACCCACCCTTTTCCTTAGGATCATCCGGGATCCGGAAAGAAGCTCCCTCCAAGTTTCCTACAGGTGGCCTAGGGTCTCCATTCTAGGCTAGATGACACAAGATCCTTTGCCAAGGTAACGCATTAGGTCATGACACGAAGAGGAAGCTAGTTGGGCTAGGGTGAGCCAGTTGAGGATTCATTTTTTTATTTTGGCACCCTGTCCAACGGACCACGCAGGAAACAATATGAGGATTCATTTGTATTCAGGAATTACAATCGGATGGACTACCGATACTTTGGGGATCATCCAAGATTCAGGTTTTATTCCAAGGCTCTTAAGGTAAATCGAACGATGATACTCTTTGTCACTTTTCATGTGAAGATCATCACCCGAACAATCAAGCATGGATGGAGGGAAGATTACCTGAGGAATATTAGTGAACCCTCAATAGAGAAAACACCGACCCGAGCTCGAGCCTGCCTGTTGGCCTCTTCATAAGCTTCAATTTCTGCTTAATAAACTCTCAACCTAGTAGGCCAATCAGCAGCATCAGGTGGAAGAATATCTGGACAAGGTCTGCTCTTATTTTCAGGTGGATTATAGTGCACCTTTTGGGAGAAGTCAGCATTGGTGGTAGTGGATTGAGGACATGGAGGATCCACTAAGAAGACATCAGCTGAAGTGCAGTATTTATACACCAAAGCAAGGGTACTTGGCCTATTTCAGAAAGGCAAAGGGGTGAACTTGCAAAAAGACCCCGCAATGAGTGAAGCTGTGCACGAGGAATCTACGCGCATGCGAGAAGGACCAAAGATCACCACATCCAGCATAACTTTCGGTGAAAGGACTGCGCGAATTGGCACGCTGAAGACTATGCGACAAAGCTGAAATAGAGTTCGCCTAGTGCACGCCGAAGTAAAAGTTGGAGCCTGTGACCCTATCCTTCCTAGACAAGAGCTCCACTCAGTACATTCCCAAGGGGACACCCATAACACATGCAAGATATGGGGAGGAACAGCTAGCCGAGAGGAGAAGGTGATGCAGAGAATCCAAGCATGACCCAATGGCCTGCTAGAATCGGTTCATGGGTCAGGTTTAAATATCACAACTCAATGTGTCAATGACCAAGTTTGCTGTGGAAGAAGGAAGAGACAACCAATGCTTGCGGGATGAACAAGTCGTCATCAAAACTAAGGGGAATGTGTTGTCGCCAAATCCTAGCCAGTCTAGGAATGTCTACTGATCAGTGAACAGAGCTTCATGGGCCACCCGCTCAGTGGTAGCAATGTGTATCGTCCAAGCCCATCGGGCCGTGTATCTTAGCTTAAGTATAGAAAGTTATAGGTTAGGGTTTAGTTACGAGTCGAACTTGTCGTCCAAGTCTCCGGACTATAAATATATAACCTTTGCATCTGCAATAGACATGACAACATTGTTCCCTACCCGTAGTGTTTTGTCACCTCAATCTTAGCGCATTGATGCCCCTGGCCCTAGGGTTTTCAACCAAGTAAGCACCATGCAGCTCTAATCCTTGCTCCTGGTCGTTTTAGGGCATCTTTAGTGTTTGCTTACTCGATAGATTTCGTACTGAAGCGTTTTTTATGACGAAATCTGCTAGTTATCCCGTTGAATCTGCGAGATCCATCAGTTGTCACACACGCTGCCGATCTACCTATCTGTCTATGCTTCATGTAAACAAATCAGCAGCGTGCGGCCAAGCGTACAAAGTTTGTTCGGTTGCTACATCCCACGACATGTCGCCACAACGTGTGCACGTGGCAACGGGAGAGATCAGTGTACGCTTGGCATTGTGTTTTACATGTTCTAGATTGTACCTTCTTGCCTGGGTGAACCTCTTTGGGGTTTCCGATCTATGTTGCACGTATGGTTAGATCTATTTGATTTTGCGCGTAGCGGATGTCAACCTAGGAGAGTCACGTCTTCTAGATCATGCTGTAAGCAGGGTTTCTATCATTGCTTCCTTGTTCATGCTTTGACGACGAACTAACCCATCGATCAAGACGCAAGGAGGTGATCGGCAGGAATTTAATTCTGATATGTTGTTTGTGTATCTGTAGGGCGATTCACCAACCATGCACACGCACGCATGAGCAAGCGAAGCAGCACACCAGCAAAAACCCTCCTTGCCTAGAAGGTCAAGCCGGATGGCATGCCCAGAACCCCCTTGGATCCGCCGCTACGAAGGGACGACCGCAGCGGCAGCGTACCTCCCGAATCTCCTACAGGACATGGATACAGTAAGACCAACTTGTGTTACTGTAGATCCAAAAATGTGTTACTATGATTCCTAGTAACACATATTATTTGTGTTCCTGTTGTCTATAGACCTGTAGATTAGCACACATTAAATGTGCTCTTTTACATCTTAAAATGTGTTACTACATGTTACCACTTTGTAGCACATTTTCTTATCTCTTGGAACATTTTTGTGCTCTTTTACATCTTAAAATGTGTTACTACATGTTACCACTTTGTAGCACATTTTCTTATCTCTTGGAACATTTTGTAAGTGTAACTAATGTTGCTCTTGTAACACATTCTTTTAGTTACAGTAACACTTTCACGTCATGGTAGGACACATAGTTTGGATCAAAAGAACATTTGGTTTGTAACACAAGTTACAACTATTGTCACACATTTAAATTTCAAGTAAATAATCACACTTGCATAACGAGTATATTGAGCACAAATTTTTTAAGAAAAAAAAGGTCAAACACAGAAATCACAAATTCAATAATCATTAGAAGTTACATTATTTGTAGGAAAACAAATCTGGTCCTTAATCATTAGAAGTTACATTATTTGTAGGAAAACAAATCTGGTCCTTGTTCTATATGTACCTAACTATATAGTTCTAAGAAGTAAATGCACATAGCAGTGAAGAGTATAAGTCCATAATACTAGCTAGGAAAAATGTAAACATAAATATCTAGTTGTCTTGAATTCCGGTGCTTCTTCATCCATTCTTGCACACATCGAAATATTAAAAAAAAATCAACCGTTGATCATTTCAATCTAAGATAGCTGGTTGTAAAATTCCGTAATATGCTACCATGTATACTACTCGACTAAAAATTCACTAGCTGTAACATACACAAACCGAAGGCCAAGCAATCGGTGATCCTTTAGCATGAGCATCACCAATAGTGTTGTAGCCGGTCATGGGCCTTACTAATGGCTCTTCTTCAGTAGGGTGATTGATCCTAACTTTGTAGAATTGGTTTTCTATCTCAACACCACCAACATTTGCTTTTGGAGAAGTGCTTAAAATGGTTGCATAGGCCACAACTGCCTTATTTGGATGGTTTCCTATCTCAACACCGCCAACATTTGCTTTTGGAGAAGTGCTTAAAAGGGTTGCATAGGCCACAGTTGCCTTATTTGGATACTTTGCAGTCTTGAGTAGCACTGTGGACCCAACCTACATAAATTAACATATTCACTTAGCAACAAAAAACAAATATGTAGCACAAAAATAGCTGATGGAGCAAGTAGATTTTCTAAAAGTCAATATTTCTAACTAACCACCACATGAGAAACTGAAAGAATAGATGCAATACTAATGAATTTTAGACTGTCATGCAAGGTTACTAACAGCTAGAGATAGCCAGTGGATTGCAGAATTAATCGAGTTCAACATGTTTCATTTATCTGCCAAAATGCAGTGTATTTTGAGCCTGCATCATTAACTGACTGCAAAGCAAAAAAAATTCATTAAGGTTTTGTGCTGGTCCAATTTTCCATAGTTCGATTTCAATGAAACATTATGTCTAGAAAAATAGCATAGATAGATAGAACAATTTGTCAAAAATAGACACAGCACAACAGTCAACATTATTGTAATGCAATCTCAAAATTATGGAATACAATAAGTTAGTCCGTGAGAGTTAATTTTTGACTAACACTTCATTAATATTATTTTTATATCTAGATTGACGTGCATTTAGCATTCAGGTGTGAAAATGATAGAACAAAGAGTAAGTTCAATACTAAACATACCATTACATCATCAATGGTTGGACTCAGGATATCATTCTGAACAAAATGATTCAAAACAACTGAAGGTATGTTTTTTTCACCTTAATTAGAGTAGATTTTGTATGTTTTGAACCCTCGTGGCATGAAACCTTGGCACGGACCACCTCCTTTTGTGTTAGGGTTGTAGTCTCTTGAAGCACTCCTTGTTGACTATTGCTCATCTAAAATGGGATATGAAATAAAAATAATATAAGGGAAAATATTGATGCAATAAATGGAGAAGTGTGGCTTTTGACATACTTTTTCATTTTCTTTTGTTGTTCTACCTCCTCTTGAACTCCTTACACGTTCACCAAACTGAAAGGATAAGATACTATCATTTTTATATAGTTGTGAAATTGTGCAATAATATTTTGGAATAAAATAAAATTGCATGAC
This sequence comes from Paspalum vaginatum, assembly GCA_030272315.1. Taxonomy (NCBI): domain Eukaryota; kingdom Viridiplantae; phylum Streptophyta; class Magnoliopsida; order Poales; family Poaceae; genus Paspalum; species Paspalum vaginatum. The sequence goes on along the minus strand of CM059017.1, from coordinate 41,513,755 downwards.
TATAATATTTATCAGAACGATCTAGCTAAATTGTACCTTTTTGTTTCGGGAACCAATAGTGCATAGTTGGGATGATGGTTCACCTTCCTAGTTTGATAGATTGTAATTATTAGCATCAGCTTAACAATAATTCCAATAAAAATGCATGTAATTTAAAATAGTAGGTCCAGATAACGACATATAATGAAAAAACAGAAGAGTTTTCTTCAAATAAGCAACCATATGGTGACCTTTGCATTGGACAAAAATAGATCATCATCATCACTATATGGCGACCGGCTTGTTTCTTTGGTCTAGTAAAGAGAAAAAAGTGGAATTGCATGAGTTATTATATTCATCGATGTAGAGAAGCAAAGTAATAATGGGACTAGTCTGTAACGCTAGTTACTGCAGCAGCAGCATTCTGACCGGCAGCCGCTGGCCTGCAGCATCTGCAGCACTACAAAACACTTGCAATTATACTATCAAATAGATTTACCAATCCGTTCCTTGGTTTATGAGATGCACCTTCTTGATTTGGTACAGCGCATTGAACTCTACAAATTTCAAACAATACCAAAGGTAAGAGAGAGGCTAGATTAGGTGAAAACATAGGAATAAAGAAAATACCTTTCTCTTGGACTGCACTACTTGGTTCTCAGAATTACCATGATCAGTTGTTTCACAATTCTCCTAAAAAGATAGAATTTGAGTAATATTTCAGTACTTAGTAACAAAACAAAAAAACCATTTGTACCATTGTTGGTTCAGTGTTCAGGTGGTGGATATGTTGATTTTTTGAGTTCTTCAATAACTTTATCTTGCTGTTTGAATGCTCTTTTAGTTGCCTTATTTCCTCCGGCATGTGAGTTTCTACATCAGATGAAGATCCATGTATTGTAACCATATTCATGTCCCTGAAATGATGTGTCATTCGACCATAAACTTAATTTGGAACTGGAAATAATCCCATGCCATGTACATGTCCAGCTTTCTCTTCTCCCAATACTTGATGTAATGCATCACCTTGCCACACAGTTCTTCCCTCACTATTTTCTGCTAACTCTAGTTGATTATCTATGAGATTTTCCAACAGATCCTAGAAGTGAAAAATGCACACATATAATAGTCTTGCCGGACAAAATTAAAGACATAATATTTGTGAAATCTTCATGTTCATATAACATAGCACATGCTGATTTGTCCATTTGCCCCTTTTCCTGTGAGTTGCTAAGTAAACCTTTGCTCTATGTGGTTGTTTCTTTGCAGGATCATCTTGTCTCTAAAAACAATATCAATTTAAGAAAAATAGCCAAAACATACAGATAAACCTTGCACAATATTAAATGACTCACCAGATCCTCAGACCAACGAGCATAACTCTTTGTACCCGCCGTATGTGTTGACTTCTTCATGCCTTGACTTAATTTGTTTTTCTCACTAAGGGACTGTAAGAAAGTAAAATTAATAAAATAGTGAATCACTCCTTACAGAAAAAAAATAGGTAAGGGAATTAAGTTAATAAAATACTGGGAATAGCATAGCATGTTCTGTACCACTCCTTCCGCTGACTTCCAATATCTCAATAGTTCAATCCATTGGTCTTTTTCAACATAATCTGGACAATGGTTGTACAAAGTGGACCTTTTCTTCTTGGGATTAAATAGTTTCTTTTTTAAGGTCGCCTTGTATTTTCTCCAATCTCTCCCAATTGACTTCAATATCCATTTCTCGCATGAACGAGGATACAAGAACTTTGTCTACAATAGACAGAGATAATCAATAAACTAAAGTATCTAACTACTCACGGACTCAAATATCATAGAGATTGTAAACTCCAGCAAACATGAATAATTTCAAACATGGTTTTATCGAGAACAAAGATAACTACAAGTAAACCATTTGACTGCTCATGTAGTTAAAGTCCAGTCATATTAGCTTGTTATATTAAGCTAACTCGAATGAGTTAACACGTGGTTTTAACAAAAAAAACTAACTATAAGGGACAAAGGTGATGAGTAAATTAAACTACTTAACTGCTCACATCAAGTTAATAAAAAATCAGCCTATAAATTTCAGCAAATCTGAATGAGTGGAAGCATGGTCTCAGCACTGTCTTTCTTGACATTTCTCCAATCTTTGATGTCAACAGGGCAATAACCACCATTTCGTGCTATGGTGCCTAAAAATTGCCCTAAAAGACCACCTTCTTTTCCAATGGGTTGCCCAAGTTTGTTGCATTTTACTAATATACGTTTTCCCTCAAGTAGATCCCAAACATGTGTTAAAACAGTTCCACCTCGCTTCTTTACTTCATCATCATCATCACCTGCAAACAATAACTTGGCGGTAATGATGTAGCACCCATGAATTAGATTGATGTAAATAATCTTACTTTGATCTAACATTCTAACTACATATGTACCTTGTGTGTCTTCAGGACCGCCATCATGTTGATCATCTTCATTGGCATACTTTGCTTCGGTTTGAACTACATGTAATCTTTTTTTCTTCTCTCTACCTATTTTTCCTATGAACAAATGGATGGAAATGAAAACATGATTAAAGTAAATATAATGCATATCTTCTGAAATCTTCAAGAAGCAGTAACTCTATATGGTTTTAGTACCTTTATTTTTACTTGATGCAGATCTAGACTTAGTTGGTACCATAAAGGCTATTTTCTGCTGTGTCACAAACAAGGCAACCTCCTTCTCACTCTCATACTCCTCAAGCATTTCCATCACATTACTATCAAACTCTATTACTACCATACCATCTTTGCTCTTGTAGTACAGATTATCCATTGATGTGTACCCATATTCCTTGATCATATCAATTAAGTTGAAAAGGCATATCTCATCTTTGTCCATTTCCCTTTGCACATATTCTTGTCCTGGGTCTGCCCCATCGCATATAAGGTTTATGGTCCAAATATCCGCAGCCATGGTAGCAAAATCTAACTAAAACTGAGCACCAATGTGAAATAGCAAACAAGTTAGTAATGAATAAAAATGCAGCTTCAGAAATGATAGAATAAATTCCCACATAGAAAGATGAATATTTAGTAAAATTCCCAAGATCCAAAATTTCAGGCCTAAATTCTTTAGAAAAAGTACCTGACTCAATAGCACTCACAGTAATGTTCTTTAGTAAAGGCAAGCAAGGGTGATCTCAGTTTTTTTGTTGTTGTTGTTAAGTACTACTTAACTTAGGTTGCCTGTTTCCAGCTATTTGCATTGTGAGCATATAATATAGTTTTATAAGTATACATACCAAATTAGGTAATTATTTAGATTTAAAATGAGCAGCCATGAGATCCTCCATATTCCGTACACCTTACAAATCGCATTTCTATTGAAGGAACACTGAAAAGATGAAGGTGGGTAGTCTGTAGAGTGCAGACCAAGTGGAAGTTTATCCTGTTGGTGTAATCCTCTTATCTCAGGTCTGGATCTAACTAAACATATAACCCATCCAAATTAAACTGAATGTGCTGGTCCAGTACTCTGACTGCACACACCGTGCAATAAATTCTATGGTCACAGAAACCCAAAATTGCCCACTGAATATCATCAAGCAGGGTTGCTATCTGCAGTTCACCTAATAATAGTTAATTGATGCCCATTTCACGTGGTTCAAAATTCGACCTCTCCAAAGCATGTCTTAGTTAGCTAGCCAAATACCTAAACACAAAACATCAGTTTCCATAACGGAACTCCAGAAGACATTGTGGTGCTGTTTGGTTCAGATATTGTCACACCAGTACCATGTGCTGTGCAAGAAGGCACTCAAGGGAGGAGTAGAGCGCCAAAGTGGGAAGAAGACGTATTATATAAGAGTGTGTATTCGAACTTGGTATGTGGAGGATCTATCGAGTGGTCCTGTGAACCTGCTGTGTGGCCGTGAGCTTATAGCCGGCTTGTACCTACCCTGGATGGGATAACGAACATATCTATCAAAACCAGACACGTAAAGGTTGGAAGGCGATCTTCCTCCTTCGTATCGAGATCGATTCCACTCCGATTATCCCTGTGATTGCTCACGTCGTCGGCCTCGATCTCACCGGCGGCACCCGACGGGTGTGACAGATATGTAAACGGTAACGTAAATGGGATTAGATCCAGGCGCAAATTATTGCAGGGAGACGAAAACCCCTGATTGTTTGTTTGGACTGGTAACGGTTGTCGGTACATCGACGGGACGACAATGCCCGGCTCCCTCGCGGACTTTCGGTTCTCCTCCTTGGCCGCGACAAGGCTGGGGCACTGGGCACGACGGCGCCAGTGATGTCGCCCTGGGCATGCCCCTGACCGCGGGCGAGGACGTGCGCGAAGCCAGCCTGAAGACCAGCGGAGAGACGACACCCGCTGCAGGGTGGTGGTGCTGCTGCTCGGACGGCGCGGGGGACGAGAACCGGCGCCTGCCGGTGGGCGCGGGGTCGGCATCGGGCTGGATGACACCGTGGGTACAGGTGGCGGGGCGGGCGAGGAGCGGCGGCAGGATGGCAGCGCAGGCAGGGGCGAAGCCCAGTTAAAATGTGGAGTAAATTCCTTGTACGCCATTGAAATTTGTAACAATCTCTTACATGCCATTGGAAATTATACAATCCTTTGTATGCCATCGTTTTTAATTTTGAGTCTCTTACGTGCCACCGCCGTTAACTTCAAAGGTAATGCCGTTACTTTGTTTTGGAAAAGACCATTATACCCCTGCGTAATAATCCCTTGCATGCCATTCGCGCACACCAGCTTGGCCGGGCCATCGACGTGCGCCGTCCCGCCGCCATCGCCCCCGCCTCCCGAATTCATCATCAGCCAGATGACTTGCTGCACCACAAACCGCCGCATCCGCGGGACCATGATCTCTGGATACCTGCCGCAGGATGCTCGCCAGCCGCTCCACGTATGCCCGCTCGTCGGCCATGCCGGCGCTGCGGAGCTCGGCGGCGAACTGCTCGCCGTCGATGAACTTGCAGATGCAGACGGACACCTCCAGGACCTTGTCCCTGTCCGCCTCCGCCATGGTGGCGTTCAGCACCGCCAGGCTCTGCAGCACCCTCGCGTTCAGGCGCCGCGCGTCGCTGTCGTCCTGGAGCGCGGACACGAGCTGGTCCAGCACGTCGTCCCACTTGAGGATCGCAGTGCAACCGGCCTCTCTCTCCAGAACCAGCATCGCCAGCGCTTCGCCGGCCTCGCGGCCGAGCTCTGTGTCCTGAGAATTGAAGAATACCGAGAGCAGCAGCTTGACCAAGCCCCCGGTGGCCACGATGGTGTCCTTTCGCTGTCTTCCATGGCCATCCCTGTCCCCGTCAGCATGTCCGTGGAGAGCTTCTGGGCCGTCCCGCGGCCGGCTCCATCACGCGCGGCGCGCTCGCCGTCCCGGCCCGCCGCGGCCGCTCAGCGCTCCGTCTCGCTCGTGGCCGTCTCCCTCGCGCGCGGTGCCGTGCCCGTGCCGCGCCGCCGCGGCCGCTCTACGCTCCGTCTCGCTCGCGGCCGACTCCCTCGCGCGCACCCCACGCCACCGCGAACGGCACCCTCGCACGCGGCGTGCTCTCGCCCCTTGCGGTCGTCTCCCTCACGCGCGGCCGGTCGGCGCTCCGCCCCGTCCTCGCGCGCGCACGTACCCGTCGAGTGCCGCCCGGAGGGCGGACGGAGGCAAGCGGCGCGCCGCGAGGGCCACTGCGGCATCCACATCCGCGCCAAGGGCGGCGAGCAGGCGGCGCCGAGCGCGTGCGCCGCGAGGGCGGCCGACGGCAGGCCGTCCTTTTGTCCGCGCCACTCCAGTCCGCGATGGACGCCGCGGGACGCTGCCTGGTCGGGGGAGATGGCCACGGGTGGGTGCAGGAGTTAACGGCGTTAGGTTGGAGTAGACGGCAATGGCATGTAAGGGATTGAAAATTAAAACCGATGGCATAGAAGGAAATGCATAATTTCTAATGGTACATAAGGGATAGTTATAAGTTTCGATGGCGTATAAGGAATTTACTCGTGCCTAGGCATCCAGGCCCAAACAAAAAATTTCTTATTACCCTTAGATTTTCACCGTTGGTGCACCCCCCTTGGGCCAAATCGAGGCACCCCATGGGCCATCGAGGTCACCTGCCACCCAGCCTGTTAGCCCATTGCAACAGTAGCCAGTAGATCCCTTCTTTCGGTGGTCCTCCCCTGCGCAAGAATCGACGGAAGGAAAAAGGCTCTTGGTGTCTTTTCGCCTGCGGTGCTCGTGCACTTGGCCGACGCCCGACGCGGCGCGGTGATCTCGGCTCAGGCGCAAGGCGTGCAGGCCGCACGGCAGCAAGAAGCAGCAGCAGACGGAGGCATCGCTGCACGTCCGCAAGCCTGCTGCCTGCAAGCATCACTGCTGCAGCACGCAGCAGCCAGCAGGCGCAGGGTCAAAGGGCGCAATTGGGAGTAAGCAAGAACTTTAATCCCTCATCTTTTCTCACTAATTTTGTCTCCAAATTGAGTTTGGATAATTTCTATTTTGTGTTGTTTACTCCTTTAGGTTTAGAAACAGGCAAACAGCAAGTTATATTTTTATCTAGGGTTTCTTTTTTCTTGGTCATGACAGCAAGTAACTAAAATCTGATTGTTATTGCAAATGATAGGAAAATCATGGAGAAGTATTTTAAAAGAAAAGCACCAGAGCTAGATAGTGACATCAATCCAAGAAATTTATGTGTGGAGGATATAAATTGGGAAGAAGAGATTAAGTTTGATCCAGGCTTAAGGAAAGAAATTGACAAATATCATCCTAATCAGAGAGAGAAGGTTAGAAGAAAATACTTAGAGAACGGGCCTTGTCAGCCTCGCACATGCAATTTTCCTATTGCAGATATTGGGGACAAGCCCAGAAGATTTATTGCAGAATGGTTTGATGAGTTTGGAGATTGGCTTGAATACAGTGAGGCCAAAGATCGAGCATATTGCTTTGGTTGTTTCTTGTTTAGAGAAAAGAAAGATGCAGGATATGAAGCATTTGTTGTCAATGGTTGGAATGGTTATCATAGGAAAGATAGACTAAGGTCGCATGTTGGTGATGTTGGTAGCTCACACTTTATTGCAATGAAGAAGTGTGATGATCTGTTACAGCGAAAGCAACACATAGATGTTGCTTGGAATCACCCCAGTGGAATAGCTAAGAGGGCTTATTTTACTCGGTTGAATGGATCTATTGATACAACTAGGCTATTGTTAAAGCAAGGATTGCCTTTTCGAGGCCATGATGAGTCAGAGGAGTCCAGCAACAAAGGGAACTTCATAGAGTTTTATGATTGCTTAGCAGAGCATGATCCAAAGTTACGCAAGGCAGTGAGTACAGATGCTGCAGGTAATAGTTGTCTGTTGTCTGCTGAAATTCAGAGGGACATTGTTGAATGCTTTGCAAATGAAATTCTACATTCTATCCTTGAAGAACTTGGGAATGATGTGCATTGCTTGCTAGTTGATGAGTCAAGAGATGTTTCTTGCAAAGAGCAAATGGCTGTGGTTTTGAGGTATGTTGACAAATGTGGGATCGTTAAAGAGAGGTTTGTTGGGCTTGTGCACGTGACCGAAACAACTTCTTCTCACCTCAAGTCATCTATTGATTCTTTATTTGCAAAGTTCAAGCTAAGCTTAAAGCAAGTTAGAGGGCAAGGATATGATGGTGCTAGCAATATGCGAGGTGAGTTCAATGGCTTGCAATCATTAATCATGAGAGAAAGCAGTTCAGCTTATTATGTGCATTGTTTTGCACATCAACTTCAACTAGTCATTGTGGCAATTGTGAGAAAACATAAGGGCATAAGCAATTTCTTAACCAGGATTTCTATATTGTTAAATGTAGTGGGTGGATCAGCAAAGAGAAGGGATATGATTAGAGATATAAATCATGAACAAGTAAGAAAGGCCTTGGGTTGTGGGCAACTTGAGACCGGGACAGGGTTAAATCAAGAGCAATGCCTTCAAAGACCCGGAGATACTCGTTGGAGTTCCCATTATAAAACTCTCAAAAGTCTATTCAACATGTTTCCTACAATAGTTCAGGTGCTAAGAGTAGTGGAAAAGGATGACAAAGATTGGAGAAATAGAGATCAGGCATCAAATGTGCTAGTCTATTTTCAATCTTTTGACTTTGTCTTTTATTTGCATCTCATGATGACTACACTAGCAGCCACAAACACTTTGTCATTAGCATTGCAACGCAAGGATCAAGACATTGTGAATGCCATTGGATGTGTGAGATCAACTAGACAACATTTGGATAATATTAGAAGAGATGGCTGGGGTAAATTGTTAGATGAAGTGAGTGATTTTTGTGGCCTGCATGATATTGGTACATTGCAAATGGAAGATACATATCTTGATCCCCAGCAGCCTAGGAAAAAATCTGGAATTACAAATAAGCATCACTATGAAGTGGATTGCTTTAATGAAGTTATTGATTGGCTAGTTCAAGAGCTTAATAGTCGTTTTAATGAGACAAGCTCTGAGTTGCTTGTTTGCTCAGCCTCTTTCAATCCAAGAGATTCATTTGCTGATTTCAATGTGGAGAATTTAATGAGCCTAGCAAAATTATATCCTGATGATTTTAGTTCGGATGATTTGAGGGATCTTAGACACGATCTTTGCCTTTATATTGCTGATGTACGAGAAGATGGAAGATTCGCCAACTTAAACACCATTGGTGAGCTTTCCCAAAAAATGGTGGAGACAAGAAAAGATCAGCGCTACACATTTGTTTATCGACTTTTGAAACTTGTGCTGGTATTGCCTATCGCTACTGCAACAGTAGAGAGATGTTTTTCAGCCATGAAGATTGTGAAAACTAGTTTGGCTAATCGCATGGGTGATGAACACTTGAGTAATAGGCTTATTTGCTATGTGGAGAAAGAAGAGTTGAAGAAAGTTCACAATGAGGCTGTGGTTCGTCGTTTTATGAACATGGAAGGAAAAGGGCGTAAATATGATCTCTGAAAGGTAACACGGTGCATATATTTCAATGAATAATTCTATATTTTCTTAGATAAAAAATTAACTTATTTTTTCTCTTTTATGTAGGCTGTAAGCATTGGGATTTTGGAGTTGGATCACATATTTTGTTTATGATTATCTATTTATCAAGTGATAAGACCAATACTATCTTCATTTTGTTAAAAGGTGAACACCACTATGGTTGCTTCATATATATTAACTTGCCAATATTTCACGGCATTCATCTATATTGAATTATTGATATCAAATGTTTAGTAGTTGCACTGTTAGTTACGATATATTGTCTAAACATCATCTTCATCATTGATTCGTTGTCATTGCGATGAAAAACGGTGCAGTGGTGCACCCCCCATAGTTTCGCTCTAGATTCGCCCTTGAGCGCAGGGGAGCCTCTCGTCGCAAGAGAAGAGGAGGGAGGGAGAAGATTCGCGAGCAGCTATGATAGGGCCATAGGGGATCCGATTACGCCGCCGGGGGTGGGGTAACGGGCATGTATGGGCTAGAGTCCACTCCCGCCGCGACCGATTACTGGCTGTCCAAACCAAACGGGAAGCAACGCGATCCGGTCACGCTGTGAACCGTTAGGTGGACACAACTCTCCTCCACCCACCCAATGCGCTTAAGATTTAGAGTTTGATAGAATACACTAGATTTAAAATTTAGCTATGACTAGTCTAATTGGCTTAAAATTTGGTTTATTGACCATTAGTTATAGGATGTTTGAATAATATGGGCTAATAGTTAGCTAATACACTAATTACACTATAAATTAGTATTAGTCCATGTTTGCTCTTTTTTTCTGGACTAGTGGTTAGTCTAGGGTTAACTAATATTTAGTGCGTACATTAGTTGTTTTGTTTGAATGCAAATAGAACTTTGGTGGCTAAAAGCTTTAGCCCATTGTATTCACGTTAACCTATTTTAGCTCACTTTTTTGACTAGACTGGCCGTCACTCGCCGAGTTTCACTTTTTTTACTAGCCTAGCGGTCATCGACGAGAGATATATATACGCATGATAACCCCTCAAAATAAAAGTTTTTAATTAAGCTCCAGCATGCAGATCGATACAAATTATGATGGACGTGCAGACCGTGTCACCCGATGAAACCAATCCGGTTCTCAAGACGAAGCATATGTATATGCTGCTTCGGTTCGGTCGGCAATTCCTGTTGTACCGATGAAACCTAGCTTGCATGACGTACGCATCAACCGAACTCCCCAGACAAAGTTGGTGCGGAGAAACCCACGATTCATTCGTCCAAGGGCCGCACGTACTGCCGCCGATCATCATCTATAAATACCAAGAGAGCTCCGTTTTGATGACGAGTTAGCATATATATATATAGCTAGACTCGTTTTCGGAGCAAGAACGTGCAACAATGGACGCCGTCGTCGACGCTGTGAAGAAGCCAGCTCCAGCTCCAGGGCAGCACCAAAAGACGTCGTGGCCGGAGGTGGTGGGCGTGGCGGCGACGCCGGCGGTGATGAAGATCATGCAGGACCGGCCCGACGTCGCCGTGGAGGTGCTCCCGCCGGGCACCCACCTGCTTCCTGGCGCCAACCCCAAGCGGGTCCGCGTCTTCATCGACGGCCTCGGCGCCGTCGCCAAGACCCCCCGCGTCGGCTAGCTGCTAGCAATTTCTACTAGTCCAGGCCTGCTGCCAGTCCAGGCGTCCAGCTATATCTATATATATGGTTTGTGTTGAGCTGCGAGTGCTGTGCATATTTATAAGCCAATAAAGAGCGTGTTGAATTGCACAACGATGATTTTTCTTTATAAGTTATCACTGTAGAAGCTTCTAGTAGCACGATCGGAAGTGCATGCGTCGCTATCCAATAGTGGACTCAGGGTATGGGGTCCGACACAACGCCACGATGCAAGTCACTACAAGAAGCACGAAGGTTTCTATGGGCTAAAAGAGTTTTCAAGAAAATCAACGATAACTAACGGATATTAATTAACTTCCTTTGAACTCTTATAATCAATGTTGATTAAAGATAATTCTTTGTCCGTTCCGACATTAGTTATTTCTCAGTCGATCTTTTATTGATTCTGTACTGGTCAATATGTACGCGCGTGTCAGGCGTATAAAAAAAAATCATATAATGAAATAGTCTAAAAAAAACTTTATAAAAAAAGGAATGCCACGCCGGAGCGCCCGCGGTGAGGACCCCTATCCACGACCATGAAGAGCTCCCCGAGCTGACCCTCGCTGCTGCTTCCGGCCATGCAGAGAGGATACGGCAGTCGCCGCCACGCTGTAAGCGGAGAGGGTAGTTGAGCTTAATGGGAATTAGGGATACCGCCGGCCACACAGGACCGACCATGGAGCGGTTGTAGGTTGCGGCGGCGGAGGACCGTCGGTCGCCGCCAGAGAGCGAGACCATCAAATTAGTGCCTTTTTAAATGCCACTAATTTGATGGTCTGAATTCTGCCTTTTGTTTCGGCAAATAAATTTGATTCTGTCATGTTTAAAACAGTCGTGAGGTGGTCTTACGATAAGATCTTAAAAAGAAATTCTACTCCAATATATTTAAAAACATGTAACTTAAAAATATAGCTTTAACAAAAAATTATTTTAGTTTTATAAAAAAAATTCTATATTGGAACAAATATATTGTAGATTTACAATATAATATTTTCGCTCCATAAGAAATATTTATTGTTCTATAAAAATGAACGAGCTGTACATGCGGCTCTAGTCGGAGAGCACTCTCGCTCCGTCTAGTTGGAGGCGATGATTGCCACCGCGAGCCATACATGACAACCATAGAGCGGTTGTGAGCTTGCAGGTTGCAACCATGAAGGGCCAGCGGGTAGCCGGAGAGCGAGCTGCATAAATTTTCAATTTACCTCCTCGTATATTTTACAGTGGTTGAAAAAAATAAAAGCTGTCCATCAAGCGGAATCCAATGATTTAAAAATAGACGGTACCACGGTACCGGTACCAGATGGTACCAAATAGGTAGATCCAATACCAGAAATGGTGAGACCGATACCAATACTATTTTTTGTTTATTTTATCTATTCAATAATTCAGTTAGAAAAATTAAAATAGAGTGGCACCGTCCGGTACTGGTGGATTTCTTTCCAACCACCGTAAAATGTCTCAAGTTGTACTTTGATATAAGAGTCTTTGTATTAAATTCCTATGTAATGACCCCCTCAATAGAAATTTTAGAGAAAAATAAATGTGTCATTGACCTCTTGTTTTTTTCCATTGTCTTAGGATTTATGCGGTTTTTTACATGGTATCCAAACACATATTTTGTGATTTTCTTGTTATATATTCCAATAGAATTTAGGGTATTCGATTCTGTGTTTGAGAATCCAACATTGCCAAAGAAGGAAGTTTAGCGTTTGAGGCAAAGGCTTATCCAGTGAGTACTCTCTTTTGAGTGAAATGAAATGTGAAGAGCTTTTAAAGTCTTAGAAGTTTGGGAAAAAACATTAAAGATGTATACCACTAATCTCTACCAAATACTCCCTCCGTTTCAATTTATAGGTCGTTTGACTTTTTTGACATCAAGTTTGACCGAGCGTCTTATTTAAAAAATTTCACAATTATCATCTATTTTCATTGTCATTTAGTTTAGCATATAATATACTTTAACTATGAATTGAATTTTTCTATATTTTCACAAATATTTTGAATAAAATAAGTCGGTCAAATTTAGTGTCAAAAAAGTCAAACGACCTATAAATTGAAACGGAGGGAGTATTAAAAATTGGTAGTGCTTCGTGGCCCTTATAATCACTAAAATATATATGACCGTCCATTGCTAAATTACCGTCGCTCTTGTTTTTTAGGCAAAACTAGATGCAAACCACATATATACCACGATCAGTTTAACTATACATTCGGCGGCTTTATTAGTGAAAGTAGAACATCTATGCCTTACAGAGCGTACACCTTATGATAAATAACCCGAGGGACTAAAAAAATTACAATATAGCGACTATATAACGATAGGCAAACGGCAGAGGGTATGCGATCCCAGCTCAAAGTCTTCTTCGGGCCTCTTTTTTTCTCTTTCGATATATACCAAATGGCAGCAGAAACCAAGGGGGATAAGGAGGAAACGAGATTGGTGAGTACAAATGGAATTGTGTCCCGCAAGTGTAAGTAAAAGATGACATGCAGACAAAAAAAAAATGCTTATTTTAGTTGAACATGTGTCTAAGTGAAATTATCATAAAATCCTTAGTATTTACTAGGTGCTTTCCTTTGTACGTATGTATACACAACTTCACGCTCAATCGTGAGATGAAAAACTCGTTGTCACGTTCAATCAACGAAGAGCTATTAAAATGTTCCAAGCAGCCCCACACAGCCGAGGTCGATCCTACGCAAGGGGAAAGTACATCATGTAAGTATAGACCTGAATGACATAAATCTAGTTCCAAGCTTTACTTACGGAAGGAATAGATGACAGTAGTTACAATATTTGATTTTTATCCTATTTTCAATATTAAAATTTAATAAATTGATTGATTTATTTTTAAAATATTATCTCCTAGGATGTGATATTCTATTTTATCCATCTAGATTGAATAAAATCAATGGTCCATAACGTGTTATTTCAGAGTATCGCAGTGATTATCATGTATGTATTATCTAGAGGAAAAAAGCCACCCACGTTATAGGGCCACCTATCACTAGGTCTCTTGGGCGCGCTTCACTACGCGGCAATTGGAATAGCGCTGTTGTGTTACTGTACAATTGGATCTGTTTCTGTCCGTTGAGTCTTTTAATGATTTGTGCATGTAACAAAGGTGGGAGTGGCTGTCAGTTTCAGCGAAAGGAGAAGCCAGGCCGGATCAACCGACCATGCCATGGGCTAGGCTGTCAGGAAGCCCAGCAGTGGCCGTGGGCGTGAATCGACCTTGCACAAATAGAACACAGAGAGAATGGCCAAGCGAAGTGACTTTGAGGAGGCATAGATGGTCAAATGGGTGGCAGGCATGGCCTGGTAGGCATGTTTAGTGAAGTGGGCTGGCACGTCAGCCTACGTTGGGCCGGCCCACAGGCACGCCTAGCCCGGTAGCCGGCCCGCAGACACGCCTAGCCCATCGGACCACTTGAAGCCCAACATGTTTAAATGGTGGAAATAGAAAAAAAAATAGTGTGTAGGGGATTTGAAATAGCAAAGCTGTGCTAGGCAATAGGACTTCATCATGTGTTTCGTGATATTTAGACAATAGCATATTCAATATATATATTATATAAATATGTAAATAAATAAATATACATACAGATTGAAAAAATGAAAAAAAAATAATCGTATCGTGCTAGCACTGTGTGCCTAAGTGGAGGTCCGTCACTAGACATCGGGCCGTACCGGCACGGCACAATAGTGCTGTGCCTAGGCACTATTTAACCATGTCGTGCCTTGTACCACATGTTTAGCCCAATCCATTTGGCCATCCATACTTTGAGGCAGATGGCCACGGTTGAAAAAAAATAAAAAACAAAAAAGATGTGTGGAAATTTCTTAAGGTGCGATGGGATGCCTGCATGATCTACTTTGTCCCGTATTTGAAGAGCTAGGCTTGGTTTGGCCAGGCTGAAGGCATGCAAGGACCTTTTGTTTGGTTGGTTGCATCTGCTCAGCCAGGCTAGAGAAACACTGTTTGGTTGCCTGCACCATAAAACACGAGGAATAAATAAAAAATAATTTTTAAAATTTTATATGGCAAATGTGATCTAGTTTTGTTCATAAAAATGCTAGGAACTTTAAAGCAAAATCGGTTTGGTGATTAGATATCTTAATTAAGAGTTATAGCAAAAAAAAAAACTGAAAAAACTCACCTCGGTTTCCGTGTCCGGTCACACCTTGCGTCTCACGAGCCTGCACGCCGAGAAACGGCCGATTCCTGCATACCGCCGGAGCCAGGCCCGAGGGAGGAATTTGCATGTGCAGGGCCAGGCTCGGTCGCTGCTTCAGGCATCCAAACAAGCGGGCCACGTGAAATACTAGGCCGCAACCCACCACGGGCCCCTATGGCCTACTGTCACATCCATTTGTGAAGCTATGACCGGAACATTACACGATAGCTTGTACACAAGTGATATTATCCTACCTCGTCGCCGAGCGATGTAAAGGACATTTGGTACCATATGGTTTGTAAAAATCCATATTTTTTATGTTTTTTCTTGCTTACAATGTTTGTATTCAGAGATTTTTTTCGCATTAGATAATAATCAACCCCTGATATCTCCTGTTATCAAGGGATGTGATCGGGAGGGATGGATGTATAGCCATACAGTTGTATATATAGTTGCACTTTTTTACTGTAGTTGCAGACACGAGCCCTTGTGGAAAAAGCTACCAACAGCTCCTTGACGTGTACCCGTACCATGGGTATCTCAAGCGGCCCTATAATGTCATTGGGCCGAGCAACTCACCAAGCCCAAAATGGGCTCCCCCAGGACCGGTCGTGCGATCCCATGGGTCGTGCGACCGCTACGACTGCCTACGACCCACGCCCCAATCTGTCGCTCAGGGCCGACCACTAGGTGTGTCACGGGCGCCCCCAAGACCGGTCGCAACTCATCGGTCGCGCGATTCTCCAGTCACCTGAGCTAGGCGAATGATGCTCAGGAAACAACTGATCGTCCGGTAGTAGGGACGGCAATGGGGCAGGTTCGGGGCAGGTTGAAACTCGCGGGTCAGACCCGTCCCGCCCCCGAACCTTGGTGTGGGTGAAATACCAGACCCGCCCCCGAACCCGGCGGGGACCCGGAACCTGATGGGTTCCCCGCGACCCGAAGCTAACAGGAAGTGCAAAACAACAGATGAACAGATCCATGCTTAGAACATACACCATCCAGATCTCACAAACCACGTAATAATGATTACAAGTCCAAACAACCGAAAATCATCATACACCAAGAACCAGGAAAGCAACATTGCAAGTTGCAACAACAGACCAACAGGAGCCGGCATGGATCTGCAGCAGTTGGGGTCTTTGCTCGCAGCTCGCCGATGTGAATGGCAGGTGCTGGTCTTCTGGTTCTGGATCTGCGGGGGTTGGAGTCCTTGGCTCCTTGCTAGCGGCTCGCCGGCGTGGACGTTCTTGGGGGCGCGGACGGCTGGCACACCGACGGCGACCTTGGAGGGGCGACCTGCCGAGTGCGACTGGGGCAGCGGTGGCCGTCAGGATGGGCGATGGCGTCGGTGCATCGAGTCGTGCCGGGAGCAGCGGCTGGGGGTTGACCACTTGGGAGGCGCGGTGGTGCGGTGCGGCGGCTGGCGTTCAGTCGCTGCCGGCGGTGGGCGGCCACCTCGAGAGTCCAGACAGGGGGGACGAAGGAGATGGAGGCAGGCGGGGGCGGCTAGGGAAGGGAGTGGTGGACAATGGAGTGGAGACATTATATACCTAAGGTTATTGTATATGGGCCTTGGGCCTTTGTAATGATTGGAGAGGTGGACTGTATATGTATTTCGGGGCCCATGGGGGAACTCGTGGGTTAAATTTCAAACCCGCCCCGCACCCGCCTATTCTCGGGTCCCCGAACCCGCGGACCCACGGGGGTGATATCAGACCCTTCCTCGCCCTTGCCGGGTCTAAAACCCACGGGGACCAGCCTCAAACCCGCCCCACTGCCATCCTTATCCAGTAGGTGCATTAACGAGGGCCTGCCGCCCTGCACACATGCCTTGCGCTAGTCTATGCGCCTATGGTCTGACAAGCGCCAAACTGCAACACATCTCCTATAATCATATCGCTTTACGGTGGCGTGGAGAGCACCCGTCACATCCCACGTGGGACGTGACAACCTGACATCTCAGAACGGGCACGAATCTACTGAGTCATCCCTGACCGCTCCAAACACAATGGGGATGACGCTGACCGCTACACTGATTGGGGTCAACTATTTGTGCGCATTCCGTGGAGTCATCATGACGGAGGAGAGTCTTGGACAAAGCCTCATGATGCTCCCATGTGGCATGTCTACATCGGTGCTGCCACAACGATGGACGGCAGAGAAGTCTTCAAGTCAAACCCTATGGGTTGTTGCACCCCTTCCTCTCTTTTTTATTCCCTCACATGTAAGCCTCCTCCTCTGGTTATATAAGGAGGGGTAAGGCACCACGCAAAGCAATCCAAAATATTGGCTTTCACATCAGGCAGAGCTCAAACTCCTGGTAGTTCTAGGCACACAATCACGAGAGCTCCACGCTCCATCTTGTAACACCAGGAACTCAAGGAAATACAAGAACAACATGCATAGTGGACGTCCCAAACCACTCTAAATCCTTCTCTCGTCCACTCTTAAGTCTCCGAGGTTTGGCCATTCGAGATGGTAGCCCATAAATCCCCTTAGACCTACAAAAAATCTATTTGTCATGGGTGCAAAACTGTGACAGTTGGTGCGCTAGGTAGGGGGATTTGCATGCTACGATTAGTTCTTTGATGGCTCCAGTCACCAGTAGCAACTCCGGTGTCCCCGGGACTGAACTCACCTTCGACACCCTAGACTTCGTTGTCACAATGGGTGGCAAGCTATGGCTCATCACTAATATTGCACTGCCAACCCCTGCAAGTGTCAATGCGCTGAATGACGTCGGCTAGCCCCTCGTGCTGGCGGATGAGAGAACTATCCCGCGGTGGACCTAATAAGCCCATCCTTGTCGTCTGGACTCCTAAAAGTGGTTGCAGTTTATCAGCTCTCCATGCAAGCAGCGTTTGTGCTAGGCAACTCTGCGGACCACACCGCCAACGCGCACCTAGTGCTCTAGGATCTCGACGTCGATGCCCTTGTCACACGGTTCTAGGTGTACCTCGGACTACTCCCGGCAAACGAGGATGTGAGCTGCATGCTTCACGCTCTCTCCAACGTCTTCACCTGGACCATCGAAAAGCTAAGGAAATTGTATCCTAAGACTTACTACCCTAAGTCCCTTTTCAATTCCAAATGATATTTTGTGTCTTTGCTCCCTAATTGATTGAGCCCGACCAATGACCCACCACAGAGGCAGTCCAAGGTCAGCGTTCTCAAACGAGGTGGTCTAGGCCTAGAAACCCCTGTGGCTAGACCCCCGACCGGCTAGCCCGACCGTTGAGCCACCCCTGTGGTAGTCTAAAGTTAGCTGCCCGACCAAGGTTGCTCATGCCATTTTAGTCGTCTTTCTAGGTTCCTGAGTTGGTCACGGTATATACCTGGTCCTAGCAACCCCTAAAGGCTACTACTCAAAATGCAATCAGACCACAAAACGAATGAAAATGACCTATTTATTAATGCAGCCAACTGGCCCAATTTAATACTTAATGCTATTCACCCGACACGAAAACCTAAACCTAACTATGGCTACTTCATTCGTAGACCATGAGTTGCATTGGCATAGTCCTTCACAGCGATGCCCTTCCGCGGCCTCGGGGAGGGGGAGGTCGCTGACCTCTCGCACCCGCATCCTCAGCGTTGACCGGTGCCCTCCCGCGCCTCCAGCGCCGACCGGTGGCCTCCTTCCCTGATCGCCGATCTCTGTGTCGACTGGCAGTCCTTCCGATGCTGACCGATGGCCTTCTTCCCCGACTGCATGCTTCCCGCGACTACCAACTGGCTCCTTCCCATGCAGACCGGCAGGCTCCTTCCCACCCCGACTGACCGCTTTCTTCCCAGCAACCTCTCGTGCCGACTGCCCTCGAAGTAGCACCAACCAGCGTGTTCCTTCTCATCAACCTCTCACATCGACCAGCGACAGCCCGAGGCACCAGCGCCAATCGACACCTACCCGTGGCCCCGGTGTAGACCGGCGGCCTCATGCGCCTACGTCACCGACCGGCGTCCCACGCCTCCGTCATCGACCGGCGTCCCGTGCCGACCGATGACCCACGCCTCCAACGCTGCTAGTGTCCTCCTTTCGCGATAGCAGCCTCTGTGCCGACCAACGCCCTCTTCCCACATTGATCGGCGCCTACCCATGCCTCCGTCACTGACTGGCAGCCCCACGGCAATGCCGCCAACCAGCATCTCATGGCTCTATCGCCGATTGTCATCTCACGGCTCTGTCACCAACCAAAGCCCCATTGCTCAGCCCGACCAGCACCCTAAGGCCAATGCCCCACGACAACATTGCCAACCGATGGCTCCGTAGCCAATCCGTGCCCCGCGCCGCTTTCGCGGACTGAAGGCCTCCTTCCCCAACCACCAGCCTCCCGCGATGACCAGTGAGCTCCTCCCCGCACCAATCGGTGAGCTCTTTTCCTCACCAACCGACTGCCTTCTTCCCAGTGACCTCTGACTAGGACCACCCGTAGCTTGACGCAGATCGACGCCCTCCTTCTCGGCGACCTCTTTCATCGACCACCAACCGCTCAAGGCCCAGCACTGGCCAATGCTCATCTATGGCCCTGATGTCGACTGGTGTCCTCCCATGCCTACATCACCGACTGGCGGCCCGCGCCTCTAGCGCCGACCGGCGGCCCCTGGCTCCGACACCGACCATCACTCCTCCGGTGCTGATCAACGGCCTCCTTCTCACGTCAACTAACACCCACTTGCGACCTCTCGTGCCAACCGCCTGCTGGCCTCTCTCGCCTCCGGTGCTGACCGATGATGTCCTTCCCTGACTCGCGGTCTCCATGTCGACTGATGGATTCCTTCCCACGTCGAGCGGTTTCACCAACCGCCCATGCCCCGATGACCTCTCACGTCGACCAGTGACCGCTTGAGGCCTAGCGCCGACGGGCGCCTACCTTCCCTGACCACCGACCCCCTCGGTGACGTGAGCCCCTGCCGTCACCTTAGAAATTTATGAGAGTTCTCTCAATTTAAGATATAGCGGGTGCCAATTCCACTTCCCTAAGGTGCAAACCGGCCGTGAAGACCGCCTCGATTCCCACCCAACATGTGTCGCCCTTTGCCACACATTTAATGCTGAACTCGATGACACATTGCATCCCTTCATGTACTCAAGTACCCCTGCACCCTGTATTTTATCTGACCGATCAATACATCCTATTACAGGTCACCCACTCTCCGAAATAGGCCTTGTCGACAATCGAATTTATCAGTTGCTGGTTGCCAATCGACCAATACGACACCACGACTAGACTCACCAAAGTGAGCATTGGCTAGCATGTAACAATAGGACCCTATCACCACCGATAAAAATTGACAACTAGAGTGAGGGGTATGTTGCAAGCAGCCTCGCATTATGGGATGACTAACAGTTCAGGAACATCATTACCGACCAATTGCTCCCACATGCGTCCGAGACCGCTCGATGCTGAAGATAGCTTGTGTTTGATACAAAGTTGAGTAAGGAAGGGTTTTTAATTGAACGCTCTAGTGCGTTAGACACCCGCCAGTCTAGACCATTTGCTAGAGACCCCATACCAGTCGAGTCCCTAGGTTTTGCTCGGATGAACCATTTTGAACTCTATGGATATGACGTTCACACCAGCGATGGTAGGCATCATCATGTCCACCCCCTCTAGGTCTCATGTTACCTAAGGATGGGGTGTATAGTGGGAGGACCTGCCAAAAGCTCAGTCTTGAAAAAAATTGAAGCTAAAATAAACCAACAATAAGTCCTTCTCCCCCCCAAGTCATCGCATGAAGGCCAACTCATTAAAAGCGACACTGTCGGAGCGGGAGTGCTCCTGGTCAGGTGGCGGAGTGCACCTGGCCAAGATCCTAAGTACTGGGAGTAGTTAGGGGGAGCAATCATTGTTAGCTAAGTTGGTGGCGACACGATGGTGGCGAGAGGATTTAGAGTGGTTCGGGCCGCCGGAGCGTAATACCCTACGTCCACTGTGGGTGTGTTCTTGTATTTCGTGGGCTAGTTCGAGCTTGTCTGAGTCTGTCCTTTGTGTTGCGCATGCCTCCCCTTTTATAGCCCAAGGGGGGCATGTACATGGTGGCCGGGCCCCGACAGGTGGTCCCGGCCATTTTCTCTATGCTACAGTTCTATTCTGTGCCTGATGTCCAACGCTTCCATGCTTCGTGCCTGTACCACCGTCGTGACCGGGTATGGCCTGGAGATCCGCCATACCGTCTTGTCGCCCTGATACGGCGCCGCGCCGTCCTGCCTCACGCCGTCCTGTCCCATCGGCTGCTAAACCCGCCGAGAGGCTTCAGAGGCCGAGGGGCAGGGGACGCGCACGCGCGACAGGACAGGGCGCCCGTAGCAGCGTTGTAGAGCCGCTGCCTAGTATTAGGCTGAGCGCGGCCGCCGCGCGTGGCGCGGCCCATGATGAGTACAGCGTACTTGTTTTCTCAATATAGATCCCAGCGTAGCTGGGGAAATCAACTGTAGTGCTCTGTCATTGCCGCCGCACCTTGGTAAGGCGCGCTCCCTTGCCTCGCTGCCGCCGCCTGCCAGCGGCGGCGTCGGCGGGCGACGGGGGCACGCCTGTCTGACAACGGCGGCGGGCAACGGGGGCACGCCTGCCTGACACTCGTAGTGTCAGCGGCATTGGGGCGTGCCAGCCTGACAGCGGCGGTGTCAGCGGCATCGGGCACGCCCACCTGCCCGCAATAAATGCGGCAGGTGGGCGAGGCGCCCGTCTGAAGGCCCCGCCACGCGCCTTGTGGGCATGTGGCAACGCGAGACCTTCCCTTGCCCTGTGGTCACGTGGCGGCCCCGGACCACCGAAGGTGCTGGCTCCGGACCTCCACGTGCTCTGCGGGCACGTGGCGCCCCCGGACCACCGAGGGCGCTAGTTCCGGACCTCCACGCGCTTCTGCACGTGGCGGCCCCGGACCACCGAGGGCGCCGGCTCCGGACCTCCCCGTGCTCTGTGGGCACGAGGCGGCCCCGGGCCACCGAAGGTACGGGCTCCGGGCTCCGGTCCGAGAGGTCCGGACCTCTCCTCGCGTGGCTGGGGGAGGCTCGGTCCTCAAGGAGGTCCGGGGCCTCCCATGCGGGCCGGGTGCGTGGCCCTAGCTTTCCCAAGGAGTGGGCCGGGCCCATCTTGACGCGGCTTTAGGCCCTCCTTGTACTGCAGTAGTTACCTCCCTAGTGATCTTCGTCCAGTGTAAGCGGGTACCCGGTTAGCTGGGTACCGACAGACACCCTTGACCGATTCTAAGGAATCACTTGGGGAATTAGGGGCTGCGTCCACTGGATGGGATGTGCACCAGTTGGACCAAAAAGCAAGCCCTTCTCTGACCCCAGTGGCCGCATGAAGGCTAGCTCACTTAAATGACCCCCTGACTGATTTTAAGGAATCACTCGGGGCTCGAGGGCGGCATCCACCGGACGCGCTGCGCACATCGATCGAAGCAAACAATATTAATCCCTTCTCCGACCCAAGTGGTCGCATGAAAGCTAGCTCCCTTAAAGACCCCAACCAATTACAAGGAATCACTCAGGTCTTGGGAGCTGCATCGACCAGACGCGCTACACGCATTGGTCGAGCCAAAACAATAAGCCTTTCTCTGACCCCAGAGGTCGCATTGAAGGCCAGCTCGCTTAAATGACCCCCCAACCAATTCCAAGGAATCACTCAGCGGCTGCGTCGACCGAACATGCTTCGTGCACCAATCAGACCTAAACAGTAAGCCCTTCTTTGACCCCAGCGGTCTCATGAAGACCAGCTTGCTAGAAGTGACCCTCGGCCGATTCTAAGGAATCACACTGAGGTTGTGTCCAGCGGACGCATTGCACACAGTTGTAGAACCTAAATACTAAGTCCTTCTCCAACCCAAGCAGTCGTATGAAGATCCTTGCATCCATCAGACGTGCCACAACCACAAAAGGCACAAGAGAACCAAAAGTAAAAACTAAACAAAGACCCCCCCAATCGACTCTATGACTCAATTTGTGGATCAGGGGGCTACTGTCATGTACTCGTACTGCGAGTATCCCGAGCAGCCCTATAATGTCATTGGACCGAGCAACTAAAGGCTCCCAAGCACAACATGTGCTCCCCCTAGACCGGTCGTGCGATCGCGTGGGTCGTTCGACCGCTAAGGCTGCCTACGACCCACACCGAATCGGTCGCTCAGGGCTAACTGCTACATCGGTCATGGGCACCCCAAAGACTGATCGCGTGACTCGTTGGTTAGGCGATCCTTCAGTCACTTGAGTCCGGCGAATCGTGCTCGGGAAGTAACCGATTGCCTGACAGGCGCATCAATGAGGGCTTGCCGCCCTGTGCACACGCCTAACGTATTTGAGACCGTCTGTGCGCCTGCCGCTTGACAAGCGCCAAATCACAACATGCCTCCCGTAATCATATCATTTTATAGAGACGTGGAGAGCAACCATTGTTGGCATTCATCATTTACCTAATTCGACCGCCAATTCCTCGGTGAATAAATAGGTATAAGCCAAAGTCTATGCATTATTTACCTTGAACTAACGAATTCCATAAGTTTTTGTGGTTTTCGATGTTTGGTAGGGAGATGCTCAAATTCTGTGCAAAAGAATATCATTTGGAGCAAGTACAAAAGTGGGTACAAAGGGCTTGAGAATGGATTACAAATAACATCATGAGATCAAGTATCTTAAATGCCCTCAAAGACTGCATCGTTATGAAGAGCTCGAGGTGATCAAAATGGGCATATAATTTGCCTCGTTTGGAGTTCGTACAGAAAAGATATCGAAAATACAAAATTAGAGAGCACTGCTGACGCCATGCTGACGTCAGCAGCACCCTCTCCATACACGCGCGGGCGGGAATTGGCCACAACACGACACGTGGTGAGCAGCGATTGGCAGATCTGGTGCACCACCGATCGCTATCCATGGCTGGGCAGCGGAGCTAACTGGGCGCCGCCACGTGGCAGCCTAAGGGGACGCGCGCGCGCCTGCATGACCGACCGGCTCGCCCACTCGCCTGGCCACGCAGCACGCAGGGAGAGGCTGAAGCGTAGTTCGCCCGGCTGCCTGGCCATGTTGAGCCCGCAGAAGGGGTCGGGGCGTGGTCCAAGGCCGGTTCGATGCGGTCCCCCCTGTTCAGGCCGTCCCAACTGCCCAGTTTGGCTGGTTTCCATGGTCTAGTCACCCAAAGCTCCGGTTCTTGACCCAAAGACACTACAATGCCGCGGTTCTCGCTTCTAACGCCCGATTCAGGGACTTAGGATCCGGTTCTTGGCTGGTTCTTTGCGCCTGCACATGGTGAACGAGGTTGCCAGCCTTTCTATGTCGGTTAGAGGGCCAGGTGGTGTGGGGGATAGATATCCCTTGTGTCCTCATCAAGTGTATTCTCTACCTGGACTGTCAGAGGGCCCAATTCAGGAGCCGACCGACTGACTCGGGGCCGAGGTGCAGAGCAACTTGGCGCACAAAACAAAGACTCGACGCGTACAAGAAAGATCTAAGAAAAATCCTAGTAGGAGATGAAACCAATCCTAATAGGACTTCCTTATAACCCAAGTCACGCCGGACTATATAAGGCGGGTTAGGGACCTTTCCCAAGCATCCTCTCTAACCCACAACAGATCTCATAACACACGCCAACTCCCCCACATCATCGCATACCAAATCTCTAGCTAGTCACGTCCTCATTGTAATCTCGAGCTCAGATCAATACAATCAGCCACAAACAGAACGTATGGTATTACGTATCTCGTGGCTTGAACATATATAAATCGTGTGTTTTTGTCTCTTGTCGCGTTACACGCGAACCATCGAGTTACAGTCCATGTCGCCACCCACAAAAGCATCCCGTGGTCTGTCCCGTGGTGCATTGCCGGACTAAAACCCCAACAGTTAGCGCGCCAGGTAGAGGAGACGACATCGACATCAGTCTAGCTCCATGGTTGATCTTCACCGACACATTAAACTGGTTCGCAAGATTCTGAGATCACGACGGGAGCAATCTTCTACGTCAACTTCAAGCTCTAGCCGCAGATCTTCACTTTCGGCTCCATCCCGTCCGTCATCGGCAAATCCGATCTACAGCTTGCGTCTACTCCCGATGGCATCCATGATCAAGATACAAGGTTACCTTCGTCCGTTGCTGCAATCGATCAGTTCATCACCTCGAGATTAGTCAGGCCTGGTACGACAACGATGCAAAAACTCAGCAGCAGGAATCAATGACGCCGTCAACAAAATTCGTCGAGTCAGATGAGTTTCAGCGCTATGCCCTTATCCAATCAGCATATACTGTTTTTCGATTGGCAATTCCTGTTCTTATACGTAAGAGAGAAGACTATGATCAGATCAAAGCAGAGCAAGTCCGGATCAACACAGAATCCGATCACCGTGTCAAGCAAAGAGGCTAGCAGATCAATATCGGTCCACCTGTCCTGTCATGTCGAAGACGCCAGGCTATTCTGTTCAATATCGGTTCATGCTCCAAAGCAAGATCAATCACAAGTACCAGCAGGGCGTGCATGCATCGTCACGTAAATGCTACATCACGTGAAGGCTGATTTAAGTATCCAAAAGAAGCTAGCACGTGCATACTGCCACTAGTCGAATTGACTTGGAGGTCTCCAGAACTGATTACTCAAGGGTCAAGAATTGCTCTGGTTCATGTATACGGACGTATGCAGCAGGCGTCACGTATGGATGCCTCAACTCAATCTGTACTCGAACTCGGACTCAAAACCAGTCAGCAGCGCAGTTGGTCACCACTAACAGCTAAGTCCTTTTTAATATGCATTTAATTATACTAATTTATTTTTTTCTATCCGACCATCTCGCCGGATCATCCCGATATTATTTATATTCGAGTATTTTCTTTGCAAACAATACTATTCAAGTTGTTTCCTGATTATTGTTTCAGAAAAGTATTTTATATCGGCGTAAATATTCGCAACGTGCCGAAGCAGCATATCTGCGCTGTCATTGATCTCTAATTTTCGCCATCTACGGTGAAGGGTAATGAGTCATTAGCTATCTGCAATCTATTGAATTATCTCTTAATTATCCGGCTATTGAATCAATTGAATTATTTCTGAAATATCTGAGTTATTGGATTAATTGGATTTTTTATGGATCACTCGGATTATCTACATTATTTCTAGATCACCGGATTATTCTTGGATCACTCGAACTATGGATATATTCATATTATTTTTGGATCACTCGAGCTATGGATTATTCGTATTACTTCTGGATCACTCGAGTATTGGATCTCTCTGATTATTTTTGGTCACTCAAACCGTGCTTTACGCATTTCACTTTTCTGTCGCATCTCGTGTTTTGCTGAGTTAATTCTTTTCAGTTGCATCTTGTGTTCCGCTGAGTCTATTCTTTTCAGTCGCGTCTCATGTTTCGCCGAGACTAACTCTTTTTGTTGCATCTCGTGTTTCGCCGAGCTAATATTTTCTGTCGCATCTCGTACTTTGATAAGTCTCAGTGTTTTTTGGCAAAATCTGTGCGAGCAACGATAGGGTAACTCTAGACCCTCCGTACGGGGCAATCGGTCTGGTCTACCGGTGTTACATGCCTTCGTGTCCTCATAAAAGGGTGCAATCTAGCCCTCTTTATGGGGCAATCAGACTAGGTCGTAGACCGACAGCTGGTGTTACGTGCCTTCGCGTCCTCATAAAAAGGGTGCAATCTGGCCCTCCTTACGAGGCAATCAGCCTAGGTCATAGACCGACAGCTGGTGTTACATGCCTTCGCATCCTCATTCAAGGGATAACTCTTGCCCTTCGTACGGCGCAGTCGATCTGGCCCACCGACACTCTATGCCTTCGCTATAATCAGAATTCAAACAGAGAGTTCACTTTATGATGTACTATCAACTCGGGAGTTCACTTCGTGATGCATTATCGACATGGGGGGCGCCCCACTGCTTCGTCGACTCGGGGGCTGCGCTGCCGCGCACCTCGCCGACTCACTGCTTCGTCGACTCGGGGGGCTGGGCTGTTGTCCGCCTGGCCGACTCACCGCTTCGTCAATTCGGGGGGCTGGGCTGTTGTCCGCCTCGCCAACTCGCTACTTCGTCGACTCGGGGGCTGGGCTGTTGTCCGCCTCACCGCTTCGTCGACTTGGGGTTGGGCTGTTGTCCGCCTCGCCGACTCGCTACTTCGTCGACTCGGGGACTGGGCTGTTGTCCGCCTCGCCGACTCACCGCTTCATCGACTCGGGGGGTTGGGCTGTTGTTCGCCCTGCCGACTCACCGCTTCGTCGACTCGGGGGCTAGGTTGCCGCCCGCCTCGCCGACTCACTACTTCGTCGACTCGAGAGGCTACGCCACTATACTCGGCGACTCGGGAGGCTACGTCACCATCCCCACTCCACCAAGATCACTTGGAGAAATAAGTTGATTGATCCTCAACCTGATTATGCTAATTAGCTTGAGACTCGGGGGCTGCATAGAGGATACCATAAGAATTTTTTACTCTCAAGACTACAAGACAAGACATTCAGAAAGCGGATTTTTTGATCTTCGAGCTAATTGTTACTCAAGTTAACTCGAAACTCGGGGCTACCCCATGGGATGCACCTAGTCGGCGCAACCATGAAAGGGTGCACCTAGTTAGTGCAACCCATGAATAGTTTAACTCGGAAGGAGTTGCAGATGTTATTGGACCTTCAAGCTGATTGTTTCTCAAGTCAACTTGAAGCTCGGGGGCTTGTGGGGGATAGATATCCCCTGGGTCCTCATGAAGCGTATTCTCTGCATGGGCTGTCAGAGGGCCCAATCCAGGAGCCGATCGACTAACTCGGGGCTAAGGTGCAGAGCAACTTGGCGCACAAAACAAGGACTCGACATGTACAAGGAAGATCTAAGAAGAATCCTAGTAGAAGATGAAACCAATCCTAGTAGGACTAGAACTCCTTGTAACCCAAGCCACGCCGGACTATATAAGGCGGGCTAGGGACCCCTCCCAAGCATTCTCTCTAACCCACAATAGATCTCATAGCACACGCCAACACCCCCGCATCATCGCATACCAAATTTCTAGCTAGTCATGCCCTCATTGTAATCTCGAGTTCAGATCAATACAATCAGCCACAAACAGGACGTAGGGTATTACGCATCTCGCGGTCCGAACCTGTATAAATCGTGTGTTTTTGTCTCTTGTCGCGTTACACGCGAACCATCGAGCTACAGTCCATGTCGCCAAGCCACAAAAGCATCCCGTGGTTTATCCCGTGGTGCATTGCCAGACTAAAACCCCGACAGGTGGTGCCCAAGGAGCAATTTGTGGGAGCTTCCTTCACCTAAAAGGCTCCCACTCCCCACTATAAATAGAGGGGCACACTCTCCTCTCACAAATATACCATTCACCATGTAACTCTTTCTTCCTCTCATGGAGGCTCCCCGAGGGTGGTACCTTCACTTTCGAAATCAGTGTTTAGCTAGGAGCTAGAGAAGGTCTACCGTATCGGAGTCAGTCGAAAGTATTCGGTAATGTCCGGCGCTTATTATTTTATATTACCTTCCTATGTATGACTTGTGAGCATTAAAGTCTTATTTCATTTATCTTCGTCTCTGTTAGTAACTCGATTGGTGTAGTGCATTTTCCTTTTGGTCCACCATATCGAGGCCTGAATTGTGCTAAGCTAGATTTGATTGATCCTTGTTATGTTTGCCGGTGCTACAATTCAATCCTTGACTTAGATGCTAGGCTCTAGTTAGGTCCTCTTCTCTAGCTAAGGATGAACTATTGTTGTTCAAGCTTTGCTTGAACATGTTTGTAGCTTGCCATCCTCTCCACACAGATTTGCTTGGTAGTCCCACTTGGTGATAGCAGGTGTGTGGCTCTGTATCCTAGGCCCATCATTCAGAGGACCGTAGGCATTAGGTAGGCTCTCTTTCGGTGGCCAACTATCTACCCCTGGCTCCTCACGACCGCTAGAATTTCGCTCAACGCAAGTTCATAACTCTGTTGAGATCCTTTTGACCTTTACCACAGATAGTTCTTGTATGCTAGCAGAGATAGAAGACCGTACCATAGTGCTTGACTCATTGTCCTCTTAGCTTTACATGTTTTCTTGCCAACGGTGCTTGATTTGTATCCCATGGTGCTTGGTGTCAATCTTTCCTCGCTATCGGTTGACATGAAAGAGCAGTAATGTCTGGGTGAGCGATAGTATCATATCTCTATCTGAATGCTATGTGGAAATCAATACGATACCTTGGAATACTCTCGGGTGAAAGCTACAGCGGTCTCCGCACGCTTTCAGAGTAAATGTGGACCGAAAGAGCGAACTAGAGGGAGGGGGTGAATAGGTCGACGCCTAAAAACATGCAACCCCAAAACCCTCTCTTCTCCTTTGTGCAAGATTGTGTAGCTAAGGCAAGGTACCAACCCTAGGACACTCAGAGGAAAGCCGCCTAGAAGCACACGAAAACACTCGCTCAAACGCCGATCGAAAACAACAAAAAACGATCCTAAAACAGCCGGTAGAAGCCACCGGACAGTCCTGTGGTGAACCACCGGACGTTCTAGGCCGAGAGTGCTGTTTTGAAGCACCCACCGGATGGTCCTGTGGTGAGCCACCGAACGTTCTATGCCGAGAGTGCTTGTTGAAGCTCCCACCGGACGGTCCTGTGGTGAGCCATCGAATGGTCCTATGGTGAGCTACCGGACGGACCTATGGTGAAGCACCAGACGTTCTAGGGCTGACGAAAACTGCAGGCCGGGAAAACCACAAGAATTGATACAAAACTTGACCAAATGGACTCCAAACTTCACCAAACTTTGTAGAGACCTTGTCTAATCCATGGAGAAGCTTTTCCCAATAGATCAAGGGGTTTGCCCAAGAATTTCTCCACGGATCTAACTTTCCCCGAAGTGAAGTCCAAGTGGCAAGAATGAAAGAGGAGGGGCTGCTCATGGATCAAAATATTGGGTAAGAAAATCACAATCAAAACCACGTCCTTGCAGTCCAAAATACTGGCAAAAGAAAGATCTCGAACTTGGCCAAGCACAAACACCCCAAAAGACCAAGAATCGAAATCAAGAGCCAATCAAGAGAGGGGGAAACAAGTACACACAAGGAGCTGCACGAATTCCATCTATTAATGGCCCAAAGGGGTCTCAAAATCTGGTTACAAGATGGGGATTCGATCACTCAAGCAGCCACCCACTTCCTACCCTCTAAAAGTGGAGACTTGATCATTCAAACCTCGCTAATCTTGTTGCTCTTTGCTTGGTGATGAAAATAGAGCTCTAACCCTAGCTCTAAACAAGTCTAACCAGCCAAGCGAGATGGCTTGATGCTGCCATCTCTTTATTTATACTACACCTCTATTGCCCTAAGGCAGTTTACACTTAACCCCCTATATTACAGACTCATTACACTAAAACGCCTGTAGAGGCTAGAAAAGACCGCAATAACTCGGATGAACGGCCACGATGGAATCCTCGACGTCTTCGGTTTCTCCTCTTTCGCTTGATGTCCTCCACGTGTCCAGTAGCTCATCCCTCGGGGGTAACTCCGGTTTCTAGAATACTGGTAACCTACCCATGGTTTTGTGGATAGCACCACGAAACAGTTTTGGCCCCTGGTTTTGACGCTCAAACTAGGAAACGGTAGATGGGCCTCCAGTCTTGAGTGATTTTACGACTCACGACACCATCCCGCACCCAAGGTCACTCTTATGAGCCGAGCATAACTTGGGCCACAACCCAAGCCACCTACTAGTCCGCGCAGCAGGGATTTTGTCATGCCACGGTAGCACTCGGGCGCCGCCACTAGGTCACTCTTTGGTGGACTTTTCTCTAGGTCACGCTTAGGAGGTGCTCGCTCGTCCTTCAATAAGTCTTTGGTGTTGACAAGCGCTCATCATAGCCAGGACAAAAGACCATACTCGGTACACTTGAATTCTTCAATCTCCACCTTGATGAGTGCCTTGTCAACACCCTCACCAACAACTTGAAATCATAGACAAAGAATAGAAAAGCATAACAAAGAACAACAGAAGAAAGGAAAACAAATAAAATCCACTCAAGTGCTTAAAAACCAAAGAAAGGCAGAAACAAAAGCACTAAAAGTGAACAAAAGCAAAGCCAAAAGATCGCCCCCCTAAGACAAGGGGTAACTGCTCAACGCAGCCAATAAACAAAGCATGACCCCTCAAGAAAGAGGCAGGGCTCAACACAGTCATGCTAGAAGCAAAGGACCAGCTCCTCCAGAAAGAGGCAAAGGCTCAACACAACTGGCCAAAAAAGCATGCTAAAACTCCAACTCCCCCTGCATTTCAGCCCATCTCACAATGCAGCTCTCCCCCTAGAATGATGCACTCTCCCAACTCTCTAAGAGGCTCCCCCTTGGTTGGTGACTTCGCTCTCCCCCTTGTTGACAATGCACACATCAAGTCCCATGAGAAAAATGTAGTGCAAATGCAACTAGGTGTGACAACGAGCTCAAAAGGGATGGAAAGCTAGCAGATACAAGTTCTAGCATACAGAGCATGTGAGGGCAATGGGGCATGCAACAAGCTCAAGAGATCCTATCTACTCAGGTCAAGAGCAAAGCATGATTTTCAAGTTTAGTTCAAAAGAAAGGATCACCAACATGAATAGCATCTAGCAAGATAGGCATGAATAGCAAAATGCTAGCAGTGCATACAAGGTGTGCTAATCCTAACCTGAGCATATCCAACAAGCCATAAGCAATTCAGAGACTTGCAATTTCAGATTTAGCATTTTCATTTCAAGCAAGATCTAAACATGTGCTAGGGGTTATTTGCTTATCATGCCACTTCTTACCAACCAATGCCAAGCCTAGGCCTAGAAAGAATATCAAACGCTTAAGACAAGGTTTTAGTCATTCACAGCTAGGTCCGAGTTCTCACTCAGGTGCAAAAGTGAGCAATCTCAAACCAGGTCAGTGAGACAAAGCAAATCCGCCTGGATCTTTTCATTCTAGCTCAAACAGATACCAATGTATGGCGATTAATTCACAATTCAGATTAGGCAAGGTATCATGAAAGCTTAGGCATCAACTAACAAAGGTAAACAACTAGAACAACCAAGCATGGAAAGATAGCACAAGCATTCAACTTCCTACACATGCTAGGTTGCCAAGTCAAGTGGTGATCAAGTTTATGATTTTCAGGAAAACAAAAGTGACCTCACATAGTATACAATAGATCCAAATGAGCTCTAGCCAACCATGATCAAGCATACTACTGTACATCATAGCACGAGCAAAAACTAGCAAGTCATTCCAATCGAGCTCAAGTGCAAGTGTATACTACAAATGTACAAGATGTAATGCATGAATATGGTACAAAGATGCATAAAGAAGCAAAAGAAAACCAAAGCAAAAGAACCTCGAAACAAAACCTTAAAGCTAACAAAGCTCCCCTGACTAAAAGGGAAAGCAAACCCCTAACTTCCCGCTCAACCAGTTGAAAGTCTCTAGTTCTAGGGGTTTAGTTAGGATGTCAGTCACTTGGTTCTCACTCGCTACATGCACTACATCAATGAGGCCTTTCTCATAGCTATCTCTCAGAAAGTGATACCTCACATCTATGTGTTTGGTTCTAGAATGGAGCACTGGGTTCTTAGCAACAATGATAGCACTAGAACTGTCACACAAGATTGGTATCCTCCCATAGGTTAGGCCATAGTCCTTAAGGGTAGCAAGCATCCAAATAATCTGGGAGCAATAGCTAGCAGTGGCAACGTATTATGCCTCACATGTAGAAAGATCTACACTAGATTGCTTACGAGAAGACCAAGAGACTAAAGACGTACCCAGAAACTGACACGTACCAGAGGTTGATTTACGTTCTAACCGGCACTCAGCAAAGTCAAAATCTGTGAAGCCAAGGAGGGCAAGAGAGGAATCCGTGGAGTACCACAAGCCAAACTCTGGGGTGAATTTTACATACCTTAGGATCCGCTTTATAGCGGTGAGGTGTGATGCCCTTGGAGAAGCCTGAAAATGAGCGCACAGACCTACAACAAACTGTATGTCCGGCCTCGTAGCCATCAGGTATACCAAGGACCCGATCATCCCTCGGTACATCTTCTGATCAACCTTCTCTCCTTCTTCATCCTTATCCATCATGGTAGAGGTACTCATCAGAGTCATCTATGACGATGAATTCGCCATATCAAACTTCCGAAGAAGGTCCCTTGTGTACTTGCTTTGGTGGACGAAGGTGCCCTATGGAGTCTGCCTGATCTGGAGCCCTAGGAAGAACTAAAGTTCCCCCATCATGCTCATCTCGAACTCCTTCCTCATCTGCTCTGAAAACTTGCTCACAAGTGCATGAGAAGAGCCACCAAATATGATATCATCCACATATATCTGAACGATCAAAAAGTCATTGCCATGTTTTAGCAGATGCAGAGTCTTGTCCACACTCCCCATCTCAAAACCCTGGGCAACTAGAAATTTCCTAAGTCTCTCATACCAAGCCCGGGGAGCTTGCTTCAGGCCATACAAAGCCTTCTGCAACTTGAACACTTGATTAGGATACTTGGGATGCTCAAAACCTAGGGGTTGCCTCACATAGACCTCTTCCTGTATATACCAATGCACTCTTCACATCCATTTGGTACAGCTTGAACCCTTTCGAAGCTGCCGAAGCTAAAAGAATGCGAATGGCTTCCAATCTGGCTACAGGAGCAAAAGTCTTTTCATAATATATCCTCTCTTTCTGGCAAAAACCATGAGCAACTAGCCTAGCCTTGTTTCTCACCACAACTTCATCCTCTCTCTACTTGTTCTTAAACACCCACTTGGTACCTATAGGATTGTAGTGTGGTGGAGGCTCGACTAAAACCCAAACTTGGTTCCTCTCAAAATTTTCTAGCTCCTCATACATGGCATTGACCCAATTTAGATCAGACATAGCGTGTCCAACATCATGGGGCTCGAAAGAAGCAACAAATACAGAGTGTGCAAAGACAGCAAGAGAAGTGGACCTGTATCTTGTAACTCTCTCATGTAGTCCACCAACGATGTTCGTCGAAGGGTGATCCCGCTGGACCATCTGAGACGGCTATGGCTCTCGGAGGTCACCTCCCCTGCGTCCTCAGCGGGTCCTGCTGCATGTACTGGTAATCTTGTGGAGGTAGCTCCCAAGTAGTCAAAGGAGAAGGTACTGGAGCTCCCTTCTCGTCCTCTGAAAGCGAAGCAGCAGGTTTTCGAGCTGCAGCAGGTGCAGTATCACCAGAAACACCTTCATCGTCTTCCTCATATTTTTCAAAGATAGTCGGACCTAACTCAGCATCACCTACCAGCTCAAAGCCAGGGGTTGTGCAAGGCATAGTTTTATCGAAAGTATCTTCACAAGTCTCAATAATCCTATTGGAGTCCAAGAGCCAAACGCGGTATGCACACGAATGTGTGGCATAGCTAAGAAAAACTCCATCAGAACTGCGAGGTTCGAATTTGTCCAAGTTCCCCTGCTTGAGCACAAAGCACCTATAGCCAAACACCCGTAGGTGGCTCACTTTTGGCTGCTGCCCAAACCACAACTCATACGAGGTCTTATGAAGAATAGCTCAGAGAAAAATGCAGCAATGGGAACACGTTATGTCGCCGAAGGCTTCCCGTGTGCACCACTGGGCCAATTTTGGCCCACGTTCCCATCAGCCCAACGTCCCTTATCTGTTTTTTCTTCATTCATGTTGATTCGGTTGCGGTGGTTGTGGAAGATCGTGGACGATTTTCTTTTCATCCAATCTTTCCTTTTTGTACGGTTACATTTCTTCTCTCTGCACTCTATCTTCGTTTTCTTCTTGTTCTTCGTTTCTATTCTTGCATGTGTTCCATTTTCTATTTTTCTTGTCTTATCTTTTTCCTTTCTTCTTTTTCCTTATGTTGTTTATTCTTCAGTTTGATTTCTTTTTTATGTTTGTTTTTATGTGTTTGTCTTTTTATTTTTCATGTTTCATTCTCCTTTATTTCGTTCTAGGTTATAATATAATATGAGTGTTATAATATCTTAACATATTTGGTCAAGTCAACATATTTTAATTTTCAATATTTTCTTTGTGATAGTGAAATAGTTTTATTTTAATCTATTTCCAAAAAAATATTTGTATAGATTATATATTTGTTCTATGTTCACAATATATTTGTTCTTGGTGTATAAAATTTGTCAAATTAATTTGTATGATTTGTTCTACGTGTACAAGTTTTTGTCGTTTTAGTTAATTTAATCTATCCTATGAGTTGATACAATTTGTTCCATGTGTACACATGTTTGTTCCATGGATTAATGTAAGTTGATCTAATTGTTCTTCAAGTTTATCTATTTTGTTCTATACATATAAATGCTTGTTCGATGAGTTCATGTAATATGTCATGTCTTTTGCGTGTCTAAATATTTGTTCTGTGGGCTATATAATTAGTTCAAGGTGTATATATCTTTGTTTATCAATGTGTATCCATTGCTCAATGTCATTAGCTTAGAATAGTTTCTCATGAAGCCAGAAATTTTTTCAAGCAACACGCCGTGCTATTTATGTCTAGCATTCCGAGAAAAAAACAGTGCAACAAAAACCTCCTGAGGAGGGTACACTGATAACGTGTGATACTTGCTGTGGACTATGCAATGTAAGTATTATCTTTTTGATTTATTCACTTCATTTTTATTTTCTCCCTATTAATTTATCCTTATTAATGGTACGATGGTCCTCTTAATTTCCATATATAGCTCACAATAATTTATTATGAACATGAAACCACTTATTATTCACATTCATATATTTTAATTTGCATATAGAACAAATTATTATGGCCACAGAACAATTTATTATACAAGTAAAAAATTCATTAATAGTATAAAACGATTTATTTTACGTGTAGACTGATTTATTATGCATGTAGAATAATTTATCATGCACGTAGAATAAATTATTGCTCGTCTACAATAATTTATTTTGTGCACATAACATTTTATCATTAGTGTAGAGCACTTCATTATGCATATGGAATGATTCATTAACAGTGTAGAGCAATTTATTTTGCACACTTGACAATTTTTTATAGGCCAACAAATTATTTTACATGTTGAACGAAGCGTTATTCATATGGAATAATGAACTGTTAGGTAGTTTGGCTAACTCCCTAGGTTGAAATAATACAGTATTGCCATTGGTTGTCTATTCTCGCGGTCTGGCTGGGCCAAAATAGTGCATAAAGTAGGTGCTAGTCTGGCTAGATTTGAACGCCAAATTTGACCATTTTCGGCTGGCCTGAGGCTATGCAGAATCTTCTGAGCACAGAAATCAAAATGATTTGTAACTCATTGTTTTGTTAATATCTCTTATTTAAAATATCTAATTAACAAACCGATTTTACATTTGTGGTCATGGCACTTTTACGGTAAAAAATAGACTAGACTTGCCATATAAATTTTGACATATTTAATTTAAATACATATTATACTAGACAAAAAATAGGCAACCAAACAAACTCCAAACCAGTACATGTGGCCTGACCATCAGAACCAAACAAACACCTCTTGCATTGTTGCAGGCTGGCTATATGTAGCTTGGTTTAAAATCTAGGCCGATTACACCTCACCAAGCTACCAAACAAACCATAAATTATTATGTGAATAGAATCATTCATTTTGTTTAGATCATGTACGGTGGAGTATTTTTGCATACACAATAATATATTTTGTTCAAATCAGTTGAAATAGGATAGACATAAGGAACTGGTGGACCAAATTAGCTGAACTCGTTCATATCTGGCCCAATATGAGAAAAGGGCGGGGAAGTGCTCGAGCGACGCAACGACAAAAAAAAAAAAAAACCGTCCCCGGAGAGTAGAGCAAATATTATAAAGCTTATATCAGCAAACATTAGCAAGCTAAATGTTGCTATATCAAATCTGTATTGAGTTTGAAGAAAGAGAAAGAAGAAATAATGAGAGTGGACTAATAACTCACAAACAGGCGCTAATTGAAGCACAAGCTTTAAGACACCTTGAGAAAAGAATATATACACCAAATATTAATTGTAAGTATTAATGCCAATACTAAACTATTAAATGCGTGGGTTTTAGTTGGCATGAGTATAGCCTGCTGGTGGCTATCTTATTAGCCTAGTAGGAGAGGAGCAAGATAAAACGAGAAATTAATTACCACCGGCTAACTTAAACGGGGAATTTCCGTATCCGTAGGTTTCCAACCCCTGATTCAAATACGGGCGCCGGGAAACGGATCTCCACCTCCTGTTCGTTTCCCCCATCAAACGGTGGGTCCGCCGTACTTGGAGGCAGGCCGGAATCGCGAGCCGCGTCGCCTTTGCCGCGCCCCCCAAACCCCAAGGCGCGCCATGCAGGGCGGCGGCGCCGGCCTCCGGTGGAAGGACGAGCTGGACCCCAAACTTCGCCTAAGCGTGGTCCAACGCATGTACGCCGTAGCCTACTCCTCCCCCCCTCCCCCCTCTCTCTCTCTCCTAAATTCGCAATCATCCGGATGACGGATTGACGGGTATGGCGGTTGTTGGTTTTGGCGGGGATCAGTTGATTGTTTCTATGCGCTCATATTGTTCGCCCAAGAGATGCTTGCGTAGGCACTGCGTGGGGCCGGATTCAGGGAGATGTCATGCTTCTTTGTTTTCTTTTGGGGGAGAAAACCACACCAAGCTGTGTTCTACATGTAACATTTATACATGCTGCCTCGGCGTATGTCTGACAAGCCTTTCGTTTCTTCTTCTTTCTTTCTGTGTTTAGAGCGCCAATGCTGGCTGAATTCCGAGAAACTCCCGAGCAACTCCACCAACTTGCAGCCAATTTCGAGCAGGACATATTTAATGACGCCCAATCTAAGGTGTGTGTGTTACTACTTGTTCTTGATCCTGGCTTCCACCAATACAATCCAGTACCACGGGCACAATGTGTGTGCTTTATTGGGTTTCAGATCTTGGGGGCAGTTTCATGCACTCGTCCATTATATATTTGGTTCTGTTAGACTTACTTCATGCCCGATCTGGTGCAAGTAAGAAATTCTAGGCAGCTGTGAGTTTTGTATAACCTGTAATCTTGTTTTGCATATAATCTGTAATCTTGTTTTGCCCTGTGCATTTGTTTGATCGACTCGTCCTCACGTGCTCCTGGCCTAACTTATTGTTTGGGCTTCTCAGATTGACTACTTGAGGAGGGTATCTAACAGGGTCATCATATACCACAAACTAATAAACCTGCGGGCTGATGCAGACCGTCAGCAACAGCAGATGCAGATGCAGATGGTGCACCAGATGCAGGTGGCCGACACGGTACAAGCTATCCATGGGGTCAATTACCCGTTCGCAGCAGCCCCTCAGGGAGTGCCGACGATGGCTAGTCCCTCATGGCCACCTTATCTGTCACCGAATCAGCATATGGCTTGCCCTTCTTCTGAATCAAACTTGTGGACTGATGTTCACCAAGGACCACCTCCTGATATGATGCATATGTTCTATCAGACTATGAACTCTCATCCTGCCACAGTTGCTCCAGTGGTACCAAACGCCCACTCCAGTGAACAGATCATGCACTCAGTATATATGCAGTGTCACAACCAACGCCTAGCCATGCAACTGCAGCCGCCCACAAACGTCGTACGAGGCCACCTGGCAAGTAGGGCAGCACAGCTGCAGGGACAACCAATTGCACGATCAAATGGGCACCAGGATCACTTACTCGACCATAATATCTGTGCCAATACACAGCACCTGCATCCTACAGCACACCGGCAACGTTTTGGGATCACCCAACAACAACTTGGAGCTAATGTGGTGAACACGAACAACAGTTATTCTAGTGGATTTTGTGACAATCAGCTGAATCCCGGGTGGGATTATGGTTTACAATCACCGTTGAAGGCATGTGAACAGGTGGCCATTGAGAGGCAGACCAACATGGAGTGTCAACCGATGCCTCCACCTCAGAAGCAGATTACTGCCAATCAGCAAAGCAATGTGCACTGTCCGAGTCCACAAAATCCAGGTTTGTCCATTGACATTTGCTTTGTAAAAAACGATGAATTGTCCATGTCATGGTACTTTGACAATGCCGGGTTTCCTTTACGACCTCTTGCTCAACGCCCGTATCTGATTTATATTTTCAGCAAGGATGGCAAGTGCTGGAGAAGTGGATTGGAGGGAGGAAATGCTTCAGGAGGTGAGTTGCAGATTCAGACATTCAGTGCATAATTAAGCACCCCAAGCTGAATCACATTGATGAAGAGCTGTTCATCAGATTCATAATGCTACATTTAATTTTGGAGTTCTCCAATAATTTAATATCGAGGCGATTTTTCCTCTTAATTGCAGATCAAGACATTGAAGGATGCCTACTTCTCAGAGCTCATGGAAATCAACCAGAACTATGTTGTTCCAAAAGTAACTGAGGTATATGTTCTTTTCATTTCCTTTTGGTATCAATGTATCATGTTCTTCATGTCGTAATTTTTCGTCCACTTATATTGCTACATATATCCATCTCTTACATTCGTATACCATCGCTATACAGGAACAACTGAAGTCATTACCCTCAGAGAAAGCAGATCAATACAGGCGCGTGTTACAGTACAAAAGTTGTGTCAGTGATGTACTGAATTTCTTACAGCTCGAGAAAAGCCTTGAGACCTATAGAGGGGAGCTCCCCAAGTATCAGAAAACCATTCAACATCTACTTAGTTGCTACAGGGAAAGGAAAGCTTGTAATCAAGAGATGAATACAGGACAGGAGTCGAAGAGTTGTCCAAGAAAACCTCCACCTCAAGCCATCAATTCAATTGCTGATACTGCCCAATTCACTGGTGGCATAAGGTTGGTAAAAACTCATATAAATCCCTAATAAGAGTTCACTGGTGACATATTCTAAATTAATAACGTCACTTAATGGTCCGTGCCTGCTCAAATCCGCCCTTCTATCTACCGTGAAACTATTACAAATGATGTCACATTGCGTAATAAAAACAAATGATGTCACAGGAGACTGCCACACCACCATTTTGTTTTTTCCGAATGGGATGGTAAAATATTTGCTGTTACAAATTTATATCCAGTGAAGAAAAATATACCTAAAGTAACTGATCGATAATTCGTAGGATCTAGAACCTTTCACTGAATAGATGATGAAACAATGCCTCCTATGTCAAACATACACCTACTTATTTAATATGATTGGTATAGGGATTTGGTGATGTTGCAGATTATATAAATTTACATACTTCCTACATAGATATATAAAGAGGTAGAATTTCCATGTAGTGTGCGGGTTCAATGCTTGTTCTCCAGAAGACAGCTGTGTGTAATGCCTTTCTGTAACCTTATTCTGCAGTAACCAGGAAAAACTGCCACCAGATGAAAGCATTGGCCAAATGAGTCAAGACACTGTTAGAACACCATCCCCTGGACAGAAAACCCATCTCAACCACTTGCAAGAAGTAACAAGCCCTTGTTTCTCTAACAAATCGCCAGGAGCGTTGCAGTCTTTGCAAACCAATACCGTTGAGTTATTCTGCATGCTGTCACCAATTGCGGAGTTAGGGTCTGCTTCACCCAGTGCCATACTAAATTCAACATCACAATCACCCATTTCCAAGTCAGGGGTTGTAGCAGCTGCTTCACCCAGTGTGTCAGTAAAGTCCGCATTGACATCGACCCTTGACCATGAGAATTCAGGGTTTGGAGCAGCTGCCTCACCCTGTGAATCAGTGAAGTCTGTGTCTTCAGCTATAGCCAAGTCAGAGAATGTACCAGTCGCTTCACCATCTGACAGGTTCTTCCTTCTTGCTGCACAATAATGCAGCAGAAAATGGCTGCAGCCAGGCCAGCCTGACTAAACTATCAACCCCGGCACCACAATGTCAGACACAGACACCAGCTGATCAAGCAGAGGATCAGGAGCGTGGTAGAGCTAAAACACTGGTGGCCAAGAAGCCTATCGACCGCCTGATTGCTGCAGTGAGCCTTGAATATTGCTCATCTCCAGTTCTCCACAACAATTTGTTCTCTGTTAACTATTGTACATGCAATTTTATGCCTTGTCTTTCAGATGCGTTCTTCATCACCAGCGATGCTTCAAAGCATAGACATTTGATGAAGTCAGCACTCAGTGATATGGATTCAGTACCATTAATAAGGATTGGATCGAAGTGTGCCTATAATGTTAGATCGCTAGGCAGCACGGATGGCAGCCTATACCGTCATCTTAAGAGGCAGAAAACACAGGTAACACTACAGCAAAGTCACAAATTTTCCCTTGAATTGGCGATCCAGTCCTATATGTTCTCTTACAGTCAGATTCTATGTGTTCTTTTTGTTTCAGAATGCCAAGGATGCTCTGCTGGATGAGATTGCTGCTACCAACAGCATACTAATTGATACCTTGATAAGCGTTACCAGCGACGATAGGGCACATGGGACCGCCTCGTGCAACGGCTTGACCCTGGTCAAACTCTCATACACTGGAGTGTCCCTTTCACCCGGCCTTAAATCACATTTTGCAACATCAGGTTTTCAGCCTCTCGTGGTGCCCACGACACTGTTGATCCCTGCCGATTATCCGAAAAGCTCTCCAGTGATCATGGACAATGAAGGAGATGCTCAGCTAAGGTGAGTTCCTGTGTGCTCGTGCCTGTCTACCACAGTACCACTGCTCCCCGCTATCATAGCCTGTCTCTCAGAGTTGAGGCCGTTGATGCGTATCATAACCGTGTTGCATGTGGCTGTGGGTCACCGGCCTGCAGGACAAAGCTCAACTGCATCTCAGTGGCGGTGGATGAGGCATTCCGGCTCGCCCTCAGATATCTCAAGGAGCCCAGGTCATTGAATGAAACGGCAAGGGCGTGGGACTCCTGCGTCCGGCGCACAATCAAGGAGTATGTCTCCCGGCTGGGCGGAGCGACGCTGACCTCGAACCTCAGCCGGTGTGTGGGTCTGGTCGGCGAATGGACGAACGTAGAATGCACGCGGCATTATTAACTATGATTAGCACAATACCACGATGTAATGTAGCATTAGTCTCAATGTCAGTCTGCTATCAACTATTAGTATAAACAATATATGTGTTGTCAGCGGCCAATGTACAGTATAATTGATAACTCCCCGTCAATGCAAATAGAAAGCAAGGTTTTTCTAATCCGGTGTGATGACCTAGAACCCCAAAAAAAAAAAGATTTGCTACCTGTGTATACGAGTGTGTACCTTGTACTGGGATATCGCACCGGTGGCTTAGGTTGTGCGTCACCTTGTCTATTGCTCGCGAGCATATGGCCAAAGCCATTGTCAGTGCAAAGTTTGATGGAGTTTGTTCCGAAGACTGAGTTCATATTTATTTTTAGACAAGATTGAAGGAGGTTAAACCAGAAATGATGCAATGTGCTCTGAACACATCAATTCATTACCAACAAGGATTTGTAGACCCCACTTCTGAGGTAGTGTTTTAGTTCCTCATGTGTGCTTTTGTTAGTAATGCTGTGATCTTCACTTTATTTTAGGGCAATCTTGTAATTCCATAGCACTTCGGTCAATGTAATATCTCTAAGGCATGCACGAGTACTGCCCAAAATTAGGAAAAAGAAAGAAAAAGATAGTTTGACCGTAGATGCTGCAACTATTTTGTCACTTGGCGTGACAAAGGCTCAGCGAGGCTTGGTTGTGGCTGTGCCTTTATTCGATGATACATACATGGGAAATTGGTTACTTGTCGTGTCTCCTACTTTGTATGTCTGCTCGGTACGTGTGAGTTGGAACCGAGGATGCTGGTGAGGGGAGGGTGCTTAGGGGACGATGATGCCCCATGCATGCTTAGTGAACTCCCTCCTCATATGCGAGCTCCTAGGGGTGTAAATGGTATGGATATTATCCGTCCGTATTCGAGTTCCGATCCGTTTAGAAGGGTTAACATCCGATCCGTATTCGAATCCAGACATTTAGTATTCGATCCGTATCCGTATCCGATTATTCAAAGTTGGATAAATATGACGTGGATAACCATTCAAGACTTATCCGACACATTTGGTCAATATCCGAATCCGAAGAAAAAATATGAAAACAAATACGATATCCGTCCGTATTCGATCCGATTACACCCTTACAAGCTCCTCATATGTTGGGTAGAAAGTGCGTATATACAACATATGCTGATAATAACGCTAGCCACATAAGGATTGATTTTCTTAAGTGACATCAACAATAGCTATCTTGACAGTTGTTGACCTCCTTCACAAGCAAGTGGGTTCTCCACACCTCACCTCCCTCACAAGCAAATGGGTTCTCCACACCTCACCTCCTTCACAAGCTAGTGGGTTCTCCACACCTCTCCTAGATGCTCTTTATACAACTTTTCATATAGGATGAGTTTCGGTCAAAATGGCAAAGGCCGCCCTTTCTGTCACAATTAAGGTAGCGACCAATCCACACTCTTAGAGGGAAAGTAAGACGGAGGATGTTAGGGGTCATCTAGGTGGGTTAGTGTACTCCATCCACCCACCCCTCGTGGCTTTATTTATATGTTACTATGTTAGTGGGCCTGTTCTAAGCCAAATGTTACAGTAATCAATGTTTCAAAGCTAGGGGAACAGCAAGCAGCACATGTCATCATGATGCGGATCCCACGGAATCTTCAAGCTAAAAAATGTTATACTATTTTGTAATTTCATAGCACTTCACTCGGTGCAATATCTCTAAGACAGAAACAAGAACCGCTCAAAACTAAGAAAAAGTAAAGAAAAAAGATAGTTTGACCGGAGATACCCCAACTGTTTTGTCACTTCCGTTGCGCGCCACCAGCATGAAAAAGTCTTAGCAAGGCTTGGTTATGGGTCTACTTTATTCAATGATGCATACATGGCAAATCCTGTACTTGTTGCATCCCTTAATTTTTATGTCTGCTTGGTACGCATGAGTTGGAACCGAGGATGCGAGCGGGGGAGGATGCTTAGGGGAAGATGATGCCCCATGTTTGGTGAACTCCCTACTCATATGCAAGCTAGAAAGCATGTATATACAACATATGTCGGTTAATAAACGCTAGCCATGTAATTCCTTTTAGTATAAGGATTCCTTGTCTTAAGTGACATCAACAATAACTGTTTTATAGTCTTGGATCTCCCTTACAAGCGAGTGGGTTCTCACACCTCTCCTCCCTCACAAGCGAGTGGATTCGCCACACCTCTCCTCCCTGACAAGCGAGTGAGTTCTCCACACCACTCCTCCCCTCATAAGCAAGTGGGTTCTCCACACCTCTCCTAGATGCTCTTTATACCACTTTTCTTCTAGGATGAGTTTCAGTCAAAATGAGTCACATTTTCTGTCTCAATTAAGGTGACGGACACTCCACGCTTTGGAGGGAGAGTATACGTAAGATGAAGGCTATTAGGAGAAATTTGGGTGGACTGGTGTACCCCATCCACCCACCCCTCGTGGCTTTATTTATATGTTAGTGGGCCTATTCTTGGCCAAATGTTATAATAATCAATGTTTCTTCCCTGGTCGAATAGCAAGCGGTACATGCCATCATGACACGGACCCCACAGAATCTTCAAGCTAAAAGATGTTATACTGGCTAAACAGTAAG
Source organism: Paspalum vaginatum (assembly GCA_030272315.1). Classification (NCBI taxonomy): domain Eukaryota; kingdom Viridiplantae; phylum Streptophyta; class Magnoliopsida; order Poales; family Poaceae; genus Paspalum; species Paspalum vaginatum. The sequence continues at coordinate 41,469,435 of CM059017.1, read as the reverse complement.
TCCAATCCAAATTATGATTCCGTCATAGTATGGGTAGTAAGAAGATCTTCAAAACAAGACCAATTGAATATATTTCAAAAAATTAAAAATTATTATTATATTGACAAAACATCTATACGTAAAAGCAATGTTCGACGTGTACTAAATAAACATTCTAGCTTCACTAGCATAATATTCTACTTTAAAAAATATTTTAGATTCAGAATACCACTTCAGGAAAACCGAACATTTTCGTGGGCCAAAAATATTTTCTTCGGCTAGAACCGAGGCTCACGAAAACATACTAATTTTCGTCAGTCAGAATTAGCCCACGAAAACTGGATTAGGTTTCATCGGCTACAACCAAAGCCCACGAAAACAATCTCTAGTTTTCGTCAGCCATAGAGCAGCCCACGAAAGCAGGCCAGTGTAGGGTTTTATGCCCTTCGGCAAAAGGCCCACCCACACCCACCCAAGCAAATAGTCTGTGCCGCATCCCTCCCATGCTTGCTGCCCCGCACCGCACACCCGCACCCCCGCCGCCTGCCACGAGTGCCCCAGCCATCGCTCGTCGCCGCCTGGCACCATTTGCGCCCGGCCGCCGGAGGCGCGCGGCGGTGGGGAGGCGAGGAGGTGGGTGGATATGGTTCCGGCAGAGAGGGAGAGGCACACCGGCGGGGAGGGAGGAGAAGGCACGCCAGCCGGTGGGGAGGGAGAGGACGCCAAAAGGAAGGGGCGGAGGAAAGCAGGAGGAGGAAGGGGAGGAGGCGAGCGGCAGGCAGCACATCTCATCCCCCGCGCATCCCTGCCGCCACGCTCCTCCCTCCCTGCCACTGTGACTGGACCGTGGAGCGCCGCCACCACTAGGTCATGCCCTGCTCGCCCGCTCCGAACGCCTTGTAGGTGCCATCCGCGCAACTTGGCCTACCTTGTACCACTACGTGAGCTGCCCTCTGGCGATGAACATCTGCCAGCTATGCCGACCCTTCTCTTACCTTCTTTTATGAAAAATCCGACACTCCAATCCCTAATCCCCTAATGTATGCTGTTTATATTAGGATATGGCCACTCGCAGATCTAGAGAGAGATGGGCGATGAGAAGGCTTTCTTGGTGTGATTTTGCAGAAGGCATTAGCAACCCATATGGTGGGCAGCGGCAACGGCATCCAAACTACATCACAAACCAGCAAGGCAGCGACTCAGCTTGGTGAGTTCCCTTCCTCTGCTTGACTTCTTTTGCTTGATTTTCCTTGTTCCCCTTGGCCCCTACTGATTTGGTGATTTTCCCCAGCTTCTTGTAGATGGCTAGGCTTGGTTCTGCTAGCACTGGCGTAGCGTGAAGTAACATCAAGGGGGGGCCAACTGTACAGTGCAATGTGTGCAAGCATGAGTCAAATCATGTGATGGGACGGTAACCTACTGTAATCTACATCTGTGCATGCATTTGGACGGAGAGAGAGGCATGAATGCATGGTTTTGCTGCTGTCGATCCAATCTAGCATGAGACGGATGATGGGATCCTTCAAAAAATTTCCGGAAGAAGCAGGGGCTGGTGTCCCGTTTTGCCTCTACGACGCTACGCCACTGTCTGCTAGGGCAAGTGCTCGAGCAGGTGCTAGTGGTAGTACTAGTGCAAGTTTAGCTTCTGCTTCAAAGTCTACAATCATGTCCCGCTGTTCGAATTGGATGCTGGAAGGGCACTCGGTTTGGGAAACTACTAGATTACAGTCAATTAGATCTCCTGTGACTGAAAGCTTAAAAAGGTGATGTGCTTGCATACTTGAAACTTTCATTAATCCATTGTACTGAAAGCTGAAAAAAGTGATGTGCTTGCATACTTGAATCCTCCATTAATCCATTGTCTGCACTATACTATATTGCGTTAAGACTTAGACTTACACATTCTTATTTGTTTTTTTGGCTGTAAGACTGGACTTGGTGGATGGAAATTTTGTGAATTATAAATGCAGATGCTTCATGCTTGGCTTATACTGATATAGGCTAACTTTTGGTTACCGCTCATATGGATACACGCCGACACCATTCCTAGAGCCTGTTTCTTGCATAGCTTAGCCATTCCAATATTACATTTAAGTCTTCTACCTCTCAATTGATCTGATAGGCCTGCTGCCTGCCAAAAAATGTTTCCTTCTTAGGCAAATGTATGTTTGAATAATTACTTCATTAAAGAGAAATATCTGCGATGCATCAAAATGAATAAGGAACTAGCTGTACATAACTATATTGTTCTTCCCAGCAGGAAATTGTAAATTAAAGAGATTGAGTAAACCTTTTTGGGGTTGTTTAGTAAGTAAAATTTGTAAGAATCGTTTGCCCCTATCCATGGTACAAATAATGGCTAATGATTGCTTACTAAACATGTACTGTACTAATGAACTAAATCTATAAGAGTTAAGCATAGTTGTGTAATCCATAGCTGGAAGTTCTATCGTGCTTCTTGCTGAGTTGCTTTTAGTCTTATACATGCACCAGTGTGCCGATGAAATCTGATATCTACTGTTTCTTTAATGTTCTCTCTGAGTTCAAGTGCCTAATTGTATAGTAGTTTTCCTTTTTAATTAATTTTCTCATGCAATTTGCTTGAAACAGTGATCCATACAATCGAACTCACACCTCCGTAGGCAAGTAGTTATTGGGCTAGCATATAGCATATTTAGTACTTGAGAGCGTGCAATTTGCATGGAAAGAAAGAAAGAAAGAAAGACATACCAAATACTAGGACAATTGCTTCCTGTCTATTAAATTTGGCATTCCTTCAAAGCTTGGTACCGATATATGATCTGTATGATTTATTGCCTTGCAATGCATAATTGTCTAAATTAGCAAAATTCATGTTGCTTGTCTATGCTGCGTTCATATTTTCTTGGAATTTTGCTACAGGTCAAATAGGAAGTGGTGCCTGTGTACAGTCGGGAACAGATTGACAAAGCACTTGCTATTATTGAAGTACAATGTTTTTCATAAACTGATCCATTGTCCATGATGTCTTACTATTTTTGTATATGATTGTAAGAATGAGAGACAGTTAAGCTACCCTTTATATGAATGTTTTATGTAATTTTTTTTACAAAAAGATAATTTCCGTCGGCCTCCTTAAAGCTCATGAAAATTGTCATGTAGTTTTCGTCGGCTGGGTACTAGGCCGACGAAAATTAGTGTTTTTTTTTTCCGTCGGCCCAATAATCGACGAAATGTGTGGTCGAAACCCTGGCCTGCCAACAATTTTTGTTGGCTAGTTTTGGCCGACGAAAACCACTCTGCCAACTTCAGGCTGCGGCAGTCGCGGTACAAGTGCCTCAGTACCCGGGTAGACAGGGCAAGGCTTGTCCAGCAACTCCTCGATCATCTGCCGGGGACGCTTGCCCTGTTAGCCGACGATGTTGAAGGTGTTGTCATTGGTCCACTTCCATGGCCGCTTGAAGTTGTTGTTGTCTCAGCGCTTGTGCGCGGCGGTCGTCTCGTCGTAAGTCACATCGTTCGTCGTTGTCGAGTCGTGCATCGATGACTTTTTGTTGTGGTTCAGGATGTCGTATGTCTCCTCCCGCCCATTGGCATACTTGTTGGCTATTTCGAACAAGGCTTCCACACGGGTGGTTGGCTTTATTGTGAGCTTATCGAGTAGCTTTTCATCCAATAGTCCCTCCTTGAAGGAATTGATGATGGTGTGGTCGGGGATGTCAGTGACTTAATTCTTCAGCTCGGTGAAGTGCCTGATGTAGTCTTTCAAGGACTTACTGTGCCTTTTCCACAGCAAGGCCAGGTCACGCTCCATGGTAGGCTTGTGGTAGGTTCCGCAGAAGTTGGTGATGAACTTCTCACAGAAGAGATCGTAGGTCCAGATGGAGTGGGAAGGGAGATTCTGGAGCCACCGAAGTGCCTGCGATCCTAGCATGATTGAAACATATGCCAGCATCATGTTAGTGGTGCTTTGTGCGGCCCGAACGCCGAGTGCATAGAGCCTGACCCGCTCGTCCGGGTTGTCCTTGGGGATTGTACTTCTCAACATTGATCAGCTTGAAGTAGGAAGGCCACTCGATTGATCTGATATGGTCGGTGAAGGCCCGTATCTCATCGTATGCGCTGAAGGGTGGGTCGTCATATGTTGCGTCATACTACTGCTGAGTGGTTGCTGCAGCCGGTGGTGGTGACTTGGCCCATCGCCCTCTTGATTTGTACTATCGTTGTCCTCTAGCACCCGCCTCGGCACATAGGGCATAGCCTAAGCCGAGTGGTCCATGTTCACGCTCCTACTTCTCGAGGCACTTGAGATCTGCCTCCGTAGCTTGATGTCTTCTCTCGTTGATGCGGTTGCGGAGGTCTTTGTTCTTCTCGATCTTTTGCCGTAGGTCAATCCCTACGCTTGAATTGGGGGCAGAGGAAGTGGAGTATTTGCCCATGTCTACTCCCCCCCCCCAATGGAGACTCTTTTATTACTTGCATTTTTAGGATTAATGCCCATATATTGATAAAGGATTATTCGGACGGATGTTCATTCTGGTATATGACTAAGATTAATGATTAACGCAATAATCAGGTGGTTAGATTGTGATTGCCAAATAAATTATTGATACATCATTTGGTCAGCTGAGCTTCTTATAAAATGTAAGATGGAATATTGTTCAAATAAAGGATCATGGTTTATCTAATTATATGTCCGCCAGATCGTTGCATGCTCGTACATGGACCAACCCTTATCACGGCCCAACAACAATCTATTCAAATGGCTGATCCTTGGCCCATGACAAGCACGTATGTATGCGCGTACAAAAATACGCGGCCATATTTCATCCACCTTGTGTGCGTGCATGTTGCTGCACACACTGTACTCTTAGGGTGGTGAGTGGCCCATGTTTCAGTCATTCCTGTGTACAAGGATTCCATCGCATGAGAAGCAACTGGATAAGAACGAGGTTCAAAATTTGAACGTGAGGTCGCCATGCAAGCCGCTCACCGCCCGCCGCTCACCACTCAGTCAGCCCTCATCCTCGGAGCCGCCCGCGAGAAGCGTTCCCTCGCCAACGACGACCCAGCAGCGCTGCGCTTCCAAGACTGAAAGTCCATCGCTGCAAAAGACGTACACCCATCCCTCACCACGCCGTCAGGCTGCCGCTCCTCGCCATCGCCATACACGCCGAGAAGCATCCATCTAGAGCTACCAGGCCGTCATTCTTCACACCCACATAGAGCCACCGGCTGCTCATCTCCTACCTCTGTCACGTTCACCACCTTGCCGCTGGACGTCGATTTGTTCGTGACCGACGAGGCCGAACAGTCTCATCAACTTTGTTCAAACCCTATGACCGATGAGGCATTGGCATCTTTACTGTTATTCTATTGTGTTCATATACACTTGAGACCGCTTTACTCAAAATTGGAAGAAAACAACCATCAAGTACAGCTTAAAGAGGTTTTCTGTAACCCAACGCCACTGATGCAATTAACCGGCGGTCTCATGAGGCCACGGGGAACCAAGAACTCTGTGATCAGATCGCCTGCTTATTATTCAGATGTATTAGGTGTAATACGATATAAATTCAAGTGGCAAATGTGTACTTTATAATTCTCTAGAGAATTATTAAAGACCTGAATTCCCTGAATTCTGTCGTCTCTTTGTTATTTATTTTTTATACTTGTATGTATACTGGCACACCCTGCGCATATTTATATTTAGTTACGTAGGACAAACTCCACCTATGAGACGTTTCCTTTTAGTGAAACAAGAACGAAGAACACAATGATTTAGATAGGTTCGGGCAGCCAAATCGTTGAACCCTACATCTTGTACGGTCTTCATGAGGATTTCGCCCAAGAAATCTTGTTGAAAGTCTTTTGGAATCCGCTCCCTTTAAGGAATCTTCAAATTATAGTATGGAGGACATCGCCAGATGGACTTCATTTGGAGTAGCCCCCAAGCTTCATGTTGACTTGAGCAGCAATCAACTTGAAGATTTGAATCAATACACAATGACCGAATCATCTGAACGACATGTCTTCAGCATACAAAAATTATGGGTGCATCGCAAGATGCGCTCCATATGGAGTAGCCCCAAGCTACGAGTTGACTTGAGTAGCAATCGGTTTGAAGGTCTAACAGAATATTCTTCTCAAAGTTTTCAAAAAATTTCACTAGTATCCACCCTATAGCCTTTGAGCCTCAAGCGGTTTAGCATAAATAGGTTGAGGATCAAGTAGCCCAACAATCCGAGTGGTCTTCAGAAATTCCCAAGTCGATGTATAAGTCGGCGAGGCGACGAAGAGGCCGGCTAGGGGAAACATCACTAACCGGGCGGTGGAGCCCCCGAGTTGACAGAGCAGTCGGCGGGGCGATGAAGAGGCCTGCTAGTAGAAACACATTGCTAGCTAGGCGGCGGAGCCCCCTAGTCGGCAAAGCGGTCGGCGGGGCGACGAAGAGGCCAGCTAGTGGAAACACATCGCTAGCTGAGCGGTGGAGCCTCAGAGTTAACAAAGCAGTCGGTGGGGCGATGAAGAGGCCGGCTAGCGAAGGCTAGCTGTGTGGCAGAGCCTCTGAGTCAATGAAGCAGTCGATGGGCGATGAAGAGGCCGGACTAGCAGAAACACATCGCTAGCCAGGCGGTAGAGCCCCCAAGACGGCAAAGCGATCGGTGGTGCAACGAAGACGCTAGCTAGTGAAAAGATGATCGCTAGCCGGAACGGCGGAGCCTCTGAGTCGATGAAGCAGTCGGCAGGGCGCTGAAGCAACCGACTAGCAGAAATACGTCGCTAACCGGGCGGCGGAGCCCCCGAGTTGACGAAGCAATCAGCGGGGTGAGTTGATGTAGCAGTCAGGCGATGTGGCCGATTATGGGAAAATCATCACCAGTAGGCTGGTGCAGCCCCCAAGCTGATGTAGCAGTCGACGAGGTCGTCGTCGGATATCCGGTTGGTGGAAATATCACACCCCAAGCTAAGTCGATGAAGTAGTTGCGGAGGTTGCCAGAGTAGTCACCATTCGATGAAGTAGTCAACCAGTCAGGTGGTGAAGTCATTAGCCAGTAGTATGGTGAAGCAATCGGCAAGTAGTGCGCCATGTAGTGTCGGTGGAATAGCTCTGAGAAATCGTCGAGTGCTTCAAACTCAGAGTACATGAAGTGCTTGGGCTTAGCCAGATTGCAGTTCTACTGCTTTTGTATGCCTTGTCGAGTGCTTTAGACTCTGACATAAAAAACACTTTAGCGTGAACGTCGACGTGCTTCGGAATCGGTTTGATTCATTGCAACTTCGGTTGCAGCAGATGTCTTAAGACATCGAGTACTTCAGACTCTTTATTTTCCAGTAGAAGACGCTTTAAATTATGGGTCGAGTGCTTCAGACTCGGTTTGATTCATTGCAACTTCAGTTGCAGCGTACGTCTTAGGACGTGAGTACTTCATACTTTTTTTCCATAGAAGGCGCTTTAAATTATGGGTCGAGTGCTTCAGACTCGGTTTGATTTCTTTGGATGTGAGCACTTCAGACTCTTACCGTAGGCAGGGCCTTGGCCTGATCGTCGAGTGCTTTGGACTCAGTTCAATTCAATACAACTTTTTTAGCATATGTCTTAGGACAGTGAGTACTTTGGACTCTTATCGCAAGCAGCGCCTTGGCCCTGATCATCGAGTACATTAGACTCAAAAAAGTATTTGTGCCGTCGAGTGCTTAAGACTCGGATACGCTCATCGAGTGCTTAGGACTCGGAATACAACTTCGAATCTTAAGATTCGGTACAAATTTCGCCTTTGCCATCGAGTGCTTCATACTCGGAATATAAATACATTGAGTGCTTAAGACTTGGAATATGAATACGTCGAGTGCTTAAGACTCGGAATATACGGACATCGAGTGCTTAAGACTCAGAATATAAAGACGTCGAGTGCTTAAGACTCGGAATATAAAGACATCGAGTGCTTAAGACTCGGAATATAAGAACATCGAAGTGCTTCAGACTCATAATATAAATACATCGAATGCTTAAGACTTAGAATATAAAGACATCGGGTGCTTAAGACTCAAAATATAAATACATCGAGTGGTTAAGACTCGGAATATAAAGACATCGAGTGCTTAAGACTCAGAATATATATTGCAACTTGGTTGTCGTTGCATCAAGGTGCGCTACTCAGGCTGATGGAAAAGACTCGATCCAGCGAGAATAATAGGATTACATTACTAGTGCACGATGTCTTGAAGAAATCCTGAGTGGTCACTAATAATCTAAGTGGTGTATAAATATTTTAGGTGATCCAAAAATAATGCGGTGAACCATAATATACATAATTAGAGTGATCCATAAATAATCCAATTAATCTGATAACTCAAAAACCCGCAGCTTGGTTGTCCATGTGCTTCCCGCAGCTTGGCTGTCGCTGCTTTGTGGGGTAGACTGAAACGAACTAGAGCACTTGGTCATGTAGCCGTGTGTCGAAACCACTCGGTGACTTGGCTATCGTCGCGGTGAAAAAAAATTATACGTCACCAGAGAGTACCACTTGATCAGGCGGAAATAATAGAGCACATAGCGAGCACATAATGTATTGAAGAAATTCCCAGTGGTTGATAATCCAAACGGCAGAAATAATCCGGTGATCCATATATAATTTAGATAATCCAAGTGATCCATAATATAAGTAATGCGAGTGACCCATAAATAATCCAATTGATCTAATAACTCGGACAGTCCAAAAATAATTTAATTGATATGAGCAATTATAACAAACCACTTGGATGAATCACTGCGATTAGTTGATGGCTTATGGCCCTTCGCCAGCAGAAGACTTATTGTCGTTTTGACGGAAATTCAGAGTCAGAGATAATTAAAAATAGCATAGGTACACTGGCTTAGTGCGTTGCTGAATTTTGCTCCGACATGAAACAATCTCCTGAAATGATAATCATGAACAAATCCAAGTAGCATTGTTTGCAGAGAAAATACTCAGATATAAATAATATTTGATCGATGTAATCAAACTAGTCAGATAGAAAAATACTTAGCTTATTTAAATGCATAATTTAAATATTAAAATAACTTAGCTGTTTGAGCTAATCCAGTTGGTGGCCGACTGATTTGAGATTCGAATCTAAGCAGTCATAGACAGCTTCCGAGTGCAGGTTGCAAGTAATCGGCTGAGAATATATTGATTGACGGGCTCTCTGGGTCGTATAGTAAAATACGTGATAGTCTGCTTGGCCTTGATGTTGGCCTGTTGAATTCTTGCAGATACTCGTGATGGCACCGTATGACGTAGCAGCACTTATAATCAGGAGAAATAATCTGACTTTGACTTCAGGCTGATGTTTTAGCTTCATGTGACCACTACCATGGCGCCAGGATTGATGCTGGTGCAATAAATAAATTAACCGATGCGAGCCTTTTCCTTGATCGGTGGAGTTAATCCGTGACCTCCAGCTTGCTCCAATTTGTTGGGACTCGACGATCAGATCGTCGTCGGGATTTGTCTTCGGTGAATCTGACGATGGTGATAGATTGGAATTTTTTCTTAATCCTTGACGATGTATATGATGAGGGCCATCACGATCTCATAATCTCGCAGAACCAGCCCTACCTAGCGCGCAAGCTGATGGTGTTTCATACCATCAACCCACCACGAGATAGATCATGCGATTGGTTTAGAGAACGAGGGGGGAGCGCAAGGAGATAGCAAGTGGTTTACTGAACGAACAATACAACGATTTAGATAGATTCGGACACCCAAATCGTTGAACCCTACATCCTATATGGGGTATGTGGATTGTATTATGCGCTTAAGCGAGTCGATCCCTAGGTCATTGTGACCTAGATGGGATGATAGATGGCATACTGAACTAGGGTTCCTAGCTCTCATTATATAGACCGAGAAGCTTGGGTACAAATAAGAGTCGTAGTTAGATTACAACTAGCGGCCCACGCCGTCTCGCATCGTGGGCTCACAAGCAGACCACTCGGCTCACCAGGCAGAGCGGTTACAAATCATCTACATGAGGTACCCGCGGATATATGACGCCCAAAGCCACTGCTCTTGCCCGACAATCTTTCTGACGAAGGTTGTTGCGGTCGAGATAGCCTGATGCTGGCTTCGAGTCTCGTTAGCCACCTACCTCTCATCTACGGATACTAGGGGAAACGGACAGCTTCATCGGCCCTCTGACTCCTCTTTCTTTGCTTTTCGATGTTGCATTCGCGGTGAGACTCTCAGGCTTTGGCGGTTTCTCACTCAAAGGAGACTGAGTCATAGGAGATCGGATCTTCTTGATCTACAATTCTTGCCATGAACAGTTCCTTGGAAGATTCATGAATCGGTGAGGGAGTTGGGATAGATGGAGTAGTCAAGGGGCATAGGGTCAGCATAGAGCCCCCATCTTTGGGCTACGTCTGCTGGTCATCCTACCAGCCAGGGCGGAGTTGATGATGAGCCCTAGTCGCAGGCCAACCAATGGATCATCATCAGTGTAGAGTAACTCATCGTCCCCCAGTTGAGGCCAGGGACAGTAGGCAGCAGAGGCCGATGCTTGATAAAGTGGTCGATGCATTGCGCAGTCCAAAGGGGAAGTTTGCAGACAGGGTGGTCGAGGTAGCATAGTCCCTGACAGTAGATTAGATCTGGTCCGTCGCATGAAGATGCGGTGTCACAGAGGTCCAGGCCGAGTCGGCGAGAGGTGGGTCGGATTAGTCCCACCGTCGGTGCTGCAAATGCCAAAGCCGAGTCGCATGAGGTGACATGCTTCCCAATCTTGCTTGCAACAGATGACGTGGAGCATGTCGTCGAATTTGTTGATGACGAAGTCGAGGGAGCTAAAGGTGAAGGTTTCCCCTAGCTGGAACTTCAATTTGTCATGGAAGGTGACTCCCATCGTGATCCATTGAACTCGCTACCAGCCCCTACCTAGCGCGCTAGCTGTCGGTGTTATGTACCATCAGCCCACCTTGGGATGTATCACGTGATGGTTTTGAGATTGGGTAGGGCTAGCGAGATGAGTCATGAAGGTGTAAAGAATGCAAGAGGACAACAATTTAGACAAGTTCAGGGTAGCCCAAGTGCTGAAACCCTACGTCTTGTATGGTGTTTGATCGTGTTATGCGAGTTTGTAAGCTTGGGCTTGTATATTCTGCCTGTCGACCCCTAGGTCCCCTTATATAGTCTGAGGATCTAGGGTTCTTACTCGGCTGTATGAGAGTCCTAGTAGGATTACATATCCTTGAATATAGGAATAAATCTATTATAGATACAAACGAATCTGACTAACCTAAGCTACAATGGAGCTTGCGTTAGCTTATGCCTTGGTCCACAAGGCAAACCACTGGGCCTACCTATCAGAATGGTGATAATTTGAGTCCATGAGGTACCCCTAGATATATGATATCCACATAGGGCATCCGACTGCTCCTAGGATCGAGATCTATAAGGAAAATGAGCCCTAACTCTCGTCCTTAGTTCCTTAGTGTGATTTTGGTGGTTGAGGTGACAACATGTACCATTTGGGAATAATGTGTGTCCAAGTATTTTTGTTTAAGTCTCAGGGTGCAAGAGATGGACTTGGGCTACAAACACCTCAAATGAGTACTTAAAAGGCACAAAAAAGATCCAAGACTCCGTCAAGATGCAAGCATGATGTGCGACACGGCGGTCCCATTGGCCAGTCAGCGGGACCAATTTTTTCATGCACCGGATGGTCTGATGGCCTACCACTAGACAGTCTGGTGAGTAGAAGAAGGCCAAGATTGAAGAGTAAAGATTCGGTGCAATTACACGCACCAGACGGTCCGGTGGTGTACCACTGGATGGTCCAGTGAGACCACCGAACCTTCTAGGATGACAATGAGGAGAAGACTGCATCCTTAGTCCTTCAACACACCGGATGGTCCGGTGGTCTAACACCGAATGATCCGATGTATACACAAGACATTCTAGACTATGACCTTGCAAACTCAAGACTGCAGGCGTTAACACACACTGGACGGTCCGGTGCTCACAACAGTTGACTTGAAGTTCCAATGTTCGACTCTAACGGCTAGCTGGGATTGTACGCACCAGGACGGTTTGGTAGTGCAGTCTACGTAGTACAGCTCACACCCAACAGCTAGTTTTGATGCTTGGTCTATTTATACCACCTTGGCTAGACTACATTCTATGATTGGTGACTCCTGAATATATTGTAGTGTTGAGGCACATTTTCTAGAGGCCAACCATCACAAGAGCTAATAAACACATCCCGGCATAGATAGAGCTTCCAAGCACCTTTGCGTAGGCCTTATTGTCTTACCTATGACTGTGTGCATGTTGTCTTTGTAAGTGTGCGATGTAGTCTTGCGAGACCCTTCAGAGTGTGGAGTGGCCGCCACCTTACATTGTGAGAGGGAGGGAGGCCCTGGAAGTTTTGGCTAAAGCTCACCTAGTGGATACAGAGGAGAGCATCCTGTGAGAAGGCCCACGGAAGACCCCAATGGCCTTGTCCATCCTCTACCTTTGCAAGGGCAAGGCTGTAGTCCTTATGAGGGCTCCACGAGAGAAAGGCTCCGGTGGATGTGTACCGGGGATATCCGAAATTACCCGATCGGGTTGCTTGACCTTTGCGAAGGTCGCTTTGACATCCTCCACCTTTGCGAGGGTGAGGCCGTATTATTTTTAGGACTACACGAGAGAAAATCCTTACGGGGGCACCAAATGAGGAGTAGAGGGTAGAGACTTGCGAGTCTCCCCGAACCTCAGGAAAATAATCCCCATGTCTCCATCTTGTGCCATCAGCGCCATTGTCATTTGGAGTTTGCATATCTCTACCCATCTCTTTTAGCTTCTGCATTTACATTCTTGCAATTGTGTATTTACTTTACTAGACTACTTGATAGGTTAGTTTCTAGGTGGAACTAGGTTGCAAGACTTGGCCTCGATAGAGTTACCAACACTTAGCAAAACCTTAGTGCACATAGCTAGTTTATCTTGCATAGGTTTTGCTTAGTAGTTGTAGTTTCTAGAGAGCCTTAGTTTTAGAAATCATGATTCACCCCTCTCTTAGGCATCGGTCCAACCTTCAAAATCAACTGGACGAACTCAATGTCGACTCTTCTCACCACATCGACTTGGCATGAACAACATTGGAACTCGGCTGCTCCAACTTCGTTTTCTGCTGCACCACACATCTAGTGGTAATTATCTATAATTATCTTCTTGTACGAGTTCTATTATGCGATAGAACAAAACATTTTGTACTATGATAGCCTACCCCTTATCCCTACACCTCTTAATAGTACAGACACTAGAAAACTGTGAAACCATATATAAGTAAGGATCCTTTATCATCTTATATGTGACCCTAGCTTGTTTCTAGAAGAGTTCTTAGCCTTCAAGATTTCCATGAAAATCATTCATGACCAATGAGAAACAATCCATTTGAGTGGGGGGGGGGGCTCTCCAATTAGAATACAATGAGCAATGAATTAATTTAGATTTAAATTCCTGCACTCAAGCTCATTAGACCATGATTTATCTTGTCATTTAATCACCAGCAGTTACCCAGGCAGCTAGGTTAGCGATACGCGAGTCACTCCTATTGGCGAGGTTCTAAGAGGTTTTAGAAGATGTAAGATAAGACCCTTCCACAGACGTTGTACATGGCTTCGAGTTCACCAGTTCAAAGTGAACAACGACTTTGACTATGAAGCATTTGATCCTTATGTAGATAAAGGGGGAGCTATGCCCTCGAGGGGGCGCTCCAACAAGGACTAGGGGGAGTCACCTTGTCTCCATTGTAAGAAACAAAACTCCACATCCTAGAGAGCATGTATATTCTAATATTAAGTTAGATCCCCACCTTGCACTAGAGATATATCTTCACGAATCATTTAAATACCTAGTAAAAGACTAGAGCTCAAATTGAGATCAAGATTAACAGTTACACCATGGAAACCCCTATTTCCCCATAGTCTAGAGTAAACAAGAAGCACCTAAATGTTGATATAGGTGGAGCGAGGATGATCTACTAGTCTTGGAGCATTTGTATGAGTAGCAGAGTAGAATACAAAAATATTGGAAAATTTAGGTAGCATGTCCCATACAAGCCATAATATCCCAAGATTGAGTTCATATTTATTCGTAGGGAATGGTAAATGAGGTTGAATTAGGAATGATGCTCTAAACACTTAAATTCATGAGCAACAAGGAGTTATACAATGAGTTATGAACTTAGTTTTATTCAGACATGGTTGTGCGACACCTTGTCTAGCGCTCGCACGCATATGGCTTACGCCATACTCAGTGCCAAGTTTGATGGAATTTAGTCCTGTTTTAAACTAAAAATACCATATATTAATGACTAAAGGGAGTAAGATGATACATATGCAAAAACCTAACGCATCACATGATAAAAAATATTAAACAGTGAGCTCATGATATATAAAGTGGATGGATGTATCAGTTTTAGCACAGAGGTAAAGTGCAAACTAACATATGACATGAGCGATGAAGTGACTCTTATGCTTGAGCAGAATGAATCATGACCAGACCATAAGGTTACGCACCCATTTGGCATGGATTCATATTCAATTTTTTTCAAAGATTATACGGAACCATTAGTTTGATCACTACATGTATACTTATATCAACTTGAAGTTCGGCGCCTACACCCAACAATGAACTATTTAGTGCACACCATTTTTTCCACACGTTGAATATGTTTTCAAGATTTTGGTTTATTGTTTCTCAATTCACCTCAAAACCTTAGAGGCAACAAGTGTATCTTCCTAGTGCATACAGTTGGATCTTAAGATTAAAAACTAAAGCAAAAGACTCAATATAGTTTCTCAGTTGATTGTCGTACCAATCAGCTCGAGAGTGTGATGGCCCAATTTTTTCAATTTGGAATATGCCATTTTTAACTTCAAATTAACATAATGAATTTCTTAACAGATTAGAATTTTCTAAACTTTACATAATTATCATGGAATGTAGCAAAATAAATAAATTAGCTTATAGTATGGTGTAAGGTTAATTAAGATGTTTCTTCATAATTTTATTTGAATTTATAGACCAAACTCTCTTTTCAAATAAAAGTCACTAGAGAAAAGTCCTCTTTTCCTGCATTTTAGGGGCGGAGCCTCGTGGAGGTGAAATGGGGCTCTGGCTCTTGCTTCTGAATTTTTTTGAAATCTGGTGTGTACTTAGTTCATTTGGCACAAGGCATAAACCTAAAAACTAAGCTTATCGATCCAATTTCCTGCAGTAAACTGGCTAGAATGAAAAATCACCATTGCATATCAGCTCAATGTGTTCATGGCTTTGTGATTAGCCCCTCCTTAGCTATGGCCCATGCCCCGCCACAACTTCCTTTGCTCTTTCCTCATCATTCGGCTCATTCAGTCCCACAACAGCTCAGCGACCTAGCCTTTTGGCTTGGCCCAACTCTCTCCACTACCACTGCCCCGTAGCAGCCCTCAATCTTGGCTCAATTCACAAGCCCAGCAGTGGAGACTGCAGCCGCCCCCCTAAGACGTTCATAATTATTTTTATACAAGGTTGAAGGAGGTTGAACCAGGAATGATGCTCTGAACACTTCAATCCATGAGCTACAAGTCTGTGAAGCCAAGTTCTCTCCGATAACGTTTATTTCCTTGTGTGCTTTTGTTAGAAATGTTGTGATCTTCATTTATTCTAGGGCAATCTTGTAATTTCATAGCACTTTGCTCAGTGCAATATCTCTAACCTCCGAAAATTAAGAAAAAGGAAAGAAAAAGATTGTTTCACCGGAGATGCCTCAACTCTTCTGTTGCTTCCTGTTGCACACTGCCAGCGTGACAAAGGCTCAGCAAGGTTTGGCTGTGGCTCTGCGTTTATTCAATGATACATACTTGGCTGATACGTCAGTCCCTGCTTTTTATGTCTGCTCGTTATGAATGAGTTGGAACCGAGGATGCGGGTGGGGGAGGCTGCTTAGGGGGTGATGAAGCCTGGAATCCATAAATGCACATAGACACCTATTTTTCTACTGTATTGTCCTACTCGTATTAGCAATTAGATTTTTTACAGTAATTCAAATATAGAAATCCCTCCTCGTATGCAAGGTAAAAAGCGCATATATACAGCATATGCCGGTTAATAATGCTAGCCGAGTACAGTGCATTATAATTTGTTTTGCGAACTGGCATATACATGTGCAGTTTGTGAAGAGGCGCGGCAGCCCTCACGCGGCCCGCAGGCCAAACACCATGGTGCTAGCGCTATAAATTCTACCTCGTGCGTTCGCAAAGCAAGCAACGACGGCCTCCCAGCCCTTGGGTTCTCCACGAAACCATCACTTTCCGCTTCGACCGGTGGTGCATTCAGTAAACCTCACTCTGATCACCGGATATATTGGACAAGGGCGGCAGCCAGCGGTGCCTATGGCAGGAAGGCCTGGATGTGCACCTGTGCCAGCACATGCGTGAAAAGATGTAAGTGCCCTTGCCACCTCTGCCCCAGCCAGTCAACCGGCAATCCTCGCCGTTTATTTTCTCTCCATTCTTCTATTGATGGTTCTTTTGTTCCCCTTGGGGTTTTGGTTCGCTCGCCTGCACTGCTTTTGGGTGGGCTCCAACGAGCAAGCGGTTGGAGAAAACCTTCGGCTGCCACCGCCGGGCGCCGTTGTGGGTGGAGGCCCGTGGGGAAGAGCAGGAGCAGTTGATTGCTCTCTTGTCGTTGACTTGTCATGCTGCTGGGGGCACTTCGTCGATTCACTCTGTTCATTGATGCAATCTTGCTGTGCCTACCAGAAATCCCTCTCTATGGTTTCTTTTCTAGGGAAGTTCTCGGGGCATGTTGTTGAGTTGATACAAATTAAGATTTTGCTTGTAGATAAGCTGCTAGACTGATCGATTTCGTGAGAATGACGAGTTGGGGGGTTGCTATATACAATCGTGGAGCGTAAAAGCCACATACAGCCTTATTGCTTTGTCCAAAAATAGAATGGCTAGTTTGGGGGGGGGGGTTAATAGGGTTCCTTATGAATTTTCATAGATATGATCTTTGAATCATCGAGAAATCTCCATTCTGTTGCAATAGACAAAATGTTTGTCGCGTTCATGTTGTTTCATAATTTTATTTGACTTGGGTTGTGCATGGTTTGGAATTTAAAATTCAAATATTATTTAAATTTATAGCTCAAACTCATTTTTTAAATAAAAGTCACTAGAGAAGAGTTCACTTTTCCTTTCTTTTCTCTTACCTCATCACTGAGCCCACGATGGGTCAGCGACCAAGCCTTTTGGCTTGGCCCAACTCTCTCCACTCCTTCCTCCCCACAACAGCCCACAATCCAAACCCAATTCACAATCTAGGCGCGGAGACTGCAGCCCGCCTCTGTATTCTTATTCACAAGACTGAGTTCATTTTTATTTTTAGACAAGGTTGACAGAGGTCAAGGTTGAAGGAGGTTGAGTGAGGAATTATGCTCTAAACACTTTAATTCATGAGGAACAAGGACTTGTACATCACTGAGTGAAGCCAAGTTCTCTCCGGTAGCATTTTAGGTCTTCATTGTGGTTTTGTTAGCAAAGTTGTGATCCCCACTTTATTCTATCGCAATCTTATAATTTCATAAAACTTTGCTCGGTGTAATATCTTTAAGGTAGGCACAAGAGCAGCCCAAAATTAAGAAAAAGGACAGAAAAAGATTGTTTGACCGGAGATGCCCCAACTTTTTGTCGCTCCTGTTACGCATCGACAGCGTGACAAAAGCTCAGCAAGATTTGGCTGTGGCTCCGCCTTTATTCAATGATACATACTTGGCAAATCCATTACATTTCGCGTCCTTTGCTTTTTATGTCTGCTCGGTACGCATGAGTTGGAACCAAGGATGCGGGTGGCGGAGGGTGCTTAGGGGGTGACCAAGCCTAAAATCCATAAATGCACACGCACCTATTTTTCTACAGCATTGTCCTACTCGTATTAACATTAGCTATTTTGACATGCAAATCAAATATAGAAATTCCTCCTCATATGCATGGTTGAAAGCGCGTATATACAACATATGCCTGTTAATAAACGCTAGCTCAGTACAGCAAAACATAAATTTTTCTGCAAACCGGGATATACATGTGCAGCGTGTGAAGAGGCCAGGCAGCCCTCGCGCAGCCCGCAGGCCAAACACCGTGGCGCTGGCGCTATAAATATACCCCGTCCGTTTGCAGAGCAAGCGAGGACCTGCCTCTCTTGCCCTTGGCTTCTCCGCGAAACATTCACTTTCTGCTTTGACCAGTGGTGCGTTCAGCAGCGTCACTCCGATCACCAACCAGATATGTCGGACGATGGCAGCAGCCAGCGGCGCCCGTGGCAGGAGAGCCTGGATGCGTACCTGCGCAAGCGTGTGCTCGAAAAGATGTACGTGCCCTCGCCGCCACCGCCCCGGCCGCTCCCCTCCGGCAGGCCGGACGGCAATCCTCGCCGTTTATTTCCTCTCCTCTCTTCTATTTATGGTTCTTTTGTTCCCCTTGGGGTTTTGGTTCGCTCGCCTGCACTACTTTTGGGTGGGCTCCGATGAGCAAGCGGTTGGAGAAAACCTTTGGCTGCCACCACCGGGCGCCATCGTGGGTGGAGGCCCGTGGGGAAGAGCAGGAGCAGTTGATCGCTCTCTTATCGTTGACTTGTCGAGCTGCTGGGGGCACTTCGTCGATTCACTCTGTTCATTGATGCAATCTTGCTGTGCCTACCAGAAATCCCTCTCTATGGTTTCTTTTCTAGGGAAGTTCTCGGGGCATGTTGTTCAGTTGATACAGATTAAGATTTTGCTTGTAGATAAGCTCCTAGACCGATCGATTTCGTGAGAATGATGAGTTGGGGGGTTGCTATATATAATCGTGGAGTGTAAAAGCCACATACGCCCTTATTGCTTTATCCAAAAATAGAATGGCTAGTTGGGGGGGGGGGTTAATAGGGTTCCTTATGAATTTTCATAGATATGATCTTTGAATCATCGAGAAATCTCCATTATGTTGCTACACACAAGATGTTTGTCGCGTTTATGTTGTTTCATAATTTTATTTGACTTGGGTTGTGCTTGGTTTGAAATTTAAAATTCAAATATTATTTGAATTTATAGCTCAAACTCATTTTTTAAATAAAAGTCACCTAGAGAAGAGTTCCATTTTTCTTTTTTTTTCTCTTTCCTCATCATTGAGCCCACGAGAGGTCAGCGACCAAGCCTTTTGGCTTTGCCCAACTCTCTCCACTCCTCCCTCCCCACAACAGCCCACAATCCTAGCCCAATTCATAGCCTAGCCGCGGAGACCTGCAGCCCGCCTCTATATTCTTATTCACAAGACTGAGTTCATATTTATTTTAGACAAGGTTGAAGGAGGTTCAAGTGAGGAATGATGCTCTAAACACTTTAATTCACGAGGAACGAGGACTTGTAGATCATGAGTGAAGCCAAGTTCTCTCCGGTGGCCTTTTAGGTCTTCATTGTGGTTTTGTTAGCAAAGTTGTGATCCCCACTTTATTCTATCGCAACCTTATAATTTTATAGAACTTTGCTCAGTGTAATATCTCTAAGGCAGGCACAAGAACCTGCCCAAAATTAAGAAAAAGGAAGGAAAAAGATTGTTTGACCGAAGGATGCTCCAACTTTTTGTCGCTTCTGTTACGCTTCACCAGCGTGACAAAGGCTCAGCAAGATTTGGCTGTATTTGACTTGGGTTGTGCTTGGTTTGGAATTTAAAATTAAAATATTATTTGAATTTATAGCTCAAACTCATTTTTTAAATAAAAGTCACCAGAGGAGAGTTCCATTTTCCTTTCTTTTCTCTTTCCTCATCATTGTGCCCACTAGAGGTCAGCGACCTAGCCTTTTGGCTTGGCCCAACTCTCTCCACTCCTCCCTCCCCACAACAGCCCACAATCCTAGCCCAATTCACAGTCCAGCCGCAGAGACTGCCGTCCGCCTCCGTATTCTTATTCACAAGACTGAGTTCATATTTATTTTTAGACAAGGTTGATAGAGGTCAAGGTTGAAGGAGGTTCAGTGAGGAATGATGCTCTAAACACTTTAATTCATGAGGAACAAGGACTTGTAGATCATGAGTGAAGCCAAGTTCTCTCCGGTGGCGTTTTAGGTCTTCATTGTGGTTTTGTTAGCAAAGTTGTGATCCCTACTTTATTCTATCGCAATCTTATAATTTCATAGAACTTTGCTCAGTGTAATATCTCTAAGGCAGGCACAAGAACTGCCCAAAATTAAGAAAAAGGAAAGAAAAAGATTGTTTGACCGGAGATGCCTCAACTTTTTGTCGCTTCTGTTACTCATCGCCAGCGTGACAAAGGCTCAGCAAGATTTGGATGTGGCTCCGCTTTTATTCAATGATACATACCTGGCAGATCCGTTACATTTCGCGTCCCCTGCTTTTTATGTCTGCTCGGTACACATGGGTTGGAACCAAGGATGCGGGTGGCGGATGGTGGTTAGGGGGTGACGACCCTGAAATCCATAAATCCACATGTACCTAAGGCAGGGGACTTGTAGATCATGAGTGAAGCCAAGTTCTTTCCGATGGCATTTTAGGTCTTCATTGTGGTTTTGTTTGCAAAGTTGTGATCCCCACTTTATTCTATCGCAATCTTATAATTTCATAGAACTTTGCTCAGTGTAATATCTCTAAGGCAGGCACAAGAACTGCCCAAAATTAAGAAAAAGATTGTTTGACCGGAGATGCCCCATCTTTTTGTCTCTTCTGTTACGCATCGCCAGTGTGACAAAGGCTCAGCAAGATTTGGCTGTATTTGACTTGGGTTGTGCTTGGTTTGGAATTTAAAATTAAAATATTATTTGAATTTATAGCTCAAACTCATTTTTTAAATAAATGTCACCAGAGAAGAGTTCCCTTTTCCTTTCTTTTCTCTTTCCTCGTCATTGAGCCCACGAGAGGTCAGCGACCTAGCCTTTTGGGTTGGTCCAACTCTCTCTACTCCTCCCCCCCCCACAACAGCCCACAATGCTGGCCCAATTCACAGCCTAGCCACGGAGACTGCAGCCCGCCTTCGTAGTCTTATTCACAAGACTGAGTTCATATTTATTTTTAGACGAGGTTGACAAAGGTCAAGGTTGAAGGAGGTTCAGTGAGGAATGATGCTCTAAACACTTTAATTCATGAGGAACAAGGACTTGTAGATCATGAGTAAAGCCAAGTTCTCTCCAGTGGCGTTTTAGGTCTTCATTGTGGTTTTGTTAGCAATGTTGTGATCCCCACTTTATTCTATTGCAATCTCATAGAACTTTGCTCGGTGTAATATCTCTAAGGCAGACACAAGAACTGCCCAAAATTAAGAAAAAGGAAAGAAAAAGATTGTTTGACCAGAGATGCCCCATCTTTTTGTCTCTTCTGTTACGCATCGCCAGTGTGACAAAGGCTCAGCAAGATTTGGCTGTATTTGACTTGGGTTGTGCTTGGTTTGGAATTTAAAATTAAAATATTATTTGAATTTATAGCTCAAACTCATTTTTTAAATAAATGTCACCAGAGAAGAGTTCGCTTTTCCTTTCTTTTCTCTTTCCTCGTCATTGAGGCCACGAGAGGTCAGCGACCTAGCCTTTTGGGTTGGTCCAACTCTCTCTACTCCTCCCCCCCCCACAACAGCCCACAATGCTGGCCCAATTCACAGCCTAGCCACGGAGACCGCAGCCCGCCTCCGTAGTCTTATTCACAAGACTGAGTTCATATTTATTTTTAGACAAGGTTGACAAAGGTCAAGGTTGAAGGAGGTTCAGTGAGGAATGATGCTCTAAACACTTTAATTCATGAGGAACAAGGACTTGTAGATCATGAGTAAAGCCAAGTTCTCTCCAGTGGCGTTTTAGGTCTTCATTGTGGTTTTGTTAGCAATGTTGTGATCCCCACTTTATTCTATCGCAATCTCATAGAACTTTGCTCGGTGTAATATCTCTAAGGCAGACACAAGAACTGCCCAAAATTAAGAAAAAGGAAAGAAAAAGATTGTTTGACCAGAGATGCCCCAACTTTTTGTCGCTTCTGTTACGCATCGCCAGCGTGACAAAGGCTTAGCAAGATTTGGCTGTGGCTCCGCCTCTATTCGATGATACATACCTGGCAGATCCGTTACATTTCGCGCCCCTGCTTTTTATGTCCAGTCGGTACACATGAGTTGGAACCAAGGATGCGGGTGGCGGACGGTGCTTAGGGGGTGATGAACCCTGAAATCCATAAATCCACACGCACCTATTTTTCTACATCATTGTCCTACTCATATTAACATTAGCTTTTTTTACATGCAAATCAAATATAGAAATTCCTCTTCATATGCAAGGTTGAAAGCGCGTATATACAACATATGTCTGTTAATAAACTCTAGCTGTGTACAGCAAAACATAAATTTTTCTGCAAACTGGGATATACATGTGCAGCGTGTGAAGAGGCCTGGCAGCCCTCGTGCGGCCCGCAGGCCAAACACCGTGGCGCTGGCGCTATAAATATACCCCATCGGTTTGCAGAGCAAGTGACGACCTGCCTCTCCTGCCCTTGCCTTCTCCGTGAAACCTTCAGATTCTGCTTCGACCGGTGTTGTGTTCAGCAGCGTCACTCCGATCACCAACCAGATATGTCAGACGACGGCAGCAGCCAGCGGCCTCCGTGGCAGGAGGGCCTGGATGCGTACCTGCGCAAGCGTGTGCTCGAAAAGATGTACGTGCCCTCACCGCCACCACCCCGGCCGCTCCCCTCCGGCAGGCCAGCCGGCAATCCTCGTCCGTTTATTTCCTCTCCTCTCTTCTATTTATGGTTCTTTTTTTTTCCCTTGGGGTTTTGGTTCGCTCGCCTGCGCTGCTTTTGGTTGGGCTCCGATGAGCGAGCGGTTGGATAAAACCTTCGGCGGCTGCCGCCGCTGGGCGCCATCGTGGGTGGGGTCCTGTGGGGAAGAGCAGGAGCGGTTGGGCACTCGCTTCGCTTGTCACCGTCGATTCACTCTGTTGGTTGATGCATATGCATCTTGCTGCTCCTAGCCACCTACCAGAAATTCATCTCTGCGATTGTTGCGTTGATGCAATGATATTGCCTGTAGATAAGCTGCTAGACCGATCGGTTCCCTCAGTCCTCAGACTGATGAGTTGGGTTTTTTTTCTATATACACTCGTTGAGTGTAGCGGGCTTTATCCAAAAATAGAAGGGCTAGTTGGGGGTTAACAGGGTTGCTTATCTCTTAAGTTTAAGGGTATATGTGGCAGTTGCAGCGATCAATAACTATTGGGCATCTCAACTATCCAAGTTTTATTCAGACTGTTAACAATTTTATCAAAAGTGTACTCATGCATGTCATGCACACTGAGTTGATGAACAGGCATTTCTGTTTGGAACAAATGATGACCAACAAAGAGCTAGCTGACCTTTTCATTTCGTTTCATCTGCTACCTTATTTATTTCTGTCTCCGGGAGGATCAACTAATATATTGCTCCCTCAGTCAGATATTAGCTCAGCAATTCAGCTTTGTCGCACATCACGTCTATCCCTTTTGATTTTAACCGATTGGACATGTTCAATTTAAACAGAGAAATGAAATTGACCGAAATCTACCACGGTCCGCTCCACTCTACCGATGAGATTCACAATGCTGCCTCCAAGTATGAGACCAGAACATTTGAGGGGGCTAGTAGTAAGGTAATCCTTGTGTCCCATACATTAATTTGGCCCATGGGGTAGTATCATTTACACATATCATGGAGCCTGTGCATTTCAGCGGCCTCAAATCAGGAGAAGCCTGCTGTTTTCAGCTATGCATTCATTATATATCTCCACTTATAATTAACCTGTGGATGTGATGCTGCCATGCTAATGTGAATGAAAATAAAAGGGATTATAAAACTGAAAGTTATACGTTTTTCTCTTCCGGTTTCCATTTCATGGGTTCTACACTCTATCGAATATCTCACATGCTGGAGTGTAATCTAGTTTCTTTTTCTAGGAAGAGTATCTTAGGACAATATCTCAAAGGTTGGTTAGTCTGGAGCAAAGGCAAAAACAAAAACGAGTACAGCAGGGTGCTGCTTCAGGCCTTCAGCAGCAGCACCCTGTGCAGCCGGTTAATGCCGTTCAAGCAACCCATGGGGGCAATTCTTCAGTTTCTTCATCATCATCACAGGCAGCATCTGCGCTGTCTAACGACGGAAGGCGATCCTCTCAAATGCAAAGCCTGCCTACGACGTCTCCAGCTTCGGGCCTGGTGCCAAATCAGCACATGGCAGCATGCCCTTCTGCACCAAACATGCAAATCAAGGTTAATCAAGAACAACCAGAGGTTAACTCTTGTCAGGCATCTGTCACTCCACCAGCATCAGGTGTCCAGCACACTCAGAGGATGGTACCGTCAGCAGCAACTCAAAATTCGAACCAATTATCAGCTGGGCAAATGCAGCTCGCAAACTTTTTAGGATGTGACCCAGCAACCCTTGTGCAGCCACTTGATCGACCAAATAGGAAGAAAAATCCCTTCCTTAGGCAAAATGCTAAAGGAACCGATCAATTGACAGTAAATCAGCAAGGTTTGGGGTTCAACCGGCAGCCGATGGACAGGGACAAGTCCCAGATGCTGGGGGTCATGCAACATCCCAATGCCGCTAATAAGACACACAATGATCATCCGGAAGCACATAACAGCCAGCAGAACCCTGCTGGGATGACTGTTGGATTGCAGTCAATGATGAAGGTTCGTGAACAAGAGGCACCCGATAAACATATCAACATCGAACACCAGCCCATAGGAGCTCAGCAGCTAATTACCGTCAGTCAGCAAAACAGTTCGCACTGTACACTCCCTCAAACTTCAGGTCCGTCTGTTTCTGGCAGCCATTTTAAGAGCAATAATTTGTGCATAACATGATCCTAGTGATATTATTTCTATCTCTTTACTCATCACTGGCATTCATATTGTGTTTAATTTGCCATTTTCAGCAACTACGGGAAGTGCTGGAGAAGTTGATTGGAGGGACGAAATGTTTCTGCAGGTGAAATACTCTTTTACATATCATAAGTTGAGGCTGAGACAAGGATTATTATTTCTTCCGAAGTCTCTGTTTCTCTAAGACTT
Source organism: Paspalum vaginatum (assembly GCA_030272315.1). Classification (NCBI taxonomy): domain Eukaryota; kingdom Viridiplantae; phylum Streptophyta; class Magnoliopsida; order Poales; family Poaceae; genus Paspalum; species Paspalum vaginatum. Next base: position 41,444,391 of record CM059017.1, on the reverse strand, counting down.
TCAATCTATTAGCCATGCCCATTTGTTTTGAAACGACTGGCAGGAGTTCTTCAGGCATGTATTAATAAGTTTAACAAAGTATAGGAGAACAAGATAAGAAAGCAGAAAGCACACAGAACCAAAGCTTCACTAAATATGTCTGTTCATTTATATCTATAAAGTATAATAATGCTTGCCACGGATATTAAAACTTATTGGGGTGTTACTGTATATACATAGCATGGCCTTGTCTTTAAAAAATACAAGAATCATTATTATAGTATCAAAATGTTAACAACACTCATATAATCATGTTGCTCACATTTTTTTCGTGGATTGCAGATCAAGCAACTAAAGGATGTTTACCTTTCAGATCTCCTGGAAATGAATCAAGTGGTTACTGTTCCAAATATTACAGAGGTCCTCTATCATTTGCCTATTCATATTGACCTTCGTATGAATCTTCATCCGTTGAGATCTTTTACATCCCTTTTTCAATCCCTGTACAGGAACAGTTGGAGTCACTACCCAAAGACAAAGCTGAAAAATACAGATTTAATGTACATATGAAGAAGAAAATCACAATGATGCTCAGATTCTTATTGTTTCAGAAAAGCAACATCCCTGAGAACTTGAGGGGTCAGCTCCCCATGTTTTTGAAATCCATACAGGATTTGGTAGGTTGCTACAAGAAAAGCAAAGCTCGAAAGGAAGAGATGGATGAAAGACATAGGTCTCAGATTTCTCATGGGCACCGTCAAATTGTCAATCTTAGTGGTGATCTGGTTCCATCCGGTGGCAGTGCAAGGTTAGTATAAAGTACTACTTGCCTTTTAAGAATACAAACAACATATTGAGAAATATTGGGTACAGTGATAACATCTAATCATGGGCAATTGCTACGGTACACTGAAATAATTGTGAGCCGTTCATTTTGTTAGATCAAATGAGCTATTACCTTCTAGGTGGTAGTACTTCAAAATAATAAAAAACTAAAACAGCATAAACATCAATAACTAACTATGCCTTAAAATAAGAAAACTAAAACAGGATAAACATCAATAATTAACTACAACGATCTGGATGTGTCTATTTTCTAAACCTATACTTGACAGTCCATTAACAATGTAGTATATTTTCCAACCGTTGAGTTCCTGGACGCCGAGGTAGGATCGACGTCGTCATGTTTTTTAAGGCGATTATGAAAGGAAAGGAAGGATAGATCTCGATTGCCATTAACGTGATATTTTGACTCAAAATTAATTCTTTCTCTGGCTGAACGTGAACGTGACAGCCCTTGTACATGCACGCACCAACGCACGTACGAGTGAACGCGTGAAACCTCCATCCGGATTATTGCCCTTTGCACACGCATGATTCACCTTCATCTAGATTGAATGTCTGCTGTGAACGGTTTCTGTCAACATGTCTGACACACTTACTCGTGAATTGTGAATGTGAGGGATATCACGGTTTTCTAAATCTGACTGTAATAGTACACATATTTTCTTATAATGTTTCCATGGCTTGGGCGGCGGAACTGCTACTTGCTCGGCGTGGGGTTGCGCAACGGCACAACAAACTGGGCAGAGGCGCGGACGAGAATGCCGGACTCTTTTCTATCTAATTAATTCCTCCCTTAATATATTATAATTATTATTCCACGGAACGGATAGATGCGGTCCAGAGATGGCAACGGTCTCCTTCCCCACCCTTTCTCGCCCCCAAGGCGACCGAGCTCCCCCCGCCGCTGCCGCCGCTAGATCCGCGTCCGGCCCATCACCCTCGGCGGAGCCCGCCTCCAGCGAGACAGATCAGACCCAGCGCAACCCCCCTACATCGCTGGCTCGGCCTCCCATGCCCCTGCCCACACTGCCGCTGCCTCCATCCTGCTCTTCCGTGCTTGCCAGCCAGCCCAAAATCCCTCACCCCTCCAAGCGCGCCCGCTTTGCATTGACTGCCGAGCGGTGCGCCCGCTGTCACCTATTTCCCCTCCCCCGAATCCTGCAGCAAATCCAGTCGCCATGATGTCTCCCCCGCTCCGGCATGCCATGGCTGCGACCGCATTGAAGACAAAGATACTGATGAGTGGACAACGATTCGGTACAGGCGTCCACGTGCTGCCTGTGCAGAACCAGACCGCGCGACGGGGGTACTTCGCTCGACCCCAACTCCCAGCCGTCTGCTGGTAAGTTTGCAAGGTAAATGCGCCCGTTGCCTGGGCAGAGGTCACTTCGTCATTGACTGCAGAGACCCGGTGAGGTGCATCAAATGCTTGCGCTACGAGCACCGTTCCTGGCAGTGCTCCGGAGAGGGACAGTAAGCCACCTCCAACCCCCAAGTGCCAAGCTCCCTGCCTCGACGACCACAACTTTCCGCCGCTCGTGCTCCCTGCCCTACCCATGGAGCTGGCAACCCTGCCGACCGCCCGGAGCAATCTTGCGTCGTCGCCTCCTCCACCAGCGTCATGGAGAGGGAGCTTGTGCGGCTGAGTTCCCATGCCGTGGTGGTGTGGCTCAGCCGTGACCGCCCCGACATCAGCCCAGAATGGGTGGAGCAGGCCTTCTGCTCCCGCTTCGGGGTGAGGGCAGAGGACATCAAGGTGTCTAGAAGCCCTCCGGCAGACTTCCTCATCACCTTCACGCACCACCACCACCGGGAGGCGGCCGTCGCTGCAAGAGACTTCCCGCACGGCAACCTCAACTTCCGCATCAGGCCATGGCAGCTGGTCGCCCTCGGAGAGCACCATGACCTTTGCTTCCATGTCAGGCTGTGCTTGGAGGGCATCCCTCCTCACGCCTGGAATGAAAGTATTGCCAAGCGCTCGGTGGCTCGGGCCTGTGTCCTAGACTACGTCGAAGAAGACTGCCTCTCCCCCAACAAGGTGGACGCGTGCTGCCTCAACCTTTGGGAGTGGACGGGGAATCCATCCGACATCCCGAAGATCATCTGGCTCACCATCACTGGCCAGACAATGGTGGTCCACGATGAAGCCCCCCCCCCTTTGATGGGACAGTGTGGCCTCACCTTCCTGAGTGCTGGTGCATATTGATCTGGTGGAGAGCCCACCGGGCCGTGATGGACGGCCGACCACTCGCTCCCTCCCCTGGCACCATGGGGTGGTGGATGGTCAGTGGGAGCCACACGGCCGTCTTGACCCGCCCCCGACGGCTCACTGTAATGGGAGTCGCCGTTGGGACAGAGAAGACGAAGATGAAGATGATAGTCGGCACGGGCGTCGACAGCATAAGGAGAGGAGCTGGAGTTCCCGCCTCTTCCGCAGCGTCTCCCGCGCACCGCGTGACCGTGACCGCTCTGAGCCTCGACGTGACACCCATGTCCGGGGATCCAACACCAGCTGTCGACGCCACAATGGTGGCTCCTGTACCGACGGCCTGCCCCTTCCCCCTGGGTCCGTGACTGCCTCCCACCTCAGGCCAGTGAGGCAGGACCGCGGACGTAGCCGGGAGAGGCATTTGCCCCGTCGCCATGGTCACCATGGCCGGTCCTCCCCCCGCGGACTTCACCAGCGCCGCGGGTTCTCGCCGGTAGAATGGCAGCGCTGCTACCCGGGTTCCCCAGCAGGGCACCGGAGAAGACCGCTGGCCCTCCCCACGGCCGCCGCTGCATCGCAGAGAGGGTGACTAGTGCAAGGAGAACACGCCACAGGAAGAGAACCGTTCAACACCGCCGCCATGGACCGCAACGTCAGTGCCCAGGTTTGATGATTGTGCATGCATGCAGAGCGACGCTTTCTGCCAGATCGGGTCTACAGCAGGCGCACCCGATCTGCCCCACCAGAACCGGGACAGCATTCACCTACCACCATCACAGTGGACGCGGTGCTGGAGGCTACCGCGGGGTCGGAGACTACTCAACTTGTCTCTGGCTTGGAGAACGCTCCACAAGCAGTAGCTGCCGTTCCAGAGCCGGGGGAGCCGGCCCCTCCCAACGTGGCGTCCTTCATCAGCAGCCACACCCGCCCTGCTGCACCACCCTTACTCCAGGAGCTCCATCAAGCGCCGCCAAATCTGAAGAAAAAGAAGCTAGAGTCCAGGCCAACCCGCAGGAGCAAGCGGCTGGCGGCGATCGTCTGGCCGCGTGGGAACATCCAGGAACGCGCGCGCCAAGTCCTGCTGAAGCGCCTGGGCTTGCTGCCTAAGGAAGGCCAGCCGTCGGATCCGGCTGCTCCAGGTGCTGCGCTGGAGAGCTGCATCAACCTCTTAAAGAGCCCACTGTCGTCCGTGGTGATGCAGGGGCTGATGGACCTCTGTGGAATCCTTCCACTACAGGTCTGTGCGGTGCAGGGAGATTAAGGCTTGTGGTCTGCCACGTTCTACAGAGAGCTAGCCTTTAGCAATGTCCAGCACTTCTTCGTTCTTTTGTCCAGGATGCGTCCTGCTGTATCTGCACCTCCAGTTTGTCCGGTGGCCCAGAATCACGGCAGCAGCCAGGGGCCTTCAATGCTGCGACTCTGCTGGACCACTCAGCTTAGCCGTCGTTGTTCATCGTCATGTGTGTTTGTCTGTCTACTAGCTGCAGTGTTCTGGGAACACCAAGGTTCAACCCAGTTCCCCCTGTTCTGGATCTATTTCATGTGTATTGGAATTATTTCGCCACTGCCTTGGCCTGGTCTGTTTTATCTTGGATCTCAGCTGTCTGCCAATGTCTCAACATAACTGCAAAATTTTGAGCTGTAATGTGCGTGGGCTCAATGAAGTGGCCAGGCGTGATTCTGTACAGGAACTGGTCCGTGATACTGGCAGTACCATTGTTTGCTTGCAGGAGACCAAACTCGCTACAATTGACGATGCAACCATCCTTCGCACCCTGGGTCCGAAGTTTCTGAACAACACTGCTGTGCTGCCTGCAAATGGCACCAGGGGAGGGATACTGCTTGCAGCTTCGAACCATTTTTTCTCACTTTCGCAGGTGTACACCACTTCACACACTGTCTCGGCCTTGATCGCTATGAAGGCGGACAATTCAGCTGGGTGGATCATAGGGGTTTATGGGCCACAGTCGGACGCTGAGAAACTCGATTTTCTACAAGAACTAAGTGGCCTCGCAGCACAGAGTTGTACAAAGTGGTTGGCGCTGGGAGATTTCAATCTCATCTATCAAGCCTCGGATAAAAATAATTGTAACTTGAATCGGTGCCTCATGGATGCGTTCAAATCAACGCTGGACAGCCTACAGATGAAGGAAATCCACCTCAATGGCCGCCGCTTCACTTGGAGCAACGGGCAAGTAAATCCAACGCTAACAAGAATTGACAGATTTTTCTGTACAACGGAATGGGAACTGCTTTTCCCTAGCTGCTATCTGCACTCCCTTCCCTCCCTCATGTGTGACCACACTCCGCTTCTCCTCCAAGGAGAAGTGACGATAGCACATAGCCCCTCTTTCTGCTTTGAAAATTTTTGGGTAAAGATGGAGGGATTCAAGGAGGCGGTTCAAGCTGCTTGGCTGAAACCTCTTCGTTCTTCCTTTGCACCCCTGAAGTGCCTTCATATCAAATTAGCCCGTGCAGCAAAGGCCATCAAACTATGGCGCAAGACCAAAGTTGGAGACACGAGATTACAACTTGCAATTTCCAAAGAATTAATCCTCCGATTCGAAACTGCTCAAGAGGAGCGTTTGCTCACCCAAGAGGAACTGGATATCCTGAAGGCACTTAAAGCCAGAGCCTTGGGACTTGTTGTAATTGAAAAATCGAGGATCCGCCAACGGGCTCGCCTCACCCGCATTAGGCTGGGCGACGCAAACACTAAGTTCTTCCACCTCTCTGCTAGTTCCAGAGCGCGTAAGAACTTCATCCATTGCCTGCAGCCCCCCATTGGAAACTTAGCAATAGCCCATGAGGAGAAAGAAAAGATCATTCATGAACACTTTAAAACTCACCTGGGTGCAGCCCCGGAGAGAGGGATCACCCTCAACTGGCTGGCTCTAGCTCTAGCGCAGCATGACCTCTCATCGCTAGAAACGCCGTTCTCCCTTGAAGAAATAAAGGAAACAATCTTCTCTATGCAGAGTGACAAAGCACCAGGGCTGGATGGTTTTACAGGTTTATTCTTCAAAGTATGCTGGGACATCATCAAGGAGGACATTCTTGAGGCTTTTCACCAACTTCATAGCATGAATGGGCTGGATTTTAAGTTACTCAACTCTGCCAACATCGTGCTTATCCCCAAGAAGCCGGATGCTTTGACAGTGGGGGAATACAGCCCCATCAGTTTGATACACAGTATAGCAAAAATCTTCTCCAAACTACTTGCTAACCGGCTAGCCCCCCTCCTCAACGCTCTTATCTCCAAGTCCCAAAGTGCCTTCATTCAGAAAAGATGTATACAAGATAACTTCCTTTATGTGCAGAACGTAGTCAGAAGACTACATAAGCAGAAAAAATCGGCGCTCTTCCTGAAGCTTAACATTCAAAAGGCTTTCGATACGGTTAATTGGGGATATCTCCTAGAAGTCCTCTAGCCCATGGGTTTTGGCCCTCGTTGGCGTGAGTGGATTTCCATCCTTTTTGGGTCCGCCTCGTCAAGAGCCCTCCTCAATGGGCGGCAAGGAGCAACCATCCAGCACAGGAGAGGTGTTAGGCAGGGAGACCCCCTCTCCCCTATGTTGTTCATCCTCACCATTGACCCGCTGCAGCGTATCCTTGACCTTGCAAACAGAAATGGGATCCTCTCCCCCCTACCGCTAACTACAGCAAAATTGAGGACTTCTCTCTATGCTGATGATGCCGCTATCTTTATCAACCCCTCCAGAGAAGACCTCCTAGCGGTCAAAGACATCCTGCACGCTTTCGGCTGCGCCTCGGGCTTGGTCACAAACCTGGAGAAGAGCTCTATTCACCCGATAAGATGTGAAAACATTGACCTAGACCACGTGCTCCAGCCGTTCCAAGGGACCTAGGGGACCTTCCCATGCCATTACTTGGGCCTCCAGCTTCACACCCGAGCGCTCCAAAAAATTCATATCCAACCTCTGATTGAGAAAATCGGGAACTGCCTGGCTGGATGGAAAGGAAGCCTGCTAAATCAGGCTGGCCGACTCATGCTTGTGTCTTCTGTTCTGTCTGCTATGCCCACCTACCACTTGTCGGTCTTTCCCCTCGCGGCATGGGCCCGTAAACGCATTGACAAGATCCGTCGCTCCTTCCTCTGGAAAGGAAAGGCTGAATCAAATGGGGGTCACTGTCTCGTGGCTTGGCCGCTACTCAGCAAGCCAAAAGCCCTTGGTGGCCTGGGCATCCTAAACCTCGACAAGTTCAGCCGCACCCTCCGGCTTGGATGGCTTTGGAAGGACTGGATGGGAGAGGATCACCCTTGGAAAGGGTTTGATGTGCCTTGTAACCTAGTGGACATGCTCCTCTTTAGCGCCTCCACCATTGTCACCGTTGGGGATGGCAAGACAGCCAAGTTCTGGCACGACAGTTGGCTTGATGGCATGGCACCAAGAAACCTAGCACCACACCTCTTCGAGCTCGTCTCAAGAAAGAACAAGTCGGTTGCTTGTGAGATCAACGGCGGGAATTGGATCAGGTCGTTGAGAAGCAAGATTACCTCCACGGTTCAGATCGAGGAATTCGTCTCCCTTTGGATTAGACTCCAAGATTTCCACCTTCAACCACAGGTGCCAGACTCCATTACTTGGAAATGGAACCCCCACGGTGTCTTCACGGTAAAATCAGCCTACAATGCACAATTCATCGGATCTTACAGCCACATTAACTCTGGTTTTGTCTGGAGGGCACGGGCAGAACAAAAATGCAAGGTTTTTGCTTGGATTCTTCTATAGGACAAGCTACTTATTGCTAACAATCTCGCCACTCGGGGTTGGCCGCACCAACCAAACTGCTCCCTCTGCAATGGACCCTTGGAGACCGGCCTCCACCTCTGTTTGCATTGCCCTGTCGCCCGTGCTGTGTGGGATCAAATTCTAGCTTGGGAAGGTTTGACCCTCCCGGCCCAGGCTGACCCTGCTCGCTCCTCCAGCTTAAAGGACTGGTGGGAAGCTGCTTCCTCCCCACTCCCAAAAAGCCAAAAGCGTGACTTCAACGGCATCGTGATATACACCTTGTGGAACATTTGGAAGGAAAGAAACCGGAGGATCTTCGAAAACAGCGCCCTCACCCCTCTCCAGTTATCCTTGAGGATTAAAAAGGATGTTTCAACTTTCAAGAGGGCTATGTTCCCCTTGTAATAGGGCTGCTGCAGTGGTTTAGCCCCTAGCTGCTTTGTGTGGGTCTAGGAGCGTTCCTCCCGTTGTGTTTGCTAGACTGTCTTGCCTCGGTCCTCGGACCGTGCCTTTTGTTTTCCGAACTCTCTCCTTTTAATGATTAGGCAGAGCTCCTGCCGTTTCTTTCAAAAAAATTATTATTCCACTTATTCTTTCTAAATTTATGGCTCAGATTTGTCTAGAGTCTTACCTCAAAGGAGGTATTTTGTATACTGTAGCACAGCGAGCCTAAACCAGAATGAGAAAAATTAGCGTTGGGTTGCTTTCTATATATAGTACATTCTCGTTTCCATTTAACATGTCAAATCTCCATTTCTCAAAACCATTTGCTCATTCATTCCTTATTTTCTAATAGACAAATTTGTCTAATTCCGTTATGTTTCCTCCTATTGTAGCCATCAAAAGCAGCAAGAGCAGCCTACAGTTTCCCAGTTGAAGGAGAATACTGTCCCTACAACACCGGTAGCTCCCCAACAGATCCATAGCAACCGGTTGTTAGGAGTAGAAAGATCTTCTTTCACAGAGAAATCACGAATATCACCGCAGTCTTTGCCGGCCCATATGCTTCAGGAGCGCTGCGGACCATCGCCTGTTACCAAGCCTGGTGTTGCAACAGTTTCTTCACCGTCTCCTTCTCTGAAATCTACATCACCATCACCCGACTCCATGTTGGGTGCTCTAAAGGCAAAAACCTCGCCGTCAGTTGCGGTGAAGTCCACATTTCCATCACTAGTTGCCAAGCCAGGTGTTGTAGAAGGTTCAACGCCCTCTACTTCAGTCAAGTCCACATTGCCATCACATTTTGCTGAGTCTGCTGCTGTACAAGCTGCTTTACCATGTGCTTCATCAAAATCAAAATTGCCATCACCCCTTGCCCAGTTAGCTGATACAGAAGCTGCTTCGCCCCGTGCTTTGGTGAAATCAACACTGCCATCACTGGTTGCCAATTCAGGGCTTGCTCCAGTTGCTTCAGTGTGTTCTTCGGTGGAACCCACATCATCAGAGAACGTTGATAGTGTCTATGCCTTATTACTAGAAGACAACTCAGCTGCTGCTACAGCATCAGCTCATGCAGCGATAGGAGGAGCAATAACAGCAGCAGCAAATTGTTCCAAACAGGTCACTGTTGCTACTGCAGCAGCACAGGCAGCCATAGTAGGAGCAACGGAAGCAGAAGCAAATGGTGATCAACAGGTCACTTGCACTAATTCCATCATGCCAGCCTCACCACTTCAAGCACAGACAGCAGATATTCTAGAAGGGGATAACAATCGTGGTGGAGCTGAAACACTGGTGGCAAAGAAGCCGATCGACCGCCTACTTGATGCCGTAAGCATGCAATATTTCTGAAATCGGTAGCAATCGTTGCTATGTTTCAAATTCGTTTACTTATCTTTTTTTCTTATCTTCAGGTTCGTGCTGCATCAACGGCAACGCTGCACAGCTCAGCTAATTCTCTCTTCTCTGTCGTCCACATGAACGATTGGCAACCTCATAGCGAAACGGATGCGTCTCAGAATTGGGCATTCTTATCACATCAGGGAGGATCTCACACGACGAACAAATTGAAGCGTGCTTTCGAGAGCACATCATCATACTTTGAATCACCACCATTGGGCTTCATGGATGGAAGTCGCATGGCATTTGCTCGCGCTGGCTCGGAGACGGAACCCAGTGTGGGAGGTGGTGCTAGGATGCAGAAAAAACAGGTAGCACGAGTGATTATTATTTTTTCTTTCCCATGTTTTAGGAAAAACTATCACTAAAGACATGAGCTACCTCACTTTCTTCAATTTTTCAATGCAGAGAACTAGGGTTGCTCTGTCAGACGAGATAAATTCGGTGAACCACATGCTGTTAGATACCGTTATCAGCATTGACAGTAGTGGAATGGATGGGATCACCTCTAGCAATCGCGAGAGGCTGATCACGCTCTCATACACTGGCATGTCACTTGCGCCAGACCTGAAGCTGCTCTTGGCAACATCTGGGATGGTACTGTTGACTTACAGAAACCTACTGTGCATCTATAGCTAGGACACATTTGCTTAAGGTCTACGATGTTAACACACTTCCTCTCCAATGAATGCAGTCCGCTGTCATGCCACCCATGAAGCTCTTGGTCCCTGTGGATTATCCGAGGAGGTCTCCTGTGATTGTCCATGACCTCGGAGATAAGCGACCACTGTGAGTTCAGTCAGCTTTATTTTCAGGTCAATCACGAGCTACCATCAATCTATTTTTGCGTATGTTGTTCCATTGTTAAGCTGTGGCTCACCTCTGGCTGCAGGACCATGTCCGATGACGTTTCCAGCGTGGCAGACGAGGCCTTCTGGCGCTCCCTCCGCGTGCTCCCAGAGCCCATGTCGGTCCGGGACATGGCAACGGCGTGGGATCAATCTGTACGGAGGGCCGTCGTGGAGTTTGCACGGCAGTATGGCGGAGGGACAATCAGCTCAACTTACGGTCAGTGGGAGAGATTCTGATGACGGTGCCTCATTAGAAATGGAGACAGCTTGTTTGTTGTATGTCAGAAAGGAAGACGATATAGCTATGTAATACTATGTATGATGTGTATGTACTTTTGTGGAATCGATGATCTATATACAGATGGATGGATGTATAGTCGTATAGATCAGGGGCAGATCTAGAGAAATATACTAGCAATGGGTTTCCTCTTTTCCTTTTACCTCTACCTCTGCATTTCATTCTTCAATTTTACAGGAGGCTTAGGCTATTTCCAGTAAATGATGCATGCATGTGCCTGCATGTGCATTTTGAATACTCGATAAACTAGCCATAATATAGCATGCATATGAAAAAACATAGAGACACTATGCATATGGTACGACAAATGAGGCCATGTAAAATGGTGACAGCCGGTCCGTTGAAAATAAAGGCGCAAACAGGGGGCTAGTTCTCTCAATCGGTACCACTAAAAATTATATAGCTCTTTTGTGTGCCATTAAAAAAGGCAAATGTTTATCGCGTACCATTATAAATTCATTTATCTTTACACCTTGTAGACACTGCACCCGTTAAGGCCTGCTTTGTAATGCAAGATTTCTAAAACATAGGAATAGAGTTGCATATCATCCGTAATCCTACCAGAATTGAAAACGTAGGAAAGTTTCCAACGAAGCATTTGGATGCAGTGTAGAAAAAAATACATGAATTAGAAGAGAGAGATAGACACATAGGAAAGTTTCTAAGAGGTTGGACTCGTGTTAAAATTTCTCCAAAATCTCCGTGCAATGAGCCATAGGAATTTCATGGGATTGGTAGGAATTCAATCCTTTATTCTAAAGGACCCCATAGAAAAATTCCCTATAGGATTTGATCCTACAATTTTCCTCTATCTACCCTTTGTTCCAAAGGAGGCCTAAAGTATTCATTTCTCAAGTTTGGGAACTGAAAAAGGCAGGGGAATGACCTTTGTATCCTTGTCCTCAACCTCTTGCTCCAATGGCACCACTGCTTCACTCCTGTCCGAAAACTGGGAAGCAGAAAAAATGGGTGGCCATTAGTCCAAAAAAAACGAGCTAATATAGGCTAATATCAATTCCTAATATAATTAATGGACCAACTAATTATTAGTTCATACTATTCAAACACCCCATGACTAATGGTTAGTGAATTAAACTTTAGATCTAATGTATTCAAACAGACCCTAAACTAGCCTATCTGCAAATCTGCAACACAAGCAACAAGTCCACTGCCCCCCTTGTTGGTCCGCATGCACAAATAGCTAGGCCACCAGCCCAACAAAGTTGCACACAGCAGGCCCCAAGTAGCAGCGGACAACACTTTTGCAGGAGCCAGGCTGCCACAACACCCAACCCCCCCCCTATCTCTCCCTGCCTGGCCACTAGAAGTTGCAACTCACAACTGGACCAACAATATCCGTGGACACTGAGGCACAAACTCGTGCATTGATTGGTTTTCACGTGCGCCTAGCCTCAACATTTTGCATTGACCAGTCTTCACGTGAATCATCCTTTAGCCTAAACGTTTTGCATGACATTCTTGATAAGTGGGATCTCGGTTTCTCCCAGAACTTAATCTAAGAACATCAGTTCAACCCTAACGATCTAGAATCTTGCGACCACCTTCTTGTGCCCTGCAGCTACTCGAGGGAGTTCGGGAAGTCTTGCACCACGCAAGCAGCGACTGCTCGCTGTTGTAATGGTGGAAGTTGCTTCGCAGCAGGTGGCCAGGACCTGGCAGGAGGGGATTTGATTCGTTGTTTGCGCTAGTCACATGGTAGCAGGTCTGGAAGGAGCAGAACTGCAGGTGCTTTGGGAGTTGCTCCACCTTTGTGGCCCATCTGCTGCTGAGCATCAGAGAGCTCGCAGAGCTATGGGTGTTAGCCGGCGCGTAGGATCTTGGTTATTTGTTAGCTGTGTGATAGTTGTCAGTGTGCTTTATGTCAGGTGACCGCTGCTAGGGTGTCTCCTTGGGGTGCTTTGGTGTGGGTCAGTTTGCCGTAGCTGGCAGCGTGCGGGTGTAGTTGTAGCTCATCTTTTCTACCTTAATACAAAGATACGTAAGCCCTCATGCGTATTCGAAAAAAAGCTCAATCCTAATCTAGTTCCAGTTCATCATGGATCACATTGTGACTCCTAAAGCCTACATAAATCCTCAACTTGACTCAGGATTAGTCCATGCTACTCCAGTCCCTTGAATGTTTTCACTTTGTAAAACAGATCAATTTTTGTAACAATGTACGAAATAGCACGTTATAGAATTTAGCGTTAAGCTTCGAAAAACGCTATTAGCGCGCTATTGCGCGCTCACTACACCACAACGCGAAAATAGTGTCGGACACCAGTCCCTCAAAGTGGAATATTATCGATGAATTGTCGGTCAGTATACCATAGTCACGCTCCATCAGCCGGGTATTTCTATGTTTCGCGTCGGACCGTCAGTCGGTATATCTAGTTTATGCGTCGAACCATCCGTCGGTGTAGAATTGTCCAAAATATTGACTCCTTGCGAGCGCTGGAGCAGCCCGCTCGCGTGCAAAATTGGCTATAGCGCGCTTTTTATATTGCAATAGTATTAGCCTCAAGTCTTTAGAAACGCTATAGCAGCGTTATAGCAACGCCATAGTGCGCTATTTTGTACATTTGATTTGTAATGATGCCAATTTTGTCATAACCCAATTTTTTGTCACTCAAGATTTCACACCATAAACGTCTATAGTGGTCACACACCAATACTAAATAGTGGTCTCCAAGACAAATATAATTCATGGTGACGGTAAGAACCGGTAGCCACTACAGGTTGGTACCGCCTGTAATAGGTGGTGCCCTCAGGGCACTTGTACTACCAACTAGCCAGTAGCTTCAACAGGTTGCGTTGTGTTGCCTCGCTACAGTTGACTTGCACAGGGGGCGAAGCTACCTATCAACTATGTGTTCCAATGCCATCCTAATGCGCATGGGTGCCGAGACTGTCCAGCATCAACCCCGACAGGTTGACACCTTCACCCCATGCGATCACGGAGGCCTCCTCGCCCTCCTTCCAACCTCCACTAAGAACACCGGCGCGGTCCAGATGGCCAGTGCACTACTAGAGAAAAGAGCCTTCTATCTCAACAGTGGTGCAAGTTATAACCATTATCGATGAATTAATACTGGTTCGAAAGGAGGTGGCCCTGGAGATGTACCAACAGGTAACAAAGGAGGACACACAGGACCAGAGGTAGCTAGGACATATCCGCATAGTGCTGGCCTAAGATGCACTTGTGGCCCATCACTGTGCTCGGCGATGCGACGCAAAGCATCAGGTTGAACGTTGGGTCGAGGGGACGGTGGTCGCGGCGGCCAAGCGTGCAGGTCCTTGGCAGAGTTGAGGTCGGTGACAACAACAATCATTACGTTGTACTCGACGGATGGAACATACCTAAGGGGATGTTTGAGTATACAAAGCTAAACTTTAGTCCCCATTATTACCCCACCTTAACTTATCTTGATGAGCTAATGCTCTAATGAGAATGAGTCTGTTGCCTAAACTTTTGGTTATACATGGACAAAACTTGAGTAGCTACGCTTTGGCGGTGGTTAGTCAAACACCCTCTAAGATCGGGAAAAAGGATGATTAGGGCGAGATAGACAAAGCCGCCGAGTACTTCTACCCGGCCATGTATTGCCTCGAATCAATAAATAAATTCATATAAGTGCTATATTAAGATACCAATATGTAATTTTTGGTCAAAGTATGTTATTCACTACCTGGTATACAGTAATATATACCAGGTGGAGGAGCGTAGCTGGGAGGCGCCTGGAGATGGGGCTGGCGGGGCGCCGTCGGACCGGGGACAGGGAGGCAGCGGTGTGCGCGCGTGTGTGTGCGTGGGGAGAGAGTTCACAACAGGGTGCAGGTTAGGTTAGATTTGGGACGGAACGTTTTCGTCCGCCAAGATACATGCCAACGAAAACAGGGATTCTTTTTGTCGGCTAGAGTGCGGGCCAGCGAACCTTGTATTTGTGGGCCAACTGTAGCCGACAAAAATGCATATTTTTCAAATTCCCCGCGCTGTAGATAATTTCATCGGCATGGAGGTGGGCTGACAAAATTAGTTATATTTTCGTCAGTAGCCGACGAAATTATCTCTATTTTCGTCGGTTAACTCGGCCGATGAATTGCTAACGAAATTAGTTCGGCCTAGAAAAAGACAGATTTACTCTGTTTCAGCTGATTGAGATCTTATCCAACCTTTTCTTCCTTCTTTCCACATCAAATCCACAGCACGCATGCTCAGGTTGAAAAGTCTTAAGTTAGACCATCTTCGCCAACTTATGCATGGATCCAAAAACGATATTCCTGCTTGACACACTTTGCCTTTACCCAGGATCACTCTTCTTCGGAAAAGCATACTCCATCTACTTTTTATTTTAATAGCTCCACTAAATGCTATTGCGTGAGGGTACTGTGCACCTACTTACATCTTAGGGGCATCCTTGTACTGCGCCGGGTGCTTTGCTCACTATGAAAGCTGGTAATAATTCTGATTCCACCAAACGGAGGCCGTTAGGTCAAAGCCGTAGTGCGCGCCCTGTAGTTTTGAAGCAGGGCGAGACAACTTCAGCTAGGAGCCTCTTTTCCTTCTTCCCAGCTCCCCAAAAACAACGTTCAACTTGCAAGCAGATGCGAAGGAAGCTCTCAAGTGTGGAATTTGGTTTCGTTGATCGTCCCTCCTGCCTTTTGATTTCAGCTAGCGAACTTCACTTGCTATTTCTTATGATGTAAGCCAAAGCTTATCTAGTCATAGGGCTTTGGTAATTCCCTTCTTACCAATACTTTTTTTGGTCTTTGCTCTCAGTCGACGTCTTCGCGCGTGCGATCTGCAGTAGACGCTTGCGATGATTCAGCCTGACACAAGTGACGCGCGTTAGCTGACTAGGCTTTTTTATGTTGCGGCCTGTGCTCGGCTGGCTCATGCGGAGTGGGGCAGTGGGCTGTGTGCCTGTGTGGGCCCCTGGAGAGATGCTTCTAGTGCTCTTTGTCCCTGAGATGTTGTGGCTGTGGCCTGTGGGTTAGCATTTATCGTTCTCTCCCGTGTCTTCGAGCAGAAAAAAAAATACATTTTTCGGTAGTGATTTGCATTTTAAAAAGAGAAAATACTATGTCTCTGTGCCCAGTATTGCCACAGAAGTCGTACTATGAGCATTTTACACGTACGTCCCTAAACCAAAATAAATATAAAACAATACTACGCTTATGTAGATGGATATACTCGACCACTGGAGCCAAATTTGAGTGGATTCCCCTTAAAACATCCAAGTCCAAAAAGTTTATGAAGCTACAATTCTACCTAAGTTTTTCTATAAAAATTATCCATTTGGTGTTGTAACAACAAGTGGGAAATTTCAACACTTACAGCAAGATCATCAGCAACACTTCAAATTGTCTTCCCTGCACTAACCTTTGATCTTAGAGGGATAAGCCCACCTTTGATCTCAGACGGATGAGCCTCAACACACCAAACTGATCTTGGACAGTGGTATGCATAGCACACGTCGGGTTAGGTTCTCTATTTGTTTTTTTATTTCCATTGTTTGTAAGCCACGGCCCGACCTACTGCGTCTATTGTTGTACTCCCTCCGTCCACAAATGATCTACATATTTAGTGAAGAGAAGATGTTCAGAAATGATCTACGTATTTGCAGAAGAGCTTATTAATGCACCTCGTATTTAGCCACTGTGTCCATGCATATAGGTACCATTAGTTGCATGCAACTCTATGCATTTAATAATCCTTTCTACGATGCATGTTTAATGAAAATATAAGTAGGTGCTCATTCTCATTTCACTTTGGTCTTGGTACCATTTACAAATATGAAGATCATTCATGGGCAGAGGAAGTAACATTTTTGCACCATCTTAATTAAAAAAAACACGCTGCGAAATAAAATGATAATGATTGAAACCAGCTTGTTTGAAAGCTATGTCAATTGTTTGAAAGCAATGATAATTATCTAGCTTACACCAGCTTGTTTGGAAGCTAGGCGTTTGACCAGGCCATTTAAATGCTGCATCATAGAAAGAACAAAAGCAATGTAATTCATGCATCATGTACTAGATCGAGTTCAAAAGCTACAAATGACTACATTTATTTTCTAGGATAGGACAAACCTCGCCGATTGTATATCCCTGTGACGACGAACGAAACTAATAATATAACAAGTAACAAATTCAGCAATCAATCTACGAACGACCGCTACCTGGTAGAGTAGCGTCTATTACGAGGCGTCGACGACGTCGGGGCAAGAGCACTCCGCGGCAGGCTTGCCGATCCTGGCCATGCAGGTGAGCGCGTCCCAGTGGTAGCCGTCCGGGCTCATGAGCACGACCTTGAACAGGGCGTTGCCGCTGCCGACGTCCCGGGCGAGCGTGTCGAGCAGGAACGGTGACATGGCGACGGCCTCCCCGCGCGCGACGACGCGCAGCTCCTCGCTCCGCCGCCGCGGCGCGGCGCAGAGGCCCGGCGGCACACGCTCGCTGGCGAGCTGGACGCCCATGTAGTGCACGTGCACGGACGTGGTGGGGTTCATGCACTCCGGGCCCTTGCTGCTCTTGGAGGCGATGCGGACGGTCAGGTTGAACAGCGGGTCGAGCAGCGGAGGATGAGCCGTCGCCGGCTGGCCGCCGCCGGATCTTGGGTAGTCGAGGCCGGAGGCGGAGGGGATCGCGACGTAGTACGAGGGCGGGTCCCCTGCCCACCTGAGGAACATGAAGAGGACACCAAATACAACGACGACCATCGTCACCACCATGCAGCAGTTCAGGATCGCGTCGTACCACCGGTCGCCAGCTCCAGGCGCCGGCGGCGGCTCGTTGCCGGCGGCGGCCATCTCGTACGTCGTACGTACGTCTCTCTCTGCTGCTTGTTATTACGTGCGAGGCGAGGGTTTGCTGTACTGTACGATTGAGATGCGATTGGTTTAATATATATATACTGTAACAGAGCCAGAGCAACGCCCGGGCCGGGCCTTTCCGACTCATCCCCGTGCCTCCACGACTAGCTCCGACAACCCCGCGTCGTCTGCTAGGGCCGCCGCCAGACGTCGGGATCAGCGCGCCCGGCCGGCCGCCGCCGACCACCGTCTTCCACATCTGGATGAACTAGGTATACGACACATAACATCGTCTGAATTATTCTCTGAACTTCGACAACGGGTTCTGTTCTATACACGTGTACAGCAGTACAGGGTGTACGAGCTTCTGTATTTGTTGTTCTTCGGCTAGAACATACACCTCTTCACGCTCCAGAAAGGGAGCCAGCGTTGTAGTGGTGAAGTTGGAGCCGATCGCCTGCTAGTAGGGTCAAGCAATTCGGCCCGGTCGACGGTATATATCCTTCATGGATGATTCCTGTTTTTTTCTGCATATATAAGAGCTCATGTTGTTTTCTGTAGACATCGTTGTTGTATGTTTCTGCACCTATTTATATCATCATATTACCAGAATTAATTAGAATAAAAGTTTGGCTGCAAATTTTGTTCAGATGCTAGTGTACTGCATGCTAACTTATATGACCTTTGATGACAAATAAAATGGTACATCCTCGATATCCGAATTAGTTGTCGTTTTAGAAAAGCTAGAAGTCAAACTTTTAAAATTTTGACTACATATAACTTTTATCCTATTTAGTTTTGATATTTAGTTTTGAGTCTTGAAAGACATGTATAGATTTATCTTAACAAGTATTTTCATAAAAATATAACTTTTTGATGATATGTATTTATATTTTAATAAAAAACATTTATCAACTTATGTTTTGAAAACCATGTCGATGTCCAAAATATCAACCTACTGTATTTGATTACCATGGAAAAAGGCTGTTTCCTGTGCCCTCTGTAACTGAATTATGTGATTTCACCAGGATCTCCGATATGTTATAGAAAACGCAGATTCCCAAGCCCTTATTAAAAACCACAAGGACAATATACCATTTATAAATTGGAGAGGTCAGCTTGTGTGGTCTAGGCTAGTCTAGGTAATGTTAGACGGCCCATTTACTTATGCTCTACATGCATTAAAAATTGTGCAAATAGGAGAGATGATGCCTGACGGACTAGGTAATGTTATATGGCCCATTTTATTTATGCTCCTACATGCATTAAAAAATACACTTTCATGCAACCAGTCTCTTCTGTAATACCCTTTCATATACGTCTTTCACAGTCATTTGGATTTTTATTTTCCAAGTAATGATAACTTAGGTATATATGATATCAAGATCTCGAATTTTATGATATATTCCTAGACTATTTTTAGGGCACAGAGCTAACGCACGCATAGCCATAGCCGTAAAAATAGCTTACGGCACGCACACCCCATATTAGGCAATATTTAGGTTTATCCAGTTACATCCTTTCTACTTTTAGATAAAATAAAGTGGCCCACATCAGTGGAGGCAAAAACCTCACGGCTGGCTGCCTCCCGTGATTTGCACACATGAACTGTCCCCTGCCTCCCCTGGACCATGTTGACCTTCCGCAAAGAAGCAAAAAATGCATCAAACAGAATTCACAAATAGGCAATAATATTAAAATCATTAGGCAAAAATGCAAAGGTATTTTTGCCTATTGCCCAATGAAAATAGTATTTTTCCTAATGAAAACCAGTATTTTGCCTAAATAAAATCTACAAATTTGCTTAATGGAGGAGGGCGGGGACCGGGAAAGGAGGCACACCTACTTCCTCGTGGTTAGAGGAGAAGACGGGGCCGGCGACCGCCGGCGACAGTGGTGATCGCCGACAGGAGGGCAGGGACAGCCGCCGTGCAGAACGAGTGGCCAGGCCAGGCCACGCTCGGTGGCAACAGCCAGATCTAGATGCCATGGCCAGCGACACCGCCTCCAAACGTGGCAGCGGTTCAGATCCGACCACCACAACGCCATGGACCCCAAGGAAACACGGGGAAGAGGAGCATAGTGGTGACGACGGCCAGCGTGGCCGCCTCCCTGACGGATCCAATCATAGCAGCGTCAGGTCGCAACGAGGTCACTGGTCGCCATGGCTGGCGAGGAAGGCGGGAAAGGAGGAGGAGCCCGGCGACGACGATGGCTAGCTGGGGATGCGAAAGTGCAAAAGTGCTATATATCCTCACTATATATATTATCGGTGTCACCTCATTGAGTATGCAGAATGGAGATGCAAAAGTGCTGGAAGAATAAGATTACGAGTTTGGGCTTCTTCGACCCTGAGATAGTGAACAAGGCAAACATAGATCAAGGTTTTGATGATATTTATAACGCCTTGGCAGTAATGCTCAGGGAGCAACATTCTAAATCTTACTTTCCTTTACCTTATCGCTTTAAGTGAGTGCTTACTGTCGCATACCCCTTTCTTTTTCTAAACAGTGTTGCACTTAATAGTTTAATGTTGCTTGTATGTGTAGGTTTCATTGGATACTAATTGTACTCGCAATCAAGAAGGACAAAATCACTATAATGGACTCCTTAAGAAAGCTAACAATAGAGTACCTTGAAATCATAGGCATGCTTCACATGTAATTTAGGCCATTCCACTCTACTTCAGTCACCATTAAATTTCTTCCATCTGATCCGCAAGGAAAATGGGCCCTAAGCCTTGGACTGAGTCCCCTTATGTGATTTTGGTGGTTGAGTTGACAACACGTACCATTTGGGACTAATATTTGTGTAAGAATATTTTTCTAAGTCCCAAGGTACATGTAGAAGATACGAGGAACAAACACCTTAAAGGATTAAAGGATAGAAGAGAAAGCATCAAGAAATGGCTCGGACAGCAAAGCGTCCATGCACCGGACCGTCCGGTGCTTGAGCACTAGACCGTCCGGTGCAAAGCAGAACATAGCCAAAGAGAACTCCATGTGCAATCCCAAAGGCAGACCGTCCGGAGCACATGAGTGGATTGTCCGCAATTGTCCGCAGAGCCAATTCAACAGAGAAGACCGGTGCATTCCTTGCACCGGACCGTCCGGGGATAACACCGGACGTTATAGACAGAGAGTGAGTCAAGACGAAGACCGAAGCACTATAACGCACCGGACCGTCCGGTGGTGCAGAACCGGACTGTTCGGTGGTTCCAACGGTCAAATTTTCAGAGCAACGATCGAGTCAGCCGAGAAGCAAGTTACACACACCGAACTGTCCAGTGGTGTACCATCGGACGGTCCGGTGGTCACACAGAAAAGCTGCAGTTTGCTCCCAACGGCTAGTTTGGAGGCTTAGGCTATTTACAACCCCATGGCTGGCCTCCACAGTGTGGTTGGAGACTACTGAGCTAACACAAGTGTAGAGGCATCATGTTGATCCATCAAAAGAGCCATATACACACATTTGCGAGCCCAACCACCATAAAAGCTAAATTAGACACATCTCGGCATAGCTAGCGCTCAGTTGTATCTTTGCTTAGGTCTATTTGTCTATTAACCTGTGCCTGCGTGCACCTGTATCCTTTGTAAGTGTGGGGCTTGTAAGTCTTGCGAGACCTTCCTGGGTGTGGAGTGGCCGCCACCTTACTTGTGAGAGGGAGGAAGGCCCTCGGCGGTTTGGCCAAAAGCTTCCCATAGTGGAGACGGCGGGGTAGCTCCGCGAGAAGGACTCGGAAGACCCCAACAGTCCCAACAATCCTGTACCCTTACATGGACGAGGCCATAGTCGCAGACTACGTGAGGGCTTGTGTAGGTGTGTACCGAGGATATCTAGAGACCTGACCAGGGTTGCTTAACTTCCGCGGAAGTCACTTTGCCATCCTCCACCCTTGCATGGGCGAGACCACACTCCTTTGAGGATTGCGCGAGAGCAAAGCCTGCAGGGGCACCTAACAAGGAGTAGGGGGTGAGACAGCACGTTGGCCTCCCCGAACCTCAGAAAAAAATCTCTGTGTCTTCATCGTGTGCCATCATCGATATCGTCACCGGGAGTTTGCATATATCTACCTATCTCTTTAGCTTCTCCATTTATATTCTTGCAATTGTGTACTCACATTCGTAGACTAGCATGATAGGTTAGTTTCTAGGTGGAGCTAGGTTGCAAGATTTGGCCACGGTAGAGTTAGCAACTGTCGGAGCGGGCGTGCTCCTAGTCGGGTGGCGGAATGCACCCGGCCGAGATCCTAAGTACTAAGAGTAGTTAGGGGGAGCGATCGTTGTTAGCTAGGTCGGAGGTGGCACGATGGTGACGAGAGGATTTAGAGTGGTTCGGGCCGCCGGAGCATAATACCCTACGTCCACTGTGGGTGTGTTCTTGTATTCCTGTCTGTTGGAGAAGACGGTGGTGATTGTGAGCCTTTTTTCTGTGTTGCGTATGCCTCCCCTTTTATAGCCCAAGGGGGGCAAGTACATGGTGGCCGGGCCCCGACAGGTGGTCCCGGCCCATTTCCTCTATGCTACAGTTCTATCCTGTGCTTGATGTCCAACGCTCCCATGCGTCGCGCATGTACCACTAACGCGACCCGGTATGGCCCGGAAGATGCGCCATGCCGTCCTGCCATCCGGATACGGCGCCACGCCGTCCTTCCTTACGCCGTCCTGTTCCATCGGCTGCTAAACCCGGTGAGAGGCTTTAGAGGCCGAGGGGGCAGGCGACGTGCTGGCGTGACAGGACGGGGCGCTCGTAGTAGGCCTGTAGCGCCGCTACCTAGTATTAGGCTAAGCGAGGTCGCCGCGCCACGCGTGTGGCGCGGCTCATGATGAGTACAGCGTACTTGTTTACTCAATATAGACCCCAACGTAGCCGAGGAAGTCGACTGTAGTACCCTGCTACTGCCGTCGTGCCTCGGTAAGGCGCGCCCCTTTGCTTCGCCGCCGTCGCCTGCCAGCGGCGGTGTCAGCGGCAACGGGGGCACGCCCGTCTGACAGCGGCGGCGTCAGCGGGCAACGGGGGCACGCCCGTCTGACAGCGGCGGCGTCAGCGGGCAATGGGGCAGGCTCGTCTGACAGCGGCGGTGTCAGCGGCAACGGGGCACGCTCACCTGCACGCAATAAATGCAGTAGGTGGGCGAGGCCCCTGTCTGAAGGCTCCTCCACGCGCCCTGTGGGCACGTGGCAGCGCAAGGCCTCCCCATGCCCTGTGGGCACGTGGCGGCCCCGGACCACCGAAGACGCTGGCTCCGGACCTCCCCATGCCCTGAGGGCACGTGGCGGCCCCGGACCACCGAAGGCGCTGGCTCCGGACCTCCGAGAGGTCCGGACCTCACCTTCCCCTGAGGGACTCCTCGCGTGGTCGGGGGGGGGGGCTCGGACCTCGCTGAAGGAGGTCCGGGGTCTCCCCTGTGGGCCGGGTGCGCGGCCCAGCTTTTATAAGGAGTAGGCCGGGCCCGCCTATACGCGGTCTTAGGCCCTCCTTGTACTGCAGCTCTTGCCGATACTGGTGATCTTTGTCTAGTGTAAGCGGGTACCCGGCTAGCTGGGTACCGACAGTGGCCCCTGGGCCCACCTCTGGTGAGTTTTTCGAACCTGAGGTGAGCCCATCATCGCTTACTACTCAAGCCATCGGGAGCCACGTGTGGTTACCGGCGCCTAGCTGTTAAGCACGTAGTTGGTCAGGGCCAACTTCTTGATCTTTGGTCGAGGCTTGACTCGCCTGACCCTGCTGAGAGCCCGGCACGCCTCATCTTGCCGATCGTCCGCCTTACCCGACCTTGGAGGGGGCCTAGTCCACCCGACCCCGCGGGGTGGCTCCGTGGGCCCCCACGATCTGGGGGCGCCCGATCGTGGGAATTTCCCGGGAAACGTGGGGGCAGGCCCGCACCGGGAACCGCAGCGGCGGTTCACCTACCCCTTCTCCTGCCATTAAGGCAGGGGCAGATGGTTACGTGGGCAGCCGTGCATAAAGCGGAGAGGCAGGGGCCCCACGTGTTGTGCCGAGGCGCACGTTCGCGAGCGGCCGCCGGTTCGCCTTCCTGCCCCACTTGCTCTTCTACCCGCCTGTCGTGACTGCATCCTCGGGCCCCTGCTGTCATAGACCTGGGGGTCCGTTGGTGCATCCGTGCGCGCGTATGCTTGACGCCCGCGGCTTGCGGAGGATTGGGGGCAACCGTCAAGTAGGGTTCTCGACCATCGGCCGAGCACACCCTTCAGCCATTTGCCTTTGCACCCCTTGCATCCGCCGTGGCGCTTCGTCTTCCTCGCAGCAGAGCTCTCGCTTTTTGTCTGCAGTGTGCTCCTTCTCTTCCCCCCACCGCCAGATTCCGCAGCGATGGGTTCGGGCCACCAATCTTTCCGGGAGACCGAGGAGAACCTTAACCGCGTCCGCCGCCTGCTTGGCTGGACGGACGCGGAGCGCTGTGACAACGTTCGCACGGGCTCCCTCCCCCACCGTAACTTGCAGCCGGGGGAGTTCGTCCTCTTTGTCCCCTACCTCTACTGCGGTCTGGGGATTCCGATCTCTTCCTTCTTCATGCTGCTGCTGGAGGCGTTTGGGCTGCAGCTCCAGCATCTCACCCCCCACTCCATCCTTCATGCGGCAATCTTTGCCCATCTCTGTGAGATGTTCGTGGGGGTTCCTCCCTGCGTGACGCTCTTCCGCCACTTCTTCTCGGTGAGGTGTTCCGGGAGGAGCTCGACCGAGATTGGCCGCTACTACTTCCTGCTAAAGGGGTCCGGGGGAAGGTCGACCTACCTCCCCACCTTCACCAGCGCCAAGTGGGAGAACTGGCACAACGACTGGGTGATTGTCAGGGCGGTGCCGAACGACCGGTTGGGCCTCCCTGACAGCAGTCCCGACGCATCCTTCCCGGAGTGGGGTGCTTCGACGGATCTGCCGCCTGAGTTCTCCCCCGTGCTGGCCAGGATCGCCGAGCTCGTCAACGGCGGACTTACCTCCATGCACGTCCTCGCGGACTTCCTCAGGCGGAGGCTCGCCCCCCTGCAGATGCGGCCAAGGCCGGCGTGGGGCTACACCGGTCCCAACGACTACAGACGGGTGGTGCGTGGCGAAGACCATGACCTGACGCCGCTCCTGCTGGAGGAATGGGTGCGGTGCGTCACGGACGAGAGCTTCTCCCCGGAGCAGCTGTGCCTGCCGTCCGCCATCGTGCCGCTCTGCCGCGACCAGGCCTTGCGGACGGCGGTGCTCCGGGAAATGCCGACACTCGACGACGGCGGCCTTGCGGCGCGGCACCTTGGGGGTGACCCCAACCGGGGGGTCCACATCGGCGACGTCCCGGTTGGGGGTTCGGGTGTCAGAGGCACTACCCCCGCCGACAAAGACAAGAGGCCTGCGGCGGCGCCCCCCGTTATTCCGCCGACGGGCGGTGAGGGGGCGCGGCAGAGGCCGGTCCGCGGCGACGGGACCTTTGTTTCAGAACCCGATCCGAAGCGCCAGCGGACCTCGGGGGAGGGGAGCTCCTCCGGACAAGGGGAGCGAGTGCCACAGCCGCATCCGGACCAGCGGCACCCACAGCGCTGGGCACCTCCTCCGACGCCGGACCAGCAGCGGCGGCCCTCTCCGGCACCGCCGGCCTCGGGCCCACGGCAGCAGCAGCGACCGGCACCGCCGGCCGCGGAACAGCAGCCTCGGCGAGGCTCTGGCCTTCGTGGCCGCTGGTCGGCGCCTAACTTGAGGTAAGTCCTTTTAATTAGCCTCGAACACTTCGCAGTACCACGGCTAGCCTTTTCAGGCTTCTCAACCTTTCGCCGCATGTTTTGTTTAGGCCGACACGCCCGGCCGGCGCTTCTCCCCCCAGCGGCTCTGGTGGCCAGGCGGGCACGGCGGAGAAGAGCGCCCCTGGTGGTCCGACGGCGGAGGATGCCTCGCGGGCCCGGGCCACGCCTGAGGGGCCTGCACCGGAGGCGGCCCCATCTGTCCGGCCCCAGGCCCCGGGTGGACCAACGCCGAGGGGTGCCTCGGGGGCCGAGACTGCACCCCGAGTGCCTGCTGGGGGGGGGCAGCTCTAGACGCGCAGTCCCAGGCACCGAGTACCTCGATGCCGGAAGGCGTCGCGGCCCAAGGGCCTGCGCCGGGGGCGGCCCCTGACGCACGGACCTCAGAGCCTTCCTCGCCCGTCGTCCAGACGGCCGGCCCCAGATCTCCGCCCCCTGCCGAGGGGGAACTGGAGGAAGTTCTGGGTAGGCCGCTCCTGCCCCAGCCGGGTGGAGCCCCTCTCCCTCGCGTGCTGCGTCGAGCGCGCCAGGCCCTGGACGACGCCCAGGAAGCGTTCCAGCTGGAGTGGGCGTGGCTGCAGCAGGAGCGCGAGGGTCTGGACGGCTAGCGGGCCCGTCTAGGGGAGCAGATCGAAGCCGCCACCGCCCAGCACACCCGGACCCGTGCGGAGCTTTCCACCGCCCGCACAGAGCTCGATGCCGACCGTGCGGCCTTCCATGAGGACCTGCAGAGGCTCATTGGCCGAGAGCGCGCGGTCGGGGTCCGCGAGAAACAGGTCGAGGTGGGCGAGGCGCAGCTGAGGCTCGATCAGGCGAAGCTGGAATCCGCGTGGAAGGGCGTGGAGCAGCGCCGGCAAGAGCTGGTGGAGGTGTCCGAGCGGCAGGCTGCTGTCAATGCTGAGCTCGACAAGATGAAGTCGAGGCTTGTCGAGCGCGAGGCAGCAGTTGCAGCCCGCGAGGACTCCGTTGCTCAGCGCGAGGCGCGGCCAAGACCCTTAGGGAATCCGCTGTTCGCCAGGCTGCCACGCTCAAGGTCCGTGAGGATTGGGTGAAGTCCAGGGAGGCGGAGCTGGCAGACCAGGAGAAGCAGCTATTGGTCGAGCGGGTCGCCCTGGAGCAGCTGAAGCAGGGCGCTGCCCAGCAGGCGGCGGCGGAGGACCGGGAGCAGATGCGCGCCGGCCTTCAGCGCATCGCCGACTGGGCCGGGGAGGCGAGTTCGGCTCTGGTACCGCTCGGACTGAGTCCGATCCGGGTGACAGAGCCACCGTCCACCATTGCGGACGCCTTCCCCATCCTCGACTCCGTGGTGGAGCGGCTCCGGCACCTAGACTCCACGCTCGGGGAGCGCCTTGAGGCCGAGGGCCGCGAGCTGTGCCGCCTCGTGGTGGAGCACCTCCTGGTCTGCTTCCGGAGCCACGACCCCGCCATCTCCTTGGACCCGGTCATTGCTGGTCCGGTGGAAGAGGCAGAGGCCGCTGCCCGAGAGAGCGTGCAGGAGGTGATGGAGGCCGTTGCCGCCCGGTTCCAGCGGACCCCTGCGGACGAGGACCCGGATGCACTAGGGACAGGAGCCTCCCCAGCGCCGTAGGGCAGCAACTCTTGCTGTTTTGTTTTTTTTGTTTTTTGTTTTTTTTTTGTACAAGGCTATGTAGAACATTAGTATGGACAAGCAATATAAGAATGGTAGTTGCGACTTATCTCCATTTACTCCTTGTTGCATGCTGGTGTGCTGTTACCTGACCCCCTGGCCCCCTGGTAGGTAGGCTCTAAGTTTTGAGGCTGGCTACCACCGAGTCAGAGGCCAGACCTGCATGCAACTCACGGCAAACGTCAGTGTCGCACCTACGGGCCCTACTCTGAGTTGACCTTTTCCGCTATTCGAGGTCCGGAGCATTTTCCGTCCGGGCCAGGGGCCAGGATGTCTGTTCGTGGGATAGCAGGGTGTGTGAGTTAAGGGTACGGAACCAGGCAAAACTGCGACACAGCCCTGGACCATCCTTAGTCCAAAACATCTTAGCTTTGGTCCGGTCCTGTAGCCGTTCGGACCTCTCTTAGCGAAACAAAGGTAACCGCGCTGCCTCGAAGTCCTGGGAGTCGCAGCCGGACCTTGCTGCTGAGGTTAGGGGGTGTGCCATTAGCTTAGGGGGTGGTCCGGAGCACTAAACGCACTGTTCCTGATACTGGGGGAACTCACGGCGTGGTAGGGAGTGTTCAGTGCTTAGGGTATGAGACCAGGCTAAGCAGCTGACAGCTCCGTGATACCAAGGCGAGCCCCTTTTCTCTGGACTTGGCACCCAGTATTCCGGACCTCCTTCCCAGCCTCTGTGCTAACCGCTTCACACTCAAGCTGCTAAGTCCTGCTGGTTCCAAGGAGATTTTTGGCAAGAGTAGGATTCCACGCAGGGGTTAGGAAAAATTGAAACAGATGGCAACTGAGTAAGCAGTAGGGTAACAGCGGGGACAAGGATTTCAGAGCTAAACTCTTTCTTTTACCAAGCGGTACAGGGTGTCATGTGATGTCAGCCAGAGGTCAGGATTACAAGGGCGGACCTTCACCGCTCTGGTCCACATGGTGGTCCTATTTAGCTTATAAAAAGAAAGAGGGCTGCCCTGAATTTCTTGCCTACGGATAAAACTTACGGAGGTGTTCTATATTCCATGGGTTCGGTAGCGGAACTCCTTCCTCCGTGGCGAGGCGAACGCAACCGGGGCGACTAACTTCTGTCACCTTGAAGGGGCCTTCCCAGCTGGGGGAGAGTTTGTTGCGCCCTTCTCGGCTCAAGATGCGCCTTAGGACCAGGTCTCCAGGTTGGAGTACCCTGCCCCGCACGGTTCGCTCATGATAGCGTTTGAGCGCTTGGTTGTACCGTGCGTTCCGGATTGCAGCCTGCCATCTTTGCTCCTCGACGAGGTCAACGTCGTTGCGCCTAGCCTGTTCCTGCAAAGATTCATCAAAAGCTTGGACCCGTGGGGAGCCCAAGAGTATTTCTGGTGGGAGGCATGCTTCGGCCCCGTATACCAGGAAGAATGGGGTTTCCCCGGTTGCTCGGCTGGGTGTGGTCCGGTTCCCCCATAGCACGCAGGGGAGCTCATCAACCCATTTCGCACCGTGCTTTTCCAAGCAGTTGAAGGTGCGGGTTTTGAGCCCCTTGAGGATTTCCGCGTTAGCTCTTTCGACCTGTCCATTGCTCCTAGGATGTGCTACAGACGCGAAGCATAACTGGATGCCAACGCCGTCGCAGTAGTCCTGGAAGACCCGGCTCCTGAACTGGGTCCCGTTGTCCGTTATGATACGGCTGGGGATGCCGAACCGGCACACAATGGACTTAAGGAAAGCTGTTGCAGTTCCTTGGGTGATGCTCACTACTGGGGTTACCTCAGGCCATTTTGTGAATTTGTCAATGGCGACGTAGAGGTACCGGTACCCACCGACAGCTCTAGGGAAAGGTCCCAGGATGTCCACCCCCCATACCGCGAAGGGCCAAGAGGGTGGAATCATCTGCAGAGACTGAGCCGGTGTGTGTATCTGCTTTGCGTGGAACTGACACGCCTTGCAGGACCTTACTAGCTCTGCTGCATCCTGGAGCGCTGTCGGCCAGTAAAAACCATGCCGAAAGGCTTTACCGACCAGCGTACGGGACCCTGAATGATTCCCGCACTCGCCTCCATGGATCTCCATGAGTAAATCGCGGCCCTCCTCCCGGGTTATGCATCGCATGAGGATGCCATTGGCGCCACGCCTGTAGAGATCCCCTTCTACTAGCGTGTAGCGTTTAGCCAATCGCACTATGCGCTCAGCAGACACACGTTCTTCGGGAAGGATTTTGTCCTTCCGGTAGTCCCGGATCTCGGAGATCCGTGCATCGGGACTGCCCTGAGCCATTGGATGTGTCCCTGATGACATGCCGGGGTCAACAGTCCACACGATCCTTGGTGGACTCCAGAGATGGAGGACCACCAGGACTGCTAGCTTCGAGGTGCTAGTTCTGCCCCCTTCGCCCAGTTCGGCTGGCTGGGCGGTTGGTCTCAGTAGCTGTCTTTTGAAGACACCCTCGGGTACTAGGCCCCGAGTCGATGCCCTCGCGGAGAGGTCATCTGCCACTGAGTTGAGGCTCCTGGGAACGTGTTGCAGTTCCAGGACCTCGAAGTCCTTCTCGAGCTCCCTCACTCGCATGAGGTATGCTGCGAGTTGGGGGTTATTGCAGCAGCACTCCCCCCGGACCTGTCTGATCACTAACTGGGAATCCCCCTTAACCAGGAGCTGCTTGATTCCTATTGACTGGGCGATCATGAGTCCGAAGATCAAGCCTTCGTATTCCGCCATGTTGTTAGTGGCTTTGAAACCAAAGCATACTATGTACTTTACTTGATCCCCGTTCGGGTCCATGAGGGCCACGCCTGCTCCGGACCCTTTTTCGCGGGCGGACCCGTCGAAGGAGAGAGTCCAGTGCGGCTCGGTGAAAACCCGGACGGTCCTGTCTGGCCGTGAAGGTTCCGTCTCGGCTTGCGGACCTCCAGATTCCGTGGTGGTAGGAGTCCACTCTGCGATGAAGTCGGCCAAGACCTGGCTCTTGGTAGTGCTGCGGGGCTGGAAGTCGAGCTGGAACTCTGCCAGCTCCGCCGCCCATTTGGCAATATTACCAGTGGCGTTGGAATTGCGCAGGATCGCTCTTAACGGGTAAGAGGTCACCACGACAACCTTATGCGCCTGGAAATAATGGCGCAACTTTCTGGAAGCAATAAGTAACGCGTAGGCGAACTTGTGGGCTTCCAGATATCTGGCTTTTGCCCTGTGGAGGACCTCACTGACGTAATATACTGGCTTCTGGGGGGTCCGGACCTTAGTGGTAGGTCCGAGGCCACCTACCTCTGCCAGGCTGGCCCCCTGGGCGGCTTGCCCTCCTGTCTCTGGTGGCTCACCGCCTTGGCAGGGCAGTGTGTCA
Source organism: Paspalum vaginatum (assembly GCA_030272315.1). Classification (NCBI taxonomy): domain Eukaryota; kingdom Viridiplantae; phylum Streptophyta; class Magnoliopsida; order Poales; family Poaceae; genus Paspalum; species Paspalum vaginatum. The sequence continues at coordinate 41,414,118 of CM059017.1, read as the reverse complement.
GCCGGACCTCCAGTATCGGGGCCAGCTGCAGCTTCTGTGGTGGGCGGACCACCACCTTCCACTTGGGGGACCCCGGTGTCTCCCTCGTGGGAATGGACTGGTCGCTCGGCCACCAGGACCATGCTTACTACCTCGGATGTCACCGCGAGGTAGAGAAACAGGGTCTCACCAGGCTCTGGCGCCACTAAAATGGGCAGAGTGGTGAGATGCTGCTTCAACTCCTGGAAGGCTTGTCCAGCCTCTTCGGTCCATATGAATGGTCCGGACTTCCTCAAAAGCCTGAAGAAGGGCAGGGCTCTCTCAGCTAGCTTTGAGATAAATCGGCTGAGGGCTGCCAAGGACCCAGTGAGTTTCTGGAGGTCCTTGATGCAGGCCGGCGGCCGCATAGCCTCAATCGCCCTGATCTTGGTTGGATTTGCCTCCATGCCGCGATGCGACACTAGGAAACCTAACAGTTTACCAGCCGAGACGCCAAAGACGCATTTCTTGGGGTTCAGCTTCGTGCGCGTTGTGCGCAACCTGTCGAAAACAAGGGCTAGGTCTTCCATCAAGGTCGACCCTACCCTGGTCTTGACTACAATGTCATCGACATAGACCTCTACTATGTTTCTGATCAGGTCATGGAACGTGAAGTTCATGGCACGCAGAAACGTAGGTAAAGCATTCCTCAGACTATATGGCATTACAACGTAACAATACAACCCATCTACTGTTACGAAGGCTGTATGCCTCTTATCCTCCTCATCCATCTGGATCTGATGAAACCCAGAGTATGCATCCAAAAAAGATAAAAGTTCGCACCCGGAGGTGGAATCTACTATCTGGTCTATGCGTGGGAGGGGATAAGGGTCTGGAGGACATACTTTGTTGAGGCTGGTGTAGTCGATACACATCCGAAGCTTCCCGTTCGCCTTGGGGACGACCACCGGGTTGGCCAGCCACTCGGGGTGATGGACCTCCTCGATGAAGCCCGCGTCCAGGAGCTTCCGGACCTCCTGACGGATGAAGTCCTGGCGCTCCACGGACTGCCTCCGTGGCTTTTGCCGCACCGGCTTGGCGTCCGAGCTGATATTCAGACGGTGCTCAATCACTTCCCTAGGGATCCTAGGCATCTGCGACGGTTCCCAGGCGAACACGTCAACATTTGCCCGGAGGAAAGCAATGAGCGCGTCTTCCTATTTCTCTCCCAGATTCCCTGCGATGCGGGTGGTCTGGGAGGCTTCCGCCCCGATCTGGACGGTCTTAACTGGCACGTCCTCTGGGTCGGAAGGGCGTACCTTGGGCACCTTCGGTTCCTTAACAGGAACCTTGGCCCAAGAGGTCGAGGGGTTGTCCCCCACAGGGTTCGCTACGTCAGTAGCGAGAGCATGGAGCTTCTCTACCGCGGCGACGGCTGCGTGGCGGTCCCCCGGCACGGTGAGAACACCCGCCGGGGACGGCATCTTCACGACCAAGTACCCGTAATGGGCAACGGCCATGAAGCGGTAAAGTGCCGGTCTGCCAATGATGGCGTTGAACGGCAGGTTGACATCCGCGACATCGAACTGGACGTTCTCCGTGCGGAATTTCTCCGGGGTCCCGAAGGTGACCGGGAGGTCGATCTTCCCTTTTGGGTAGATCGGCACTGGACCCACGCCGGAGAATGGGCGCGTCGGAGCCAGGCGTGACTCCGGAATCTGCAGCTGTTTGAAGGCTGTGTGGCTGATGATGTTGAGGGCGGCTCCGCCGTCGATCAACACGTGGTGGAGCCGTATGTTGGCGACCACTGGCGACGCGATGATCGGCAGCACGCCAGCCCCAGTCATGTTCTCCGGGTAGTCGGCCGGCCCGAAGGAGATGGTGGTGTCTCTCCACTTGTGGTGTGGAGCCACCCCTGGGACGCTCGGCCTGACCGAGAGGACTTCTCGGCGCAGGGCCTTCACGTCTCGCCGGGAGGAGACCTCCCAGCTTCCGCCGTACATGACGTACAGCCTCTTGCGACGTTCGTTGTCGCTGTATTCGAAGCTGGAGTGGCCTAGAGCGTAGACGCTCTTGACCTCCCGCTCCGGGGGCTGGTAGCCCATCTCCTTGCCCCCAGCGGCGGGCCCGCCATCGCTGGTAGCCTTCCCCTTGCCAGGGCGCTGGCGTGGGGGCGAGTCGTCCTTGGCCGGACGCTCGCGGTGCTCACTGAGACGCCGCTGCACGAGCTTCTGTATCTCGCGACAGTCGGCGGCGTTGTGACCGCTGTTGGGATGAACAGGGCATGAGCCGCCACTGTTCCGCGCCTGTTGCCTCGGGCGCTTGCCGCCGGTGTCGCAGCCTCCAGGTGCTGCCGCGGCGACAGGGGCCCCTTCCAGGAACCTCTCAGGGCGTCGGCCCTTCTTCTTTTTCTTGCCGCCCTCTCGGGCAGCACCGGCAGAGGCGCCTGGCCGGGCAGTCCTGTCCTGCTGTGGGGAGTGCTAGGCACGCCCCTCTGCGGCCCTAGCGCACTTGTCCGCCAGCGCGTACAGGGTGGCGACGTCCTGCACTTGGCGAGTCGCCAGCTTCTCCAGCATCTTCTCATCTCGGACGCCTTGCCGGAAGGCTGTGATGATGGACGCATCGGAGATGCGGGATATTGTCCCCCGCACCTTGGCGAAGCGAGCAATGAACGCTCGGAGGGATTCCCCGGGCTCCTGACGTACTACATGGAGGTGGGCCTCCACACCGTACTGCTGGCATGCACTCACGAAGTTCGCCAGGAACTGAGTGCAGAGCTCCTCCCAGGATCGGATTGACCCAGGGGAGAGGTTCATGAGCCAAGTCCGGGCCGGCCCAGACAAGGCGACGTGGAAGTATGACGCCATGACGGCATCGTCTCCGCCAGCCGCTGTGATAGCGGTGACATACACCTGCAGGAATTCTGACGGGTTGGTAGTCCCGTCGTATTTTTCCGGCAGGTGCGGCCGGAACTTAGGCGGCCAGCGCGCGGAGCGGGGACCGTCTGTGAGCGCGGCGCAGCCAACTCCAGCCGATATGACCCCCGGCGGCGCTTGTATGCCAACCGGGGGTTGCACGTAAACCGGGGGCTTAGGTGCAGCAGCGGCAAACGCAGCGTCAAGGTTCTTGCCCTTGGCGGCGTTTGGCTGCACCCGTGGTTGCTCCACGGTGGTGGGGGTGCCCGCTTGCCGGCGGTTGAGCTCGGCTCGCAGGTCTTCCGTCTGCGCGCTCCTCACTGAGGGGGAGCGCGCGGATGTTGCCGCATCGTGCTGCCTGCGGCGGTTCGACCTCCCCCCGCTGCTGGGAGGGGGTCGCGATCCAGTCCTAGCTGGGCCAGGGGTGACCTCAGCTAGGTGGATCAGGCGATCCACATCGCTCCGCCACTGCGCCAGGGCGCCAGGAGAGGCTGCCGGCCCCGGGGTGTTACGGAGCAACTCCCTGACTGCGGCGAGCAGGCCGCTGGCAGCAGCGGGGTATGCCGTGGCGGCGTTTGCCGCTACAGCGCTTGTTACTGCAGTGTTTGCAGCAGCGGCGCCCCCCGTGGGGCGTCGAGGGGCTCGCGGCGTCCGTGCCGCGCCCTCAGAACGGTGAGGGGAGGCCTGCGACCCGGTCGAGGCCACCTCCTCTGATGCGGCTGCATCCTCGTGAATGTCGCGGATGCGAACCATCATGCCGTGAGGGATGATGCTAACTGACGCTCTACCCCCTACCTGGCGCGCCAAATGTCGGAGCGGGCGTGCTCCTGGTCGGGTGGCGGAATGCACCCGGCCGAGATCCTAAGTACTAAGAGTAGTTAGGGGGAGCGATCGTTGTTAGCTAGGTCGGAGGTGGCACGATGGTGACGAGAGGATTTAGAGTGGTTCGGGCCGCCGGAGCGTAATACCCTACGTCCACTGTGGGTGTGTTCTTGTATTCCTGTCTGTTGGAGAAGACGGTGGTGATTGTGAGCCTTTTCTCTGTGTTGCGTATGCCTCCCCTTTTATAGCCCAAGGGGGGCAAGTACATGGTGGCCGGGCCCCGACAGGTGGTCCCGGCCCATTTCCTCTATGCTACAGTTCTATCCTGTGCTTGATGTCCAACGCTCCAATGCGTCGCGCCTGTACCACTGACGCGACCCGGTATGGCCCGGAAGATGCGTCATGCCGTCCTGCCATCCGGATACGGCGCCACGCCGTCCTTCCTTACGCCGTCCTGTTCCATCGGCTGCTAAACCCGGTGAGAGGCTTTAGAGGCCGAGGGGGCAGGCGACGTGCTGGCGTGACAGGACGGGGCGCTCGTAGTAGGCCTGTAGCGCCGCTACCTAGTATTAGGCTAAGCGAGGTCGCCGCGCCACGCGCGTGGAGCGGCTCATGATGAGTACAGCGTACTTGTTTACTCAATATAGACCCCAACGTAGCCGGGGAAGTCGACTGTAGTACCCTGCTACTACTGTCGTGCCTCGGTAAGGCGCGCCCCTTTGCTTCGCCGCCGTCGCCTGCCCGTCTGACAGCGGCGGCGTCAGCGGGCAACGGGGGCACGCCCGTCTGACGGGGGCGGCGTCAGCGGGCAACGGGGGCACGCCCGTCTGACAACGGCGGCGTCAGCGGGCAACGGGGGCACGCCCGTCTGACAGCGGCGGCGTCAGCGGGCAACGGGGGCACGCCCGTCTGACAGCGGCGGCGTCAGCGGGCAACGGGGCATGCTCGTCTGACAGCGGCGGTGTCAGCGGCAACGGGGCACGCTCACCTGCCCGCAATAAATGCAGTAGGTGGGCGAGGCCCCTGTCTGAAGGCTCCGCCACGCGCCCTGTGGGCACGTGGCAGCGCAAGGCCTCCCTGTGCCCTGTGGGCACGTGGCGGCCCCGGACCACCGAAGACGCTGGCTCCGGACCTCCGAGAGGTCCGGACCTCACCTTCCCCTGAGGGACTCCTCGCGTGGTCGGGGGGGGGGCTCGGACCTCGCTGAAGGAGGTCCGGGGTCTCCCCTGTGGGCCGGGTGCGCGGCCCAGCTTTTATAAGGAGTAGGCCGGGCCCGCCTGTACGCTGTCTTAGGCCCTCCTTGTACTGCAGCTATTGCCGATACTGGTGATCTTTGTCTAGTGTGCTGGGTACCGACAGCAACACTTAGCAAAACCGTAGTGCATATAGCGAGATTTATTTTGCATAGGTTTTGCTTAGTAGTTGTAGTTTTAGGAGCCTTAGTTTTTAGAAATCCTAATTCAGCCCTCTCTTAGACGTCAGTCCAACCTTCATGCTCAACCATTAATTTTTTCATGCGTAGAGTATGGGAAGAGTCATTCCTCCCGGCGCAGCCCCCGTCCTCGATACTACGACGAAAGCTACAAGTAGATGCAAACTTTCCGATATGTTTCATTTGCGCTACATCGTTTACATGGTTTAAATGTCTATGCACGTGGACTAATCTCTAATAGCTTTCTTTTTCTCCTAGTGTTACAAACAACTACAAGGCAACCATCACTGTGGTTACTATGTCTGCGAGTTTATGCAAACTTTTGTAGGTTCGCCGCCAATTGAACGAGACATATTACGTTAACAAGTACACATTCTGTAAATACTTTTTCTTCACTAATATTTATTACAAGCTTTGTTTTAGTATATTTATAAACATTTTTAAATCTACAGCCACTGAATTCGAAAGAGAAGGCCCTCCCATCCGAGAGACTCCTTGCAGCCCAAGAACAATTGATGAGATTTATTAATAAATCCATCGTAAATGAAACAAGAGAGTTTTACTGCCTACCAGAAGAAAACCATTTGGAGTACTGAGCATGTGTCTAGAAACATTATAATTGATAATATATTTTATATCATATACAGTTTATTATGTAATAAGTACAGTGCTACTATTATGCAATAATGCTATTATTATCGTGTGCATGTGCTATTATTATGCAATAGTGCTATTATTATGCAATATGTACTGCGATTATAACAACATATATAAATAATTAACTAAATGTGACTGTTATCACTTTAGTACCAGCAAGTATACAACACCGCTACTAAAAAAAAGTGCACACGGATACGTGGGAACCATCACTTTAACTGCTGTTACAATAACACCGGTACTAAAAGAGTGTAAAAGGACACATGAAAGCCATCATTTTAGTACCAGGTGAGGATAACACCAGTACTAAAAGTGTACGAGCACGCACGTGGGCGCCATATATTTAGTACCCGTGGGTGATACAACCCGGTGCAAAAAAAGGCGCCGGCTCACGTGCGGTGCTATGATTATACACCGGTAGTTACTACAACCGGTGCTACATGAGGGTCCACCTGAGCGTCGTAACTGGCCTGGTTGGGTAACCCTTAGTACCAGTTGTTGCTTTCGTTCCACAACGATCGCTGCTGATGCTCTGGGTATTTAGTATCGATTTGGTAGTATCGGTATGGTTTTCAGTGCTATAAGGGTGTTACCAACCGATGCTAAAGGCTACTCCCGCAGTAGTGAGTGGCCCAAAAAAACCGAAAAAATGCGTAATTTGACTGTTAGTTTTATCTTATTTTAGCCATATACAGCAAATAAGCTGCACCAAACAGAGCTGTAGTTGGATGTGACCCGGTGATGGTACAAATATGAACCAATATTATATTGCCTAATAGAGTTGAGGTCTGCCTAGTTAATATAATTAGCAATACTTTAATATTATATGGTTGGTTTACACTATGGTTAGGGGACCTGGCCCCTGGGGACCACCCTTGTCTCTGCCAAATCAATAAAAAAATCAGAGAAAGGTCGGTCGAGACGAAGCAAGGCGGAGGCACAGGCCAGACGAGGGCTACCGCAGAGATTGGGGGAGGTGCCGGGCAGCGATGGGGCAGGCGTCCGGCAGCGGTGGTGGAGGGCCGGGGTGGGCATGGAGGGGGAGGAGGAGGCCAGCTTCAGGCAAGAGCGAGAGGAGGGCCGGGCGACAGCAATGGGGCGTGTGGCCGGCTAGGCCGGGGGGTAGGGGCTCACAAAGGGAGGGAGAGATTGGGTGGGGGAAAGGGGGTTGAAGAGGTAATGTGGGGGTCAAATAAAAAAATATTTCTAGTTTTTGAGATCTCGCTAGGTTTTTTAATAAAAATGATTTCCTGACTGGATTTTTTTAATAAAAAATATTCCTTTCATCCTAAATCAACAACAGATTTGAGAAGACCGATCTATTTTTAAGGCATCTAGCTTGCTTGCTTGGAAGCTAGCTGATTTGACAAGCCAATAAATGCTTATGCACGATACTTTCTCCGTTCACAAATAATGTTCTGATTTGTTTCATCACTAATGATAGTTTAAGTATGAGTTGTGTTTTTATATATTTGAACATATTTTTTGAATAAACCAAATGATCGATCGAATTTATAGAAAAAAGTCAACCGCGTCATACACGGAGGTAGTAGAAAGAATCAAAACATATACGCTAATTGATAGGCTTATATTGTTACTATAGTGGGTCCAAAAGATACAAGGAAATATATTTATTTTTCTATGACAAACTGAGTAGGATAATGTACATATAATAATAGTAACAAGGACCGTGCTAACGCCTGCGCATGCGGGATTTGGGGCTCCCGCGCGCACCCTCCCCCGCCCGACACGTGTCCCCGCACAGCGCCCTTCATGCAGAAAAACAGTAGCGCAGGCCTTTTTAGGAAAAATGATCATTGTTTCTTTTTTTTTTTGGTAAACCTCTCTCCCACGCAACCCTCTGTTCCCGCCGCGTGTCCAGTTCCTAAGATCCAAGACAAAACCATTGTGTACACCAAATGAAAATAAAGCAGAATCAACCAATCTAGGAACAAAAAATTGCTTATGTTACACTGAAAAAGACATATCTTTACTAGCTAAAATGCTTGAAAGTTTTTACAGAAACTACCTATACGTTTACGTAAAATACATTCACCTAAAAATGTGAAAAACAGAAGCTAGATCATGTCTACAAATAACAGCAACACACGCACAAGATCCTAAAATGCTTGCAACCACAAATAATGGTTGCAATGGATACCTAAATGCTTAATAGACATTACTAAAATGCTTGGCGCCATGATCCGGCAAGCCCCACAGAGAGGAGAGCATAGGAGGACAACGGGATAACAAGCTTGCGGTGCGCGGAGAAGAATATTGTAGTTGGTACCGAAGGAGGGCGGCAGCGGCACATCCACAGGATGCGGAGGCCTCACCGCTGGGGGAGCTAGATCCGGCGCCGGAGAGCCAGATCCAGTGCCAGGGAAGCGGGGCCGGTGGCAGGCGCCCTAGGGTGGTGGGGCCGGTGCTGCAGTGCCGACAGGGGGCTAGGGGAGGCGGCGGGACAGGTGGGCACCGGCGAGCCTGGATCCGGCGCTGGGGAAGGCGAGGCCGGCGACCACTGTTCGAGCTCATGCAGTCCTGATTCGAGCTCCAAGAGCTGCAGCTCGTAGCTCGATCGCGGGGGAGGACGCTGTTGCTTGGCACGTTGCGAGGGAGAAAGAGGAGGAGGAGGAGGGAGAGGAAGCCACAGCTGCTCACCGGTGGACGGGGCTGCTGGCACGCGTGAGGAGGAAGAGGAACACGAGAGGGAAGAGAGAACAAGAGGGAGGGATCTCGGATGGGCCTCACCGGAGGGACAGTGTCCCTGGGGAACGTCTACACCCCAATTAATTTTCAGATGGACCCCTTGCCACATGCTTCCTCGGCTGGTGGAAAGGTGTGCAGGCGGAGTCCATAAATGAGCGCGCGGTCGAAAACTAGCATTTAGGCTGAAACCAGGGGATCCCACGTCCATCCATACTCCATCACTATTCCAACTATTTATCTCTATATTTACGGTGCAGTGCCGTAACAGTGTTTAAGGGAATCCTATATACGGGGAATTTATTAGCTTCAGCCTTAGGATATAACAATAGTATAATAATTCAGCAATCAACGAGAACGTCTGCTACCTGATACAATCTAGTATTAGTGGTAAGATGTTACTGATCCGTATGCGTGGTTGTTTGCCGTGGCGACATGTCAGGGGCGTACACGTAGTGCCGGTAGCACTCCGCGGCAGGCTTGCCGATCTTGGCCATGCAGGTGTGCACCTCCCAGTAGTCGCCCTGCGGGCTCATGAGCCTGACCTTGAACTGGGTGTCGCCGTTGCGGACGTCCTAGGCGAGCGCGTCGAGCAGGAACGGCGACATGGCGACGGCCTCCCCCCGCGCGACGATGCGCAGCTCCTCGCTCTGGCCTGGCGCGGCGCAGAGGCCCGGCGGCATGCTCTCGCCGGCGAGCTGGACGCCCATGTAGCGCACGTGCACGGACGTGGTGGGGCTAAGGCACGCCTGGTCCTTGCTGCTCTGGGAGGCGACGCGGACGGTCAGGTTGAACAGCGGGTCAATGAGCGGGGGCGCCGCCGGTCTTCGGTGGTAGTCGAGGCCGGAGGCGGAGGTGATGGCGACGGAGCACTCGGGCGGCTCCTCCATGTTTGCCATGGCTATGATGGACATGACGAACGAGAACACGAGGCCAGCAAGTGCCAGGTGTAACACCAGGCCTGCACAGGATCGAGAAGCAGTCGATATCTTCATGGCGAGGCGCACCGTCGGGCGCGGCGCCCATGTCTCGTCGTACGTCTCTCTCTCTCTCTCTCTCTCTCTCTCTCTCTAGTCTCCACTGCTTGTTAATTACGAGCGAGGCGAGGGTTTCGTTCTACTGTATACGATTGAGATGCGAGTGCAGGCAAGCAGGCAGGGCAGGGGTTGTTTATAATTATATAGAACAGATTAATCCTAACTGCTTTATAATTTGGACTCATCGCCGCCCGCGTGCCTCCACGTACGACTCGGTCGGAACGAACACACAACAAACTCCCCTTGTATTGGAACCCACGCACATCGCCCTGCAGTTTCTTCTTCTAGGGCGAACGGGCCTGGATCGGAGACCACCTCCGTCCCGGAACCGATCGCCGCCCCCCCGGCGCCTTGCCCACATACGTACGTCCTCCCTACCTCACTGCACGCAGGGATTCAATCACCAGCGATCAAGCTGATCGATCGCCGGCAGCAGGCTGCAGCCTCCGCGGCCGAGCAGATCCATCGCCTGCTGCGGCCGCGCCGCCAGGAGGCTGCCGTCGGTATCACCGATCGATCGTCGTCGCCTGCTAGGGCTAGATGCCCGCCAGACGTCGTCGGGGGATCCGCTCTTCCGGCAGCAAATGCGCCGCCACGCCTACCACCGTCCCCGACTACATCTGGTACGGCACCATACATTCTCATTCTCTGAACTTTGATGGGTGGTTCGTCCCCGACTACGGTGTACAGCAGTACAGGGTGGACGATCGAGCTAATTCTCTTTCTTTGTTCTTCACGCTCCAGGGAGGGACGGGGCCAGTGTTTTAGTGGTGGAGCCGAGATCACCTGCGCTGCATCCTTCCAGGATGATCAATTATGTTCCTGGTTGGTTGCTGCATATATACAAGAGTTCGCATGTTACCACGACCTTTGTCGCTCGGTGAAGAATGGTATGCTCCGGTGTCCTGGCATTTTCCTTCAATTGTAGACATCGTTGTTGTATTCTTCTGCGGCACCTTAATTATATCATCATTTTTACCTGATCGAATTTTGTTCAAATGTGACAGTGTGTGCATTGCATGCGTGCTAACTTAATTATATTGACCTTTGATAATCATGACAAATGAAATGGTATTTGATTTCTACGGAAAAAGGTTCTTTCTTGTCTCCTCCTCAGAGTGCTCATAACTGAACTGTGTGATTTCATCAGGATCTCCGATATTTGGGAGAAAACAAGGATTCCCGTGGCCTTATTAAACCACAAGGACAATACCATTTAAAAAACCAGATTTGTTGGAGAGTGCTGCCTCATGGACCAGGTAATATTAGACACGCCCCCATTTACTTATGCTCTATATTCATTAAGAATTATGCAAATTTTAATTCACAAGCACAATAGCATCCACAAATTGGAGAGCAATTGCCTTTGTGGGGCGAGAAACGTCGCCCCCTTTTGTTATGCAGATGTATTGTATCCTATTATACTAGTTTGTGCCCATTATTCCTTTGGTTTGCCTAGCTTGTGAAACCATGTGAACAAATGTCTTTAATGAGTGGCAGCATTTATTTGATATAGTTACTATCATCTAAGTACAAGAGATTTCCCTGTTTTAGGCTCCAGACTTAAACATTGTTTCAAATTCTCACATGCTCAATTTAAATATATGTCGCATATATAAGCAGGTGGTTTCAGATTTAAACAACTATTGTTCATCATCTGAAACGTTGTTGCTCAATTTAAATTGGTACATGTTGAACGATCATTTTTTTTACTGTGAAATCATTAGTTAAATCATCACGTCCTTGCTTTGCTGGTCCTGACTGGTGAATCATGTCCGTGTATTCTGAAACTTTGCCGTAACAGAATAAGAAATGTCCACAACATTACATGCTCCAGAAACTACTTGTGAGATTATTGATTGTCTCAGAGAATATTAACCTATGGGTGTCCTTTTAAGGAAATGTTTTGGCTGAATGAACAACATTTTAACCTAGCTATTCAACAACAATGTTTGTGCTATGTCCAGAATATTGTTGGGAACTGGAACAAAAATGGTTCGATCCCACAAACATAAGATTGATTGTGGACCTGATTATTAACATCCCATCGATTTTGTTATTGTTATTGTTGTTGTTGTCAGGGTATTGGGGAAGCCATACCCCCAGGTGCTCGACTAAGAAATGCAAAAGGCCGCGGACAAGGCATCCGGGAGCCCCTCACGTGCTTCTCTTGCCGTTCATCCCTGACTCCCTGTTGTCTGTTTGAAGGTATCTGTAAAAATTCATTATTCAAATATTGTTGCATATCATTAATAATCATATGCTACAACTCTGTTTTTCAAATTTATTAGTCGGATTTTTAGTTATTCTTTATATCTAATCTCAACGAAATCTTAATATGCAAGCCATAGCAAATTATCAGAAAGCTAAGCAAACTGGAGGGAGAAATAATTTAGGACTGTTTCATTATTATGTAGCTGAGACCACAAATTACTCTATTCCCCTTTATTGTTTTCTTTCTATAATTATAAATGAATATGATTCTTTGGTGCAGTGGTGCCTAACTAAGTGAAGTCATCATCTGAGAAAATTGAAATGTGAAGAGATGTTTGTGCTGGAAGCCAATTCCTTACCTAATCTGAGGACAACATTTTGTTGTTTGACTGATAAGTTCATGACTGGCTGGTCAACATGATTATTCTGGATATTTTCGTTATCGAGGTATGTTTTTCCTTTTCAAAAATTGAATATGTTTCTATATATTTTTGTACTCGAATGATTAGCCCATTTTTTAATTTCCACTCCACTTGAATCATGAGGAGGATTTGGTCAATGGTAGATCATATATAGATCGATCTTATCTTTACTGCGCGCATGTATCCCTTCTAATTAGTGAGTAACAGACCCCTTCGCTGGCTGCTGGCCGCCCGCTGCCCAGCCCGTCTCAAGACAAAATAGAATACTCATGAAGTTAAAAGTCTCACCAAATTCAACATTTTCAAAGTGTATTCTAGATAAAAGCTGAAACAACCATCCTCATTCAAGAAGTGGAAAACTAAACTGAAGCAATCAGATTTCATTTCAGTTTAAACAACCATGCAGGATATATGTTCATTTCTGAGACACTTGTCCGCCAAAGAAAGACAGCATGCTTTAAACTCAAACATAGTAACATAGATATGATCGTAACAACGTAGCAGAAGAACACAACAAGTCCATAACTGGCCAATATGGCATGCATTACAAGAAATTAACTCCCTCCGTTTACATATGTATGACGAGGTTGATTTTTTTCCACAACCCCAATCATTTGTCTTCTTCAAAACTATTTTGTCATGATTTGTTTTACTTCTAAGTATGGGTTGTGTTTTTACATATTTAAATAATTTTTTTAAATAAGATGACTGATTGAAATCGTGGAAAAAATCAACCACGTCATATATTTCTGAGTGGAGGTAGTACTAAACACGGCACAACATTGTTATATAAAGTGCACAAAAGTGCAAGATTCGGCTTGGCAACCAAGCCATACTTCACTTTGCGCATATAAATTAATTTGTCTCCTCTAGTATTGGCAATTTCCCCCAAGCACTGAAAAGTCGCAAGCGCACAGAAATTAGTTTTGTAGCATAGTATATTTGTAAGAGGAAACAATAGTGTTAAATATAGAGATCTTAATTAGCAAATGAATGAACAAACAACGGTGTTTACATTCTCATTCTACGGCTGATTAGAAAAATTTAGCTACCAAAAGATAGGTATCCATGCACAAGTCAAACGGCATGACCAACAACTGAGATAGATTTGATATTTTGCTGTCAATTACTCATTCATTTAGTTTTCAATTAAGAATAGAGTATACCTGGTGTGTAGAAGCTTAGGCATGCGAATACATCCAAGCCCCGCATACCCTCTTCACCACCTCTAACTTATTAAGGTCAATAATGATACCAGCCTTTTGCGGACAACAACATGACATGGATACCCTCAGTAAAACCGATTAGAAAGGGAGATGTCTCATCCAGCAACGGAGAGCATGTAGCTGGATCACTCTATTCTGTACCCATCCTTCGACCCCCTCCACATTTGCCTTCCTGGACCAGAGGCAAAGCTTGGAGCCCCTGAGGCATGTTTCTAGGGGCTTAATCACAAGCAAGTGATGCTCCGTCAAGCTGTACATCAGGCATAAAGTAGACAACGTTGACTCTCAAGAGGGTACCACAGATTGGGGAGATGAATTCATTCGCACATATGGCAAGAGAGACCAGCGTGCCGAAGAACCATACTGTGACAAGTACACAAAGGCAAACACATGCATCATCCACATGCCCCCATCACCATCGCCTCGTATTGTAGTTCGATAGGCATGTCGCCTCATCATCCATGTGCTTGTGATATATGGCGGATGGTGGTAGTGGCACCAAGGTGATGTGCTTGTGCACCTATGTGTACTCGTCGCAGTAGGGTGGGCACGTCGGTCTTTGTTGCCGTACGTGTCAATGACTTCTTCTTCCTAATATGTGGCACCCTCGTGTGAGTCAACGACGTCTGCTTTATGATTGAGGTGGTTGGTAGGGTCCTCAAGTACAGCTTGGCAGAGCATCACCCGCTTGTGATTGAGCCACTAGAAACATGTAGCATAGTGAGTCTGATCATGCAGACCAAGGACAGTTTGCTTGGGATCGCCTGCCTCAAAGGCTCCAAGCTTTGCCTCTGTACCAAGAAGGCAAATGCAGAGGGGGTTGAAGGATGGGTACATGATATGCTATGTTGCTAGATGAGACATTTCCCTTTCCAATCAGTTTTTACTGCAGATGTCCATGTCGTGTTCCTATCTGCAAAGGCTAGTATGTTCATTATTGACTTAGAGGTGGTGAGGAGGGTATGTCCGACTTGGATGTATTCGCATGTCGTATGTACCTTTCATAAGCTTCTACACACTAGGTATACCCTATTCTTAAATGGATCTGAATTAATGAGTAATTGACATGGTCATGTTCGTTTGACTTGTGCATGGATAATTATGGTAGCTAACCTTTTCTACTCAACATAGAGTGAGAATGTAATAACACCATTGTTTGTTTATTCATTCCCTAATTAAGATCTCTATATTTGACATTACTGTTTCCTCTTACAAAATTGTATTGTGTGGTTGCTACTTTTCGTATTATGGTTAGGGAAATTGCCAATACCAGATGAGAGAAATTAATTCATCTGTGCACAAGTGTGAAGTGGTAGTATTTGGTGGATTTATTGGGAAAATCTTACTTTTGGGCATGTTATTGGGCAAACAATGTCCTGTCCTGTGTTTAGTACTACCCCATTCACAAATGTATGACATGGTTGATTTTTTCCACAACTTCGATCATTAATCTTATTCAAACATGCAAAAACACAACTCATTCTTAAACTACCTTTCGTAGAAAAAATCTTGACAAAATAAATGATAAATTTTGAATTATTTTGAATAAAAAATGATTGAAGTTGTGGAAAAAAATCAACTGCAAGCGTAAGTCAACGCCTTTGGGAACACAACATCCAATAGGCATGGGCTGGCCTTTCAATGTAGTTGAGTCCATGACAAATAAACAATGTATTTTGTTTGTGATTTGCTTTTGGCTCAACATAGAAGAGATCACTACAAGATTCAAGATGCAACGAGGTGAGATAATTTAGGTGTATGAATAATTTGATTCTATACATGGCCATTAATTTCAAGGCCATATTTCTCTTAATAGATTCCTTACTATCTCTCCTCACCGTGTCTTAATCATAGGAGAGGCTGGCCACGCCCGGCCATGGAGCCAGGCTGTCCGGCCTCCCCTTTGCCTCTTGAACACAGCGTCCAGAGGCTCCTGGCCCTCAAGTTCCACAATGTATGCCACATATTTCGATCTGCATGCAAGTGACGACATGTCCAACACAATTCCACTACGTATGCCACGAAAACATCAAGCTAATTACTGGAAGGCCAACACCTTATCAATCCAAAGCCTGGATTGGTGGATAGGACAACTTTCTCCAAGGGATGAGGAGAAAACACAAAGAAAATCCAACGATCAAGGGAAAAGCACAATGGAATAACTGTCAACCGAATACTCTAGGCCATGTACCATTGGATGATCAAAGTTGGTGCATCCTCACAAAGGGACTCTTCGTCTTCCTCGCGCTACGACCCTTTCGCCTCCCGCCAGTTCACTCCCCCAGTGCAACTCTCCTCAGCAGGCATGGCTTACCAAAGGGTGAATCCAGCGCCTTTCACGCCGCTGGGGATGATCTGCCTTCGACACCCCTCACCTGCAAGCAAGCAGTGAGAACCGTCCATGTCAGAAGCTCCGCCAAGAAATGACAACAGTCGCCATCATCAACATCACGCGCATGCCAAAGGTGCAGGTAACCTTCAATGCCATCCGCGATGTCCTAACAGAGTTCTTGGTGGAACACGGAAGAATCCAGATAACTAGCATTCAGCCATGTCACTTAGGTCGAGCCTATGTTCGGTTCGCCAATGTTCACGATAGGGACAATCTGATTGCGGGAGCTCTTCATGCTTTCGAGGATGTTTTTATCAGCTTTGAGAGGCACAATAGAGGCAGAAATTGGAGGGCAGTTTACTTTAATCAAGAATGCACCTTGATGGTGCTAGTTTCCCCCTAGATTACTGGATAACCTCGTGCATAGAGAGCACTATCAGTTCCTTTGGCAGAGTTCTGTCCTAGTGTAAGGAACGTGCCGGGGTATCCGACCTAAGATGGGGAGGGGGTGAATTGGGTCGCTAATCGCTTTTCTAAAACCTAGGGCATACTAGTGCGTAGAATAAACTTATCGCGTCCTACACATGCTAGTTGAGTCTAAGGTTTTTCTATGCGCTCTCTAACTTACCCAAAAGACTTGCAACCTAGAGCCAAACCTAATCAAACTAATAGGAAAGCTAAAGGCACACAAGAGAGTAAATGCGGAAACGTAAATGCGATAAATAAAGAGAGTAAGGAAGGGGGATGCAAACTCCCAAGAAGACACGGAGATTTAACGTGGTTCACCACTAAGGGCTACGTCCATGGGCTCGCCACCAAAGGCAATATCCGAGCTGGGCACCAAGATTCTTCCGATCACATCTTGCGCTCGCCACACAAGGCTCACGGCAAGCAAAGGCTAAGTGCCACCAAGCCACAAAGGCTTAGCCACCGCCACCGCCTCTCTCGATCACAAGGCACCGGATGCTTCACTACTGGAGTTTGTAGGGTCTCCTCATCCCCGCACAAGGTGTCGCCGCTGCTCCACACCAAGGAGGGTCTAGCAATGAATACAATGTGGCTTGACCGCAGCCAAGGCTTCTCCTCTAGCTCACGCAGGAGCTACTCTCAAGAAGAGCTCGCAAGCTCACTCTTTGTAAGCTCTAACCTAGCTTGGGTATGCACTAAGCTCTCATATGGTGGTTGGAGTGGTAGATGTGCTTGGAATCCTCCTCTACACTTGCTTTGAACTTCAGTGTCTCCAACATAGTTGAAATGGCTGGGTGGGGTGGCTTATATAGCCCCCAAACTCAAACTAGCCGTTGCTCCAATGGGATGCTGACGCAGTGAAGACCGTACTATACAGTCTATGCATTTTGCATAGACCGGACCATCCGGTCCGTTCACTTTTCCAATGGTCATTGAATCCTTGCGTCACTGTACTATGGTTCGGAGTATAGTACGGTTTGTAGGACATACCATACGGTCCATGTATCTCTGATTTCATCTCCAAAACCACAGCCTCGGGTTATTTGGAACGCTCCATGGATGGTCTTCTAGACCGTACCATGCGGTCTGTTGTAATCCCTCACGGCTTCGATTCTTCATACCCTCAGCCAACTTAGTACGGTCCATAGACGGTCTTCTAGACTGTACCATACGGTCCATGTAACTTGGTCTCCTCTTCTTCATCCCTTGGACCTAAACACCTGAGAATATTCATCTAGACTAAGTTCATTAGTCCAAGTATTGGTTGTCAATCAATCACCAAACACAACCATAGAAATATGGCACATGAGGCCATTTTCCTTACACCTGGAAAGGAAACGATGATCATCTTGCTAGAATTATAGTCAGAGCCAGAGTGATTGACTTGGACGTTGTGCCTTAGTTCATAGTCCTAACAGAGGGTGAAGCCTTTGAAGAGGAATCATGGACCACACAGTGTGAGGTCATCCAACAGGAAATGTTGGGAGCGCAAGCACCAGATAAGGAACCAGTCCCTAAAGATGACATGGATGGTCAGCAAGCCCCTCCCTTTGATTTCTTTGGCTTTGGACAAGAAGAGGCAGGGCCAATTGTTCCTGATAATGGCAATGATGCACAAGAAGAGTAGAATGCAGCTAATAATCTGAATGTCAATGCTGCCAACTGGGACATTTGGCCTGTTGTTCTCCTAGCCCTAGAGCAGATCAACATTCCTAAGTCCCTCAAGCACCTCAACCAGATGATCAGAACTTGGTAGCTAGTGTTAACATGATGGACATTGATCTCAATGCTGCTGTAGATGATCCTCAAGAAGTCATCTTACACCCAGGGCAAGGGGAAGAACAAGTGCCTGCATAAGATGATTTTGTGCAGGTTAATGAGCAAGAAGAAGATGACCAAGTTGAGGAAGAGGCATTTATTCCACCCCTAGTCAATCCTGCTCAAGAAGAGATTGTGGTTGCCCTGCCAGTGCTAAATGGGCCAGCCAAGGACTTCCTGGCTGAGGAGATTCCTCTTGACATGTTAATGGATGAGGCCGACCTTGACATGGCTCAGGGTAATCATGCTGAACTGGATGTTGAGGATCAGATCATCCAAATTGGCTTTGCTCTCACACCTTAGACACAAATTGATCCAGGACTCCAGAGCAGAAACTTCAAGCTCTCTAGGGCAAAAAGTCATCTGCAGCCAGATCATCTGAACAACCGGGAGAAATACTTACAAGCCTGATAACAACAACAAGATCTCAATTGACATCCCTGCACAATGGGCCAGCTTCTTCCTGGCCACTCTCATGAAGCCTCAATACTTCTCTTGGGCGAAGAGCTTCCTTACCTCTGATGCCTGGAGTTACTTCCCAACTGACAAAGATGTCGTCAGCTTCAGCATCCCAGACAGGTGTCCATCCCCTCTTGAAGTCACAACTGATTCACCTTCTGCCCAAAATTCACCCTTAGCAAGCAAAGTCACTACTCCTACTCTAAGCATAGGAAATCTCCATGACTGCTTAGTGGAAACAGATGTAAGAAGAAGCGATCGGCTTAAGGCTAAGAAAAAGGGATTCATGAAGCCACAGTGCAAAGCTATAGGCTGCCTAGCTTGTGAAACAAACCCCCCAATGATGCATACATCAATCATAAAAAATCTGGGTGAAAAATTCTGCAAGATAGATGCAAGAGAACTCACTGATGAGAAGCTCAATTCCAAGAAACCTGCAGGACCAGTAGGAAAGGCAACACAACAGGTGATCAAGGCAAGCCTAACAAGACCAAGCCCAGCAGGCAGGAGGACAAGAAGGATGAAGCCCAGTCCAAGAAGAAGCCCAAAAAGTGAAGGCTCAATGCAACAAGTCATCTTTGAAATGGGGAATTATTCTTTTGCTTTTATGATTCCGTTGGGCTGTAAAAGCTTTGCAGACAGTTTCTCTTCTTTGTTTCAACTTTTCAGTATGTGTGTCAGACTAATTACACTTGCTATGCATGATGTACTATGGTTTCTCTATTCTCTAGTTTACAAATGGTGATGCACAAATCCTAGAAAATCTTGTGTTGGAATGTAAGATGGCTCAACGCCTCCAAAAAATAGAATTCCATCAGAGATAAAATTACAGACTCACATTGTGACATTGTGTGCCTACAAGAAACCAAAAAACAAAGTGGAAGCATCAATTATGGAATCATCTGACCACTGTCCATGCCTCATTCACTATTGCAACAAATATCCCCAATGGAAAAGTATTCAGGTTTGAGAATTACTTGATGCAACATCAAGACTTTCTTACAGTAGAACAACACGGATGGAATCTACCAACTCAACAAACAGACAAGGCAAAAATTATCACAGCTAAGTTTAAAAATTTGATAAGAGTTCTAAAAAGTTGGCAAAAACATCTCTCAAGTCTGAAGGTCTCATTATCGAACATTAAACTCATGATTTCGTTCTTCGAGGTACTTGAGGAATTCAGAGACTTGACCCTGGCATATTGGAATTTCAAAGAACTCCTCAAAGAGAAACTTGTAGCACTGTTAGAAATGCAGCGCACCTATTGGCGTCAGAGAGGCACAATTAAATGGATTAAGCTTGGTGATGAAAACACTAAGTTCTTCTATGCCAATGCCACAATGAAATACAGAAGAACTTGATCAACCAATTAATGGATGACCAAGGACACCCACAAAGCAACCATGCACAAAAGGCAGAAATCCTGTGGATAGCTTTCCAGGCTAGACTTGGTACTTCAGAACCACCAACAATGAGATTTGACTTGGCAGATATCTTGCAAAATCACAGTGACCTTCCAAAGCTAGATGAGGAGTTTACAACAGAAGAGATAGATCAAGTAATAAAACACCTACAAAATGACAAGTCCCCTAGCCCAGATGGCTTTACGAATGAGTTCATGAAAAAATGCTGGCCCTTCATCTCAACTAATTTCTATGAACTGGTTAAGTCATTCCACCAGGGTCAGGTTTGCCTGCAGAGTATAAATGGGTCTTACATTACCCTCATCCCAAAAACTGACAGTCCCAGCAGCGTATCAGACTACAGACCCATCTCTTTGCTCAACAGCTTCATCAAAATGATCACCAAATTGATGGCAAATAGGCTTCAAGGAGTTATCCAATCCATTGTCCATCAGAACCAATATGGATTCATTAAAATCAGAACAATTCAAGATTGTCTAGCATGGGCATTTGAGTACCTTCACATATGCCACAAATACAAAAAAGAAATAATCATTCTGAAATTGGATTTTGAAAAAGCTTTTGATAGAATTGAGCACAATGCCATTCTGCAGATATATATGGAACAACTAGATAAGCCTAATCTCAAGCTCTGGAACCTCATCGGTTTTGCTAAATGGAGTCCCAGGCAAGGTCTTCCACTGCAAGAGGGGTGTGAGACAAGGAGACCCTCTCTCACCCCTTCTCTTTGTCTTGGCAGCAGATATTCTTCGGTCATTAATGAACAAGGCAAAGGAAAGAGGAATCCTTAAACTGCCAATACCCTTGAGATCCACAAATGATTTCCCGATCCTACAGTATGCAGATGAAACCTTAGTGATCATGGAAGGATGCCCCAAGCAGTTATTATTTCTAAAAAGTCTGCTCAACAGTTTTGCTGAATCTACTGGGCTCAGAGTAAATTATAGCAAATCCATGATGGTGCCTGTCAATATCTCAGAAGAAAGGCTAGACCTACTGGCAAGAACTTTTGCTTGTGACAAAGGATCATTTCCCTTTACCTACCTTGGGCTACCACTAGGACTCACCAAGCCCAAAGTGGAAGAATTCCTCCCTCTAGTAACCAAATGTGAAAGAAGGCTTGTTAGCTCCTCTCTCTTCCTGTCTCAAGTTGGACGACTGCAACTTACAAATTCAATTCTCACAGCTTTACCAACCTTCCATCTTTGTACCTTCAACATGTATGGCACTATTCTGGAACATATTGACAAATTGAGAAAACATTACCTCTGGAGAGGATCTGATATCAATGCCAAGCAGCCACCAAAAGCAGCATGGACTCTGGTGGCTAAGCCAAAAAAAGAGGGGGGGACTAGGTGTGCTAGATCTTAGAACATAGAATGAAGCTCTGCTCTTAAAAAATATGCATAAATTCTTCAACAAACTGGACATACCATGGGTGCAGTTAATCTAGAAACATTACTACCCAAGGAATCAGCTGTCAACAAATACAAAGAAGGGCTCCTTTTGGTGGAATGATAATCTCAAATTACTAAACAAATATAAGGGCATGGCTAGAGTGAACCCAGGCGATGGAAGGAGCTGTTTCTTTTGGGAGGATCTCTGGAATGATAGTATTCTACAAATAGAATTGCTAGAGTTGTTCTCATTTGCCAAAAACAAAAAGCTGACTCTACAGCAGGCCCAGGAAAATGAAAATGTCTCTGCTCTTTTCCACCTCCCACTCTCAGTAGGAGCACACTCCCAGTTACAACAGTTATTAGGAAAATTCCAACAACTCAACCCTACAAATACACCGGATCAATGAACTTATATCTGGGGTAATGGGTCTTTCTCATCCTCAAAAGCTTACAAGCAGCTCATAGAATCACACACCCAGCCTTCTCTTGGTTATGGAATTCATCATGTCAGCATAAACACAAAGTCTTTTTTTGGCTAGCCCTGTAGGACAGATTAAGCACCAGAAACCTTCTTCGGAGAAAACAAATGGCCCTAGCATCATACAACTATGTGCTCTGTTCCAGTAATGTGGAAGAAACCTTAACCCACCTTCTCATCCATTGTAGTTTCTCTCAGGAATGCTGGGCCATCATCAACATTCAAGTCAGCCAGAGGCATAACTTCTTCCAGAATTTGGAAAGATTTAGGCAACAACTGTCACTGCCCTTCTTCATGGAAATTATTATCATTATGTCATGGTCCATGTGGGCAATTAGAAATGACAAGATTTTCAGAGAGATCAGGCCAGAAGTGCAGCACTGCAAGCATCTCTTCTCTCAAGTGATCAATCTATGGATGCATAGAGCAAAATCCAAATATTATCCATCATTAGAATCCTGGTCTCAATCGACCCTGTAACTCTCCTCCACCTCCCTTTCCTCTCCCCATTGTAAATATTTCTGAACTATGTTTTTTGCTGTGATTTTCATTTTAATAAAATTCAGTAGGGGCTAAAACCCCTCCTGTTCCTGTTCAAAAAAGTTGGTGCATCCTATGGCCGCCCGTCCAAGGGGGAGGCCTCCCGGCTTGTGGGTTAGGATGCCTAGCTGCCTGGCCTATCACGTACCTCCTTCGGCAAACTGCTTACCTTCCATACTGACCTAGGCCTGGATGGCCTATCTATCCCTTTCTTCTTCTGTTCCCAGTCGTCCAATCTAAAGTGAGAAATTAAACTGTGTGCTTTAGTAGTCGGTCTCAACTTTCTCTTTTTCTTCTCTGCATTTCCATTTCTCAGCAGAATTCCTCCCGGACCATCACTTCATCAGCCTTCGTTCCTTGGTCTGACTTTCCGATGGTGGACAGAAGGCTATTCAACAATTAAACTTTGCCACTACTACAACTTGGAACCTATCCTTTCTTTTGGGGGTAAAGAAGCACTCTTATAACTACTCCCTTTTTTTGGATGCAGAGGAAAGATACTTCACTACCTTATTCGCTACTACTCTTTTCTTTCGGCTAACAACAACGGATGGAACTAAAAAAGTGTTGACTAACTCTAGGCATTCGCGGGTTACAAGCTTACTAAACTTGGGTATCGGGTGAAAGAAGTGCTACTTCACTATTCTTACTACAGCAATCGGTCCAGACTGGACTTACCTAATTCTGTGCTTTCACTCTGCTGGGGGAATTCAATTGCTTGCTTGGATTCAATTACTATCTCATGTTAATTGTTGGATGACATAGATCAATATCTGTTGGAAGGGGAATCTCAGGAAGAAAAGGGGAGAAATTTGAGTATTGACAGAACTTTGGAGACAATCTAGCAGAATTCATTGAGAGCAAACAACGTTCCACCTCTTTCAGGTTCTCTAATGTTGTGTCTGCCAGCAGCCCTGCTACTCCTTTGGTGGTTTCACAAGTCAGGAGAAGCCCACGGTTCAGTAAAAAAGATGATTATCAGCATGTGCAGCTCTCGGATGTCCCAAGGAAGAAGAGAAGAATGGTATATGAACAGATCAACCTGGATAACCCACCAAGGAAGGAAGATGGAGTACCTCCCCTAGTTCCCACTGATATCCTGCAAGATTGGGGAACTGCTTGTGGTGTGGATCCTAAGGACCTCACACTGGACGCTCTAGGGGCTGCCCCAGACTCTAATGCCAATGTTGATGGCTAATTGCTTCTTTTGGTTACTATGGCTTTTGTGGGGATATGTCCCCCCTGATCTTTTGTTGATAATGACTGGTAGCTTGTTGGTACTTGTTCTTTGGTGCTATATTGAACCTTGGATGTTATTTGGTACCATGTTTGTCTGGTTATTTAGATAGTACAATGTTTTTATTTATTATTCCCTGATGGATGTTCAGGATGATTGGGCATTCTCCTTGTTATATTTCTGGGATCCCTGTTGGTTGGATATGCTAGGCCTATCCAATGTTTGCTATATTCTATTGGTTATTCTTTAATGGCAACTAAAAACTGGAATGTCTTGTCATGGAACATCCGGGGTATTAATCACCGAAACAAATGGGATGCCTTGAGACAAAAAATTGAAGAAAGTGCTTGTGCAATCGTATGCATTTAGGAGACCAAGCGTGAATCTTTCGACATGAGATATGTTCGGCAATTCGCTCCAAAGCGATTTGATGCTTTCGATTTTATTCCTTCAATGGGCTCCTCTGGTGGTATACTGATGATCTGGAACATAACAGTTTTTGTTAGAATAGTTGTGGAGAAATTACCGTTTGCTATGACCTTGGAGCTCACGTCCATGCATAACCTCTCTAATTGGATATTAACCTCAGTATATGGGCCTTGCACTGAACCTGCACGAATGGTTTTCATTGATTGATTCAAGCATATAGATGTCCAGAGCCAAGATGATTGGTTATTGGTTGGGGATTTCAACTTTTACCGATCCCTCTCTAACCGAAATAGACCTGGGGGTAATATCAACGATGTCGTACGTTTTAATGATGCTATTGGAGAAAATGGCTTAATTGAACTTCCTCTTAAGGGCAGAGGGTATACGTGGAGTAATATGCAAGAGAATCCTCTACTGGAGCAGCTGGACTGGTTCTTTACATCCTAGCATTGGACAACCTCTTATCCTAATTCCACGGTAAATCTGTTGGCCCGGCCTATTTCTGATCATGCTCCTTGTCAGGTGGTCATCAGCACTAGCATCCCAAAATCATATATCTTCAGATTTGAGAATTTTTGGCCACAGCATACAGGTTTCATGGACACTGTTCAACAGTCTTGTTTCAGGAACCCCAGAATAAAAGCAATTCAGCGGCTGTTCTGGTGGCAAAGCTGAAGCATTTGAGATATTCATTAAAAAGGTGGAGCAAGGGAATCTCTAACCCGAACACCTGTATCCAGAAATGTGATAAGGTAATTGGTTTCTTGGATGCTCTTGAGGAATGCAGACAGTTGTTTAATCCTGACTGGAATCTAAGGAAGATTGTGAAGGGGCATTTGCTGCAGTTGTTGGATTATAGGAAGGAATACTGGAAAATGAGGTATACTGTAAATAGGGTCAAGTTTGGGGACTAGTGCACCAAGTTCTTTCATTCTATGGCCACTATTTCGTATAGGAGGAACTGTATTTCACAAATTAAATCAGAAGATGGTTGTCTGTTTAGTGACCATGAAAGCAAGGCTGCCATATTGTGGAATGACTTTAAGAAGAGAATGGGGTACTCTGATAAACCAGTCATGTTATTTGACCTCACTGCTCTAGTTTCAAACCATGTTAACCTCGAGAGTCTTGATGAGCCAGTCACAGAAGCATAAATCACCAATATAATTAAAGGGCTTCCTAATGACAAGGCTCCAAGACCAGATGGTTTGTATAGTACAAAGGGATTTCATGAACCTTTGCAGAGATTTCTTTGATCACAACATTGACCTCACATGCCTCAACAACTCTTTCATCACTCTAGTGCCTAAAGTGCAAACCCCAGAGTCCACTAGTGACTTCAGACCAATATCGTTGAGCAACTGTTGTTTGAAGATCTTAACCAAAGTTTTGGCTGACAGATTGCAGGGGGTCATCCTGAGTTTGGTTCATCAGAATCAGTATGATTTCATCAAAGGCAGGAGCATTCAAGATTGTCTTGCGTGGAGCTTTGAATATATACATCAATGCCATCAGTCCAGGAAAGAGATTGTCATCTTGAAGCTGGATTTTGCAAAAGCTTTTGACACAGTTGAGCACACAGTGATCATATCAATGATGGAGGCACTGGAGTTTTCTGAGAAGTGGAGAGCCTAGGTTAACAACATCCTATCCACAGCTACTTCATCAGTGCTTCTTAATGGGGTCCCGGGCAAGCAATTCCACTATAAGAGGGGAGTTCGGCAAGGGGATCCACTCTCACCTCTTTTATTTGTGTTGGCAGCTGAACTCTTACAATATGTTATCAACAGAGCTCAGGAGAATGGTGTCCTTCGTCTCCCAATACCACAAAGGGGAGGGCTCTTCCCCCATCATTCAGTATGCTGATGATACCCTTTTAGTGATGCAAGCAGAAGCACGGCAATTATTCTGTCTCAAGGCCATTCTATCATCCTTTGCAGCTTCTACTGGTCTCAAGGTTAACTATAGCAAATCCTCCCTGGTGCCAATCAATGTTGATCCAGAGGAGATGCACATACTTGCCCAAACGTTTGGATATCAGGTTGGGTCCTTGCCGTTCACATATCTGGGGTTGCCACTAGGGACAACAAAGCCAAAGATTGAAGATTTTATGCCCCTGATGGATAGGATTGAAAGGAGACTCATGACATGCTCCTCATACCTGTCTTACTCTGGAAGGTTGGAGCTAGTTAATTCAATAATCAGCCCCATTGCCACGTACACCATGTCAACTGTCAAGCTACATGCAGGGGTCATTGAGAATATAGATAGAGCTCATAAACAGTGTCTCTAGAGAGGGAGTGACCAAGAGAAGAAAGGGGGGAATCTGGTTGCATGGGAGATAGTACTTCTGCCTAAAGATAAAGGAGGTCTTGGAGTGATCAACCTCAAAATTCAAAATGAAGACCTATTGGTTAAACAGGTGCACAAGTTTTACTCCAGAAGAAATACCCCTTGGGTTCACCTCATTTGGGATACTTACTACCAGGAAAGGGTCCCTCATGCTTGTAGGGAGGTTGGCTCCTTTTGGTGGAGAGATGTGCTCAAGTTTAATGACAGGTATAGGAAGCTGGGTGTATGCTCGGTTGGGGATGTCTCATCCATACTTTTCTGGGATGATAACTGGACAGGGGAAGTTCTACATAGCAAGTTCCCACAACTTGCCTTCTTTGCTCTGGACTCAAACATTTCAGTCAAAAATGCTAGAGAAGCACCAGACCTTGGATCCATTTTCTATCTACCCTGGACAGTAGAAGCTCATTCAGAATTTCAGTCATTACAGGATCTCTTGTCAGAAAGAGAATATGACGAGGAACAGCCTGATGTTTGGTTCCTGCCTGGCAGGAAGGAGAATATCTCAGTGAGAAAGTACTACAGGCACAAGCATGAGGATATTCAGCCCTCCAGAATTTTTGCTAAGCTCTGGAAGTGTAAGAGTACAATGAGGACTAAATTCTTCTTCTGGTTGGTTCTCATTGATAGGCTTAATACCAAGAGTATGCTGATAAAAAGAAACCTGTTGAACCCGCAGGACACACACTGTGTCTTATGTCGGTTGACGCCCAGGAGGACATTGATCATTTGTTCTTCCAGTGTGACTTCTCAACGAGTTGTTGGCAGAAGCTAGGTATTCAATGGGATATGAATCAGCCTGTACAGGAAAGAGTCATGCAAACACGTCAAGATTCAAGCCTTCCCTTCTTCATGGAGATATGCGTTGTGGCTATGTGGGAAATCTGGAAAATGCGCAACAGGCAGGTTTTTGATGGGCAGCAAGCTAGCGTCGACCTGTGGCTCCATCATTTCAAGGAAGAAGCTCGTCTCCAAAGTCCCTCAAACCATTTGTTGTTTCATGGATAGATTCGTTGTAGTACATATCCCTTTTTTGGGTCTGTCTAGTTTGGTAGCTGTTCTTTTCTTCTTTGCGTGGTGGTTATAAACGTTGTACGCTATGTAAGTGCTTTCTAACTTAATAAAATACCTTTTTTTACTGTGGGGACCTCCCCCAGTCTTTTTGGTCAAAAAAATAAAATCTCATGTTCTCTGCCTTAGTTATTTCATTCATCATAGAATAAACATGTCACACTACCCTTCTAATTCGATCTGCTAGGACACGATATCAGTCTAACTACCCTCCTACGTCGTGTAACACAAGATAAAATTATTGTTAGTTGGGATTTTACCTTCCATAGCTGTTTATATTTTGAGAATCGGCCTCTGATATTGAGATTTCACTGAGAATTGTCTAAATTGACTCAAATTCCAGCAAAATTGATCATCAAAGTTCCAATTGGACAATTACAGTTCGTGAAAGTAATTTGTCCCACAACTATAATAGGGTCCTATCAGAGATGGCGCCAAGGGATATCTAATTGTGGAGATGAAAGTATACCTACAATGGTTGAATTTGCTTCTGTTAAAGCTTTATATAACCCATGGTACTATTGTTTTATCTGACCGTTTCATATATATTTCTAGAACCTCACCTGTGAACCATTTCTGATTATGAAGGTGCCAAAGCGAAGAAAATCTTACTTTACCTTCATTAGACTAGACAAAAGATGCGTTGAGTCTCCTTGGGTTTTCAGTTAACTGGTACTACCTGTTTTGAAGTACCTACATGCTAAGCACAATTTGTTGATAAGATATTAAATTACAATTTGCATAGGGTGACGAATGATGAGCCGGAGCAGTATCAGGCTATCCGCTGCGCAAATTGGGCAATGGGTGATGAGCCGAATGTGCTCCATCTTTCCGGCTGCCTGATCGGCAGATACATTCGCCAAACAAGACAAAACCAAACCAAAACAAAACAAAATGTTGAGCACATGCTTTCGATTGAGTTCGTTTCTCCTTCTACACGGTCGAAGTTGAGTGTTGAGTATGTTTTTTTTCTCCTGTTGTTCCTGCCTGACGGTGAAGCGAAACTAGAACGGTTTTCCATGACTGCGACACACCGAGGGTTAGCAGTCATCAAATACGTATTAAGGGCCTGTTTGGCACAGCTCCTCGAGCGGCTCCGGCTTCGGCTCAGGCTTTGTTTGAGTACCTTTGAATTGAGGGGATTGGAGTAGATTGGAGTGCGTTTAAATCCCCAATAGGTCAAAATCTCCTTCAATCTCTTCCAATCCACTCCAATCCCCCCTCGATCCGAAATTATCCAAACAAAGCCTCATGGTGGAGCCGTGCCAAACGAGGTAAAAACAGCTCATAGGAAGGAGCCGGAGCGTTTTTTACATTAGGAGCCAGGAGTCATAAAAACGTGGCATCTACCGGCTTCTCTCTGCCCATGGCGCGCTTCTTCCCTACTAAAAAAATAGGAGGAACCGTTTTACTAAACAATTTCTGAAAAAGAGCTTCAACTCTTGCAAAAAGCCAAAAAAAAAACTAGAGTCAGAGCCGCCGAAAACTGTTTTTAGAGGAGTCAGAGCCTGCCAAACAGGCCTTAAAAGTAAAGGTAACTTCAATCCGCACCCTCCAGTCTCTAACTTAGCTAGGGCAATGTTCAGCACTGGGCGGCTAAGCATGTTCCCAAACCGCCGCGAAAAGGGTTCAACTCCCTAGTGGTTGGGTTGGTTTGGGGGGCCTGGGCAATTCGGCGGCTTCAGAACAAGTGTGTCTTCGATGGGATCCAACCCTCCACCTAGCAAGTGCTAGATGATGGTGGAGCTTGGCTAGCGCTACTCGTCTGAGCGGGTTGTGGGAGTAAGGGTGATCGGGCCGATGCTTGGATGTGTTCTAATTTAATAGACGCAAATGTAAACACTCACTAACTAACCTAGGCCAAGGTTCGCCTTGTAATCGGACAATTTTTTCTTTAATGCAATTACACACAGTTTTTCTACACATTTATTGTGAAATAAAACCTTATAATTATAAATTTGGTTTGTCTCTAAAGAAAATCATTATTTACACCCTCTAACTAGCTAGCGCGGCCTTGCAAGGATAATGCACGTAGTATTTTGAGAGGGAGTAATCCAAATAACTGGTTAAACAAAAAAAAAATGTGATGGGCGCTTCCTTGCTGCTGGCTTTACGGCCCAGCCCATCCAAGATGGCAGACGTTGTTAAAAATGGGAAATTCAGGGCCCTGTATGCTTGGCAAACCTCCTGCACATTCGGCCCATCTTAGATGAAGCCACCCCCCCCCCAAGCCTGGCACGAAATCTAAGAGGTGTTTTTCTCACAGCTAGCAGAGTACTGAGTACCCGTGCCTTGCTACGGAACATGCATCTAGCTCTATAATTTTTTACAATCTAGTATTGTAAATGCCACTAAGTCGTGATCTGGTATTTTGACAGCGGTTAGACACTGCAAATAAACAAATTCTTTTCCTAACGCATGCTAGTGGATGACTTACCTTCACAATGTTAAACAAGCTGAGATTATCTGAACTCATATACTTCCATATATCTTTTTAAAAAAATTCAACACAGTCAACGACATTTTCCCTCTATATCAACTCTTTTCGCTCATCCCCTCACCCTTGCCCATCTGCAACGGCCGCCACCGACGTGCCGAGCTCGCGTCGCTCCGTATCCTCCTTCGGCCACCGCCGACACGCGGAGCCCGCGTTGCTCTCGTCGTCCTCCTTCCGGCCGCCCCTTACGTGCAGGAGCTGGGGCCGCCCAGTCGTCGCCTCCTCTGGCCACAGTCGACGCACAGAGCTCTCCCCCCACCCCCTCCCCCCCCCAGGCCTCTTCTTTCTCTGTCCAGCCCGCCTCCTCCATGGCCGCTCCGCTCTCGTCCTCATCCTCAGCGACGGGAGGCGGGGTAGCGTGTGGGAGTATGCACGGCGGAGCACGCCTGGCGTTGTCCGTGGCGGGTGCGGCGCCCTGTGGTCAGACAATCGCGGGTGCGGCGCGAGGGGGGGTGGGGTCTAATGACAGCGGCAGCGGTTAGTCGCATGGCCACAGGGCCCCAGCAATGGCTAGGGGTGCAGCGGCGAGCCCAGCAGCACGAGCTGACTGTAGGTGTGGCACCGGGGACGGATCTTGCATGAGGGAGGGACATGCGAGAGTGCCGCTCTGGCTTGTGCGTTGCGGTTGGAGGCCAAATTGTCCTAGAGTTGTGGGGGAATGTGAGGGGCCGAGGGAGGTGTAATGCGCCGCGCGTAGGGAGACGCACGAATAGCTGCTTTATAGGAGCAGAGACTGGTGTACGCATGTTTTCAATAAAAATAATTTATTTTTATTTATGAGAAAAATGCAGTACGATTAAAATATAACAAAATTTTGATTTCCAAATTTCAAAGCAGGGTGCTCATGGCATAGGACCTGGAAAAGTACAGGTAGGGGGTAAGATGCTGCACAGTGGTCGCCATCTGATGGCATTCAGCCTATACCAGGCATGTTTGGATCCACTGCAAATTCTCATTATCTAGTGTGACCACCATCTTATTTCTCACGTACGCAAGGTTGGCCGTTTGAATGCCCCCAAATTTCTCTATGAGAAGTTCGTCATTCCACTAAAAATGTCCTAACAAAAGCATTATTATGATGCTAGTAACATGAAGAGCATCCATGCTACCAGAATGGTCATATACCTCCAGGCCAATTAGATCCCTTTTTCACTGATCAGGGCACAATCACATTTGCTGAGTCCTGGCATCTAGTTCTTCCAACTCATGGACGATGTCCTTTATTTGTGGCCTCCTTTTTCGGTCATCCTCCACACATCTCAATGCCAGATCGATGCAAGTGTTTACTTGTAGCATACTTATTTCTTGCGATGCAGGGTACACCGACATGCTCTGCAGCTTTCCCTTCCAGTTTCTAGACACCTGTGAAATTGGCACATAATAATGGTAGATGTCAATTGCCTTCCATAAACAGAAACACATAATAGAAACAGATGTCTCTTCGTGGTATATACAGATAATAATTTTCCTTACAAGCTCAGTAAACTGTTCAGAAGACATTTGATGACGGCGGGAGTTGCCACTATTTCCGTCCATCATTTTTATAATCATCACCCCCAAACTGAACACGTCAAACTTTTTCGATATAGCGCCATCCCTTATGTACTCCGGTGGCATGTACCCACTTCATTTTAACATAATAAGAGCCATCGAAATTTAGTTAGTGTAATTATATTAACACGTCCAAACCCATCGTGTTTTTTTTTTGTTGAAGCAGTAGCAAAAAAAAAAAACTGGCTTAAAATAAAATATAATGTATGCATCAACAACTTACAGTGTTCCTTTGCGAATCTCAGTTATATGTGTTAATGTTGAGGAGACAAGTCTGGACAAACCAAGGTCACCGATTTTTGCCGTCCTGTTGTTATCCAGCAAAATGTTTGCAGGTTTCAAGTCCAGGTGGTAAATCCGTTTCCCTCGTTCTTTACTATGCAGGTGGTTCAAGCCCATGCATATACCTTTAATTACTCCGTAGCACGTCGGCCAATCAAGATCACAAGACCTGTCTGCAATGGGTAAAAGAAAGAACAGATAAATTAAAGTTACTGATCAATAATCTGTGAGTCTTCACAGGCATGCAGAAGACCCGACCGAGGAATTGACTTAGGCCGTGTTTGTTTACCCCTGAGATTACGTATAACCTAGAAAAGCAAACAAACAGTTTGGATCATGTAATCTATAGACCTGGATTATGATAATCCATGAGCTACTCTAGAGATGCAGCTTATAATCTGGCCATGCATGGAAACAAATAGGGCACTTCTTAGTGGTGTACCTGAAATGTACCTATCAAGGCTTCCACCTTCCACATACTCGAAGCAGAGAACTCTCTCCATTTCTTTGGCAGTGATCAGCTCCCCATTATGGCGGATGAACTTCCTTTGCGACTCATGGCAGTAGCCAATCAGACGAACGATGTTGGGGTGGTTTATGCTGCAGAGGCTACGGAATTCATTGTCAAACGCGCTGTCATCGAGCCCCTGCAGGTGGTGGAGCTTCTTCACGGCAATCTGCTGCCCATTATACTCGCCCTGGTTGCGTTGTGGATACATCAGCGGTGCTATAGCTATGCCAAGACTGGTAGTTTACCATCCAAGACTAGGGAAGTAATCCGCCCTTATTAATGGTTAGACAGACGTACATACCCTGTAAACAACACCGTACCCTCCACGGCCAACCTCCCTGTCATCTGCAAAATTGTTCGTGATTGCTTCAAGCATCTGGAATCTAATGTCCATGTCCTCCCCCACGAGGCCCATCCTCCTGGATAATCTTGCTCACAGAACGCCCGCCTGCTGCCTGTTCACTTGAGGAATCAAAGCACAAGAGGATATGTTCCAGATTCAGAGATGGCATGCACTTCTAGGCAGAGGGATGCCTTGTACCACTAACCTGGAGGAAAAAGGTAGGGAGGATCCCCGGCCGGCAAACAGCGTTTAGATCAAGTCAATGCTTCTTAGTCACGGTCTCATAAAGAAATGAATCACAGTACTAATTAGAAACAGTGTGTCTCCTTGACTTTATCATCGGAGTATACTCCTAGTAGTACATGAGGTAGTAACTTGAACTCCAATTATTGGTTTCCGAGAAGCGAGAAGGACCTGTGGATGCTGAATCTTGTGGGTTGTGGCTGAGCACGCAGGAGATAGGCCCCGCTCCCCGTGCTGGAGAGACGACGTAGACCTCCCCGTGCTGGAGACGACGTAGACCTGGGACTAGTAAGTGGTTTCATCGTAAACCGGCCACTAAAAGCAGGTTTAATGAAAGAGTCCATGGCGGATTCTATATTACTAGTCCATCAACCCGTGCTCCCGCACAGGGTTAAATCATAAAACAAATATGTTAAAAGTTTGTGATTGTCTTATTTTATTTTTAATAGTAGTAGGACATGTGTTTAGATGCAAAATTAAAAAAAGCATTTAAATTAGAGGCAATTGACATGGTACTCTAGAATAATAGTAGACCATAAATTCAGTTATATATGAATGGCTATAATTGAAAAAGAGTGACGTATCACCTCTATGTTACAAAGGTGAATATAATTATTATATTTAGATTTATATATTTAATTTTAGTCAATATGACAAATTTGGAGAAAATAATTAATTGAGACACCTATCCTAATGTGATTGGCCTACATTAGCCCATGTTTAGTCTATTAGCAAATTACAATTAACTGGCTAATTACTCTTAGCTAAAATTATCTATAATTGTAAGCTAGCATTCTGTTCGTCGAATGGTGTTTGGTTTCAATAGCTTAAATATTAGATAATATGTGTGTGGGTTGATAAATTTCTTGCATAACATCTACTATAAAGAGTGACCTCCGTCTCTACAAATGTATACAACCTGTTTTAAAATTATTTTTAACCATAATGCGCTAGTCACAAATGATAAGAGGAAAGACGATATAAATCATAAGCAATAATCAGAAGCAGAGTCTATTATTACATCTCCAAGCATCATTGACGAAAATCTTTAACGCAACAACCTCTGTCGGTACCCAGCTAACCGGGTACCCGCTTACACTAGACGAAGATCACTAAGGGAGGTAACTACTGCAGTACAAGGAGGGCCCAAGGCCGCGTACAGATGGGCCCGGCCTACTCCTTGGAAAAGCTGGGCCACGCACCCGGCCCACAGGGGAGGCCCCGGACCTCCTTCGAGGACCGAGCCTCCCCCAGCCACGCGAGGAGAGGTCCGGACCTCTCGGTCCGGAGCCCGTACCTTCGGTGGCCCGGGGCCGCCTCGTGCCCACAGAGCACGGGGAGGTCCGGAGCCGGCGCCCTCGGTGGTCCGGGGCCGCCACGTGCCCTCAGAGCACGTGGAGGTCCGGAGCCAGCGCCCTCGAAGGTCCGGGGGCGCCACGTGCCCGCAGAGCACGTGGAGGTCCGGAGCCAGCACCCTCGGTGGTCCGGGGCCGCCACGTGCCCAGAGGGCACGGGAAGGTCTCGCGTTGCCACGTGCCCACAGGGCGCGTGGCGGGGCCTTCAGGCGGGCGCCTCACCCACCTGCCGCATTTATTGCGGGCAGGTGGGTGTGCCCGATGCCGCTGACACCGCCGCTGTCAGGCTGGCACGCCCCGATGCTGCTGACACCACGAGTGTCAGACGGGCGTGCCCCCGTTGCCCGCCGTCGCCGCCGTTGTCAGACAGGCGTGCCCCCGTCGCCCGCCGACGCCGCCGCTGTCAGACGGGCGTGCCCCCATCGCCGCTGGCACCGCCGCTGGCAGGCGGCGGCGGCGAAGCAAAGGGACGCGCCTTACCAAGGCGCGGCGGCGATAACAGGGCACTACAGTTGATTTCCCCAGCTACACTGGGGTCTATATTGAGTAAACAAGTACGCTGTACACATCATGAGCCGCGCCACGCGCGGCGGCCGCGCTCAGCCTAAGTGCTAGGTAGCGGCGCCACAACGCTACTACGAGCGCCCCGTCCTGTCACGCGTGCGCATCGCCTGCCCCTCGGCCTCTGAAGCCCCTCAGCGGGTTTAGCAGCCGATGGGACAGGGCGGCGTAAGAAAGGACGATATGGCGGATCTTCAGGCCATACCAGGACACGACAGTGGTACAGGCGCAAAGCATGGGAGCGTTGGACATCAGGCACAGGATAGAACTGTAGCATAGAGGAAATGGGCCGGGACCACTTGTCGGGGCCCGGCCACCATGTACATGCCCCCCTTGGGCTATAAAAGGGGAGGCATACGCAACACAGGAGGACAGACCCGAGACACGCTCCACGGCCTCCTCAGACCAAGCACAAGCACACAATCTTCACTGTCTTCGCCAACAGACAGGAATACAAGAACACACCCACAGTGGACGTAGGGTATTACGCTAAATCCTCTCGCCACCATCGTGCCACCACCGACTTAGCTAACAACGATTGCTCCCCCTAACTACTCTTAGTACTTAGGATCTCGGCCGGGTGCATTCCGCCACCCGACCAGGAGCACGCCCACTCCGACATTTGGCGCGCCAGATAGGGGGCAGCATCAGTTAGCATCGTCCCTCACCGCATGATGGTGCGCATCCGCGATTTCCATGAGGGTGCAGCCGCATCAGAGGAGGTGGCCTCGACGGGGTCGCAGGCCTCCCCCCACCATTCTGAGGGCGCGGCGCAGACGCCGCGGCTCCCTCGACGCCCCGCGGGGGGCGCCGCTGCTGCAAACACTGCAGTAACAAGCGCTGTAGCGGCAAACGCCGCCACGGCGAACCTCGCTGCTGCCAGCGGCCCGCTCGCCGCAGCCAGGGAGCTGCTTCGTAACCCCCCGGGGCCGACAGCCTCACCTAGCGCCCTGGCGCAGTGGCGAAGCGATGTAGATCGCCTGATCCACCTAGCTGAGGTCACCCCTGGCCCAGCTAGGACTGGGTCGCGACTCCCTCCCAGCAGCGGGGGGAGGTCGAACCGCCGCAGGCAGCACGATGCGGCAACATCCGCGCGCTCCCCCTCAGTAAAGAGCGCGCAGACGGAGGACCTGCGAGCTGAGCTCAATCGCCGGTGAGCAGGCACCCCCACCACCGTGGAGCAACCATGGGTGCAGCCAAATGCCGCCAAGGGCAAGAACCTTGACGCGGCGTTCGCCGCTGCAGCACCTAAGCCCCCGGCTTACGTGCCACCCCCGGTAGGCGTGCAAACGCCACCAAGGGTCGTATCGGCTGGAGTTGGCTGCGCCGCACTCGCGGACTGTCTCCGCTCCGCGCGCTGGCCGCAGAAGTTCCGGCCGCACCTGCCGGAAAAGTACGACGGGAATACCAACCCGTCGGAATTCCTGCAGGTGTACGTCACCGCTATCACAGCGGCCGGCGGAGACGACGCCGTTATGGCGTCATACTTCCATGTCGCCTTGTCTGGGCCGGCCCGGACTTGGCTCATGAACCTCTCCCCCGGGTCAATCCGGTCCTGGGAGGAGCTCTGCACTCTGTTCCAAACGAACTTCGCGAGTGCGTGCCAGCAGTACGGCGTGGAGGCCCACCTCCATGCAGTACGTCAGGAGCCTAGCGAATCACTCCGAGCGTTCATCGCTCGTTTCGCCAAGGTGCGGGGAACAATCCCTCGCATCTCCGACGCGTCCATCATCACAGCCTTCCGGCAAGGCGTCCGTGATGAGAAGATGCTGGAGAAACTGGCGACCCGCCAAGTACAGGACGTCGCCACCCTGTACGCACTGGCGGACAAGTGCGCTAGGGCCGCAGAAGGGCGTGCGTGGCACTCCCCACAACAGGACAGGACTGCCCAGCCAGGCGCCTCTGCCGGTACCGCCCGAGAGAGCGGCAAGAAAAAGAAGAAGGGTCGACGCCCTGAGAGGTTCCTGGAAGGGGCCCCTGTCGCTGCGGCAGCACCTGGAGGCCGCGACACCGGCGGCAAGCGCCCAAGGCAACAGGCGCGGAACAGTGGCGGCTCATGTCCTGTTCATCCAAACAGCGGTCACAGCGCCGCCGACTGCCGCGAGATACAAAAGCTCGTGCAGCGGCGTCTCAGTGAGCGCCGAGAGCGTCCGGCCAAGGATGACTCGCCCCCACGCCAGCGCCCTGGCAAGGGGAAGGCTACCAGCGACGGTGGGCCCGCCGCTGGGGGCAAGGAGATGGGCTACTAGCCCCCAGAGCGGGAGCTCAAGAGCGTCTACGCTCTAGGCCACTCCAGCTCCGAATCCAGCGACAACGAACGTCGCAAGAGGCTGTACGTCATGTACGGCGGAAGCTGGGCGGTCTCTTCCCGGCGGGACGTGAAGGCCCTGCGCCGAGAAGTCCTCTCGGTCAGGCCGAGCGTCCCTGGGGTGGCTCCACACCACAAGTGGAGAGACACCACCATCTCCTTCGGGCCGGCCGACTGCCCAGAAAACATGGCTAGGGCCGGCGTACTGCCGATCATCACATCACCAGTGGTCGCCAACATACGGCTCCACCACGTGTTGATCGACGGCGGAGCCGCCCTCAACATCATCAGCCACGCAGCCTTCAAACAGCTGCAGATTCCGGAGTCACGCCTGGCTCCGACGCGCCCATTCTCCGGCGTGGGTCCAGTGCCGATCTACCCGAAAGGGAAGATCGACCTGCCGGTCACCTTCGGGACCCCGGAGAAGTTCCGCACAGAGAACGTCCAGTTCGATGTCGCGGAAGTCAACCTGCCGTTCAACGCCATCATTGGCAGACCGGCACTGTACCGCTTCATGGCCGTTGCTCATTACGGGTACTTGGTCGTGAAGATGCCGTCCTCGGCGGGAGTTCTCACCGTCCCGGGAGACCGTCACGCAGCCGTCGCCGCAGTAGAGAAGATCCATGCTCTCGCTACTGACACAGCGAACCCGGCGGGAGACAACCCCTCGACCTCTCGGGCCAAGGTTCCTGTTAAGGAACCAAAGGTGCCCAAGGTACGCCCTTCCGACCCCGAGGACATGCCGGTCAAGACCGCCCAGATCGGGGCGGAGCCCTCCCAGACCACCCGCATCGCAGGGAATCTGGGAGAGAAATAGGGAGACGCGCTCGTTGCTTTCCTCCGGGCAAATGTCGATGTGTTCGCCTAGGAACCGTCGCAGATGCCTGGGATCCCTAGGGAAGTGATTAAGCACCGTCTGAAGATCAGCCCGGACACCAAGCCGGTGCGGCAAAAGCCACGGAGGCAGTCCGTGGAGCGCCAGGACTTCATCCGTCAGGAGGTCCGGAAGCTCCTGGACGCGGGTTTCATCGAGGAGGTCCATCACCCCGAGTGGCTGGCCAACCCGGTGATCGTCCCCAAGGCAAACGGGAAGCTTCGGATGTGTATCGACTACACCAGCCTCAACAAAGTATGTCCTCCAGACCCTTATCCCCTCCCACGCATAGACCAGATAGTGGATTCCACCTCCGGGTGTGAACTTTTGTCTTTTCTGGATGCGTACTCTGGGTTTCATCAGATCCAGATGGATGAGGAGGATAAAAGACATACAGCCTTCGTAACAGTAGATGGGTTGTTTTGTTACGTTGTAATGCCATACGGTCTGAGGAATGCCTTACCTACGTTTCTGCGTGCCATGAATTTCACGTTCCATGACCTGATCAGAAACATAGTAGAGGTCTATGTCGATGACATTGTCGTCAAGACCAGGGTAGGGTCGACCTTGATGGAAGACCTGGCCCTTGTTTTCGACAGGTTGCGCACAACGCGCACGAAGCTGAACCCCGAGAAATGCGTCTTTGGCGTCTCGGCTGGTAAACTGTTAGGGTTCCTAGTGTCACATCGCGGCATTGAGGCAAACCCAACCAAGATCAGGGCGATCGAGGCTATGCGGCCGCCGGCCTGCATTAAGGACCTCCAGAAACTCACTGGGTCCTTGGCAGCCCTCAGCCGGTTTATCTCAAAGCTAGCTGAGAGAGCCCTGCCCTTCTTCAAGCTTTTGAGGAAGTCCGGACCATTCATATGGACCGAAGAGGCTGAGCAAGCCTTCCAGGAGTTGAAGCAGCATCTCACTACTCTGCCCGTTTTAGTGGCGCCAGAGTCTGGTGAGACCCTGTTTCTCTACCTCGCGGCGACATCCGAGGTAGTAAGCATGGTCTTGGTCGCCAAGCGACCAGCCCATCCCCACGAAGTGGACACCGGGGTCCCCCAAGTGGAAGGTGGTGGTCCGCCCACCACGGGAGCTGCAGCCGGCCCCGATATCGGAGGTCCGGTTGGCACGTTGCCCTGCCAAGGCGATAAGCCACCAGAAGCTGGAGGCCAAGCCGCCCAGGGGGCTAGCCTGGCAGGGGGAGATGGTCTCGGACCTGCCACTGGGGTCCGGACCACCCAGAAGCCAGTCTATTACGTCAGTGAAGTCCTCCACGGGGCGAAGGCCAGGTATCTGGAAGCTCACAAGTTCGCCTACGCATTACTTATTGCTTCCAGAAAGTTGCGCCACTATTTCCAGGCGCATAAGGTTGTCGTGGTGACCTCTTACCCATTAAGAGCAATCCTGCGCAATTCTAACGCTACTGGGAATATCGCCAAATGGGCTGCGGAGCTGGCAGAGTTCCAACTCGACTTCCAGCCCCGAAGTGCTGCCAAGAGCCAAGTCTTGGCCGACTTCATCGCAGAGTGGACTCCCACCGCCTCGGAATCTGGAGGTCCGCAAGCCGAGGCGGAACCTTCCCAGCCGGACAGGACCGTCCGGGTTTTCACCGAGCCGCACTGGACTCTCTTCTTCGACGGGTCCGCCCGTGAAAAAGGGTCCGGAGCAGGGGTGGCCCTCGTGGACCCAAACGGGGATCAAGTAAAGTACATAGTATGCTTCGAATTCAAAGCCACTAACAACATGGCGGAATACGAAGGCTTGATCTTTGGGCTCATGATCGCTCAGTCACTGGGAATCAAGCAGCTCCTGGTTAAGGGGGATTCCCAGTTGGTGATCAGACAGGTCCGGGGGGAGTGCTGCTGCAATAACCCCCAGCTCGCAGCATACCTCATGCGAGTGAGGGAGCTCGAGAAGGACTTCGAGGTCCTGGAACTGCAGCACGTTCCCAGGAACCTCAACTCAGTGGCAGATGACCTCTCCGCGAGGGCATCGACTCGGGGCCCAGTACCCGAGGGCGTCTTCGAAAGACAGCTGCTGAGACCAACCGCCCAGCCAGTCGAACTGGGCGAAGGGGGCAGAACTAGCACCTCGAAGCTAGCAGTCCCGGTGGTCCTCCATCTCTGGAACCCACCAAGGATCGTGTGGACTGATGACCCCGGCATGTCATCAGGGACACATCCAATGGCTCAGGGCAGTCCCGATGCACGGATCTCAGAGATCCGGGACTACCTGAAGGACAAAATCCTTCCCGAAGAACGTGCGTCTGCTGAGCGCATAGTGCGGTTGGCTAAACGCTACACGCTAGTAGAAGGGGATCTCTACAGGCGTGGCGCCAATGGCATCCTCATGCGATGCATAACCCGGGAGGAGGGCCGCGATTTACTCGCGGAGATCCATGGAGGCGAGTGCGGGAATCATTCAGGGTCCCGTACGCTGGTCGGTAAAGCCTTTCGGCATGGCTTTTACTGGCCGACAGCGCTCCAGGATGCAGCTGAGCTAGTAAGGTCCTGCAAGGCGTGTCAGTTCCACGCAAAGCATACACACACCGGCTCAGTCTCTGCAGATGATTCCACCCTCTTGGCCCTTCGCGGTATGGGGGGTGGACATCCTGGGACCTTTCCCTAGAGCTGTCGGTGGGTACCGGTACCTCTACGTCGCCATTGACAAATTCACAAAATGGCCTGAGGTAACCCCAGTAGTAAGCATCACCCAAGGAACTGCAACAGCTTTCCTTAAGTCCATTGTGTGCCGGTTCGGCGTCCCTAGCCGTATTATAACGGACAACGGGACCCAGTTCACGAGCCGGGTCTTCCAGGACTACTGCGACGGCGTTGGCATCCAGTTATGCTTCGCCTCTGTAGCACATCCTAGGAGCAATGGACAGGTCGAGAGAGCTAACGCAGAAATCCTCAAGGGGCTCAGAACCCGCACCTTCAACTGCTTGGAAAAGCACGGTGCGAAATGGG
Organism: Paspalum vaginatum; assembly: GCA_030272315.1. Lineage (NCBI taxonomy): Eukaryota > Viridiplantae > Streptophyta > Magnoliopsida > Poales > Poaceae > Paspalum > Paspalum vaginatum. Next base: position 41,373,230 of record CM059017.1, on the reverse strand, counting down.
TTGATGAGCTCGCCTGCGTGCTATGGGGGAACCGGACCACACCCAGCCGAGCAACCGGGGAAACCCCATTCTTCCTGGTATACGGGGCCGAGGCATGCCTCCCACCAGAAATACTCTGGGGCTCCCCACGGGTCCAAGCTTTTGATGAATCTTTGCAGGAACAAGCTAGGTGCGACGACGTCGACCTCGTCGAGGAGCAAAGATGGCAGGCTGCAATCCGGAACGCACGGTACAACCAATCGCTCAAACGCTATCATGAGCGAACCTTGCGGGGCAGGGTGCTCCAACCTGGAGACCTGGTCCTGAGGCGCATCTTGAGCCGAGAAGGGCGCAACAAGCTCTCCCCCAGCTGGGAAGGCCCCTTCAAGGTGACAGAAGTTAGTCGCCCCGGTTGCGTTCGCCTCGCCACGGAAGAAGGAGTTCCGCTGCCGAACCCTTGGAACATAGAACACCTCCGTAAGTTTTATCCGTAGGCAAGAAATTCAGGGCAACCCCTTTTCTTTTTGTAAGCTAAATAGGACCACCATGTGGACCAAAGCGGTGAAGGTCCGCCCTTGTAATCCCGACCTCTGGCTGACATCACATGACACCCTGTACCGCTTGATTAAAGAAAGAGTTTAGCCCTGAAATTCTTGTCTCCGCTGTTACCATACTGCTTACTCAGCTGCCATCTGTTTCAATTTTTCCTAACCCCTGCGTGCAATCCTACTCTTGCCAAAAATCTCCTTGGAACCAGCAGGACTTAGCAGCTTGAGTGTGAAGCGGTTAGCACAGAGGCTGGGAAGGAGGTCCGGAATACTGGGTGCCAGGTCCAGAGAAAAGGGGCTCGCCTTGGTAGCACAGAGGTGTCAGCTGCTTAGCCTGGTCTCATACCCTAAGCACTGAACACTCCCTACCACGCCGTGAGTTCCCCCAGTATCAGGAACAGTGCGTTTAGTGCTCCGGACCACCCCCTAAGCTAATGGCACACCCCCTAACCTCAGCAGCAAGGTCCGGCTGCGACTCCGAGGACTTCGAGGCTGCGCGGTTACCTTTTGTTTCGCTAGGAGAGGTCCGAACGACTGCAGGACCGGACCAGAGCTAAGGTGTTTTGGACTAAGGATAGTCCAGGGCTGTGTCGCAGTTTTGCCTGGTTCCGTACCCTTAACTCACACACCCTGCTATCCCACGAACAAACATCCTGGCCCCTGGCCCGGACAGCAAACACTCCGGACCTCGAATAGCGGAAAAGGTCAACTCAGAGTGGGTCCCGTAGGTGCGACACTGACGTTTGCCGTGAGTTGCATGCAGGTCTGGCCTCTGACTTGGTGGTAGCCAGCCTCAAAACTTAGAGCCTACCTACCAGGGGGCCAGGGGGTCAGGTAACAACACACCAGCATGCAGCAGGGAGTAAATGGAGATAAGTCGCAACTACCATTCTTATATTACTTGGCATACTGATGTTTTACATACATAAAAAAAACAAAACAAAACAGCAAAAGCTGTTGCCCTACGGCGCTGGGGAGGCTCCTATCCTCGGTACATCCGGGTCCTCGTCTGCAGGGGTCCGCTGGAACCGGGCGGCAACGACCTCCACCGCCTCCTGCACGCTGTCTCGGGCGGCGGCCTCCGCTTCCTCCACCGGACCTGCGATAACTGGGTCCAAGGAAATGGCGGGGTCGTGGCTCCGGAAGCAGACCAGGAGGTGTTCCACCAGAAGGCGGCACAGCTCGCGGCCCTTGGCTTCAAGGCGCTCCCCGAGCGTGGAGTCCAGGCGCCGAAGTCGCTCCACCACCGAGTCAAGGACAGGGAAGGCGTCCGCAATAGTGGACGGCGGCTCTGTCACCCGGATCGGACTCAGTCCGAGCGGTACCAGAGCCGAACTCACCTCCCCGGCCCAGTCGGCGATGCGTTGAAGGCCAGCGCGCATCTGCTCCCGGTCCTCCGCCGCCGCCTGTTGGGCAGCACCCTGGTTCAGCTGCTCCAGGGCGGCCCGCTCAGCCAGCAGCTGCTTCTCCTGGCTTGCCAGCTCTGCCTCCCGGGACTTCACCCAGTCCTCTCGGACCTTGAGCGTGGCAGCCTGGCGAACGGCGGAGTCCCTGAGAGCCTTGGCCGACGCCTCCCGCTGAGCAACGGAGTCCTCACGGGCCGCGACTGCTGCCTCGCGCTCGACAAGCCTCAGCTTCATCTTGTCGAGCTCAGCGTTGACAGCAGCCTGCCGCTCGGACACCTCCACCAGCTCTTGCCGACGCTGCTCCACGCCTTTCCACGTGGACTCCAGCTTCGCTTGCTCGAGCTTCAGCCGCGCCTCGCCCACCTCGGCCTGCTTCTCGCGGATCCCAACTGCGCGCTCTCGGCCAATGAGCCTCTGCAGGTCCTCATGGAAGGCCGCGCGGTCGGCATCGAGCTCGGTGCGGGCGGTGGAAAGCTCCGCACGGGTCCGGGTGTGCTGGGCGGTGGCGGCTTCGATCTGCTCCCCCAAACGGGCCCGCCAGCCGTCCAGACCCTCGCGCTCCTGTTGCAGCCGGGCCCACTCCAGCTGGAGCGCTTCCTGGGCGTCGTCCAGGGCCTGGCGCGCCCGACGCAGCACGCAAGGGAGGGGAGCTCCACCCGGCTGGGACAGGGGCAGGAGCGGCCTACCCAGAACCTCCTCCAGTTCCCCCTCGGCAGGGGGCGGAGATCCGGGGCGGGTCATCTGGGCGGCGGGCGACGAAGGCTCCGAGGTCCGAGCGTCAGGAGCCGCCCCCGGCGCAGGCCCTTGGGTCGCAATGCCTTCCGACACTGGGCTGCCTGGTGCCTGGGGCTGCGCGTCCGGAGCTGCCCCCTCAGCAGGCACTCCGGGTGCGGTCTCGACCCCCGAGGCGCCCCCCGGCGTCGGTCCACCTGGGGCCTGGGGCCGAACAAACGGGGTGGCCTCCGGTGCAGGCCCCTCGGTCGTAGCCCGGCCCCGCGAGGCGTCTCCCGCCGTCGGACCACCAGGGGCGCACTTCTCCGCCGTGGTCGCCCGACCACCAGAATCGCTGGGGGGAGGAACACCGGGCGGGCGTGTCGGCCTAAACAAAACGCACGGCGAAAGGCTGAGAAGCCTGAAAAAGCTAGCCGTGGTATCGCGAAGTATTCGAAACCAATCTAAAAGACTTACCTCAGAGTAGGCGCCGACCAGCGGCCACGAAGGCCAGAGCCTCGCCGCGGCTGCCGATCTGCAGCCGGCACTGCCGGTGGCTGCTGTTGCCGCGGGCCCGAGGCCGGCGGTCCCGAAGAGGGCCGCCGCGGCTGGTCCGGCGTCGGGGGAGGTGCCCGGCGCTGAGGGTGCCGCTGGCCCGGAGGCGGCGGTGGCACTCGCTCCCGTTGCCCAGAGGAGCTTCCTTCCCCCGAGGTCCGCTGACGCTTCGGGTCGGGCTCCGAAACAAAGGTCCCGTCGCCGCGGACCAGCCTTCACCGCGTCTCCTCACCGCCCACCGGCGGAACGACGGGGGACGCTGCCACCGGCCCCTTGCCCTTGTCAGCAGGAGTGGTGCCTCTGGCACCAGAACCCCCAACCGAGGCGTCGGCAATGTGGACCCACCGGTTGGGGTCGCCCCCAAGCTGCCGCGCGCGAGGCCGCCGTCGTCGAGCGTGGGCATCTCGCGGAGCACCGCCGTCCGCAAGGCCTGGTCGCGGCAGAGCGGCACGATAGCGGACGGCAGGCGCAGCTGCTCCGGAGGAAAACTCACGTCCGTGACGCACCGCACCCATTCCTCCAGCAGGAGCGGCGTCAGGTCGTGGTCTTCGCCACGCACCACCCGGCTGCAGTCGTTGGAGCCGGTGTAGTTCCACGCCAGCCTTAGCCGCATCTGCAGGGGGGCGAGCCTCCGCCTGAGGAAGTCCGCGAGGACGTGCAGTGAGGTCAGCCCGCCGCTGACGAGCTCGGCGATCCTGGTCAGGACGGGGGAGAACTCGGGTGGCAGATCCGTCGAGGCACCCTCCGGGAGGGATGCGTCGGGACTGCTATCAGGGAGAGCCAACCGGTCGTTTGGCTCCGCCCTGACGATCACCCAGTCGTTGCGCCAGTGCTCCCACTTGGCGCTGGCGAAGGTGGGGAGGTAGGTCGATCTTCCCCCGGACCCCTTCAGCAGGAAGTAGTAGCGGCCGATCTCCGTCGAGCTCCTCCCGGAACACCTCACCGAGAAGAAGTGGCGGAAGAGCGTCACGCAAGGAGGAACCCCCACAAACATCTCACAGAAGTGGGCAAAGATTGCCGCATGAAGGATGAAGTGGGGGGTGAGATGCTGGAGCTGCAGCCCAAATGCCTCCAACAGCAGCATGAAGAAAGAAGAGATCGGAATCCCCAGACCACAGTAGAGGTAGGGGACGAAGAGGACGAACTCCCCCGGCTGCAAGTTGCGGTGAGGGAGGGAGCCCGTGCGAACATTATCGCGACGCTCCGCGTCCGTCCAGCCGAGCAGGCGGCGGACGCGGGTGAGGTTCTCCTCAGTCTCCCGGAGGGATTGGTGGCCCGAACCCATCGCTGAGGAATCTGGCGGTGGGGAAGACAAGGAGCACGCAGCAGACAAGAAGCGAGAACTCTGCTGCGAGGAAGACGAAGCGCCGCGGCGGATGCGAGGGGTGCAGAGGCAAATGGCAGAAGGACGTGCTCGGCCGATGGCCGAGAGCCCTATTTGACGGTTGCCCCCAATCCTCCGCAAGCCGCGGACGTCAAGCGTACGCGCGCGCACGCACCCACGGGCCTTCAGGTCTATGACAGCAGGGGCCCGAGGAGACAGTCATGACAGGCGGGTAGAAGAGCAAGCAAGGCAGGAAGGCGAACCGGCGGCCGCTCGCGGACGCCCGTCTCGGCGCGACGCGCGGGGCCCCAGCCTTTTCCGCTTTATGCACGGCTGCCCACGTAGCTATCTGCCCCGCCTTAATGGCAGGAGAAGGAGTAGGTGAACCGCCGTGCGGTTCCCGACGCGGGCCAGCCCCCACGTTCCCCGAAGGGTTCCCACGATCGCGCGCCCCCAGATCGTGGGGGCCCACGGGGCCACCCCGCGGGGTCGGGTGGACTAGGCCCCCTCCAGAGACAGGCGAGTCAAGGCCTCGACCAAAAAATCAAGTGGTGGGCCCTGCCCAACTATGAGCTTAACGGCTAAACGCCGGTAGCCACCCACGGCTCCCGGCGGCTTGTGTAGTAAGCGATGGTGGGCTCACCTCAGGTTCGAAAAACTCACCAAAGGCGAGCCCAGGGGCCACTGTCGGTACCCAGCTAACCGGGTACCCGCTTACACTAGACGAAGATCACTAAGGGAGGTAACTACTGCAGTACAAGGAGGGCCCAAGGCCGCGTACAGATGGGCCCGGCCTACTCCTTGGAAAAGCTGGGCCACGCACCCGGCCCACAGGGGAGGCCCCGGACCTCCTTCGAGGACCGAGCCTCCCCCAGCCACGCGAGGAGAGGTCCGGACCTCTCGGTCCGGAGCCCGTACCTTCGGTGGCCCGGGGCCGCCTCGTGCCCACAGAGCACGGGGAGGTCCGGAGCCGGCGCCCTCGGTGGTCCGGGGCCGCCACGTGCCCTCAGAGCACGTGGAGGTTCGGAGCCAGCGCCCTCGAAGGTCCGGGGGCGCCACGTGCCCGCAGAGCACGTGGAGGTCCGGAGCCAGCACCCTCGGTGGTCCGGGGCCGCCACGTGCCCACAGGGCACGGGAAGGTCTCGCGTTGCCACGTGCCCACAGGGCGCGTGGCGGGGCCTTCAGGCGGGCGCCTCGCCCACCTGCCGCATTTATTGCGGGCAGGTGGGCGTGCCCGATGCCGCTGACACCGCCGCTGTCAGGCTGGCACGCCCCGATGCTGCTGACACCACGAGTGTCAGACGGGCGTGCCCCCGTTGCCCTCCGTCGCCGCCGTTGTCAGACAGGCGTGCCCCCGTCGCCCGCCGACGCCGCCGCTGTCAGACGGGCGTGCCCCCATCGCCGCTGGCACCGCCGCTGGCAGGCGGCGGCGGTGAAGCAAAGGGATGCGCCTTACCAAGGCGCGGCGGCGATAACAGGGCACTACAGTTGATTTCCCCAGCTACACTGGGGTCTATATTGAGTAAACAAGTACGCTGTACACATCATGAGCTGCGCCACGCGCGGCGGCCGCGCCCAGCCTAAGTGCTAGGTAGCGGCGCCACAACGCTACTACGAGCGCCCCGTCCTGTCACGCGTGCGCATCGCCTGCCCCTCGGCCTCTGAAGCCCCTCAGCGGGTTTAGCAGCCGATGGGACAGGGCGGCGTAAGAAAGGACGATATGGCGGATCTTCAGGCCATACCAGGACACGACAGTGGTACAGGCGCAAAGCATGGGAGCGTTGGACATCAGGCACAGGATAGAACTGTAGCATAGAGGAAATGGGCCGGGACCACTTGTCGGGGCCCGGCCACCATGTACATGCCCCCCTTGGGCTATAAAAGGGGAGGCATACGCAACACAGGAGGACAGACCCGAGACACGCTCCACGGCCTCCTCAGACCAAGCACAAGCACACAATCTTCACTGTCTTCGCCAACAGACAGGAATACAAGAACACACCCACAGTGGACGTAGGGTATTACGCTCCGGCGGCCCGAACCACTCTAAATCCTCTCGCCACCATCGTGCCACCACCGACTTAGCTAACAACGATTGCTCCCCCTAACTACTCTTAGTACTTAGGATCTGGGCCGGGTGCATTCCGCCACCCGACCAGGAGCACGCCCGCTCCGACAACCTCCAATAATGCCTTAAATAACCTCTACGTATGTTGCACATACCGACATATGTTAATAGCAGATAAGGTCGAGGGTATAAGGATTTTTTTTATGTCCTATTAGCTAGGCTGAGGCAGTGATGAGATAATTGTTAGCTTAAATTTAAAGAGTTATTCAACATTATCTATCGTAATAGTAAAGGTGTGTAATTTAGATAGAAATTTAGTGGGGGTATAGTTGGATAATTTAGACGTAGCTTGTCTTGGCTTTGCACAATTGATATAGCATATTAATTATTATGAGCCAATATTTAATGCACCCATCGAGAATGGATTAATATTATCAATTGAAGCGTAATACAGATGCACAACAATTCCTTATCAGATAAAGGTTGTTGTATGTTTTTCCTTTGCAGTGCAAATCCTTAGCTTTTGGTCTTATGAATACCAAGCTCATCAATATTTGGGGCTGCACTAATAATTTAGAATAGACTAAATTTGTTGTGGATTTCGTCATTGCATTGCAATTCTTATCTTCTGGGCTTAAGATGATCAAACACTGATCAATCTCTAGGAGCTGCACTAATTTAGAGTAGACAAATATACCGAAGTACACAAATTTTCTTTCAAGCAAAACACTTATTACTCGTGGTTATTGGTTACTTACCTTTATTAATTAGGCAGCCAGCAACAACAGTACAGTTCGATGTGGGTGTGGCTTCTGTCTTCGTGTACACGTCGCCTATGTTCTGTTGACGATGGAGTGCATGGATACCGTGATCTAAAGGACGTCATGGTGCTTTGTGCTCGCTGCGCTCTTCGCAGTCCTCGTATCGAAATCTGAATCAAGGCTGTGAATGAGAATCTCAATTAAGAAGTGATACCTTCATGTATTTCAACCGGTTCGTTCGTTGCTGTCCCGGCCGTGGGCCGCCGGCCTCTAGTTGCCTTGATCATGTATGGTGATGTTTTGCATTCGTCGGTGCTCCATGTATTCCCTATGAAGGCCTCCTCTCTCTTTTTTTCGTCTCCTCGAGAGAGAAATCAAGCAAAATGTCACCTGAACCACACAGCGTGCATGGACCAACTGAAAGGCTGCATTAGCGGAGCCACTAAGCTCAAAGCTCATCATCGCGCGCCTCTTCACTTCACATATGGCGCCGTCCATGAATGCGGTAGTGATGATATGGCTCCTCTTCCTACTGCACCCGCCAGCCTGGAAGGAACTCAATCGGCCAGCAGGCTTCAAGCCTCCAACCTCCCCGCCCTAGCTATAAATTGGGTTATATATGGATGGGTGTGCAAGCACGCAGGGGAGGCCAACCGCACACCCGCAGCTGAGCAGCTCCCTCGGCGCGTTTCCTGCTCCTCGTTCAAGGCAATCGATGGCGACGGCGGCTTTTCACGTTCTCCTCGTCGTCACAATGCGGATCCTCGTCGCGGCGTGCGCAATCCTCAGTGGCAGCGGCAGCAGCGGAGAAGAGCCAAGGCACGGGGCAGCGGCTGCTTCACGCGGCTCTTCAGCTTCAGGGACTCCATCACCGACAACGGCAACTGGATGCACTGCGCACGGTGGCCGGGCACCGTGGCGAGGCTGCCGTACGGAGAGACTTTCTTCCGCTGCCCCAACTGTGGTATTCGTCACCGTGATGCTATGTCGGTCACGGCCGGCGCGCAGACGGTGCTTACGTAGATAGATATATGTTTGAGTAGTACGTACAGCGGTAGTACTCGGTCCAGAACTCTAGTCGTTCTGAGACCCGATGCCAATTTAACAGTGGTGTAATAAAAGTACCTGCGTGTCTTTCTTGGCGTTGGAAAACACGGTGCCACAGCAGGCAACAGTGTGGACGCAAGCCAAAAAGTGCTTGGCGATGGTGGATCGTCCACGCTCTGCGATGTGTCGCTACTGCCACCGGTACGGTACCTGGCGCGGAGGACAGATAAACAGTGGTTTTGTTCTTCTCTCACACATGTGCAGCGGATGCGCAGACGACTAGAGTTCTGGGACAATTTCTCAACGTGCAGACGTACGTGCTGTGGTACACGAACACGACTGCAGTGGCAGCAGCATGGGATGTAGTCCTTCTCTAGCTTATAAGCAATACGTATTAATCTTGTATGTATTCTTTTATTTTATTGTTGGAACCTGCAAGATATACTCTATGTCGGCAGCCTGCAGGCCGTCCGGCGAGGCGATTGTTACGTATACGTACGTACGGTGCTCAACCGCTCAAGTGCTCTACTGTACCTAGCAGGTAGTTTGCCGACGGCTGCACACTGGCGGATCGGATAGAGCTTTGCTTTGATGAGCTCGGACGACGGCCGGACGACTAGTAGTACATACAGCAATGAAAAGCTCCCACCAGATGGAGATTGAAAAGCATTGCCGGTGAAGCTTGCTTGCTCCAGTGGTTTGGTGTTTAGGTTTTGAGGTAGGGTGGCTTGGTGTTTATGTAGATTTCTAGTTTTCTATCTGATGGCTACGATTATTACATGGCATAAATAGATGGCCAGATATAGACTATGTTATGCATACCTGTATACGCTGTGAAAAATCAAACAATGAAAATCAAAGAATGATTGATCGAAAGAATACAATAGAAATTGACCTTTGGACAGCTTTGGAGGCCGTGCCTCGAATGAAGATTCAATCAGGATTGAACTGAACACCTGACCTGAAATTGTGAGGAGAAGCGGCGTCTGCGACACGTCCGCTGCGATCTCTGGCTCTCCGCAACGGCGCGACGACGCCGGCCAAGGGCTTTGTGTGAGACGGACTGACAGCAGGGAGGCGTGATTCGCGTTAGGAGTCGAGCTTGTTTCCCTGGAGGCCTGGACTAATCATAGGACGTTGGCATTCACTGATCAGCTTTGGGCCTTTCTTCTCTTGACAGATCGATATGCAACATGGGCCAGCAGAGGCTTAAATGCTTAATATTATTTTGGGGGCCTGATTTCTATCCGATGGCTACGATTATTACATGGCATAAATAGATGGCCGGATGTTTTATATTTTTGTGAGAATTTCTAGGATTTCTCTTTTTTTTTCTATAGCGTTTCGTGAGAATTAACGTGGAGCCTAAAAAAAACTTCCAATTAATAATATTAAGATTGCCATGTTATATAAAATTAATATGAAATAGATTTGTATAATGAGATAAACTTTAAAGTTGACTCTTAGATTAGCATCTTATCTATTTCTCTTTTCCCTTTTGTCTTCGGGCTTATGCACGAGTCGGCTCTTTCATGAGAGCCCATCTCTTTCTTTTTCACGTGTCTCTTTCCTCCACGTAAACCAAAATGTCATATAAACAGACCATTAGACCATCATTATATTTGCTCTAAACAGAAAAAACAGCCAATAACATTGCAGATCAACCCAGGACGTGCACGCCGTCCAAGAGGCAAAAAAAAATCTATTCCGACGACCTCGTGTGGCGTGCGTTTTTGTTGGTATTTCGCTGTTGCGCATGTCTCGCTCCGCCACTCTTCTGATCCGTTGAACAGAGAATTTCATGCGTGGCCTCTGGATTCCATTGGGCTATGCTTGGAATCTTATAAACTCCGTCCGAGATTAATCACTGTTGTGGATATCAAGAGCAATTCCAATGGATATTCTATCCATTCCGTTTTTCCTCAAAAGCAGCAAGTGACTCACGTAAGTTTCTCATGGTGACATCGCTATTATATATTGTAAATATTTTCACTAATTCTAGTAGATGCTTTTCTAGATTCTGTCAAGATATAAATCGATGTTAAATTTTAGATTTGAAGTATTCGTCTTATTAAAAAAGTGTAAAAATAATTTAGTCCACGCTTAAAATACATATGGTTATAAATCAGTCATAACAAAACAAATGATATTTGCATAAACATCGAATCTATAAAAAACAGCTTATGTTTTGGGACAGAGCGAGTATTCTTCTTTTTTATACTCTTATCGTGAAGTTACCCGTGCATTTTTTACAATGATCGTTGACATCACTTAACACAACCGATCCTATTGATGTCTTGGGCGTTCTATGTGATCTTTGTGTGCCTTATTCATGTGCACATGATCATCTCTTGAGGTGTGTCTTAAGTCTATCACTTGCATCACTAGGACTAACAAACAAATTCAAACAAAGAAAGTTAGTCGTATTGATATTTTGTCAATCCAACCACCAAAACTCCATCACACAAGGCTTATGGTCCATGATCCTCATAGAACCGAGGCTGTCTTGATGATATCTTTGGAGACTTAGAAAAGTATTGACTCAGATCAACTTTAGTTTTTGGAGCTAAGTCTAGATTTTTAAGGATGAGAGGAATTTTCTCGAGGCTCAGTAGACTTTGACCATATAAAAAATATAAAGCAGCTGTGCTGGTACACTATAAAGTTAAAATATTATACGCATGTGAGCCTAGACCATTAGGACACAACTGACCACAAAACGATAGCTTGTAGGAGTAAAGACAGTAAACAACCTCTGATTGCCTTCAATTTGGACACATTACGATCAGCCGTGATATTAGTAGCGTGAAAGCTGATCTCGTGCAACGTAAACAATCGGCAGCTTCACCACATCCACCACCTTCTTCTCCGCCATTGCTTTTTCGAAAAAATCCTCGGTTATCTCCTCAGATGTCTGATGTCCCCTACTGACATGAACACTCTCAACAAGGAAAACGTCATGGCACTGCATATTCGGGGGTGCCTCCTCCTGTGCTTTCAACGTCACACAGACATAACGCTTGGAACACGGCGGCATAATCCCTCTGTTTGGCTCTGCGTAGTACTTGCTTGGGTTGGTCTTTATATTGAAGGCAATGTAGCCGTCGGTCTTGTTTGTTAGCTGCAGGCAGCATGACAGGTCCTTCCTCAGCTCGAACGGGAAGCGTAGCTCCAGGCTTGGATCGACAGCAACGATGTTGGAGTCGGAACTCCCCTGCAAGAACGATGGAATTATAATGCTGGTAATGATAAGAAGAGCATTCATCCTACCAGAATGGTCATACCGGCAGGCCAGTTGGACCTATTGACTGCTCAGAGCACAATAGTAACATTTCCTGGACCTTAGCATCCAGTTCTTCCAGCTCATGGACAATGTCCTTTATAAGTGGCCTTCTATTTCGGTCATCCTCCACACATGTTAATGCCATTTTGATGCAAGTCTTCACTTGTAGCATGCCTATTTCCTGTGATGGATACACCGGCTTGCCCGGCATCTTTTCCTTCCAGTTTCCAATTACCTGTGAAATCGGAACATGATCGAATTCAGATGTCTTGCGTTCTAGGTAAAACCGAAAAGAAGCGCATATAACACATAATCTGAAGATATATTTGTTCATGATACGGACAACATATAATTTTCCTTACAAGCTCAATAAACTGTTCCGAAGTCATTTCATGACGTCGGGAGTTGCCATTATTTCCGTCCATTATTTTGATAATTATCGCCCCCAAACTGAACACATCAAACTTCTTCGAAATATCCCCATCCTTTACGTATTCAGGTGGCATGTACCCACTTGGTGACAACACAAGAACCATCAAAAGATTTTGTTAGTATAACACCTACAAAGCAGCCTTTTTCAATGATGCAATAACGAAACAATTGGCTTAAATCATATTGCGCCGTCAACTTACAACGTTCCTCTGCAGGCCTCAGTTTTACGAGTTAAAGTTGAAGAGACAAGCCTGGACAGACCAAGATCTCCGATTTTTGCTGTGAACTTCTTATCCAGCAAAATGTTGGCAGGTTTCAAGTCCAGGTGGTAAATAGGTTTTCCCCGTGCTGAATGCAGGTGGTTTAACCCCACACAGACACCTTTAATTATTCCGTAACATGTCGGCCAGTCGAGGTCACAAGATTTACCTGCAATCCATGGGCACAATATGCAAAAAGCCGATCGATAAAGGTGTTTTTTTTTTTCAAAAAGGAAGTTGATCAATAAAGGTATACTGAACAGTCTGCTCACAGGCCAAAAAAAAAAAGATTCGAATTAACCTGAAATGTGCTTCTCAAGGCTTCCTCCTTCCACATACTCGAAGCAGAGAACTCTCTCCATTTCCGTGGCAGTAATCAACTTCCCGTTATGAGGAATGAACTTGCGTTGCGATTCGTGGCAGTAGCCGATGAACCGAACGATGTTGGGGTGGTCAATCCTGAAAAGGTTACGGAATTCGTTGTCGAACGCGCTGTCATCGAGGCCCAGCAGCTGATGGAGTTTCTTCACCGCAATCTGCTGCCCCTCATACACGGCCTGGTCGTGTTGCGGAGAACGGTTCAATCACAGCGGTGTGGCAGAAAAAGATTAGATTGGTACTACGTACTTTACGCGCTATGATTCAGAGATTAGACAGAGTTAGTAATGTAATGTAATGTGCCCCTAATGATTATTAGACGACCGATCGACGAGATACGTACCCGGTAAACAACGCCATACCCACCGCGGCCAACCTCCCTGTCACCTGCAAAATTGTTTGTGATAGCTTCGAGCGTCTGGAACTTGATGTACATGTTCTCCCCCTCAAGGCTCATCTTGGACGATCTTTGCTTGTCCGCAAGAGGCCTTCTCGCTTAATTCGCGGCACAGTGCTGCCCTGCAAGCGTGGGATCGATCAAGATTCAAGCACTGGAGGATAAAGATTCAGATTCACAAATGATACTGTATGAGCCTCTGGATCGATAGGGCCATAGGGGAGAGATGTACTCTACCAGTGACCTGTAGCAAGGTCGAGGGAAAGAAGCTCCTTGGCTTCGAGCGAGGATCCCGGCAGGAGCGCTTAAAGCGCTAGTAACGGTGTGATTAATAAGAAAAGAAAAGAAGAAGAAAGAAATATGTTTGTTTTCCCAATCTACTGGCTGGCGCATGCTGCTTGTGCTACAGTTTCGAGGAAGGAAACCAAAGCTTGCTGAAGGCCAATAATGGATCCCCGTGGTGGAGAGTGGAGACGGAGACCTTGACATGACCCGTGTGGCCACGACGTCCACCGGACCCACTGTCGGGGGGTGGGGCGCACAAAATATGTATAGTATCGCGTATTAGAAATAGAATGTCTAGATGCTATAAAAATATTTAAATTAAAAATAATTTATTAAAGGTTTTGAATTTGTTCGTAAATTTTGAACTCCAACGTGGAGTCATTATGGGGCCCAGTGTTGGTTGCTTGGGTTGTCTCCCTGACTAGGCCCGCGTAATGCAGCCCGAGCTATCGAAGGTGGCTCCAGGCCCTGGCCATGCCCTGGCTGTTGCCGCTGTGCCCTGGATGGCTCCACTCCTCTTCTCCCACCTCCGCCTCAGACTCCCTCGCCTGTCGCCTTAGCCTTCTTCGCCGTCGCCTTGGCCTTCCTCGCCTCCACTCCTCTTCTTCCACTCCTTGCCGTCGTGCGCATCGGCCACCGACGCTCGCGCTCCCTTGCCCCGATGCCTGTTGCGCCGCTGCCGCTCGGCTCCACAGATCCAGGCGACGTCCGGATCCTCCGCAGATTCGCCGCAGTTGAGCTTTCTATAATCAATGCACATTCGCCATCCGGTGACAGTACGTTGATGGATTAACTCATTGTTTTGGTTCTTGACAACTGTCATTCCTCCCTTCTTGGCCTCCCTTCTTGGGTATGACTTAGACTGGACTGACCTATTCACTATCTTGTATGAGGTAGATGATACCCTTGATACCCACGTGTAGGAGTTTGAACACCTCCTTCTTGACTACCTCTCTCATCGCATTGTTGAGTCTTCGTTGAGGTTCCTTTGTAGGCCGGTGTTCGGTCTCCATGGGGATGTGATGTGTGCACAAGTTAGGACTGATTCTCTTCAAATCTTGGAGCAAGTACCCAAGCATTGATCTGTACTTCTCCAAGACTAAGATCAATCGCCGGTTTTCATTCTCGGTCAACTTGTCGCTGATGATCACCGGTGTGTCCGGATTCCTGTTGAGGAAGGCTTACTTCAAGCCAAGCGGTAGCTGTTTAAGCTCTATTTTCGGAGGGTCGGGCCGCAGAGATTCACTCAGTTCTTCGAACACAATCGGCTCTTCTACTGCACTGAAGTCGCTAGCCTCTTCCTTTAGGCTATGTTGATCCTCCTCTTCCTCAAGTGAAATACCCATCACTTCTTCTAGGAGGTCAACCTCTGTCTTAGCCTCTGTTTTGGTATTGACTGCTCGATTTATGCCAATTTCTAGCACCTCTTTACCAAACTGAAGCTGTAGCTGCCCTATACTTGTAGTCGCATTGAATAGGGAAGCAACAGGGAGCCCAATTAATATGAATGGCATAGGCCCCTCAGGTATGTCGAAGATGTGGAAATCTAAGAATATTTGCTTGTCCCGCAAGGTAACTGGTATGACCTAAATGACTCCATGATTTACCAATGTAAGTGCATTCAACCTCTAAGAGGGTTTTAGTGAATGTTGACAATACATAAAAAATAACTAATGTCTTTACATGAGCATGAACATAGTGACAAAGTGCTACACTCATGCATATCAAGCAAGAGAAAGTGATCTTTAACTCATTATCAATCAAACAAGTGCTAAGGTATTTTTGCAAGAAAGGAAGGAGACCCCTCATTTATTTGAAGACAAGATTGGGGTGGTTCGAGCTCAAGTTCGAAGATCAAATAGATTTGCTAATTTGTTTCTTGAGTATAGGAACCGCCGTTCTTTCAAGGGGTCCAACATGCTGTGCTTCTAGAGTCATAAAGCTCACAAGGTTCATATCCTTTCACAAATTTCAAATCCCTAGCCACATGATCTTCATGTGCTTTTCTTCAGTGACCATCAGTTGGACCACCGGTCCAACCGGTCCTCCTTGTCTCCAGCCGGTCTGCCATTTCTAATGGTACATCGGTTGGAGGACCGGTCCAACCGATCTTCTATACCTAGCACCGGTCCGCCGTCACTGGTGGTACATCGGTTGGAGGACCGGTCCAACCGGTCCATCTTTTCTCCAACCGGTCTGCCCTCTCTTTTTGTATTTGACTTGCCCCACCAATTCAACCGATGGTCCATCGGCTCAACCGGTGTGCCACTTACCTGTATTGTAACGTTTTGTAAACGACTAGTTTGATGGGTCTGGGTATTTATACCTCCTTGCCCCCTCCTTCTTCTCTCTCTTGGCACTCCACCAAACCCGAGACAAAAGCTTCCTTGTGCATTCACTCCTCTCCCTCACTGTCGGAGCGGACGTGCTCCTGGTCGGGTGGCGGAATGCACCTGGCCGAGATCCTAAGTACTAAGAGTAGTTAGGGGGGAGCGATCGTTGTTAGCTGGTCAATGGTGGCACGATGGTGACGAGAGGGTTTAGAGTGGTTCGGGCCGCCGGAGCGTAATACCCTACGTCCACTGTGGGTGTGTTCTTGTATTCCTGTCTGTAGGAGAAGACAGTGAAGATTGTGTGCTTGTGCTTTGTGGGTTGAGTCCGTCTGGTCTAAGAGCCTGTCCCCAGTGTGTCGCGTATGCCTCCCCTTTTATAGCCAAGGGGGGCATGTACATGGTGGCCGGGCCCCGACAGGTGGTCCCGGCCCATTTCCTCTATGCTACAGCTCTATCTTGTGCCTGATGTCCAACGCTCCCATGCTTTGCGCCTGTACTACCGACGCGACCTGGTATGGCCTGGAGATCCGCCATATCGTACTGTCGTCTGGATACGGCGCCGCATCGTCCTGCCTTACGCCGTCCTGTCCCATCGGCTGCTAAACCCGCTGAGAGGCTTCAGAGGCCGAGGGGCAGGCGATGCGTACGCGTGACAGGACAGAGCGCTCATAGTAGCGTTGTAGCGCCGCTACCTAGTATTAGGCTGAGCGCGGCCGCCGCGCGTGGCGCGGCTCATGATGAGTACAGCGTACTTGTTTACTCAATATAGACCCCAGTGTAGCCGGGGAAATCAACTGTAGTGCCCTGCTATCGCCGTCGCGCCTCGGTATGGCGCGCCCCTTTGCTTCGCCGCCGCCGCCTGCCAGCGGCGGTACCAGCAGCGATGGGGGCACGCCCGTCTGACAGCGGCGGTGTCAGCGTGCTACGGGCGCACGCCCGCCCGACAGCGGCGGCGTCGGCGGGCAACGGGGGCACGCCCGTCTGACACTCGTGGTGTCAGCGGCATCGGGGCGTGCCTGCCTGACAGCGGCGGTGTCAGCGGCATCGGGCACGCCCACCTGCCCGCAATAAATGCAGCAGGTGGGCGAGGCGCCCGCCTGAAGGCCCCGCCACGCACCCTGTGGGCACGTGGCAGCGCGAGACCTTCCCGTGCCCTATGGGCACGTGGCGGCCCCAGACCACCGAGGGCGCTGGCTCCGGACCTCCCCGTGCTCTGTGGGCACGTGGCGGCCCCGGACCACCGAGGGCGCTGGCTCCGGACCTCCCCGTGCCCTGTGGGCACGAGGCGGCCCCGGACCACCAAAGGTACGGGCTCCGGACCTCCGAGAGGTCCGGACCTCACCTTCCCCTAAGGGACTCCTCGCGTGGCTGGGGGAGGCTCGGTCCTCGAAGGAGGTCCGGGGCCTCCCCTGTGGGCCGGGTGTGCGGCCTAGCTTTTCCAAGGAGTAGGCCGGGCCCATCTGTACGCGGCCTTAGGCCCTCCTTGTACTGCAGTACTTACCCTCCTTAGTGATCTTTGTCTAGTGTAAGCGGGTACCCGGTTAGCTGGGTACCGACACTCACTCTTCACTCTCTTGTGCTCAAATCTCCATTGATTGTGAGTGTGAGTTGCTGAGATCTTGAGAGAGCTTTGAAGACTTCATGTTCATTCTATCCTCTCTCGTTCTTGTGAGCTTGGTGACCCTTGAAGCAATCTTGGTGGACCTGTTACTCTTGGAGCTTGGTGCTCCTAGACGGCTCGGCGTCGCCCGTCGAAGCACCTATCTCCTTGTGGTGTGCTTCGGGAAGTTTGTAATCTCCGCTCTTTGAGCCTCATGGGGGAAAAGAGGATAAGGTCATGAGCATGAGCCCTTTGTGGGTTCCTCAACAACGAAGACGTAGGGACGCCTTTGTGGTGTGCCCGAACCTCGGGATAAATCCTTGTCTCGTGTGCTTGCTTGTGGTGCTTTGTGTTCTTCGTGTTCATCTTGTTCTTGAGCTACTCACCTTGTTTTGCCTAGTTTCTTGTGGATCTCTTTCTTGTGTATGTTTCAAGGCTAGCCCCTCTCAGATCTGTAAGAACTAGCCTCAAGGAAGCTCTACAAACTTGCGGTATCAAATTTACTTGCATAGATTTAGAGATCAATTCGTGTTTATCTGCTTCCCACCAGTTGGAGAGGTGAGCATCGGTTCAACCGGTCCCGACCAATTAAACTGGTCCACAATAGTTGAACCAGTGTGTCACTGATTTTCGTTTCAAGGTTGTGTAAGTTTGCAGGATTGCCTATTCACCCCCCCCTCTAGGCAACTTTCAACCAATGATTCATTCTTGTTCCACTTCAAGCGAATGTTGGATTTTGATCGTGGTTGAGTGGGGAAGTAGGTGTCAACAACATATTTAGGAATGATGTTCACCCTGACTCGTGGGTCATAGAGAATATCTTGTGGGAGCATTTCGGATACATAGCCAGGGACAAGAGTTGGTCCTGGGTAGAACCTAATGAATTTTGTGTCAAGTCGTCTCTCTTCTAGCCATTCCCGATTTATTACAGCTGTAAGCCAGAGTAGGTCCTCTCTCATTTGGTGTATCTGATGTGGGAAGAGATATACTGGTTGAGAGGTCCTTTTGAAGCGTCGGTTCACTTTGGGCAGCCGAGATACATTCCCAAAGCCCTTGAATAACTCATCATCAAACGAGAATGGAGGGACCGATAGAGGATTTGTCACAGAGGCACTGACCCTCTCAGTGTCCTACAACGTGTACTTGGTTCAGGGACGTCTTCGATCCTGAGAGTTTGACGGGATAGTGGAGTTGGTGGTTGGGTGTTTTGACAATCTTCATAGCAGCTGGGCTTAGGTGGATCTTGTGGTTGTGAGCGTGGTTTCTCGATCTTACTACCATCAGAGGATTTTTTGAGTATCTTATCAAAAACTCCTTGTCCTTCTGGGGCAGTTAAGTGAGAGAACGATCCTCCCGAAGCTAAGTCCAAACAGAGTCCTACGCCTGGTGAAAGGCCTCGGATGAAGTGCTGCATGAGAATGGACTCTTGTATTGCCAAGTCTGGACCAGATGGACCAGACTAGTGAAACTTGACCAGGCTGCTGCCAAGGTTTCGTTGCTTCCTTATCGAAAGTTTAGAACTTCACATCGGAGGTCAACAATTCAATTTTGTGAAAAGAAGTGTAGACAGAACTTGATTTTTAGTTTCTCCTAACTCCCCTCTACTGCACCAACTGCTCTATTATACCAAGATTTTGCTGCTCCCGTAAGTGAAAATAGAAAGAGCAACCATTGAAGAGTTTCTCCAGGCATGCCCGAGATTGCAATACAGCTGCATAGATGCTCGAATTCTCAAAGGTGGGTGTAGGGACTCTCTAATTCTAATCCCGCAAAGGATTGATCCCAAACCATGGCTATCAAGCCAGGACATAGTTGATAGCCATCAGTGACAATAGGTGTGGATGGTGGTGGAGGCTCCAGAAAATCGCCCTTCGGAGCAGATAATTCGTAGATAGGCGTGAGATCCATTGGATGATATGGTGGAATGGTAGTGGTGGTGATATAGTGGGAGATAGGACGGCCTTGGTTCTGTGTTAAAATAGCTAACGTCCCCGGCAACAGCGCCAGAAAAGCTTGTTGGCGTTCCGCTGTTAGATATAACTCCGCAAGCGCATGGAAAACGCGTTGTAACCTTTCACACAAAAGTATTCCAGGGTATCGAATCCATAAGGAACGAGGAGTATAATAACACACAACACAACCAACCGAACTAGTGAAGCTAGCAATGTATAGAGTAAAAGACAGATGCAGGTTCTTGACAAATGTTAAATCTCCTTACTATACTAAGCATGCAAAGTGCTATACTTGTCATGTAAATATAGACACCAAAGCTGTAGAACCACTGCCAGGCACCAGAGTGATGAATACCTAGCCGAGAAAGGCGGGTGCTATAGGATTCGGCTGTATCGTCAGCGAGTCTATCCGAACATACGGGATTGGAATACTAAGAACACAAAAACTGTCACCAAATGTACCTACCAACCAGAGCTGCATGGGATAGCTGACTAACCAAGGTAAACTCTAAGTATAAACACCGTCGTGTCTACCCAAGGAGTTCACTACTAAACTGGTAATGAGCCAGAAGAGGAAGCAATGCTATATAGCCAACACTATAAGCATGCACAAGGTTCCCGTAAACAGATAAGCATAAGACTAAGTAAGAAAGTAAAGTAAGACTGAAATAAAAGAGGTAGAAGGCAAGGAACTTTACTCAATCCTAGAAACGAATATCCTTCCCTTGAGAATACAAGTCTGGGAGCAAAGAGAATTCTCACTCCCTCACTCTTCACCTCACTACTCTCCTTGATACAAGAGGCACTATCTCTACGAGCTAAGGGAAAAAACTTCACTTCTCCAACACTATACACTTCACACTCTCAAGTGCTACTCTACCACTCTACCACCCCCACATACCACGACCTTAAGGGTATTTATAGCTGTCCAAAGGTCGGTTGTGGTGGTTAAGTTGGTAAGAAGAAGGCACGTGGCAGGCCAAGCGGCCTCCACTTGGTTGGGTGGCCTGGCTCCTAGGCTGGGTGGCTTGGATCAAGGCTGGGCAGCCCTTGGATGCACCGACTTTGTCCATAACGCTTCTCGTCCTTCTGTTGAGGCGGTTGACAGTTATTCTTGTGTGCTTTTGCCTTGGACGTTGGATTGTCTTTGTGTTTCTATCTTAGCCATTGGATGACACTCCCTTGGATTGCTGACTTAGCCAATCCGAGGCTTGGATTGATGAGGTGGAGGCCTTCCGGGGTGTTTGTGTTTCCTTTCTCGATTTCCACCATGGAGTTGTGTTTGACACGTTGTTATGTGCATGCAGGTCAAAGGCGTGGCCTTTGGTGCAAATCACAGGCCAGGCGGCCTGGGACTTAGTCTTGGTAGCTAGTGAGGGCAAGGGGAGGCCGAGCGGCCTGTGTGCCTGGCCGGCCGGCCTAGGTACTTGGCCGGGCGGCTAGGGTTTATTCCCCTTTGCCTTGTTCTTCTCGAGTTCACCTTGAATTGCCATGTTTTGGACCTGTTTCCAATGTAAAGTGTGTTCCTGCATGGACTTTGTACACAATTTGTGGAACTGGTTAGAATGTATGAACTTTGCATAAAAATCACCCTTGACACATGAAGTATTGGTGGTCGAAATAGGTTATAACGACTGCCAACACCGACGCCTGTGCTTCCCACCATTGACAGGTGCTCCTTCTCCCACCACGACGGTATCTGTGGTCGTCGCCATGAGGAGGGCGAACAGGCGCAGTGACGGTCGATGCAAGGTGGAGGAGGCACGGGGACACCAGAGGAGAGGTAGACCGCGGATCTAGCCCGGCGAATGCACGGCGGAGGAGAGGCAGAGGTGGCGAAGGGGGGAGCTATGGCGGTGGATAACTGGAGGAGAGAGAGAGCGGGGGGTAGGGGTAGGCATTCGGTCAGACCGAAAAGTTCGGTTCGGTTCTTTGGTTCGTCGGTCACTTCGGTCATCGGAAACTTGGAACCGAAGTTGCATCCGAGGAAAATAAAGACCGAGCATTTCGGTCTTCGGTCTTTTCGGTTCGGTCTTCGGTTAGACCGAATAGACCGAACAGAGTAAAAGAACAGCAGAACCCCCATCCCCTCCCTCTCCCCACGCCGCCATTGTGGATCTGCCTGTGGCGCCGGCCCCCACGATTCGTT
This sequence comes from Paspalum vaginatum, assembly GCA_030272315.1. Taxonomy (NCBI): domain Eukaryota; kingdom Viridiplantae; phylum Streptophyta; class Magnoliopsida; order Poales; family Poaceae; genus Paspalum; species Paspalum vaginatum. The sequence goes on along the minus strand of CM059017.1, from coordinate 41,351,762 downwards.
CACGAACAGAGGAAGACAGGAAGAGAGGAAGACAGGAAGGGGACATACTCACATGCGGGCATGCGACCTGCGGGTGCAGGTCGGTGGTGGTGGCGTGGTGTTGGGCTGCCGTCCGCCGATGCGTCTAGACGGGGAGTAGCTTGCGGGATCCGCCGAGCGTCGAGGCACCGAACCGGCAAGCGCCCGAGCGAACAGGGAGGGCGCCGTCGCGCCGGCAGGGAGGGGCGGGGATGCGCCGTCGCGCGGGCAGGGAGGCTGCGGGTGCGGGGAGCTGGAGAGCTAGGTGCGGGGAGCGGGCGAGGGCGAGCAGGGAGGCACCGGCAGGGTCGCGTCGCGAGGTGGGGTGGCCGCCAGCCGAGAGGCGGCTAGGCCTGGGCGCCTAGCGCCTGGCGCTGGCGGCTGGGTGGGCGGGTGGGGGATTGGGGATTTAGGGTGGACGGTGGACTGGGCTGGGGGATTGCGGACCGGGGTGGGCTGTGGCCTGTGGGCCTATGGCATGTTGGGCCTTGGAACTTCGGTTTTTCGGTTAGTTCGGTTTTTTGTCGGTTCGGTCATTTCGGTTTCGGTTAGTTCGGTTATTTGAAACTTGAGACCGAAATTAACTTTGGTTCCGTTCAGTTCGGTCATTTCGGTTTCGGTCTCGGTCATTTCGGTTCGGTTCCTCGATTTCGGTTTTTTTTTTGGATTAGGAAACAAAAAGAGCTCATGCAGGACGCGCTACGTGGGTAAGTCAACCAAACAAGAGCTCCTGCACTACAATGGACCGGGCAGCTCTAGGCTGGTCACGGACTGAAGCCAGGCTACGCGGAGAGAAGCGGGGCTTCCTATATACCTTCTGGAGCACCGAAAGTCTAAAATAACATGTTAACTTTTTTTTTCCGAAATTTACTCAACATTAGATATAAAATGTTAAAATGCATTGTTACGACATTCAACTATTTTTAATACCTGATTCGATATTTAACCTGACCAAGTTCAACATTTTAAAAATATTAATCCAACAATTTATATCTAAAATGTTGAATTAGTATAATAAAAATGTTGAAATAGTATATTAGTGTGGATAAGTGAAAACTATCAGCATTAGCACTACTTAACTAGAGGAGACGACGATAAAAACGTACACTGTAGCATTGGTTAATTGGTCAACCATGGGAGCAGCGATAATAAAACACAAAAGACAACGTGGCGTAGGGCCACGCTCACTGCAGGGATCAAGGCCGGTGCCCAACGATCAAAGCTGATCTGGGCCATGTGCTATGCGAAACAGGAACGGGGAGGCTCGCTCGCTCGCCCGCAGGTAGAATCCGAAGCACAGAACTGCATGCACCAATCTCAAACAGTAGAAGTTATTATTATACATAAATAGGAATTGCGGAGAGGAGCTGCCAAATAGATCCTATCATAGTCAAGATGGCCGGCCAGTACCAGTTGGCAAACAAAGCCCAGCACAAGGCCCATGATAGGCTTCCCCCCTTCCCTTCCCTGCAGGAAATTTTTTTATTTTTATATTTATTTAAATCGTTTTTTGCAAAAATAAATGGGCGATTCAAAAATTTGCAAATATAGACCTATACCGCCGGACCACTCGGCGGTATATAAAAACCGCCAGCCCAATCGGCTGTATTTAAAAATCGCCGGCCCAACCGGCGTTTTTTAGAAACCGCCAGACCAGGAGGCTATAGGTAGGCAGTGCGGCAGACGCTGCCACCGGTGGGCCCTGCGGACAAAAAACGCCGGATTGGCCGGCGGTATTCAAAAACCGCCGGCGGGATCGGCGGTTTTTTAAAAAGCGCCGGCGGGGATGGCGGATTTTTAAAAACCGCCGGCGGGGACGGCGGTTTTTGGCCCATATACCCGCCGCCCTCTTCTCTTTCTTTTTTCTTTCTTCCTTCTTTTTCCCCACCGCTATCCGCGCGCCCGCGCCATTGAAGGTGCTGCCGCCGCGCGCCAGAGCAGAGGGGAGAGAGGCGCGGCGCGCCGGAGAAGAGGAAAGGGAGAGGGCGCGGAGGGGAAAGGAGGAGAGGGCGCGCCGCCCAGGAGGGAGAGAGGGAGAGAAAGGGAGAGAGAGAGAGGGAGAGTAGAGGAGGCCAAGGTTGCAGGTAAATCTTCTTTGAAACATGTATTTTTTTTAGCATTTTAGGTATCATTAGCAGTATTCTATGATATTAGTAGTAGTTTAGATACTATTATTAATAGTTTAGGTAACAGTAGTGGTATTTTATATAATACTAGCACTAGTTTGAATTATGATTAGCGCGTTTAGTCTCGTTTTATGTAATACTCATACTATTTTAGTTGACATTAGCACATTTACCAGTTTTAGATTTAGATAGAATATTCAATCATTACGATATATGGAAAATTTAGTGTTATATAGAAATGTGGTCACATTTGTGCTAAGTACTGTCTTGGTTATCACATTTGTGGTCAGGCATGTCACAGAAAACATATTTTCAGATATATTTTGGTGAAGGAGAGATACGTTACGGTCAGTTCGGGGTGGATTTGAGTGGGTTTCGGTCAGTGACAAAAGGGCTGGACAAAGCAATTGAGAGGCTATTCCGTTCAGTGTATAACTGGTTCATGAAGTGTTTTAAGTTGGATTATGATGAATGTCAATTGAGCATCTCAGCAGTAACAACTAGGAGTTCATCTCCTGTTTATTATGAATGAGTGCAAATAGAAAGCACTGCCGTATGGATGAGGTTTGTTGATATTAGCTTGCGTCATGGGTTACCTCTGGTTCTTTTTGTGCAAGCATACGAGAAGGTGAATGCTGAACCAGAAAGCTCACGGGGCTGTGATGAGGCCACAACAGTTGAACAAGTGGTGGAAAATAATGTGAATCAGGTTAACGAGGTGGGCGTGGATATAGATGAGCAAGGTGAAGCAAGTGAAACCGTACGGGAACCAAGGGGTGAGGTAGATGAGGGTGAAGAAATTGTAGGTTTGGTTGAACAGATGCAGCGGGAGGATGCCGAGGCCAATGTCCCTGTTGATGAAGATTCAGATGATGAAGATGAAACATTGAACCAGGTTCCAAGTCAATGGGCCAACTTTGATCACTCAGAACTGTTAGTAAATGAAGGTGAAACGGTGCCATGGGAATATAGTGAGAATGAACTATATGTGGGAGCTATTTACCATAGCAAGATAGAGCTGAAAGAGGCCGTGCAAAGATGGTCGGCTAAGTGCCTGAAGAAAGAGTTCAGAGTTCAAAAGAGCAGTCCACAAGTCTATGATGTGAAGTGCATACGAGATGATTGTCCTTTTAGGGTCCATGCTTTCTTGGGAAAATATGATATTTTCTGGACCGTTTCAAGAATTGAACATCATGAATGCATCCTTGAAGAGCTTGAGAGTCATCACCGTAACTTGACAGCTGATTTTGTGGCTCAACATATGTACTCGAAGATAGTAAATAATCCTGGATATAAGCCAAAGGCAATAATCAATAGCATAGATGATGACTTTCAGTACAAAATAAGTTACAGCAAAGCTTATAGGGCAAAACAGAAGGCGTTGGAAATGAGATGGGGTACGTATGAAGCATCGTACCACAACCTGCCACGTGTGCTGAACTTACTATGTGACCGGAATCCTGGTAGTTACTTTGAGATTAAGCACTATAATTTGCCTCAGGACCGGACAAAGCGTGTTCTTCAGCGTGCTGTCTTTGCTTTGGGGGCATGTATCAATGCATTCCATTATTGTCGCCCAGTGATATGCATCGACGGGACCTTCCTAACAGGGAGGTACAAGGGTACAATTCTGACTGCAATTGCGGCAGATGGAAACAATCAGGTGCTCCCACTGGCTTTTGCGTTTGTTGAGAGTGAGAATGGGGACAGTTGGTACTTGTTTTTAGAGCGGATCAAGTCTTGCATTGTTCAGGATCGGTAAGATGTGTGTGTGATTCATGATCGCCATGGAGGCATTATGCAAGCGGTGCAAGATTTACAGGAATGATCTGTACAACGTCAAAGAACAGCAAAGTGGGTCGATCTGAAGAGTCGGTGGTGCATGAGACACATGGGAGCTAACTTTCAGAAGCAGTTTAAGAACAAGAAACTAACAAAACTTTTTAAGAGGTTGTGTAGTCAGAATCAAGAAAGGAAATTCAATGTTTTGTAGAAAAAGCTTGATGAAGTCACAAAGAAGAAGGCTACGGAACTAAGTACCAGAGGTGTGAATTTAGAAGATGATGAGCCAATTGCAATGGAAAATGTGGGCCTTGATGGTCCTAATGTGCGACGGAGGCCTGGTCATTCGATCAAGTCATTTTCGGAGTGGATTGAGCATGAGCCAAAGGAGAAGTGGTCTTTGTTGCATGATGAAGGAGGTGCATGTTATGGTATTATGACTACGAACCTTGCCGAGGTGTACAATTGGGTGTTACGTGGAAGCAAAAGCATGCCACTTGTCGGGATTGTGGAATTTTACATATACCGTACAACACAATACTTTCGGAAACGTCATCCTGCAGCAAAGAATGTGTTTCTAGACCACCGCCTCGTATATGGGCAGAAATTCTTTGAGTATATGGCCAAAGCAAACAAAAAAGCCGCAGGACATCGTGTCAGGAACATGGGTGTCGCTGAGCATCGATTTGAGGTCATTTGTCTGGACAAAGGCCGAAGAGGAGGCAATCATGAGAGGCACGTGCAAGAATGTGTCCTGTATAATAACCATTGTGTTTGTACCTGCCACAAGCCGAGGTTATACCACAGGCCGTGTACACATGTCATAGCTGCATGTCAGGAAGTTTGAGGTTTGAACACTCCTATGTTTGTGTCCCCCTATTACATGAAGGATGCAATCTATCACACCTGGACTTCTGAGATATATGGTTTCGCCATTGCGGGGACTTTCACTAGTACTGCAGAGGGTGATCCTGATTTCATACCCAATCCTCACCCTGACATGAAACAACAGATAGGGCGACGCAAGACTCGTCGCGTTCGTAACAACATGGATGATGCCGAAGCTGGGCCAAGAATTGTCATATGCTCGAAATGCAATGAGTTCGGGCACAGCTACAAAAAATGCATTAATACACCTCAAGGAACCGTGTCGAACATACCTGAGACAGGATCATCGAGTCACGGTCGACGCGATCGTGGAGGAACCAATGAAATCATTTAATGATTTTTAGTTACTGTCATGGATTATAATAACATAATGTTTAGAACCTTTCTCTGCTATGTAACTCTTGTCTTAGTTGTAATTCAGTGTATGTGGAATTGCTATCGTGGATTGTAATAATATTATGTTACTATGGCATTTAGTTTGTTATTATTTTGAATTCGATGCAATGGTATGCAATGTTATGATACTGTTATGTGCTGTTATTTTGAATTCCATGCAGTCTTATGTTAATGTATTAGTTAGTTTATACTTGGTTTATAATGTGGACTAACGATATCAATCTTTTTTTAGGGATGGATGCCCCACAGGGTTACGTGACCCCCGACCTGCTCGATGCAGCAACGGACAAGAAGCACCGGTCGTACTTCAGTGCGGTATTGGGGAGCTCCCTTGGACAATTTTGCGCACGTGTTCCGATGGAGACGATGGTGTTGGACCCTCGTTGGCTACCGAGATTCGCTTTACGTGCTTCATTCTCTTGTTCAGATATATTCAATCTTATTGAAATTTATACAATGGTATGCTCATCGCTTTTTTTAGGCTGCGCGCTTCTGGTCTGCTCCCACTTGGTCACATGGTCGAGGGAGACGGACCGCGTTTCAGCTACGACTTCTCTCTCCTTGCTTCGATGGTGGATAGGTGGAGACCGGAGACACACACTTTGCACCTCACCATGGGCGAGATGGCGCCTACGTTGCAGTACGTGTCGTACCTGCTTGGGTTGCCGTTGAGGGGCGATGCCATGGGCCCCACGGACGTCGGCCCCGGCTGGTGTGACAACTTGCTCGCTCGGTTCGGTGCCGTCGAGCGTATCGGCAACGCACAGCCCTATAGGGAGTTTCCACCGACGTACACGGGCGGACCGCCCAAGTGGTGGATTCTTCAGTTCAAGGTGAGTAGATTGGACCGCAACCGGCATAGTTAAAATCATATGGTTCTTACTTATGTGCAACTATTTACAGGCCGGCAACATTCGAATAGGTGCACAGAGTACGAGGTTGCGCGGCACTTGGAGGCGTACGTGCTGTGGTTGATGGGGTGGGTGATGTTCTGCAACTCTGCGGGCAACTTTGTGCCCAAGAACCTACTGCCTTTCGCGCGTCACGTCGCCGACAGCCCACTAGAGGCGATCCCGCAGTTCAGCTAGGGGTCCACTGTCCTAGCTGCGACGTACCGGGGACTGTGCACGAGTTGTTTGAAGAGTTCGTCAGCGGTGCCCATCTTCGGGGGATGCCCGCTACTTCTGCAGCTTTGGGCCCACGAGAGGTTTCAGATAGGTCGGCCCACGGTCATGCATAGCCCGTACGACGCGTATATACGCGACGACGTAGACGGCCCTACAATGGGCTCTCTGTGGTGCGACCGACGAGTACGTGGCTTGTTTTTCCTTGACTTATTTGGGTGTGTCTTTAATTTTCTGTACTAACAGTGTAATTGAATGCTTTCGCAGTTCGCGTACGCTCACGTGCAGACTAGGAAGTCTTACCCTGACTTCGTAGACCAATTCGACGTCCTCCATGACGACGATGTTCGTTGGACGCCCTACTCTGACGAGGCAGTGGAGAGTCGTGCACCTGACGGGCTATCGTCGTTGTGCGTACGCGACGCCGAATATTGGAGAACACGCAGCCCACTTGTGTTTGACATCTACGTCGAGAAGCACGCAGTGCACCGCGTGTGTGCTGCGTCAGCTAGGCTTGTGGCAGGAGGTGGTCATCCCTCAGAGCCTACTGCCGCCACATGTGCACCGGTTCGTGCCGACCTTGTGTATTACCGCAAAGTTATTTCTTTCACATAATTCACATACTCAGTCCGCCGACAAAACTATTTTTATTTTCAGGTTTACGAGACAGGGCCAGAACGTTGGCCAGATCTGGGCACCACGTCTTGCCGAGTTCGTGGCGAAGTGGTCCACGGCCTTGGATGACCTCGTCATGGAGGGTAGGCCACATGACGAAGCAGCCTGGGGTCACTACCTCCGTTGTTACCTCCCACGGACACGACTTCGTGTCTTGTCGATGCCACAGGAGTTGCCCCGCCGCACACCGTCCGTCACGGACAGTTACCCTACACAGCGAGACCAGGTGGCGTATATAGCTGTAAGTTTCTTTCCTGATTGTCGATTCCGCATTAGAAGACATCCAAGTTCATACTTCATGGCAAACTAATGCATACTTTTTGAAACAGCATGACGTGCTCCGGCAGATCCATGCAGACGTCGTGACGTACAACCGTACTGCCCTCACCATGGCCCCACAAGATCACAAGGCGGCGTACGACAAGATAGCGGAGCTGTGCAGAAGAGTGACTAGGTCGTTGTCGTGCCGTGACGACGATGTTGGCCATCCACCACCGCAGCCGATGTTTGTTGCCCCAACCCCGACCCTACCACGACCCCCTCTGGTACGACCTCTGGTACCACTGTTTGCGCAGACTCCGCCGATGACCTACCCGCCGCTAGGTATTTCTTGTACAGGTCAATTTTATTAAACACGAGTTCGCCAAATATTTATGCATGTTCCGTGCAATAGGTACGTAGTACGGGACCCATGTTGGGTCATCGTCTCGTCACCCTACCTACCACCACGACATCTTCACTGCAGGGACATCACGGATTCGTGACGTTGAGTGGGGTAAGTGGCATTCACATACATGCAGCGGACTCGTCATGTCTGTTACAGTGTTACTTTACAATTTTAATCCATGCGATTGATTTGCAGGATATGAACCTAGCACGACCCCTGACAACAGCTACCGAGCCGGCCACGCTCCACACAGTCCACCAGGCACAGCAGAGCAGATGGCGCAGTACTATTTCGCGTCACCGCCGCGACATGATGAGATTGGTTACTCACAGCTACAGGAGGCGCCACCCCATGAAACTCAGCAGTCACAGGAGCCGCCAGCACACGATGCAGTCCCTGGCCGACGTACTCGACAGGCACCCGACCCCTTTAGTCACGGGTCACGGCACACTTGGGCTGCCCAGAGAGCTGCACGTAGGAGCAAGAGGGGTCGTAGTTAGATCATAGTTCAAGAGTTGACTTGCATTAGTTCAGTGTACTTTCGTCAGCATGTATTTTATAACTTTCACCTTTGCAGTAGGCCGTGACAACACGTATGCAATCGTTTCAGATATAGATGCCTCTATAGCCTTTTCTGTTTGACGTGACAGCGCATCACGTAGCCTTTTCATTTACAGGTACATGCGTAGCCTTTTCAGTTCAATGTGACAATACCTATGTAGCCTTTTCAGTTTTACGTGACAGCGCAAGACGTAGCATTTTCAATTACAGGTACATTCGTAGCCTTTTCAGTTCGACGTGACAACACCTATGTAGCCTTTTCAGTTCGACGTGACAACATCTATGTAGCCTTTTCAGTTCGACGTGACAACATCTGCATAGCCTTTTCAGTACCATTTCCAGTTTGACCTGACAACTTTTTCATTTTCAGAAGACCACTCAACCCCCATCTCGACTACAAAAACACGACACACCTTCAAAGAACACACACAACACACTACCCGAGCGAGAGAGCAATGGCCGAGCCAGGAGGAAGGGGTCGTGGCCGCGGCCGAGGCCGAGGAGGGAGGGGTGGAGGACGTCGTAGCCACCACTTCCTCTGGGGAGCTCCCCAAGGTCCAGACATGTTTCCACATCCATTGGAGGACTTCCCGCTAGAGGGACAAGACGACTTTGTTGGCGAGCGCAACCTTAGGCCTTACGATGATCGCACAGAGGTGTGGCCTAAGTGCCGTTGTGGTGAGTATTATGTCGTGCAGGTATTCGATGAGTTCATCGATGGAGGTCGACGCTTCTACAGATGCCCTTTTGGCTATGTGTGTGCTCAAACTCGCTCTCTACACTTTGGTTTGACATAACTCAAATTCTTTCTAAAAAGAGATATATATGCTTGCAGGATTCCACTGACACGACATGCCGCTTGACCAAGTGGGTAGATCCTCCACACCATGCCTACGTCGAAGACTATATCAACCACCTGAAGACCAAGATCCACGACCTTGAGTGTCGCGTCAACTCTCTGGAAGACGAGGCTGACGCTAACGCGATAGTGGTTGGACTCGAAGATGATCCCTTGTGCCCTGACCCCTTCTGCAAATGCCCGTACTGTGATGCCCCAGGCATCTCAAGCGTATTACATTAGCATCATTAGCTTAATTGCATCATTATATGAACATTTCATATTAGGGGCATGAGTGGATTAAGTCATTTGAAGCGAGTTGAACCGGTTTTTCTACAACTGCATTTGCTTTTGCCCTGTAACTTTAATACTGTTGTGAGTTTCATAAAACTATACATACCAAACTTGTAGACAATTTCATAATGAACAACTTTGATATTTTGTGTCATGACATGCATAAAGGTTTGAATAGAGGTTTAGGTCATTTTCGGTAAAATTGAGAAATCTGTCCAAATTTGATTTAAATAGAGATTTCAAATTTTTGTGAAACAAAAGTCAACATCTTGCAAAACTTTGAATATCAAAGTTGTAGTTCCTGAGCAACTGAACAACATTGGTATATAACATTTACCATGAAAATGCATAAAATTATGACTTGTGGAATTTTTAAATTGGAAGGTTATGTTGGTCAAACTGGAGTCAGCAGGTTAAATTCAATTTAAATCAGATTTATACTTGGAATATGGTATTACTCCTTTTGACAAAGTTGTATATCTCAAAAGTTACAACATTTCATTAAATTGGGTCCTTTTCAAATTCGGCTCCGAAGTTGGTCAAATTGGCAAAATTCAGAAACCTGGTTAGTTGGTCAAACCCCATTTTTCTTTTTTGGGATTTTTCTTTTTCTTATGAGTCTATGACACGTGGGACCCACATGTCGGATTCCCGCGCGGGCCGGGTGTCGACATCCGCTCATGGGGCCCACTGTTCCGCGCATCCATGAACCCGGTCCACGAAACGTAGTACCAATTTTCCCACCCGACCCCACCTGTCATTGGAACCGGGTCTACGAACCTAGTCCACCGCGCGCCCATCTTCTTCCAGCTCCCTCCTGCTCGCCCACACGGTGGCCGAAGCGTGCCGCGCCGCGCCATGGGCGCCAGCACGCCTCGCCCGGCCGCATTGCCTGTTCCCTCCACGCTCGCCCGTGAAATGGAGGCGTCGGCTCCCTCTCCGCGCCCCCCCCCCCCCCCGCTTTCGTTCCCTCCGTCCGAGCTTCCACGCTGCTCCCTCCTCCCTGCGCGCACCACCACCATCAGAGCCCGGAGCGAGCTTGCGCCCCGGCCCCTACGCGCGTTTCCACGAGCCTCCGAAGCCATGCCGCTCTTCCCCTCCCTCTCCTCCGCCGAATCCCCTAGACCTCGTCGGCTATAGCCCCTCCCCCGCCTCGCATTTGGTCGCCGGAGTTCGCCGTCCCCTGCTCACCGTCGCCGGCCTCCTACAAGCCCTCCCCGTCGATTCCTGTCATGGGGTGAGTTCCCCCTGTTCCCCTCTCTCTCCCTGGGCTTTCGCGGCGAGCCTCCGTGCCCCACGGGGCCGGATTGGCCGCGCGCCGCCGTCGCCCTCCCTCCCGTCGCGAGGAAGAAGACGACGGGAGGTAGGAGACGACGGTTTTGCAGATCCGACCCCGCGATATTAGGGTTTTACACTCTAGTCCACGCGCTATTGAATGAGTCTTGCGGATCTAACGTTTTAGCCCCTGAAGTTTAGGGTTATTTGCGCATGGGTCCTAGATCTGTGGAGTTTCGTTTTAAAATACATTTAAAACGGCTGAAACTTTGAAAAATCATAGAAAATTTAAGAAAAATCCAAAAATAGCAAACTAAGTTGCATTGTAATCCTTGTAAATAGATCTATCTGTTGGGTATGATGATTGAGCAGGAAAAGACCTTTTTGCCCCTGATATTATGCATGCTTGGTAAATCATTACAAATGGGAAATGGGGACTAAATGGTCTCCAAAAATTGTCAAACTTGGCAAGCAGTGTTTTTAAGGTATATAGGCTCACTGTGAATTTTGGTAGCTCAAGTGTTCTCTTTTTAATTACTGTTTTACCCCTGCATGTGATATATTAGCATAAAAATAAATGAGGAAATGATAACCATATAAAAATTATGCTCTAAATGGTTTTACACATTTTATTTGTGCTCCCTGTGGTATAAATAGCTCACTGTTGAAATGGGGTACTGTGCATGTCAAGTATAGTTAGTGTTTTGAAAATAATAAGTCCATGCATGATTAAATTAATAAATAGGAAATGTGGTTTAAATGAGGGTCAAAAATTCTGAAATTTGGGCAGAAGCTTTGCTAGCATACCTAAGCTTAGTATAAAATTTGATAGCCCAAATGCTTACTGTTTATTTACTGTTTTACCCTTGCCTAGTAATTAAGCATATAATTAGCAAAAGAAGAGAGTTCTATATAGAAATAAGATATAGGGGGCTTTGTGGTATTTATTTAGGTTTTAGATGATGTAAGTAGCTCACCGCTGAAAACGTGAGGCTGTGCATGTAAGGTTTGACCCTATTTTGAAAATGGTAGGCATAATACTTGTCGGTACCCAGCTAACCGGGTACCCGCTTATACTAGACAAAGTCTAAATTCAGTCCTTAATAAGGCTCCACGCAGACTGACAAGCTGGGTTTATTCCCTTGGGCAGTACAAGGGCTGACTTGCCTATACTCGGCGGGATCACCAGTATCGGCAAGTATCGCAGTAAAGAAAGGGCCCAAGACAACGTACAGGTGGGTCTGGCCTACCCCTTATAAGAACTGGGCCGCGCACCCGGCCCACAGGGGAGATCCCGGACCTCCTTCGGCGAGGGCCGAGCCTCTCCCAACCGCGCGAGATGCCCCTCAAGGGAAGGCCAGGTCCGGACCGCTCGGAGGTCCGGGCCGCTCGGAGGTCCGGAGCTAGCGCACTCGGCGGTGGAGCCGCAAGCTACCGCGTACACCTACCCCCGGTGCGGGATGGTCCGGGGCCGCCACGTGCCCACAGGACGCGCGGCGGAGTCTTCGGCCAGGGGCCTCGCCCGCCTGCTGCATTAATTGCGGGCAGGCGAGCGTGGCCCGTTGCCCGCTGACACCGCCGCTGTCAGACGAGCGTGCCCCGTTGCCCGCTGACACCGCCGCGGTCAGACGGGCGTGCCCCGTTACCCGCTGACGGACGGGCGTGCCCTGACACCCGCTGACACCCCGCGGGCAGGCGACGGCGACTATACTAAAGGGCGCGCCTTACCGAAGCGCGACGGCAGTGACAGGGCATACAGTCAACTTCCCCACCGGACGTTGGGGTTTATACCGAATAAACAAGTACACTGTGCTCATCATGAGCTGCGCCACGGGCGACGACCGCGCTCAGCCTAATACTAGGTAGCAGCACTATAGCACCGCTGTGAGCGCTCCGCAATGTCACGTCGGCATGCCGCCTGCCTCCCCTGCCATTGAAGCCCCTCCGCCGGGTTCAGCGGCTGATGGAACAGGACGGTGTAAACCAGGACGGCGTAGGGCACTTTCCGGGCCTCGACGGGCCGCATCAGTCGTGCATGTACAAGACATGGGAGTCAACGGTTGCCGCTACGAGGAGCACGCGACATGACAACAGAGGGTCCGCTGGAGGGACCTGACCACCGCCAGAAGGAGCGTAGGGCACCAAGTCAGCGCAGGATAGAACTGTAGCATAGAGAAAGTGGGCCGGGACCACCTGTCGGGGCCCGGCCACCATGTGCATGCCCCCCCTTGGGCTATAAAAGGGGGAGGCACACGATCCACACAATACACACGATCCACACAATACACACAGTCTTCACAATACACACACTCCTCACAAGCACAAGCTCACAACCTCCTCCGTCTTCTCCTACAGACAGCAATACAAGAACACACCCACAGTGGACGTAGGGTATTACGCTCCGGCGGCCCGAACCACTCTAAATCCTCGTGTCTCCATCGCGCCACCATTGACCTAGCTAACAACGATCGCTCCCCCTAACTACTCTTAGTACTTAGGATTTGGGCGGGTGCATTCCGCCACCCGACCGGAGCACACAAGCTCCGACATGTGGCGCGCCAGGTAGGGGGCAGCGTCAGTTAGCATCATCTCCCTCGGCATGATTATTCGCATTTGCGACATCCACGAGAATACGGCCGCAACGGAGGAGGTGGCCTCGACCGGGTCGCAGGCCTCCTTCCACGATTCTGAGGGTGCGGCACGGACGCCGCGGGCCCCTCGACGGCCCGCGGGGGGCGCCGCTGCTGCGAACACCGCAGTAGCAAGCGTTGTAGCGGCAAACGCCGCCGCGGCGAACCCCGCTGCTGCCAGCGGCCCGCTTGCCGCGGCCAGGGAGCTGCTCCGTAACCCCTCGGGGGCGGCAGCCTCTCCTAGCGCCCTGGCGCAGTGGCGGAGCGACGTGGATCGTCTGATCCACTTGGCTGAAGTCACCCCTGGCCCGACTAGGGCCGGATCACGACTCCCTCCCAGCAACGGGGGGAGGTCGAACCGCCGCAGGCAGCACGATGCGGCAACGTCCGTGCGTTCTCCCACAGTGAGGAGCGCGCAGACGGAAGACCTGCGAGCCGAGCTCAACCGCCGGCGAGCAGGCACCCATACCACCATGGAGCAACCACGGGTGCAGCCAAACGCCGCCAAGGGCAAAAACCTTGACGCTGCGTTTGCCGCTGCAGCACCTAAGCCCCCGGCTTACGTGCAGCCCCCGGCTGGCATGCAGACGCCGCCGGGGGTCATATAGGCTGGAGTTGGCTGCGCTGCGCTCGCGGACAGTCTCCGCTCCACGCGCTGGCCACCGAACTTCCGGCCGCATCTGCCGGAAAAGTACGACGGGACCACCAACCCATCACAGTTCCTGCAGGTGTACGTCACCGCTATCACAGCGGCTGGCGGGGACGACGCCGTCATGGCGTCATACTTCCATGTTGCCTTTATTGGGCCGGCCCGGACTTGGCTCATGAACCTCTCCCCCGGGTCAATCCGATCCTGGGAGGAGCTTTGCACTCAGTTCCTAGCGAACTTCATAAGTGCATGCCAACAGTACGGTGTGGAGGCCCACCTCCATGCTGTACGTCAGGAGCCCAGGGAAACCCTCCGGGCGTTTATCGCCCGCTTCGCCAAGGTGCGAGGGACCATACCCCACATCTCCGATGCGTCCATCATCACTGCCTTCCGGCAAGGCGTCCGTGATGAGAAGATGCTGGAGAAGCTGGCGACCCGCCAAGTGCAGGACGTCGCCACCTTGTACGCGCTGGCGGACAAGTGCGCCAGGGCCGCTGAGGGGCGTGCATGGCACTCCCCACAGCAGGACAAGGCTGCCCAGCCAGGCGCCTCTGCCGGTGCTGCCCGAGAGAGCGGCAAGAAAAAGAAGAAGGGCCGACGCCCTGAGAGGTTCCTGGAGGGGGCCCCTGTCGCTGCGGCAGCGCCTGGTGGCCGCGACGCCGGCGGAAAGCGCCCAAGGCAACAGGCGCGGAACAATGGCGGCTCATGCCCTGTTCACCCCAACAGCAGCCACAGCGCCGCCAACTGTCGCGAGATACAGAAGCTTGTGCAGCAGCGTGTCAGTGAGCGCCGCGAGCGTCCAGCCAAGGACGACTCGCCCCCACGCCAGCGCCCTGGCAAGGGAAAGGCTACCAGCGACGGCGGGGCCGCCGCTGGTGGCAAGGAGATGAGCTACCAGCCCCTGGAGCGGGAGCTCAAGAGCGTCTATGCTCTAGCCCACTCCGACTCCGAATATAGCGACAACGAACGTCGCAAGAGGCTGTACGTCATGTACGGCGGAAGCTGGGAGGTCTCCTCCCGGCGAGACATGAAGGCCCTGCGCCGAGAGGTCCTCTCGGTTAGGCCGAGCGTCCCCAGGGTGGCTCCACACCACAAGTGGAGAGACACCACCATCTCCTTCGGGCCGGCCGACTGCCCGGAGAACAAGGCTGGGGCTGGCGTGCTGCCGATCATCACGTCGCCGGTGGTTGCCAACATACGGCTCTACCACATGTTGATCGACGGCGGAGCCGCCCTCAACATCATCAGCCACGCAGCTTTCAAACAGCTGCAGATTCCGGAGCCACGCCTGGCTCCGACACGCCCATTCTCCGGCGTGGGTCCGTTGCCGATCTACCCGAAAGGGAAGATCGACCTCCCGGTCACATTCGGGACCCCGGAGAACTTCCGCACAGAGAACGTCCAGTTCGATGTCGCTGAAGTCAACCTGCCGTTCAACGCCATCCTTGGTAGACCGGCGCTTTACCGCTTCATGGCTATGGCCCATTATGGGTACTTGGTCGTGAAGATGCCATCCCCGGCGGGTGTTCTCACCGTGCCGGGGGACCGCCTCGCTGCGGTCGCCGCGGTAGAGAAGCTCCATGCTCTCGCTGCCGGCGCAGCCAACCCTGTGGGGGACGACCCCTCGACCTCTCGGACCAAGGTTCCTGCTAAGGAGCCGAAGGTGCCCAAGGTACGCCCATCCGACCCAGAGGATGTGCCAGTCAAGGCCGTCCAGATCGGGGCGGAAGCCTCCCAGACCACCCGCATCGCGGGGAATCTGGGAGAGAAATAGGAAGACGCGCTCATTGCTTTCCTCCGGGCAAATGTTGACGTGTTCGCCTGGGAACCGTCGCAGGTGCCTGGGATCCCTAGGGAAGTGATCGAGCACCGTCTGAAGATCAGCCCGGACGCCAAGCCGGTGCGGCAAAAGCCACGGTGGCAGTCCGTGGAGCGCCAGGACTTCATCCGTCAGGAGGTCCGGAAGCTCCTGGACGCGGGCTTCATCGAGGAGGTACATCACCCCGAGTGGCTGGCCAACCCGGTGGTAGTCCCTAAGGCGAACGGGAAGCTTCGGATGTGTATCGACTACACCAGCCTCAACAAGGTATGTCCTCCGGACCCTTATCCCCTCCCACGCATAGACCAGATAGTAGATTCCACCTCCGGGTGTGAACTTTTGTCTTTTTTGGATGCATACTCTGGGTTCCATCAGATCCAGATGAATGAGGAGGATAAGAGGCATACAGCCCTTGTAACAGTAGATGGTTTGTACAGTTACGTTGTAATGCCGTATGGTCTGAGGAATGCTTTACCTACATTTCTGCGTGCCATGAACCTCACGTTCCGTGACCTGATCAGAAACATAGTAGAGGTCTATGTCGATGACATCGTTGTCAAGACCAAGGTAGGGTCGACCTTGATGGAAGACCTAGCTCTTGTTTTCGACAGACTGCGCACAACGCGCACGAAGCTGAACCCCGAGAAATGCGTCTTTGGCGTCTGGGCTGGTAAACTGTTGGGTTTCCTAGTGTCACATCGGGGCATTGAGGCAAACCCAACCAAGATCAGGGCGATCGAGGCTATGCGGCCGCCGGCTTGCATCAAGGACCTCCAGAAACTCACCGGGTCCTTGGCAGCCCTCAGCCGATTTATCTCAAGGCTAGCCGAGAGAGCCCTGCCCTTCTTCAAGCTTTTGAGGAAGTCTGGACCATTCATATGGACCGAAGAGGCTGAACAAGCCTTCCAGGAGTTGAAGCAGCATCTCACCACTCTGCCCTTTTTAGTGGCGCCGGAGCCTGGTGAGACCCTGTTTCTCTACCTCGCAGCGACATCCGAGGTAGTAAGCATGGTCCTGGTTGCTGAGCGACCAGTACATTCCCACGAGGGAGACACCGGGGTCCCCCAAGTGGAAGGTGGTGGTCCGCCCACCACGGAAGCTGCAGCTGGCTCCGAAACTGGAGGTCCGGCTGACACACTGCCTTGCCAAGGCGGCAAGCCACCAGAAACAGGAGGGCAAGCCTGGAAGAGGTAGGTGGCCCCGGACCTACCACTAAGGTCCGGACCACCCAGAAGCCAGTATATTACGTCAGTAAGGTCCTCCACGGGGCAAAGGCCAGATATCTGGAAGCTCACAAGTTCGCCTACGCGTTACTCATTGCTTCCAGAAAGTTGCGCCATTATTTCCAGGCGCATAAGGTTGTCGTGGTGACCTCTTACCCGCTAAGAGCGATCCTGCGCAATTCCAACGCCACTGGGAATATTGCCAAATGGGCAGCGGAGCTGGCAGAGTTCCAACTCGACTTCCAGTCCCGCAGCGCTACCAAGAGCCAGGTCCTGGCCGACTTCATCGCAGAGTGGACTCCCACCACCACGGAATCTGGAGGTCCGCAAGCTGAGGCGGGACCTTCACGGCCAGACAGGATCATCCGGGTTTTCACCGAGATGCACTAGACTCTCTTCTTCGACGGGTCCGCCTGCGAAAAAAGGTCCGGAGAAGGCGTGGTCCTCATGGACCCGAACGGGGATCAGGTAAAGTACATAGTAAGCTTCGAATTCAAAGCCACTAACAACATGGCGGAATACGAAGGCTTGATCTTCGGGCTCATGGTCGCCCAGTCACTAGGAATCAAGCAGCTCCTAGTTAAGGGGGATTCCAGTTAGTGATCAGACAGGTCCGGGGGGAGTGCTGCTGCAATAACCCCCAGCTTGCAGCATACCTCATCCGAGTGAGGGAGCTCGAGAAGGACTTCGAGGTCCTGGAACTGCAGCACGTTCCCAAGAACCTCAACTCAGTGGCAGATGACCTCTCCGCGAGGGCATCGACTCGGGGCCCAGTGCCCGAGGGCGTCTTTGAAAGACAGCTGCTGAAACCAACCGTCCAGCCAGCCGAACTGGGCGAAGGGGGCAGAACTAGCACCTCGAAGCTAGCAGTCCCGGTGGTCCTCCACCTCTGGAGTCCACCAAGGATCGTGTGGACTGATGACCCCGGCATGTCATCAGGGACACATCCAATGGCTCAGGGCAGTCCCGATGCATGGATCTCCGAGATCCGGGACTACCTGAAGGACAAAATCCTTCCCGAAGAACGTGTGTCTGCTGAGCGCATAGTGCGATTGGCTAAACGCTACACGCTAGTAGAAGGGGATCTCTACCGGCGTGGCGCCAAGGGCATCCTCATGCGATGCATAACCCGGGAGGAGGGCCGCGATTTACTTGCGGAGATCCATGGAGGCGAGTGCGGGAATCATTCAAGGTCCCGTACGCTGGTCGGTAAAGCCTTTCGGCATGGCTTTTACTGGCCGACAGCGCTCCAGGATGCAGCTGAGCTAGTAAGGTCCTGCAAGGCGTGTCAGTTCCACGCAAAGCAGATACACACACCGGCTCAGTCTCTGCAGATGATTCCACCCTCTTGACCCTTCGCGGTATGGGGGGTGGACATCCTGGGACCTTTCCCTAGAGCTGTCGGTGGGTACCGGTACCTCTACGTCGCCATTGACAAATTCACAAAATGGCTTGAGGTAACCCAGTAGTGAGCATCACCCAAGGAACTGCAACAGCTTTCCTTAAGTCCATTGTGTGCCGGTTCGGCGTCCCCAGCCGTATCATAACGGACAACGGGACCCAGTTCAGGAGCCAGGTCTTCCAGGGCTACTGCGACGGCATTGGCATCCAGTTATGCTTCGCGTTTGTAGCACATCCTAGGAGCAATGGACAGGTCGAAAGAGCTAACGCGGAAATCCTCAAGGGGCTCAAAACCCGCACCTTCAACTGCTTGGAAAAGCACGGTGCGAAATGGGTTGATGAACTCCCCTGCGTGCTATGGGGGAACCGGACCACACCCAGCCGAGCAACCGGGGAAACCCCATTCTTCCTGGTATACGGGGCCGAAGCGTGCCTCCCACCAGAAATACTCTTGGGCTCCCCACGGGTCCAAGCTTTTGATGAATCTTTGCAGGAACAGGCTAGGCGCGACGACGTCGACCTCGTCGAGGAGCAAAGATGGCAGGCTGCAATCCGGAACGCACGGTACAACCAAACGCTCAAACGCTACCATGAGCGAACCGTGCGGGGCAGGGTACTCCAGCCTGGAGACCTGGTCCTGAGGCGCATCTTGAACCGAGAAGGGCGCAACAAACTCTCCCCCAGCTGGGAAGGGCCCTTCAAGGTGATAGAAGTCAGTCGCCCCGGTTGCGTTCGCCTCGCCATGGAGGAAGGAGTCCCGCTGCCGAACCCATGGAATATAGAACACCTCCGTAAGTTTTACCCTTAGGCAAGAAATTCAGGGCAACCCTCTTTCTTTTATAGGCTAGATAGGCCCACCATGTGGACCAGAGTGGTGAAGGCCCGCCCTTGTAATCCCAACCTCTGGCTGACATCACATGATACCCTGTATCGCTTGATAAAAAGAAAGAGTTTTGCCCTGAAATCCTTGTCTCCGCTATTTCTCTAATGTTCACTCAGCTGCCATCTGTTTCATTTTTTCTAACCCCTACGTGGAATCCTACTCTTGCCTAAGATCTCCTTGGAACCGGCAGGGCTTAGTGGCTCGAGCGTGAAACGGTTAGCTCAGAAGCTAGGAAGGAGGTCCGGAATACTGGGTGCCAGGTCCAGAGAAAAGGGGCTCGCCTTGGTAGCCCGGAGCTGTCAGCTGCTTAGCCTGGTCTCATACCCTAAGCACTCTACACTCCCTGCCTCGCTGTGAGTTCCCCCAGTATCAGGAACAACGCGTTCAATGTTCCGGACCACTCCCTATGCTACTGGCACACCCCCTAACCTCGGCGGCAAGGTCCGGTTGTGACTCCAAGAACTTCGAGGCAGCGCAGTTACCTTTGTTTCACTAAGAGAGGTCTTAACGGCTGCAGGACTGGACCGGAGCTAAGATGTTTGGACTAGGGGTGGTCCAGGGTTGTGTCGCAGTTTTGCCTGGTTCCGTACCCTAAACTCACACACCCTGCTATCCCACGAACAGACATCTTGGCCCCTGGCCCAGACGACAAATGGCCCGGACCTCGAATAGCTGAAAAGGTTAACTCGGAGCAGGTCCCGTGGGTACGACACTGACGTTTGCCGTGAGTTGCATGCAGGTCTGGCCTCTGACTCGGTGGTAGCCAGCCTCGAAACTTAGAGCCTACCTACCAGGGGGCCAGGGGGTCAGGTGACAGCACACCAGCATGCAACAGGGAGTAAATGGAGATAAGTCGCAGCTTCTATTCAACTTAGTCCATTCCATAGAAGAAAATCTCTTTATATTACTTGTCCATACTGATATTTTACATAGTCTTGTAAAAAAAACAACAAAAGTTGCTGCCCTACGGCGCTGAGGGAGCTCCTGCCCCTGGTGCATCCGGCTCCTCATCCGCAGGGGCCCGTTGGAACCGGGCGGCAACGGCCTCCACCACCTCCTGCACGCTCTCCCGGGCGGCGGCCTCTGCCTCCTCCACCGGACCAGCGATGACCGGGTCCAAGGAGATGGCGGGGTCATGGCTCCGGAAGCAGACCAGGAGGTGCTCCGCCCCGGCGCGGCACAGCTCGCGGCCCTCGGCCTCAAGGCGCTCCCCGAGCGTGGAGTCCAGGCGCCGGAGCCACTCCACAGCGGAGTCAAGGACGGGGAGGGCGTCCGCAATGGTGGACGGCGGCTCTATCACCAAGATCGGACTCAGTCCGAGCGGCACCAGAGCCGAACTCGCCTCCCCGGCCCAGTCGGCGATGCGTTGGAGGCCGGCGCGCATCTGCTCCCGATTCTCCACCACCGCCTGCTGGGCAGCATCCTGCTTCAGCTGCTCCAGGGCGGCCCGCTCGACCAGCAATTGCTTCTCCTGGTCCGCGAGCTCTGCCTCCCTGGATTTCACCCAATCCTCTCGGATCTTGAGCGTAGCAGCCTGGCGGGCGGCGGATTCTTTGAGGGTCTTGGCCGCCGCCTCGCGCTGGGCAACGGAGTCCTCGCGGGCCTTAACTGCTGCCTCGCGCTCGACAAGCCCCGACTTCACCTTGTCGAGCCCCGCGCTGATGGCGGCCTGCCTCTCGGACACCTCCACCAGCTCTTGCCGGCGCTGCTCCATGCCTTTCTGTGCAGATTCCAGCTTGGCTCAGTCGAGCTTCAGCTGCGCCTCGCCCACCTCAACCTGCTTTTCTCGGACCCCGACCGCGCGCTCTCGGTTGACGAGCCTCTGCAGGTCCTTATGATAGGCCGCACGGTCGGCGTCGAGCCCTATGCGGGCAGTGGAAAGCTCCGCGCGGGCCCGGGTGTGCTGAGTGGTGGCGGCTCCGATCCGCTCTCCCAGACGGGCCTGCCAGCCGTCCAGGTGCTCACGCTCCCGCTGCAGCCGCGCCCATTCCAGCCGGAACGCCTCCTGGGCGTCGTCCAGGGCCTGGTGCGTCCGATGCAGCACGCGGGGGAGAGAAACTCCACCTGGCTGGGGCAGGAGCGGCCTACCCAGAACCTTCTCCAGTTCCCCCTCGGCACGGGGCGGGGACCTGGAGCCGGCCATCCGGGCGCCGTGCGAGGAAGGCTCTGAGGGCCGCGCATCAGAAGCCGCCCTCGGCACAGGTCCTTGGGCCGCGACGCCTTCCGACATCGGACCACCTGGTGCCTGGGACTGCGCGTCCGGGACCGCCCTCCCGACAGGCTCTCGGGGCGCGGCCTCGGCCCCCGTGGCGCCCCCTGGCATCGGACCACCCGGGACCCAGGGCTGAGCAGATGGGGCCGCCCCTGGTGCAAGCCCCTCGGTCGGGGTCCGGGCCCGCGAGGCATCCCCCGCCGTTGGACCACCAGGAGCGCACTTCTCCGCCGTGTTCGCCGGGCTACCGGAGCCGCCGGGAGGAAAAGCACCGACCGGGCGAGTCGACCTAAACAGAACACATGACGAGAGATTGAGAAGCCTGAGAAAGCTAGCCGCGACACGGCGAAGTGTTCGAGGCTAATCAAAAAAGCTTACCTCGGGATATGCGCCGTCCAGCGGCCACGAAGGCCAGAACCCCGCCGCGGCTACTGGCCCGTGGCCTGCGGTGCCGGTTGCTACCGCTGCTGCTGTCCCATGGCCTGCGGGGCCGGTGGCTGCCGCTGCTGCTCTCCCGTGGCCTGCGGTGCCGGTCGCTGCCACTGCTGCTGGCCCGACGCCGGCGGTGCCGGGGGAGCCCGCCGCTGCTGGTCCGGCATCGGAGGTGGTGTCCGTTGCTGCGGTTGCCGCTGGTCTGGGTGCGGCGGTGTTGGAACTCCCCTCCCTTGCCCAGAGGAGCTTCCTTCCCCCGAGGTCCGCTGGCGCTTCGGGTCGGGCTCCGAGACAAAGGTCCCATCGCCACGAACCAGCCTTCGCCGCGCCTCCTCGCCGCCCGCCGATGGAACAACGGGGGACGCCGCCACTGTGGCGGAACCGCCGATTTAATCCGGGCTAAGCACACCTGCCACCTCTGGCTTGCAGTGCGATTAGACCGAACTAAACCCAGTCGTCCGTCGAGAGTCATTCGACTCCCGATATTACCTTTCCCAGAGGAACCGACATCATACACATCTGACTCACGATGGAGCCACAACAGATACATCATCACAGGCAGTTGAATAGTAGAAAGTTAAACTTAGTTACAAGCCAGTTTTTACATAAAACACAAGTCCAACATAAAGTTATAAAGTAGCAAGTTTGAAAGTTTCTCGCAGCGGAAAATATAAGTTTAGATCACCATGTTATCACCAAAAGTTTTGCATTGGAGGTACAACATCGAGCCCACCGATGTTGTCCTCGTGCCACTTAGTCACTTCATCCTACATGAGGGCATGCCCCACCTCCAACACAGGCGCACACCATGAATTCCATACCTGCGCTCAAAATGTGGGGGCAAACCCTGAGTACTAATTACTCAGTAGGTCTTAATGGATTTGGCTTACGGCTGACGCGAAGCAGCTTATTAACAAGTAGATCCTTAGCTTTTAGTTTTTAACAGCAACTTAATTAACATAAATAACAAGTTTCATTGTCTCTATGATTGCCAACATAGTAGTAAGTCTTTGCAAGATAACAACTCAGCTCAAACATGTAGTATTCCAAAAACCATGAGTATTAAGGTACCGGGAGTTGAAGTAATTACTACGTTGCCCGACAGTGATATTGGCATTCCCACACCTGGTGGGTATCAGCGATTCGAATCGATTTTTAATTCCCGGGAATAACTATCATGCCAGGGGTATATGCTTACTAGCCATCGCGTTCCCACATATAGCCCCCATCTCCACCTGTCTTGTCCCAAGATTCAAAGCACCCTCACCTAACCCCCGGGTTGTGCCCCCTCAGGAGCGATACCACGGCCGCACCGGGTCAGCCCTCCCTCGAGTACAAGCGCCCCCGGGCCCATCGGCCTCCAGCAAGTGGATGAGCGGAGCCTCGAAAACTTCGGACAAACCCAGGTAAGACTTCACCGGTCCCATTTCCCGGTTAAGCACTCTAGCGATGTTATGCCGATCAGCAGACGAACAGTGGACGGGCCTTAAACAACTCGGGCGGAGTCTGGGTGCGACATCATGAAAAAGTAAATACTGAAATAAACCTCCGCCCGGTCTCTATTTAATTTCATGAGCAACAATAATAAGTGATATGACTGTAGCTTTTGTAACTTTGAAAACACCTACGTGACGAGTACACACACTCGTGTCTACTCGTACCTAGAAATTTCTAGGCATACTCGCCCTACGAACTCTATGTATAGGTGCTAGGGCCAGGGCGGCCAGGAAGTCTAATGCAATTGGTTCCAAACAACTCCTAATGCATATGCGTAATCATCAAGTATAATTTATTTGCTGGGAGAGTATGGTCCTGCCTACCTTCCTCGTTAGAGTCAGTAGCTGCCTCCGGAGCGTAGTCGGGTTCTTGCTGTTGGTCCTCTGGCTCTGGGTGCAGTTCCTCTTCTGGCTCCGTCACGATCGGTTGGTCCGGTGGTGGTTCTTCGTTCGCGGAATCTATATGCATATCATGATGCAAAAGGAGCATGTATTACCGTAATGCTTGTTCACGATGCAGATGTAGATGCGATGCGGTGAACCATGATTTATGGAATAGAGTTATGCATATTGAGGCGAAAGTTGTTTCGCACTAAGAAATCGTACAAGCCATCATCTGCGATAGCTTAGCTTGTCACATAAAACAACGTGGGGTGTGCGTGGCGAGGTAGCATCGCTTCCTGTGAAGCGACCGAACCTTGCATAAATATGCATTATTTCTACCAGTTTCTAATTAGAGTCAAAACCTTACATGTATCATCTCCAATTCTAACATGTTATTCCATAACTATAGCTCATGTATATGATGAACTCGGTGTTTATGAATGAACTCGATAAGTTCGTGGTGGTATTCATAGATGACATACTAATTTACTCCAAAAACGAAAAAGAACATGAAGAACACTTGAGGATCGTGCTTACTCGGCTCAGAGAGCATAAGCTTTATGCCAAGTTTAGCAAGTGTGCTTTCTGGCTAAAAGAAGTAAGTTTCTTGGGTCACGTACTATCTGAAAAGGGAGTCGCAGTTGACCCTAACAAAGTAGAAGATGTGCTAAATTGGAAACAACCAGAGACCGTGACTGAAATCCGGAGTTTTCTTGGTTTAGCGGGCTACTACCGCCGCTTTATCAAAGATTTCTCCAAAATTGCAAAACCTATGACCTCTTTGACCAAGAAAAATGCCAAGTTCATTTGGAATACGAAATGTGAAGAAGCTTTCCAAACCTTGAAGAAATTGTTAACTTCAGCACCAGTGCTAGCTCAACCAGATATCACCAAGCCTTTTGAGGTGTACTGTGATGCTTCCGGTAATGGACTTGGCTGTGTCTTGATGCAAGAAGGAAGAGTAATTGCTTATGCCTCCCGCCAACTGAGGAAACATGAAGCCAACTATCCAACACATGACCTTGAGTTAGCTGCAGTCGTTCATGCACTAAAAATATGGAGACACTATCTGTTAGGCAACACATGTCACATCTACACTGACCATAAGAGTCTCAAATATATTTTCACCCAACCCGAAATCAATATGAGGCAGAGGCGATGGTTAGAGTTGATAAAAGATTATGATCTGGAGATACACTACCACCCAGGCAAGGCCAATGTGGTAGCAGATGCACTAAGCCGAAAAGCTCATTGCAATGTGATAGAGGTCCGACCTACAGCAAGAGTAATCTGCTGTGAAATGAGTGACATTGAAACACCTCCAGGACAGCCTGCAGAACTCTATAGTATCATTATTGAGCCCACCATCAAGTCACAAGTCATAGAAGCTCAGAAGCAAGATAAGGGTATGGCACATATCCGTGAAGGTATTAGTGAAGAGAAGAAGGCATGTTTCACGCTGGATGACCAAGGCGTCCTGTGGTTCAAGAATCGTCTAGTGGTACCCAAGGACATGGAGTTGAGGAAGAAGATACTGGACGAAGCGCACACTTCAATACTCACGATACATCCAGGCAGCAATAAGATGTACCAAGATTTGAAGCAAAAGTTTTGGTGGACCCGTATGAAACGAGAAATTGCCAAGTATGTGTCTGAGTGCGACGTGTGCAAGAAAGTAAAAGCCGATCACTTAAAGGCCGCTGGAATGCTTCAACCACTGGAGGTTCCAGCGTGGAAATGGGAGGATATACACATGGATTTCATTGTGGGATTGCCTCGAACTAAAAAAGGGTATGATTCGGTATGGGTAGTAATAGACAGATTTACAAAGTCAGCCCATTTCCTTCCGGTAAAAACGATATACCATGCCAAGACCTATGCTGAGATCTATTTAGCTCGTATCCTTCCTTTGCATGGAGTCCCTAAGACCATCACTTCGGATAGAGGGTCACAGTTTGTCTCCCGTTTCTGGGAGCAATTGCATACCGCTTTAGGGACCACTTTGATTCACAGTTCGGCATATCACCCTCAAACCAGTGGTCAAGTAGAAAGAGTGAATCAAATTCTAGAAGATATGTTAAGGGCTTGTGCACTGACATATTCCACTAAGTGGGATGAATGCCTTCCCCTGGCAGAGTTCGCTTATAACAATAGCTATCAAAAGAGCTTGGAAATGGCTCCTTTCGAGGCTCTTTATGGTAGGAGATGCAGAACACCACTAAACTGGTCTGAACCAGGAGAGCGTGTTACCTTTGGCCCTGATTTAGTGGTAGAAGCCGAAGAACAAGTGAAACTCATACACCACCATCTCAAAAGAGCACAGTCCAGACAGAAAAGTTACTCGGATAAAAGGAGGAGGCCATTAGTCTTTGATAAGGGGGATCATGTGTATCTCAAAGTATCTCCGATAAAAGGGGTACAACGGTTTGGGGTGAAAGGAAAGTTAGCACCAAGGTACGTCGGTCCATTCAAGATCATTGAAAAGTGCGGAGCCGTCGCTTATCGGTTAGAGTTACCACCACATCTGGCTGCAGTTCATGATGTATTTCACGTCTCCCAACTAAAGAAGTGCTTAAGAGTGCCGGAGAAAGTGGTAGATACCTCTCAAATTCAGATTGAACCAGATCTCACATACGAAGAACGTCCCATAAAAATCCTCGATCAAAAGCAAAGATCAACCCGTCGGAAAACAATCAACTTCTACAAAGTTCAATGGAGTAATCACTCCGAAGAAGAAGCCACTTGGGAGCAAGAAGAATACCTACACACTAAGTACCCTGGTTTTCTGCCGTCCACCTCAACTCGGTACGTTATAACAGCTAGCTTCTGGGTCTAAACTCAATACGTACACCCAACACTAACTACAACCAGTCTAACCACCCACGGCATTTCAAAAATCTCGGGACGAGATTTCTTTAAGGGGGGTGGGTTGTGATGCCCTAGGCATCTCAAATGCTTTGCACTAAAAACATTAGCATAATGATATCTTTTCAGAGGCCTTTTATCTTGAAAAGCATGCATAAACTAGGTCAATTGAGCAACTAAACCTAGTTTTCAGAAAAAGCTGTGTTGGTATTCTGGATATAACTTTAATACAATTGTGTTTTTCATAAAACCTTACATACCAAACTTGTAGGTAATCCCATAAGGAATGACTTTGGTATTTTGTGCTTTGGCATGCATGAATGTTGAAATCAAGTTTTGGGTCATTTTATGGGAAAATGTGATTTTGCCAAATTCAGCCCTTTTTGGTAAATTCAAAATTTTGTGAAACAAAATTCAAAATCTTGCCATGTCATGAATACCAAAGTTGTAGATCATGAGATTCTATGCAACTTTGGTATAGTTCACCTTTCATAAAAATGCACCTAAAATGGACTTTTATAATTTCCAAGCTGGGGGTTTTAATTGGTCAAACAGGAGTCAGCAAGTTATTTTCAAATTTAAATCATTTTAAATTTGGAATCTGGTATAGGTCCTTTTGACAAAGTTGTAGATTTCAAAAAGTACAACATTTCATTCAATTGGGACTTTTTCAAATTCGGCTTCTAAATTGGTCAAATTTGCAAAATTCAGAAACCTAATCAGCTGGTCAAAGGGGGTTTATCTTTTTCGAATTTCTTTTTTTCCCTCGTCAGTATGACAGGCGGGACCCACCTGTCAGCCCCGCCCGCGCCAGCGCACCGACGGCTCTTCCCCGCTCCCTCACTCGATGCACCGGGTCCATACACCGTACTCACAGTTCCTAGGAATGGCCCCACCTGTCAGCCACAGTGGTCCATAGACTCGGTTCACCCGCGCGCGCTCCCTTCTCTCTCCCCGCCCGCGCGCGCCCACGCGGCGCTGCCGCCGAGCGGCCGTGGCCACGCGCCGGCCTTCCCGGCCGCCGCGGCCACGCGCCCCTGCCGCGCGCGGACAGCGCGCGCGCAGCGTGTCACCGGGGCGAGGGCGAGGCCGAGCCTATTTCTCGAGCTCTCCTCCACGCGCTCGCGCTCTTCGGTTTTTTCCCCTTTCCTCCCCGCGCGTCCGCCATTGCCGACGCACCGCGAGCTCGCCCCCAGCCACCTCCGGCCACTCCTGAACCCAACCGTCACCACGCCGAGCCTCGCCGCCCTCGAATCTACCCTTCCGTCTAGACCGCGCCGCCCGAGACCCTCCCTCTTCGGCGTATTGCACCGCCGGACCTCGCCGGCCAGGGGCATTCGTCGCCGACCCTCTCCGCGATCTCCCCCGCCGTCTGAGGTAGTGGGTAAAGCTCCCCGTCTTCTCCTCTCTCTCCCCGGCACTCCGCGGCGAGCTCCCGAGCCCCGCAGGGCCGAGATTGGCCGCGCGCCGCCGGAGCTCCCCCTCCCGTCGCGAGGAAGAAGACGACGGGAGGAGGAAGACGCACATTTTGCGCTATCGCCCTTCGAGTTTAACAGTTTTACGTTTCCATACCGAGCACTGTACGCTGAGTCTTGTAAATCTTGCACAGGAACCCTCAGAAGCTACAGATATTTACCGATAGGTCCTGGATCTGTTTAATTTCGATTAAAATGCTTTTAAAAAGGGCTGAAACTTTGAAAAATCATAGTAAAGTGTATAAAAATCCAAAAATAGCAAACTTTGTTGCATTTTGTTCCTAATAAATAGATCTACAGAATGGGTATGATGGTTGAGTAGGAAAAGACAGTTTTGCCCCTGTTTTTGTGCAAGCATGAAAAACCTCGATAAATAGGAAATATGGCTAAAATGAACTCCAAAAATTGTGAAATTTGGGCAGAGACCTTTTTATTCTGTGTAGGCTCTATGGAAATTTTGGTAGCTCAAATGTCCACTGCTAGTTACCATTTTGCCCCTATATGTGTTTTTAGCATGGAAATAAATGAAGAAATGTTGTTTATATAAAAATTAGGTTCTAAATGGTTATACCTAGTTTATTGTGCTCCTTATAGCATAAAAGAGTTCTAAGTGGTAGTAGACATCGATCTTTTCGCATAAATTGATGCAACTCAGTCACACACCACGTTATTTTATGTGACAAGCTAAACTGTCGTAGATGATGGCTTGTACGATTTCTTAGTATGAAACGACTTTCACCTCAATATGCATAACTTTGTACCACGAATCATAAGTTCACTGATCTACTGCATTACACTTGCATAATGAGACAAGCTTTGCACTAATACATGCTTTAACTGCATCATGTCATACATATAGATTCCACGAACGAAGAACCACCACTGGACCAACCGATCGTGACGGAGCCAGAGGAGGAACTGCACCCAGAGCCAGAGGACCAGCAGCAGGAACCCGACTACGCTCCGGAGGAAGCTACTGACCTTAGTGAAGAAGGTAGGCAGGACCATACTCTACCCAGCAAATAAAGTATACTTGATGTTTACGCATATGCATTAGGAGTTGCTTGTAACCAATTGCATTAGACTTCCGGGCCGCCCTGGCCTTAGCACCTATTCATAGAGTTCGTAGAACGAGTATGCCTAGAAATTGCTAGGTACGAGTAGACACGAGTGTGTGTACTCGTCACGTAGGTATTTTTCAAAATCATAAAAGCTTACAGTTATATCTCTTATAAAGTGTTGCTCAAGAACTAAATGGAGACTGGGCGGAGATTTTATTTCAGTTTTTACTATTCATGATGTCGCACCCGGACTCCGCCCGAGTCATATAAGGCCCGTTCGCTGTTCGCCTATTGGTCGGCATAACATTGCTAAAGTGCTTATCCGGGGAATGGGACCGGAAAAGTCTTTCCTGGGCTCGTCCGAAGCACAGAGACACGTTCCTACCCGCTGGTTGAGAGGAAGGTGGCCCGGGGGAGCTTGGTACTCATGACGGGGAGACCGAGATGTCGGCAGGCTCGTCATGGGGGCACAACCCGGGGGCTAGGCGGGAGTGAATCGAACTTGGGACGAGGCAGGTTAAGATTGGGACTATATGTAGGAACGCGATGGCTAGTAAGCATATACCCCTGGCATGATAGTTATTCCCGGGAATTAAAAATCGATTCGAATCGCTGATGCCCACCAGGTGTGGGAATGCCAATGCCTTTGACGTTCAACGTAGTAATTACTTAAACTTCCGGTACCTTAATACTCATGGTTTTGGAATACTACATGTTTGAGCTGGGTTGGTATCTTGCAAAGTTTTACTGTTATGTTGGCAATCATACAGACAATGAAACTTGTTGTTGATTAAATTGATGTTAAAAACTAAAGGCTAAGGATCTACTTGCTAGTAAGCTGCTTCGCGTCAGCCGTAAGCCAGATCCATTAAGACCTACTGAGTAAT
This sequence comes from Paspalum vaginatum, assembly GCA_030272315.1. NCBI lineage: Eukaryota > Viridiplantae > Streptophyta > Magnoliopsida > Poales > Poaceae > Paspalum > Paspalum vaginatum. The sequence continues at coordinate 41,321,701 of CM059017.1, read as the reverse complement.
TAGTACTCAGGGTTTGCCCCCACATTTTGAGCGCAGGTATGGAATTCATGGTGTGCACCTGTGTCGGAGGTGGGGCATGCCCTCATGTAGGATGAAGTGACTAAGTGGCACGAGGACAACATCGGTGGGCTCGATGTTGTACCTCCAATGCAAAACTTTTGGTGATAACATGGTGACCTAAACTTATATTTTCCGCTGCGAGAAACTTTCAAACTTGCTACCGTATAATATTATGTTGGACTGATATTTTATGTAAAAACTGGTTTGTAAATAAATCTACTTTTATGCTATTTAACTGCCTGTGATGATGTTTCTGTTGTGACTCCATCGTGAGTCAGATGTGTATGATGTCGGTTCCTCTGGGAAAAGGTAATATCGGGAGTCGAATGACTCTCGACGGACGACCGGGTTTAGTTCGGTCTAATCGCACTGCAAGCCAGAGATGGCAGGTGTGCTTAGCCCGGATTAAATCGGCGGTTCCGCCACAGCTGGTATCAGAGCCGATCATACACAGACAACAGACATATCATCCAGTTTTGATTTGCAAACCTATTTTCGAAAACCCTTTTCGAAGTATTTGAAAAGTGAGAGTATCGATATGCCCCTACTAAGGATGTTAGTGAAATACCAGGTGACATCGCTAACATTCTGACCTAGATAGAACTCATGTGCATATTCGGCGCTTTGGGAAGCAACATTTCGGCCATAGCCATCCCCAGTACTGGCGGAGCGCTATTGGGATTTGCGGACTGTTGCGAACCCTGCATTCATGCTGATAGGGCAGAACTCTTTAAGGGGGGTGGTCACGCCATTGGAGTGTTTCGTGATCACTTTTCCTTCCAATCGAAATTATAGCTAGATCTTGTTGGCCACCGTTCCTCTCCCCAGCAATTCCCCAGTACTGGAGGAAGACTGGGTGTGTTGGGAGAAATGGCGCCACTACGTCGTCCACCAGACGTAGCTTAAAGAAATTCGTGGGTGCCACTTCTAGAGTTAGAGTGGTAATGATGATGGTATGAGCATGCATTTTTCTGCAGGTACACTAACCACGTGCGAAAATTAAGAACGAATAGAGAACGACTAGTTGCATTAGAGAGTGCCGTGCATATATGTCACCGGATACTCGCTAGATATATAAATTATGCTTAAGGTGTGTGATGTGAGATCGAATAGGACGAATCATGCATCATGTTTATTCTTATTGGTTCATACTTAGGGGTTTATCGCTAAAAGACAATTAAGTAAAATGAAAGTCCAATGATGTTTTCCGCATCCATCACCCACTTAACCGTTAAACTTATATGCAACCTATGCTTTTCACTGATTAAAATCTCTTTTAAAAACAGATGGCCAGGACCAAGCAAACCGCTCGTAAGGCCACCAGTGCGAGGGGACTCCGTATACAGGAGGGAAGGGCTGCTCCCCTCCCACCAGTGACCCACACCCCTCCTCAGCTTGAGAATGGGATGGTTCACACCCGTTGCCGTGAGGAGAACGGCCTTGCGCAGATCCTTTGTCGGGCTCTGCGTGAGATGAGGCGCAGGCCGTGCCCTTTCTTCTCAGTGCAGACAGTGCACGCGGAGGGACACTGCATGGCCAGTGTTGTCCTTCCTTCGAGCCACACCGCGGTCCGGCAGACGCTCACCGTCTACGGGGCCAATGAGGAGGACGCTTACGACAAGGTCACCCTAGCAGCCATCACCTCACTCAGTTCCTCGGGAGCAGCAGGGATGTCAGTGCTTCGCTACCTCCCCACCGACGGCTACGACGACGAGTGGCTCCGTCGTCACAACATGCTGGAGGAGCGGATTGACACCAGGCCCTATGCTGCGACCATGCAGTTTGCTCACAGTGTACACGGGATGTATCTCCGTGCCGAGGATCGTGTCGCTCACTACCGTGACCAGCACCTGTATGCCCAGGACCGTATTGAGGAGCTGGAGGCAGAGTTGGCTGAGGCACAGCAGCGCCTGGCGCAGTACGAGCCGGATCCTTCAGTTGCCCCTGTGGTGGAGGATGAGGGCAGCATGGTGTCTGACGCACGTACCGGGCGTTAGAGAGTTTGGCAATGGCATTGTGTGATGAAGCCTTTTGTAAATGGTGCACGTTGTGAGCGATGTTTTGTACTATATCGCTCCGTGCAGTTTATCATGACTGTACTAAACAGTGGTGAGGTCGAGAGAACTCACTTATGTACGTCATGTAACCCGATGTAGAACCTTAAGTTAGTGTTCCGAGGTGATGGATAAGATGGCCCATGTGTGTACTAAATAAACCTTTAGTTTATTAAGACTCTATAAGTATGGTTGCAGTAACTGTTAAGTACTCATGGATGATGCGAATGATGCGATGTCGTTAAGCTTGGCCTTGAGAGATAAAGTCTAACTGCTTTATTACAAGTTTACCTGTGCTCGCAATTGCCTATAGTCCTATGATCTTGCTGTCACCATATTTCTGCACATGGGTTATTGGGCTGAACCCATATGATTCCATTTTGCAGATGGTGAACACTCGCACGGGGCAGTCATCAGGGCAGTCAGCGCAAGGCGCTCCACCCCCGCCGGAGCTGGCCACTTTGGTGGTCCAACAAGCTGAGCTGATTCGGTTATTAGCAGAAGACCGTCAAGCCCGTGGGCAACAACAGCCGCGGGAGTACAGGCCACGTGGCATTACTTACCAGGACTTCGAGGGGCTGCGACCCCCGGTTTTCACCAACTGCCCAGAGCCACTGGCGGCAGACGACTGGCTTCGCACTGTCTAGTCCAAGTTTACCCTTCTGCCAGGGATCAATGAGCGAGAGAAGGCTCGATTTGCTGCTCAGCTTCTTCATGGGCCTGCGGGGGCGTGGTATGCCACTTTCCTCGCCATGCAGGAAGAGGGCCACGAGCCCACATGGGAGGAGTTCCGTCAGGCTTTCCGGGCCCACTATATCCCGGCAAGTTTGATGGAACAAAAGCGACGTGAGTTCCGAGACCTCAAGCAGGGTAGCAGGACCGTCATGCAATATGTGCAGATCTTTATCCACCTCTCACAGTATGCTCCAAGGGATGTTGCTACTGAGCCGGAACGGGCCGAGAGACTCCTCGAGGGCCTTGACCCTACCCTCCGGACTCACTTGGCACGGCGTTACCAGAGCTTCACTGAACTAGTAGACACTGCTCTCGACATGGAGAATCGTCTCCGTGCTGCTAATGAGGATCAGAAGCGCAAAAGGATAGCCAACACCTCAGCGACTGGCCCTTCACAGAAGCAGAAGACCGCATACAAACCTCAACAGCAAAATTTTCAGCAGTCTCGCTATGTGGTCCGACCCAACCAACCAAGGTGGATTCATCGGGCAGCACCGCCACAACAGTACCCCATCTATCGAGCACCCGCACAGTTGCCAGCTCCCCGTGCTCCCATCGTCCCAGGGCCGGGTGCTCCATGCTTCAATTGTGGCAAAATAGGTCACTTCAGTCGTGACTGTAGGGCACCCCGTAAGATACAGGGTCCTACCCCAGCTGGTGGAAGTCAACAGAGCAAGCCAAAGGGACCCATGCCCAAGATGGGTCGCGTGCACTATGTGCACATGGATCATATTTCCGCCGGAGAACCGGTGCTTGCTGGTACGTTCATAATCAACGGTCAACCGACCGTCGTGTTATTTGATTCTGGGGCCACACATACTTTTATCAGTAAAACATATGCATTGAGGCATGGGATAAAAATGTACAAGTTGAAAGAAAATTATCAAATTACAGCACCGGGATCACCTATTGAAACCAGTTTGGGGGTTAGACAGCTTAAGCTGAGCATTGGCACAGAAAATTTTATCATCAACCCCGTGGTACTACCACACCAGGGGATTGATATTATTTTAGGTATGAATTGGATGAAAGAACACGATGCAGTCCTGGATGTTAGCAGCAGGACAATACAATTAAAGTCAGGCGTAAGTGGTAAGGCTATACAGATACACATGCCAAACCAAAAACACATGACCCCCACGGTCAATGCGACTGAACTACAAGAGGTTAAAAAGATACCAGTAGTGTGTGAATTCCCAGACGTATTTCCAGAAGAACTTCCGGGACTACCACCAAAACGGGATGTAGAATTTATCATTGAGCTCGTTCCAGGTACGGCACCTGTGTCAAAAAGACCATACAGGATGCCACCTGATGATTTGAAGGAATTGAAAGTACAGCTACAAGAACAATTAGACAAAGGGTTCATTAGGCCTAGTTCATCACCGTGGGGTTGTCCAGCTCTCTTTGTTGAGAAAAAGGATCATGGTGGGAAAAGATTGTGCGTTGACTATCGGCCACTGAATGCAGTGACCGTCAAAAACAAATACCCACTGCCACACATCGACATTCTATTTGATCAGTTAGCTGGGGCTAAGGTCTTTTCAAAAATCGACCTAAGGTCTGGCTACTATCAGATGAAGATTAGAGAAGAGGACGTACCCAAGACAGCATTCTCTACCAGATATGGTTTATATGAGTACTTGGTCATGTCATTTGGGTTAACCAACGCACCGGCTTTCTTCATGTATATGATGAACTCGGTGTTTATGAATGAACTCGATAAGTTCGTGGTGGTATTCATAGATGACATACTAATTTACTCCAAAAACGAAAAAGAACATGAAGAACACTTGAGGATCGTGCTTACTCGGCTCAGAGAGCATAAGCTTTATGCCAAGTTTAGCAAGTGTGCTTTCTGGCTAAAAGAAGTAAGTTTCTTGGGTCACGTACTATCTGAAAAGGGAGTCGCAGTTGACCCTAACAAAGTAGAAGATGTGCTAAATTGGAAACAACCAGAGACCGTGACTGAAATCCGGAGTTTTCTTGGTTTAGCGGGCTACTACCGCCGCTTTATCAAAGATTTCTCCAAAATTGCAAAACCTATGACCTCTTTGACCAAGAAAAATGCCAAGTTCATTTGGAATACGAAATGTGAAGAAGCTTTCCAAACCTTGAAGAAATTGTTAACTTCAGCACCAGTGCTAGCTCAACCAGATATCACCAAGCCTTTTGAGGTGTACTGTGATGCTTCCGGTAATGGACTTGGCTGTGTCTTGATGCAAGAAGGAAGAGTAATTGCTTATGCCTCCCGCCAACTGAGGAAACATGAAGCCAACTATCCAACACATGACCTTGAGTTAGCTGCAGTCGTTCATGCACTAAAAATATGGAGACACTATCTGTTAGGCAACACATGTCACATCTACACTGACCATAAGAGTCTCAAATATATTTTCACCCAACCCGAAATCAATATGAGGCAGAGGCGATGGTTAGAGTTGATAAAAGATTATGATCTGGAGATACACTACCACCCAGGCAAGGCCAATGTGGTAGCAGATGCACTAAGCCGAAAAGCTCATTGCAATGTGATAGAGGTCCGACCTACAGCAAGAGTAATCTGCTGTGAAATGAGTGACATTGAAACACCTCCAGGACAGCCTGCAGAACTCTATAGTATCATTATTGAGCCCACCATCAAGTCACAAGTCATAGAAGCTCAGAAGCAAGATAAGGGTATGGCACATATCCGTGAAGGTATTAGTGAAGAGAAGAAGGCATGTTTCACGCTGGATGACCAAGGCGTCCTGTGGTTCAAGAATCGTCTAGTGGTACCCAAGGACATGGAGTTGAGGAAGAAGATACTGGACGAAGCGCACACTTCAATACTCACGATACATCCAGGCAGCAATAAGATGTACCAAGATTTGAAGCAAAAGTTTTGGTGGACCCGTATGAAACGAGAAATTGCCAAGTATGTGTCTGAGTGCGACGTGTGCAAGAAAGTAAAAGCCGATCACTTAAAGGCCGCTGGAATGCTTCAACCACTGGAGGTTCCAGCGTGGAAATGGGAGGATATACACATGGATTTCATTGTGGGATTGCCTCGAACTAAAAAAGGGTATGATTCGGTATGGGTAGTAATAGACAGATTTACAAAGTCAGCCCATTTCCTTCCGGTAAAAACGATATACCATGCCAAGACCTATGCTGAGATCTATTTAGCTCGTATCCTTCCTTTGCATGGAGTCCCTAAGACCATCACTTCGGATAGAGGGTCACAGTTTGTCTCCCGTTTCTGGGAGCAATTGCATACCGCTTTAGGGACCACTTTGATTCACAGTTCGGCATATCACCCTCAAACCAGTGGTCAAGTAGAAAGAGTGAATCAAATTCTAGAAGATATGTTAAGGGCTTGTGCACTGACATATTCCACTAAGTGGGATGAATGCCTTCCCCTGGCAGAGTTCGCTTATAACAATAGCTATCAAAAGAGCTTGGAAATGGCTCCTTTCGAGGCTCTTTATGGTAGGAGATGCAGAACACCACTAAACTGGTCTGAACCAGGAGAGCGTGTTACCTTTGGCCCTGATTTAGTGGTAGAAGCCGAAGAACAAGTGAAACTCATACACCACCATCTCAAAAGAGCACAGTCCAGACAGAAAAGTTACTCGGATAAAAGGAGGAGGCCATTAGTCTTTGATAAGGGGGATCATGTGTATCTCAAAGTATCTCCGATAAAAGGGGTACAACGGTTTGGGGTGAAAGGAAAGTTAGCACCAAGGTACGTCGGTCCATTCAAGATCATTGAAAAGTGCGGAGCCGTCGCTTATCGGTTAGAGTTACCACCACATCTGGCTGCAGTTCATGATGTATTTCACGTCTCCCAACTAAAGAAGTGCTTAAGAGTGCCGGAGAAAGTGGTAGATACCTCTCAAATTCAGATTGAACCAGATCTCACATACGAAGAACGTCCCATAAAAATCCTCGATCAAAAGCAAAGATCAACCCGTCGGAAAACAATCAACTTCTACAAAGTTCAATGGAGTAATCACTCCGAAGAAGAAGCCACTTGGGAGCAAGAAGAATACCTACACACTAAGTACCCTGGTTTTCTGCCGTCCACCTCAACTCGGTACGTTATAACAGCTAGCTTCTGGGTCTAAACTCAATACGTACACCCAACACTAACTACAACCAGTCTAACCACCCACGGCATTTCAAAAATCTCGGGACGAGATTTCTTTAAGGGGGGTGGGTTGTGATGCCCTAGGCATCTCAAATGCTTTGCACTAAAAACATTAGCATAATGATATCTTTTCAGAGGCCTTTTATCTTGAAAAGCATGCATAAACTAGGTCAATTGAGCAACTAAACCTAGTTTTCAGAAAAAGCTGTGTTGGTATTCTGGATATAACTTTAATACAATTGTGTTTTTCATAAAACCTTACATACCAAACTTGTAGGTAATCCCATAAGGAATGACTTTGGTATTTTGTGCTTTGGCATGCATGAATGTTGAAATCAAGTTTTGGGTCATTTTATGGGAAAATGTGATTTTGCCAAATTCAGCCCTTTTTGGTAAATTCAAAATTTTGTGAAACAAAATTCAAAATCTTGCCATGTCATGAATACCAAAGTTGTAGATCATGAGATTCTATGCAACTTTGGTATAGTTCACCTTTCATAAAAATGCACCTAAAATGGACTTTTATAATTTCCAAGCTGGGGGTTTTAATTGGTCAAACAGGAGTCAGCAAGTTATTTTCAAATTTAAATCATTTTAAATTTGGAATCTGGTATAGGTCCTTTTGACAAAGTTGTAGATTTCAAAAAGTACAACATTTCATTCAATTGGGACTTTTTCAAATTCGGCTTCTAAATTGGTCAAATTTGCAAAATTCAGAAACCTAATCAGCTGGTCAAAGGGGGTTTATCTTTTTCGAATTTCTTTTTTTCCCTCGTCAGTATGACAGGCGGGACCCACCTGTCAGCCCCGCCCGCGCCAGCGCACCGACGGCTCTTCCCCGCTCCCTCACTCGATGCACCGGGTCCATACACCGTACTCACAGTTCCTAGGAATGGCCCCACCTGTCAGCCACAGTGGTCCATAGACTCGGTTCACCCGCGCGCGCTCCCTTCTCTCTCCCCGCCCGCGCGCGCCCACGCGGCGCTGCCGCCGAGCGGCCGTGGCCACGCGCCGGCCTTCCCGGCCGCCGCGGCCACGCGCCCCTGCCGCGCGCGGACAGCGCGCGCGCAGCGTGTCACCGGGGCGAGGACGAGGCCGAGCCTATTTCTCGAGCTCTCCTCCACGCGCTCGCGCTCTTCGGTTTTTTCCCCTTTCCTCCCCGCGCGTCCGCCATTGCCGACGCACCGCGAGCTCGCCCCCAGCCACCTCCGGCCACTCCTGAACCCAACCGTCACCACGCCGAGCCTCGCCGCCCTCGAATCTACCCTTCCGTCTAGACCGCGCCGCCCGAGACCCTCCCTCTTCGGCGTATTGCACCGCCGGACCTCGCCGGCCAGGGGCATTCGTCGCCGACCCTCTCCGCGATCTCCCCCGCCGTCTGAGGTAGTGGGTAAAGCTCCCCGTCTTCTCCTCTCTCTCCCCGGCACTCCGCGGCGAGCTCCCGAGCCCCGCAGGGCCGAGATTGGCCGCGCGCCGCCGGAGCTCCCCCTCCCGTCGCGAGGAAGAAGACGACGGGAGGAGGAAGACGCACATTTTGCGCTATCGCCCTTCGAGTTTAACAGTTTTACGTTTCCATACCGAGCACTGTACGCTGAGTCTTGTAAATCTTGCACAGGAACCCTCAGAAGCTACAGATATTTACCGATAGGTCCTGGATCTGTTTAATTTCGATTAAAATGCTTTTAAAAAGGGCTGAAACTTTGAAAAATCATAGTAAAGTGTATAAAAATCCAAAAATAGCAAACTTTGTTGCATTTTGTTCCTAATAAATAGATCTACAGAATGGGTATGATGGTTGAGTAGGAAAAGACAGTTTTGCCCCTGTTTTTGTGCAAGCATGAAAAACCTCGATAAATAGGAAATATGGCTAAAATGAACTCCAAAAATTGTGAAATTTGGGCAGAGACCTTTTTATTCTGTGTAGGCTCTATGGAAATTTTGGTAGCTCAAATGTCCACTGCTAGTTACCATTTTGCCCCTATATGTGTTTTTAGCATGGAAATAAATGAAGAAATGTTGTTTATATAAAAATTAGGTTCTAAATGGTTATACCTAGTTTATTGTGCTCCTTATAGCATAAAAGAGTTCTAAGTGGTAGTAGACATCGATCTTTTCGCATAAATTGATGCAACTCAGTCACACACCACGTTATTTTATGTGACAAGCTAAACTGTCGTAGATGATGGCTTGTACGATTTCTTAGTATGAAACGACTTTCACCTCAATATGCATAACTTTGTACCACGAATCATAAGTTCACTGATCTACTGCATTACACTTGCATAATGAGACAAGCTTTGCACTAATACATGCTTTAACTGCATCATGTCATACATATAGATTCCACGAACGAAGAACCACCACTGGACCAACCGATCGTGACGGAGCCAGAGGAGGAACTGCACCCAGAGCCAGAGGACCAGCAGCAGGAACCCGACTACGCTCCGGAGGAAGCTACTGACCTTAGTGAAGAAGGTAGGCAGGACCATACTCTACCCAGCAAATAAAGTATACTTGATGTTTACGCATATGCATTAGGAGTTGCTTGTAACCAATTGCATTAGACTTCCGGGCCGCCCTGGCCTTAGCACCTATTCATAGAGTTCGTAGAACGAGTATGCCTAGAAATTGCTAGGTACGAGTAGACACGAGTGTGTGTACTCGTCACGTAGGTATTTTTCAAAATCATAAAAGCTTACAGTTATATCTCTTATAAAGTGTTGCTCAAGAACTAAATGGAGACTGGGCGGAGATTTTATTTCAGTTTTTACTATTCATGATGTCGCACCCGGACTCCGCCCGAGTCATATAAGGCCCGTTCGCTGTTCGCCTATTGGTCGGCATAACATTGCTAAAGTGCTTATCCGGGGAATGGGACCGGAAAAGTCTTTCCTGGGCTCGTCCGAAGCACAGAGACACGTTCCTACCCGCTGGTTGAGAGGAAGGTGGCCCGGGGGAGCTTGGTACTCATGACGGGGAGACCGAGATGTCGGCAGGCTCGTCATGGGGGCACAACCCGGGGGCTAGGCGGGAGTGAATCGAACTTGGGACGAGGCAGGTTAAGATTGGGACTATATGTGGGAACGCGATGGCTAGTAAGCATATACCCCTGGCATGATAGTTATTCCCGGGAATTAAAAATCGATTCGAATCGCTGATGCCCACCAGGTGTGGGAATGCCAATGCCTTTGACGTTCAACGTAGTAATTACTTAAACTTCCGGTACCTTAATACTCATGGTTTTGGAATACTACATGTTTGAGCTGGGTTGGTATCTTGCAAAGTTTTACTGTTATGTTGGCAATCATACAGACAATGAAACTTGTTGTTGATTAAATTGATGTTAAAAACTAAAGGCTAAGGATCTACTTGCTAGTAAGCTGCTTCGCGTCAGCCGTAAGCCAGATCCATTAAGACCTACTGAGTAATTAGTACTCAGGGTTTGCCCCCACATTTTGAGCGCAGGTATGGAATTCATGGTGTGCACCTGTGTCGGAGGTGGGGCATGCCCTCATGTAGGATGAAGTGACTAAGTGGCACGAGGACAACATCGGTGGGCTCGATGTTGTACCTCCAATGCAAAACTTTTGGTGATAACATGGTGACCTAAACTTATATTTTCCGCTGCGAGAAACTTTCAAACTTGCTACCGTATAATATTATGTTGGACTGATATTTTATGTAAAAACTGGTTTGTAAATAAATCTACTTTTATGCTATTTAACTGCCTGTGATGATGTTTCTGTTGTGACTCCATCGTGAGTCAGATGTGTATGATGTCGGTTCCTCTGGGAAAAGGTAATATCGGGAGTCGAATGACTCTCGACGGACGACCGGGTTTAGTTCGGTCTAATCGCACTGCAAGCCAGAGATGGCAGGTGTGCTTAGCCCGGATTAAATCGGCGGTTCCGCCACATCCTCTTCTCTAATCTTTATCTGATAGTAGCCAGACCTTAGGTCAATTTTAGAAAAGACCTTAGCCCCAACTAACTGATCAAATAGAATATCGATGTGTGGCAGTGGGTATTTGTTTTTGACGGTCACTGCATTCAGTGGCCGATAGTCAACACATAGCCTCTTCCCACCATGATCCTTTTTCTCAACAAAGAGAGCTGGACAACCCCACGGTGATGAACTAGGTCTAATGAACCCTTTGTCTAATTGTTCTTGTAGCCGGGTTTTCAATTCCTTCAAATCATCAGGGGGCATCCTGTATGGTCTTTTTGACACAGGTGCCGTACCTGGAACGAGCTCAATGGCAAATTCTACATCCCGTTTTGGTGGTAGTCCCGGAAGTTCTTCCGGAAACACGTCCGGGAATTCACACACTACCGGTATCTTTTTAACCTCTTGTAGTTCAGTCGCATTGACCGTGGGGGTCATGTGTTTTTGATTTGGCATGTGTATTCGTAGAATCTTGCCGCTGACACTAGACCTTAACTGCACTGTCCTGCTGCCAATATCCAGGACTGCATTGTTTTCTGTCATCCAATTCATCCCTAAGATGATATCAATCCCCCGGTGTGGCAGCACCACAGGATTGATTGTGAAATCTTCCTTTCCTATACTCAGCCTTAACCCTTTTACTATCAGATTTGTATTTATCGGGTTCCCAGGCGCGGTGATTTGATATTTCTCTTTTATACATGAAGTCTCTACCCTGTGCTTAGATGTATATGACTGACTAATGAAAGTATGAGTAGCTCCTGAATCAAATAACACGACGGTCGGCTGACCGTTGACCATGAACGTACCGGCGAGAACAGGCTCTCCTGCAGGGATCTGCTCCATGTGCACATAGTGCACTCGACCTGTCTTGGGTACGAATCCCTTCGGCTTGCTCTGTTGGTTTCCACCCGCAGGAACAGGACCTTGGATCCTGCGAGGCGCTCTGCAGTCCTTAATGAAATGGCCGATCTTGCCGCAGTTGTAACAAGGAGCGCCCGGCCCCGGAACAATGGGAGCACGGGGAGCTGGCAACTGTGCGGGTGCTCGATAAATGGGGTACTGTTGCTGCGGTGCCGCCCGATGGATCCACCTTGGTTCGTTGGGTCGGACCACATAACGAGCCTGCTGATAATTTTGCTGTGGAGGCTTGTATGCGGTCTTCTGCTTGTGTGAATGGCCAGTCGCTGAGGTGTTGGCTAGCCTTTTGCGCTTCTGATCCTCGTTAGCGGCACGGAGACGATTCTCCATGTCGAGAGCAGTGTCTACCAGCTCAGTGAAGCTCTGGTAGCGCCGTGCCAAGTGAGTCCGGAGGGTAGGGTCAAGGCCCTCTAGGAGTCTCTCGGCCCGCTCCGGCTCAGTAGCAACATCTCTCGGAGCATACTGAGAGAGGTGGATAAAGGTCTGCACATATTGCATCACGGTCCGGTTGCCCTGCTTGAGGTCTCGGAACTCGCGACGCTTTTGCTCCATCAAACTTGCCGGGATGTAGTGAGCCCGGAAAGCTTGACGGAACTCCTCCCATGTGGGCTCATGGCCCTCTTCCTGCATGGCGAGGAAAGTGGCGTACCACGCTCCCGCAGGCCCATGAAGAAGCTGAGCAGCAAATCGAGCCTTCTCTTGCTCATTGATCCCTGGCAGAAGGGTAAACTTGGACTGGACAGTGCGAAGCCAGTCGTCTGCCGCCAGTGGCTCTGGGCAGTTGGTGAAAACCGGGGGTCGCAGCCCCTCGAAGTCCTGGTAAGTAATGCCACGTGGCCTGTACTCCCGCGGCTGTTGTTGCCCACGGGCTTGACGGTCTTCTGCTAATAACCGAATCAGCTCAGCTTGTTGGACCACCAAAGTGGCCAGCTCCGGCGGGGGTGGAGCGCCTTGCGCTGACTGCCCCGATGACTGACCAGTACGAGTGTTCACCATCTGCAAAATGGAGTCATATGGGTTCAGCCCAATAGCCCTTGCGCAGAAACACGATGACAGCAAGATCATAGGACTATAGGCAATTTGTGAATACAAGTAAACTTGTAATACAACAGCTAGACTCTATCTCGCAAGGCCAAGCTTAACGGCATCGCATCATTCACACTGTCCATGCGCATTCAGCAATTACTACAACCATACTCATAGAGTCTTAATAAACTAAAGGTTTACTTAGTACACACGTGGGCCATCTCGTCCATCACATCGAAACACTAGCTTAGGGTTCTATATCAGATTACACGACGTACATAAGTGAGTTCTCTCGACCTCACCACTGTTTAGTACAGTCATGGCAAACTGCACGGAGCGATATAGTACAAAACATCGCTCACAACGTGCACCATTTACAAAAAGCTTCACCACATAGTGCTATCATCAAACTCTCTCTAACGCCCGTTACGTGCGTCAGACACCATGCTGTCCTCATCCTCCACCACAGAGGCAACTGAAGGGTCCGGCTCGTACTGCGCCAGGCGCTGCTGTGCCTCGGCCAACTCTGCCTCCAGCTCCTCAATACGGTCCTCAGCATACATGTGCTGGTCGCGGTAGTGGGAGACACGGTCCTCGGCACGGAGGTACATCCCGTGTACGCTGTGAGCAAACTGCATGGTCGCAGCATAGGGCCTGGTGTCAATCCGCTCCTCCAGCATGTTGTGACGACGGAGCCATTCGTCGTCGTAGCCGTCGGTGGGGAGGTAGCGCAGCACTGACATCCCTGCTGCACCCGAGGAGCTGAGTGAGGTGATGGCTGCTAGGGTGACCTTGTCGTAAGCGTCCTCCTCATTGGCCCCGTAGACGGTGATCGTCTGCCGGACCGCGGTGTGGCTCGAAGGAAGGACGACACTGGCCATACAGTGTCCCTCCGCGTGCACTGTCTGCACTGAGAAGAAAGGGCACGGCCTGCGCCTCATCTCACGCAGAGCCCGACAGAGGATCTGCGCAAGGCCGTTCTCCTCACGGCAACGGGTGTGAACCATCCCATTCTCAAGCTGAGGAGGGGTGTGAGTCACTGGTGGGAGGGGAGCAGCCCTTCCCTCCTGTACACGGAGTCCCCTCGCACTGGTGGCTTTGCGGGCGGTTTGCTTGGTCCTGGCCATCTGTTTTTAAATAAGAGACCTTAATCAGTGATAGTCATAGGTTGCATATACTTTTAACGATTAAGTGGGTGATGGGTGCGGAAAACATCATTGGACTTTCATTTTACTTATTTGTCTTTTAGCGATAAACCCCCAAGTATGAACAAATAAGAATAAACATGATGCATGACTCGTCCTATTCGATCTCACATCACACACCTTAAGCATAATTTATATATCTAGCGAGTATCCGGTGACATATATGCACGGCACTCTCTAATGCAACTAGTCGTTCTCTACTCGTTCTTAATTTCGCACGTGGTTAGTGTACCTGCAGAAAAATGCATGCTCATATCATCATCATTACCATGACCAATCATTACCACTCTAACTCTAGAAGTGGCATCCACGATTTTCTTTAAGCTACGTCTGGTGGACGACGTAGTGGCGCCATTTCTCTCAACACACCCAGTCTTCCTCCAGTACTGGGGAATTGCTGGGGAGAGAAACGGTGGCCAACAAGATCTAGCTATAATTTTGGTTGAAGGAAAAGTGGTCACGAAACACTCCAATGGCGTGACCACCCCCCTTAAAGAGTTCTGCCCTATCAGCATGAATGCAGGGTTCGCAACAGTCCGCAAATCCCAATAGCGCTCCGCCAGTACTGGGGATAGCTATGGCCAAAATGTTGCTTCCCAAAGCGCCGAATATGCATATGAGGTCTATCTAGGTCAGAATGTTAACGATGTCACCTGGTATTTCACTAACATCCTTAATATGGGCATATCAATACTCTCATTTTTCCAAATACTTCGAAAAGGTTTTCAAAAATAGGTTTGCAAATCAAGACTGGATGATATGTCTGTTGTCTGTGTATGATCGGCTCTGATACCAGCTGTGGCGGAACCGCCGATTTAATCCGGGCTAAGCACACCTGCCACCTCTGGCTTGCAGTGCGATTAGACCGAACTAAACCCGGTCGTCCGTCGAGAGTCATTCGACTCCCGATATTACCTTTCCCAGAGGAACCGACATCATACACATCTGACTCACGATGGAGCCACAACAGATACATCATCACAGGCAGTTGAATAGTAGAAAGTTAAACTTAGTTACAAGCCAGTTTTTACATAAAACACAAGTCCAACATAAAGTTATAAAGTAGCAAGTTTGAAAGTTTCTCGCAGCGGAAAATATAAGTTTAGATCACCATGTTATCACCAAAAGTTTTGCATTGGAGGTACAACATCGAGCCCACCGATGTTGTCCTCGTGCCACTTAGTCACTTCATCCTACATGAGGGCATGCCCCGCCTCCAACACAGGCGCACACCATGAATTCCATACCTGCGCTCAAAATGTGGGGGCAAACCCTGAGTACTAATTACTCAGTAGGTCTTAATGGATTTGGCTTACGGCTGACGCGAAGCAGCTTATTAACAAGTAGATCCTTAGCTTTTAGTTTTTAACAGCAACTTAATTAACATAAATAACAAGTTTCATTGTCTCTATGATTGCCAACATAGTAGTAAGTCTTTGCAAGATAACAACTCAGCTCAAACATGTAGTATTCCAAAAACCATGAGTATTAAGGTACCGGGAGTTTAAGTAATTACTACGTTGCCCGACAGTGATATTGGCATTCCCACACCTGGTGGGTATCAGCGATTCGAATCGATTTTTAATTCCCGGGAATAACTATCATGCCAGGGGTATATGCTTACTAGCCATCGCGTTCCCACATATAGCCCCCATCTCCACCTGTCTTGTCCCAAGATTCAAAGCACCCTCACCTAACCCCCGGGTTGTGCCCCCTCAGGAGCGATACCACGGCCGCACCGGGTCAGCCCTCCCTCGAGTACAAGCGCCCCCGGGCCCATCGGCCTCCAGCAAGTGGATGAGCGGAGCCTCGAAAACTTCGGACAAACCCAGGTAAGACTTCACCGGTCCCATTTCCCGGTTAAGCACTCTAGCGATGTTATGCCGATCAGCAGACGAACAGCGGACGGGCCTTAAACGACTCGGGCGGAGTCTGGGTGCGACATCATGAAAAAGTAAATACTGAAATAAACCTCCGCCCGGTCTCTATTTAATTTCATGAGCAACAATAATAAGTGATATGACTGTAGCTTTTGTAACTTTGAAAACACCTACGTGACGAGTACACACACTCGTGTCTACTCGTACCTAGAAATTTCTAGGCATACTCGCCCTACGAACTCTATGTATAGGTGCTAGGGCCAGGGCGGCCAGGAAGTCTAATGCAATTGGTTCCAAACAACTCCTAATGCATATGCGTAATCATCAAGTATAATTTATTTGCTGGGAGAGTATGGTCCTGCCTACCTTCCTCGTTAGAGTCAGTAGCTGCCTCCGGAGCGTAGTCGGGTTCTTGCTGTTGGTCCTCTGGCTCTGGGTGCAGTTTCTCTTCTGGCTCCGTCACGATCGGTTGGTCCGGTGGTGGTTCTTCGTTCGCGGAATCTATATGCATATCATGATGCAAAAGGAGCATGTATTACCGTAATGCTTGTTCACGATGCAGATGTAGATGCGATGCGGTGAACCATGATTTATGGAATAGAGTTATGCATATTGAGGCGAAAGTTGTTTCGCACTAAGAAATCGTACAAGCCATCATCTGCGATAGCTTAGCTTGTCACATAAAACAACGTGGGGTGTGCGTGGCGAGGTAGCATCGCTTCCTGTGAAGCGACCGAACCTTGCATAAATATGCATTATTTCTACCAGTTTCTAATTAGAGTCAAAACCTTACATGTATCATCTCCAATTCTAACATGTTATTCCATAACTATAGCTCATATCAACCTTAAAGTCATATTTGAAACATTATTCACCAAATTAATCTTTTTCTTAAGATTAATATGTGCTTAGAGCAAGACAAGGGCAAAATAGTAATTTATCAGTAAGTGTTAAGGTCAACAAAATTTATACAGAACCTATACAGAATAATAAGGCCTCTGTCCAAATTTCACAATTTTTGAAGTTCATTTTACCCATATTTCCTATTTATCAAGGTTTTTCATGCTTGCTCAGAAACAGGGGCAAAACTGTCTTTTCCTACTCAACCATCATATCCATTCTGTAGATCTATTTATTAGGAGCACAATGCAACTGGTTTGGTATTTTTCTGATTTTTATTGAATTTTCTAGGATTTTTCAAAGATTTCTGTCGAAATAAACAATTTAAAATGAAATTCAACAGAACCAGGGGCTAGATTGTGATTATTTCAAAACCCCAGGGACTAGTACGCAAGATCTACAAGACTCAGCGTACAGCGCGGTGGACTGATTCGCAAATAAGGGAAAAAGCAGGGGCCGGATCTGAAATTTGCCCGGCCCCTTCTTCTTCCTCGCGTCGGCCGCGGCCGCGCTGGAGGGCGCGCGCGCGCCGGCGAGCCGGGGCTTGCTGCGGCCGCGACACGAGTTGGGGAAGGTGTTCCCCGTACGGGGCTTCTACCTTGGGGAGGCGGAGACGGCATGGACGAGGCGGGCGGCGGAGGTGAACCGAGGGTGAACCGGCGCGGCGCGACGTCGAGGCGAGGTCGAACCTCGGCGTCCGGGCAGGGAACGGCGACGAGGTTTAGGGCGTGAGGTGCGCGGGAGTGAGGCGAAGGTCGCGGGGTAGGTGGGGAGGCACGGGGACGACGGAGGGGGCGGGGCGAGCTCGAGCTCGAAGCTCGCCGTCAATGGCGGACGACGGGAACGAGGCGGGCAGAGGCTGAGCGGAAGGGTGGGCGCGCGAATGGAGTTGGGGGAAAAGGTCGGGGCCTCGCCCTCGCCTTGGTGGCACGCCGCGCGCGCTGTCCGCGCGCGGCCACGGCGCGTGGCCGCGGCGTGGCGCGCTGGCCGCGCGTGCCCGCGGTGGCAGCGGCGCGTGGCCAGTAGCGCCGGACGCCGGCGCCGCGTGGCGGGTGGGTCTGCCGAGTGGGACCCACCTGTCAGTGACACGGAGGAAAATAAAATCGGGAAAAAGGAAAAACTGTTTGACTGCTGAGACATGTTTTAGAAATTGCTCTTTTTGAACACCTTAGGGGTCGAATTTGAAAAAGACCCAATTGAAAGAAATGTTGTACTTTTTGAACCCTACAACTTTGTCAAAAGCACCAATTTCAAATTCCGGCTCCAAGTTTGATTTAAATTCGAGTTTAACTGTCAGCCCTCAGTTTGGACTGAGAACTATTTTCCTTAGAAAAAACAAAAGTCCTATTTCTAGCCATTTTCTCCCAAAAGTCTTTTTGACAAAGTTGTTCAGTATTTCATAACCTAAAACTTTCCCAATTGGACCTTTACATGAAAAGGACTCTAGGTCATAGAAAAAAGAAGAATTCTAAATAGCCAGATTTGGAGTATGTTTGTTGGGTAACACCAAAAGCCCCTTTGCACTTAGTTAAGCCCATCTTCCATCCGAGCTCTAATTGACAAAGTTGTTTACCACCTTAAGAACTTCAAGTTTGGTATAAGAAGTTCTACCTAAATGTCTCTAGGTTTTAAGTTATGCTCTCATTATAGCATCACTTTTATGAAACTGAATGCATCACTTAGCTACTTTCACCATGATTACTTAGATGCACATTAGTATAAGATGCAATGATGCTTATGAAAAGTAATTAGGCAAAATATGCGCATAATAATGCTTAGGAGATGCCTAGGGCATCACAGCCACGGGCCTCTTGCCCTTGTCGGTGGGAGTAGTGCCTCTGGCACCAGAACCCCCAACCGAGGCGTCGTCAATATGGACCCCCCGGTTGGGGTCGCCCCCAAGCTGCCGCACCGCAAGGCCGCCGCTGTCGAGCATTGCCATCTCCCGGAGCACCGACGTCCGCAAGGCCTGGTCGCGACAGAGCGGCACAATGGCGGATGGCAGGCGCAGCTGCTCGGGGGAGAAGCTTTCATCCGTGACACGCCGCACCCATTCCTCCAGCAGGGGCTGTGACAGATCGTGGTCTTCGCCGCACACCACCCCGCTGCAGTCGTTGGGGCCGGTGTAGCCCCACGCCAGCCTTGGCCACATCTGTAGGGGGGCGAGCCTCCGCCTGAGGTAGTCCGCGAGAACGTGCATCGAGGTGAGCCCGCTGTTGACGAGCTCGGTGATCCTGGCCAGCACGGGGGAGAACTCGGGTGGCAGATCCGTTGTAGCACTCCATTCCGGGAGGGATGCAACGACTAGACCGCTATCAGGGAGAGCCAGCCGGTCATTCGGCTCCGCCCTGACGATCACCCAGTCGTTGCGCCAGTGCTCCCACTTGGCGCTGGCGAAGGTGGGAAGGTAGGTCGACCTTCCCCCGGACCCCTTCAGCAGGAAGTAATAGCGACCAATCTCAGTCGGGAACCTCCCGGAACACCTCACCGAGAAGAAGTGGCGGAAGAGCGTCACGTAGGGAGGAACCCCCACGAACATCTCGCAAAAGTGGGCAAAGATTGCCGCATGGAGGATGGAGTGGGGGGTAAGATGCTGGAGCTGCAGCCCATGCGCCTCCAGCAGCAGCATGAAGAAAGAATAAATTGGCACCCCCAGGCCGCACCAGAGGTAGGGAACAAAGAGGAAAAACTCCCCCGGCTGCAGGTTGCGGTGGGGGAGGGAGCCCGCGCGAACGCTGTCGCGGCGCTCCGCGTCCGTCCAGCCGAGCAGGCGGCGCACGCGGTTGAGGTTCTCCTCGGACTGCCGGGAAGGTTGGTGGCCGGAACCCATCGTTACGAAATCCGGCGGTAGGAGGAGAAGGAGTGCACCACCGGCGAGGAGCGAGAACTCTGCTGCGAGGGAGACGAAGCGCGGCGGCGGATGCGTGGGATGCAAAGGCAAATGGCTGGAAGGGTGTGCTTGACCAAGGGTCAAGGACCCTATTTGACGATCGCTCCCAATCCTCCGCGAGCCGCGGGACTAAGGCGTGCACGCGCACGGACGCACCCGCGGACCCCCAGGTCTATGACAGCAGGGGCCTGGGGACGCAAATCACAACAGGCGGGTAAAATAGCGAGTGGAGCTGGGAGGCGAACCGGCGGCCACCCACGGACGCGCGCCTCGGCGCAACGCGTGGGGCCCCTGCCTCTCGGCTTTACGCACAGCTGCCCACGTAACCGTCTGCCCTCGCCTTAATTGCAGAAAGAAGAGGAGGCGAACCGTCGCTGCGGTTCCCAGCGCGGGCCTGCCCCCTCGTTCCCCGAGAGATTCCCACGATCAGGCGCTCCTAGATTGTGAGGGGCCTGTTGGGCCAACTCGCGGGGTCGGGCGAGCCGGCTCCCGCGGGGTCGGGCGAACTGGGTCCCCTCCAAGGTCGGGCGAGGCGGACTTCCGGCGAGGTCGGGCGCGCCCGACTCTCATCAGAGTCGGGCGAGGCGTATTCCCTCGGAAAGATCGGGCGCACCGAGCCCTCAGCAGGGTTAGGCGAGTCAAGTCTCGGCCGAGGATCAAGTGGGAGGCCCTGCCCAACTACGTGCTTAACAGCCAGGGGCCGGAAACCACACATGGCTCCCTGTGGCTTGAGTAATAAGCGCTGATGGGCTCACCTCAGGTTCGAAAACTCGCCAGAGGTGGGCCCAGGGGCCACTGTCGGTACCCAGCTAACCGGGTACCCGCTTATACTAGACAAAGTCTAAATACAGTCCTTAATAAGGCTCCACGCAGCCTGACAAGATGGGTTTATTCCCTTGGGCAGTACAAGGGCTGACTTGCCTATACTCGGCGGGATCACCAGTATCGGCAAGTATCGCAGTAAAGGAAGGGCCCAAGACCACGTACAGGCGGGTCTGGCCTACCCCTTATAAGAACTGGGCCGCGCACCCGGCCCACAGGGGAGATCCCGGACCTCCTTCGGCGAGGGCCGAGCCTCTCCCAACCACGTGAGATGCCCCTCAAGGGAAGGCCAGGTCCGGACCACTCGGAGGTCCGGACCGCTTGGAGGTCCGGAGCTAGCGCACTCGGGGGTGGAGCCGCAAGCTACCGCGTACACCTACCCCCGGTGCGGGATGGTCCGGGGCCGCCACGTGCCCACAGGACGCGCGGCGGAGTCTTCGGCCAGGGGCCTCGCCCGCCTGCTACATTAATTGCGGGCAGGCGAGCGTGGCCCGTTGCCCGCTGACACCGCCGTTGTCAGACGAGCGTGCCCCGTTGCCCGCTGACACCGCCGCTGTCAGACGGGCGTGCCCCGTTACCCGCTGACGGACGGGCGTGCCCTGACACCCGCTGACACCCCACGGGCAGGCGACGGCGACTATACTAAAGGGCGCGCCTTACCGAGGCGCGACGGCAGTGACAGGGCATACAGTCAACTTCCCCACCGGACGTTGGGGTTTATACCGAATAAACAAGTACACTGTGCTCATCATGAGCTGCGCCACGCGCGACGACCGCGCTCAGCCTAATACTAGGTAGCAGCACTGTAGCACCGCTGTGAGCGCTCCGCAATGTCACGTCGGCACGCCGCCTGCCTCCCCTGCCACTGAAGCCCCTCCGCCGGGTTCAGCGGCTGATGGAACAGGACGGTGTAAACCAGGACGGCGTAGGGCACTTTCCGGGCCACGACGGGCCGCATCAGTCGTGCAGGTACAAGACATGGGAGTCAACGGTTGCCGCTACGAGGAGCACGCGACATGACAACAGAGGGTCCGCTGGAGGGACCTAACCACCGCCAGAAGGAGCGTAGGGCACCAAGTCAGCGCAGGATAGAACTGTAGCATAGAGAAAGTGGGCCGGGACCACCTGTCGGGGCCCGGCCACCATGTGCATGCCCCTCCTTGGGCTATAAAAGGGGGAGGCACACGATCCACACAATACACACGATCCACACAATACACACAGTCTTCACAATACACACACTCCTCACAAGCACAAGCTCACAACCTCCTCTGTCTTCTCCTACAGACAGCAATACAAGAACACACCCACAGTGGACGTAGGGTATTACGCTCCGGCGGCCCGAACCACTCTAAACCCTCGTGTCTACATCGCGCCACCATTGACCTAGCTAACAACGATCGCTCCCCCTAACTACTCTTAGTACTTAGGATTCGGGCGGGTGCATTCCGCCACCCGACCGGAGCACACACGCATAAATCGATGTTACCTCGTCATACACCCCACGTTGTTATATGTGATAAGCTAAGTTACCGTAGGTGATGGCTTGTACGATTTCTTAACGCAAAACAAGTTTTATCACGAAAATGCATAACTTTATTCCATAAATCATGATTCCTTGCATCGCACTCGCATCATGAAGCAAGCATTGCACTAATACATGCTCTTGCTCCAATTGCACTATGTCATGCATATAGATTCCACGAGCAAAGGACACCCGCCGGACCAACCGATCGTAAAGGAGCCCGAGGAGGAACTGCACCAGGAGCCGAAGACCAGCAATAGAGGCCCGACTTCGCTCAGGAGACAGCTACTAACCCTAGTGAGGAAAGTAGGAAGGACCATGAATTCCTAGTAAATATGATATTGAATGATGTTTAGACATCCGCATTAGGAGTTGTTTGAAAATAATTGCATTAGACTTCTTGGCCGCCCTGACCCTAGCACCTACGATAGAGTATGTAGGACGGGTATGCCTAGAAATGCTAGGTGCGAGTAGACACGAGTGAATTGGAGTCACTCATCGTATAGGTGTTTTCAAAGGAAAGGTTTTCAAAATATATGGAAAACTTTAAACATGATTGTGATGGAACTAAATTGAGGCCGAGCGGAGATTTGGGTATATTATGATGAAAAATGATGTGGATGGTTTGGTGAACTCCGCCCGAGCCATTTAAGGCCTGATTCGCTGTTCGCCTGCTGATCGGCACAACATTGCTAGAGTGCTTAGCCGGGATAACGGACCGGTGAAAGTCTTACTTGTGCCATCCAAAGAAAAGAGACAGGTTCCTACCATTCTTGTTAGAGGGAGTTAGGCTTGGGGGAGCTTGTACTCGAGGGAGGGCTGACCCGGTACGGCCGTGGTATCGCTCCTGAGGGGGCAAAACCCGGGGGAATGGCGGGATTGAATCGAACTTGGGATGGGACGAGTGGAGATGGGGGCTATATGTGGGAACGCGATGGCTAGTAATCATATACGCCTGGCATGATAGTTATTCCCGGGAATTAAAATCGATTCGAATCGCTGATGTTCACCAGGTGTGAGAATGCCAATGTCACACACGGGCAACGTAGTAACAATCTAATTGTATTTATGATTATATATGATTTGTTTGCAATACCACGGCCGTGAGCAGGTACTGAGTAATTAGTACTCAGGGTTTGCCCCTACATTTTGAGCAGGTACTGATGACTTTTGGACACTTGCTTGGAGGAGAGTAGTACCGGTGGGCTCGGTGCTTCTCGTCTCATTCACCATTGCATGAAGATTACTTCATTAAGTATTATGTTTCCACTGCGAGATTCATTTTGCACAACGCTTCCGCTTTGTATTTGAATAGGTATTGGACTACCTATATTTGGTTTGTAAGCACTTTAACTTATTTTCTACTATAAACTGCATGTGATGATGTAACTGTTGTGGCTCCATCGAGGGCTGGATGTGTGTGATGTCGGTTTCTCTGGAAAAAGGTAATATCGGGAGCCTTTTTGACTCTCGAAGGACGACCGGGTTTAGTTCGGCCTAATCCACACTGCAAGCCATGGGTGGCAGGTGTGCTTAGCTCGGATTAAATCGGCGGTTCCGCCACACGTACCACCCGCGGCAGCGTATGCCTCCCAAGTCTTCACCATCCGGAAGGTTACGGCTACTATGATCTCGGAGACCCATCGCAGCACTATCCGAACCAATTCGCTTAGACGTACGTTTCTAGCATTTCAAATTACCTAAGGCAACTCAATTGTGTAGCGCGAGTTACGCGCTACGACGACAAGGCATCGTAAGTGTGTCCAACTTTATTTATGTCGTTAATCCACGCTGTCAACATTGAGAATTATGTATCCGAGTTCAATCTATGTTGGGTTTTAACTTTTGCATGAATTGTTCGTATCGTACTCAATGTAACGCTGGGATTTCAATTTAATGTAACGTGTACTCTCATAATTTGTTTTTGTCTGACGTTCATAGTAAGAAAAAGAAAACAAATATTTTATGTCATAAAAATAAATAAATACAAAATTACCAGTACAAATTACAATAGTTTCCATGCCCACATTAAAATAGTTTTGTAATTGCCATTTTGCTTGTACGTATACTCATATTGGTTATTTAACAAATTACCATGCTCTTGTTTTTTAAAAATGCACATGGAGCAAAATAACGCCGGATGGGCCGGCATTATTTCAAAAACGTCAAAAGGATTAAATACCGCCAGGCATTATTTAAAAAACGCCAACATGACTTAAATACCGCCATGGGGAATTAAAAAACGCCGGCCCATTCGGCGTTTTTTAAATATCTTCGGATGGCCTGGCGTTTTTTATTTTTCGCCGCTCTAGCCGGCGGATTGATGACAGGGGTTCAAATCCAGTGGCAGACAGGATGCCACGACACTAAACCGCCGGATAGGACGGCGTTTTTTTGAATTGTCTATTTATTTCTGAAAAAATAAATTAAATAAATATAAAAATAAAAAAAATTCTCCTTGCGGAGGAGGAGACACCGTCGTCCGGTCAACCCCTCCCGTAGCGGCCGCCCGCCGCCACTTCATAGCGTCCAGTGCGCTGCGCACTGCGCAGCACCTACTCACGTCTCCCTCCGCTCCGACGAGAGCAGCCCTCTGATCCCCTCTGGTCCGCAGCGTCCTCCCGTGCTTCCATCCACGCAGCAAACGGTGTGTGGGTCGGGGGAGCCTGCAAATAAAGGCAACGGCGAAACTGATTGGGACTCGACGACTCGTGTGTCTGTTGCTGCTTGTTATTCCCGCTTGGTCACCGCCAGTGTCCCTCAACTCCGCGCAAGGTTAGTGCTAAGTGATGTCCACTGCCGTTTTTGCTACTTTCTCAGGTAATACCCTGTTCATTTCGCGGGGGGGGGGGGGGGGGGGGGCGCTCAACATCCTTAGTCGGGTGTGACATTGCTGCTCTACAAATTACTGATATTGCTGTTTTTGCTTTTTTTTTTCCCGATAAGGATGTCCTATTTTTGTACTGAGCTAATTTCTTATTTCGTTTCGTGGACATCATGTTACCGCATTTAGTAAATAAAATCTGTCTCCTGTTTTTTTTTCCCTATAACCAAGGACATCTATATTTTCGCCACCCGCCAAGACATTTGGTTCCGTTGTGCACTGCCAAAGAATTTGCTCACCTCTGTCTTTCCTGGCGATATGTCCTATACCATCTCGGAGCTCTACTGATATTGTAATGCCTCTCGATCCGGTTTTCTAACTGCGCCATGATCTATATTGTGAGGCTTAACTGAATATGCCAGTTCAGCCGTGCTTTCATTCAGATCCAGGTGGGAGTGTAGCCTTTAAACACTAAGAACCTAACTTATTATCCTACATAATTTGGTCCATGTCTCACTAAATCTTGTGCTTCATACAAGGTTTCAGCACATCCTATGCTTGAACTGTAAGCACGCTGTGTGTAAGGAATGGAGGAAGAAGATATTGAAATCCTGAAGCGTATTCTCGATGGAAGCGAGGAACCGAAAGACCTGCCATTGAGAGTCTTTGAGAAAATCACAGGTGGATTCTCCGAACATAGAAAAATCGATGGGGGAGGATTCGGAATGGTTTACAGGGTAACTTTTTTTTCTCTCTCTTTTATCAAAAACATCTCTAAAATAATTTAGGTTGCCTACATAATCCTTTGGTGCAAAGCTTTACCAAGTTTTCACTATGTTTTCCTGATTTAGTTCCAAAAAAAATCCTGCATGTGCCTCCATAGTTGCAAATCATGTTATAAGGCAGCTGCAAACATTTCTTATATATAATTGCAACAAAAAAAATATGATACTGGTCGGTTGTAACTTTGGATCACTACCCAGTTGCAACCAATAACTAGCTGCAACTAGTTTGACGGTTTAATTGCAACGTATAGGAGGTTGGTGGGGTCTGTCTTGGTTTGTTGAGGGGCAAGGAGATGTGCACACACTCCACTTTTTCTGTGCACGTGTGCCTGAGAATTTACCATAGCAAATAGAGTTTACTATACTATCTATGTGTGATTTACTGTAACCTTTTTTATTTTTTTGAACAAACGCAGGAGAGCATAAATGCCATGATAAGTTATTGTAACAAACATGTGTTGTAGAATGTGTTCACAGGTGTCGTAAATTAGTACAATTGTGACAATATTACCTGATAATAAATCACATGGAAATGGTGTAGCAAAACTCTGCATTTGTTATTGTAATTCTTCAAATATTTTTGTAGCTAGCCATAGGAAAACATTTGATATGGTTGACATGCTGACAAAACCAGTGAAATTAACAGGGAGACCTTGGAAATGATAGGAGCGTTGCTGTGAAGAAGATATTGTCAAATATCAACACATTCTATGACTCTAAATTCTATAGTGAGGTCACCAACTTGTTGAAGGTTAGCCATCCAAATGTAGTCCGGTTTCTTGGCTTCTGTTCAAGTACATATGTTGAAAAAGTGATAGATCCGAAAGGCTCACAACCATTTAATCTGGCTGAGACAAGGGAAAGGTTACTCTGTTTTGAGTATATCAGCAATGGAAACCTATCTAAATTTATTACTGGTATGACAATATTGCATTTGCTGCATTTTACTTCAATAGTAATTCTACTGTCATTGTCAACAAGCTATGATGGACAGCTGCAAAATTTAAATCTTCCATAGACCATTAATTTGTATGCAGCTTAGCTTGTATATATGTCAATGTTTGATTTCATGCTTCCAATTTTCTTGCTATGTTTTTTCTTCTTCTGTAGATGAATTAAGGGGACTTGAATGGAGTACACGTTTTGAGATAATCAGGGGAATTTGTAAAGGTTTGCAATATCTTCACCTGGTAATGCATATTATTCATATGGATCTCAAACCGGCAAATATAATGATAGATAGTGGTATGGTACCAAAAATTACGGATTTTGGTCTATCAAGAACTGATGAAAAATCACGCACTACCGGTACCCGTTTCGGAACTTGGTAACAATAGCATCAAGAAAACCATTTGAATTCGTTTATACTTTTACTCTTTCATTTCTCTCTACACTATACTGAATAAATTCTCACATTATTTTCATGCAGGCGATACTGTGCTCCAGAATACATCGAAAATGGCAAAACAACATACAAATGTGACATGTATAGTTTGGGTGTTATAATCACTGAACTTGTAACTGGACATACAAGCATCCAGGATATAAATAATGTAAGGGTGAATATTCTCAAGATGTATGGGTCATTTCCATAATCAACCGAATGTTTTCTATTTTCGTCTCTTTACAATTTTTCCCTCCTACTTTATTTGTATCCTACTTCATTGGATGGTGTATGTATCTAAGATAAAAAATATATTGATTACAAATGTTAAAATGTTCGGTTCACTTCTAGGGAAACTAACAAATACAACATGTAACAAATAGTGAAATATAATGTATAGATGTGTAACTAGACATGATTTCGATTATTAAGTAAACTAGTCTATCAACCAATGCTCCTGCATGATCTTAGCAAATATAATTATTTTATATTTATGGATAAATTTACTATCTACAACTACTGACAATTACATATCATTACGCGCTCTCTATGTGTGTTTATTTTCTAACATGGCAATCATAAAATTTATGGATAAAATTTACTATCTACAACTAACAAGTACTATATGTTTTACCATCTACGTTAATGGTTTCCCCTTTATTTCCCAAATCTTCATGTCTTCAATTTGTGTTTAGTTAAAACCTTAGCTTGAATATGCAGCTCTTGTGTGGCTTATATGTCATAATGTATAAATCCAAATTTTGATCATATTTAGCCGCTGCAATTTATTTGATCCACAAGTTAAGTTGGAAATCTAATGCTTATTCTACCTTTTATGAACTATCCTTTTGTATTTTTGAAAACAAGGGAATCCAAGTCTAAGATTGCACTCTTAGTTACTACAATGGCATAGATTGTCATTTCATTCTAAACCATGAGCTGCAAAATGTTGAATTTCCTTTATCAAAGACTTGCGTGAAGTAGGATTTTTTCTAAAAGAAATAAAAATTCTTACCATTAAACTATCAATTGGCTGAAGGTCAAGAATAGATGATGGACAGCTGACCGCTTATCCAAGCGAGGGCTGCGACATCCTACTGTTTGCCCTCTTTGTGATTAGGAGGAAAAAACTATGCAGCACATCTTGGTTTCCTGCGTCAGCAAATTGGGTGTATTATCCTTAATTTTTTTTGGGTCTATCTAGCATTGCCCCCAAGATGATGACAAAAGCTTCTCAAGCTGGTAGTACATGGCTGTTAGCAGGGCTCCAAAGGAGAGGAAGATGGGGCTAAATCCCTTAATTATCCTAATTGCTTGGGAGCTGTGCAAACATAGGAATGCCTGTGTTTTCGAGGGCATTAGTCCTAGCATTACTTTGGTCTGCCCGGAAGTAGAGAAGGAAAGCGGCTTGTGGTGCCTAGTTAGCGCTAAAGTGCTCAATGAGCAGCTCATTAGATTGAATTTAAACTATCAATGAAGATATGCTATTTTCATGCAGTGTTAATTAAAATGAATTAGTGGTATCATTGGTATGTGATTCATTAAACAAACATTTTCCATGATTGCCAAACTATAAAAATATGTATTTGTCACTCAAACATGCATGAATACTTGGATTATATGCTGATACACAAGATATTTCTACTTTGAGTTGGCTTTCAAAGTTTTATTTATAGCTCAAGTAAGTAGTTAAGAAACATATATAGGGTACTTTGTATCTATCTACTTGAATGTCATAAGACCGTATGCCCCTCAGGCAGAACTCAATGAGAGTGTTAAAAGGCAGTTCTGGGAGGACTTAGATGGCATTTTCAGGCAGTTCTCACAAGTGAGAAGCTTTTTATAGGAGGAGACCTCAATGGTCTTGTAGGTACAAAAAATGTAGGCTATGAGTTGGTTCATGGGGGTTTTGGGTACAGTAGTAGGAATCAAGAGGGGGAGGAAATCTTGGACTTTGCTGTAGCCTACGACTTGATGATAGCCAACACTTTGTTTCGGAAAAGAGAGTCCCATTTGGTGACCTTCAGTAGTGGCCATCACAGCGAGTCAGATTGACATTGTTCTCACAAGAAGAGAGGACAAATGTGCATGCTTGGATTGCAAGGTGATACCTGGCGAGTGTGTTGTCTCTCAACACAAGCTGGTGGTGGCTGACTTCCGCTATCGGATTCGTTGCCTTAGGGATAAGCAAGCCAAAAATGCGAGAACGAAGTGGTGGAAACTCAGAGGAAGGGGATCTAGAGGCCTTTAAGGAAAGGCTTATCGCAGTGGGCACTTGGATTGAGGAAGAAGACGCGAACAATATGTGGGTGAAGATGGCAACTTGTATTAGAAAGGTGGTGTCGGAGGTGTTTGGAGTGACCAAGCGGAGCGGAAGTGAACCTAAAGATACTTGGTGGTGGACCGAGGAGGTACAAAAGGCAATTAAGGACAAGAAAGAGTGTTATAGATGTTTGTACCATGACAGGAGTGCAGACAACATGCAAAGGTACAAGGTGGCAAAGAGGACCGTGAAGCGAGCTGTGAGTGAGGCAAAGGGCTGAGCCTACGAGGATCTTTACCAAAGATTGAGCACAAAGGAATGAAGAGAAAGAAGTCTATAAGATGGCTAGGTTCCGTGAGAGGAAGACAAGGGACCTCAATCAAGTTAAATGCATTAAAGACGAGATGGATCAACTCTTGGTGAAGGGAGAAGTCATCAAACATAGGTTGTGGGAGTACTTTGATAACCTATACAATGAGGGGAATGAGAATATAGATATCCAGTTGGACGACCCCTTTGATGACACAAATAGATGCTTTGTGCGTAGGATTCAAGATATTGTGGTCAGAGAGGCTTTAAAGAAGATAAAAGGGGGGCAAGGATGGTATCCCAATAGAGGTGTGGAAATGCCTCAGGGATATAGCTATAGTATGGCAAACCAATCTGTTTAACCATATATTCCAAGAGAACAAGATGCCAGAAGAGTGGAGGAGAAGCATATTAGTACCAATCTTCAAGAACAAGGGAGATATCCAAAGCTGGACTAACTACCGCAGGATTAAGCTCAGCCACACTATGAAGTTATGGGAAAGAGTTATCGAGCATCGGTTGAGAGAGATGACACATATCACCTTGAACCAATTTGGGTTCAAGCCCGGAAAGGTCAACCATAGATGCAAGTTTCTTACTAAGACAAGTAATGGAGCATTATAGGAGCTAGAAGGACTTACACATGGTGTTCATCGACCTGGAGAAGGCTTAGTGATAAAATACCTAGGAATCTTATCTGGTAGGCTTTGGACAAGCATAAAGTCCCAACAAAGTATGTTGCCCTCATCAAGGACATGTACAACAACGCTATGACTAGTGCTGTTAAGATAGGACTACATCAAGGGTCAGCATTGAGCGCTTATCTTTTCGCCTTGGTCATAGATGAGGTCACGAGAGATATACAAGATGATATCCCTTGGTGTATGTTTTTTGCCGACGATGCAGTACTAGTGGATGGAGGCCGAGACGGAGTAAATAGGAAGTTAGAGTTGTGGCAGCAGACCCTAGAGTCGAAAGGCTTTAGAATTAGTAGGACTAAAACTGAGTATATGAGATGTGACTTTGGTACTGCTAGACATGAGGAGGGAGATGTGAGTTTGGAAGGTTATGTAGCACCTAATAAGGATACTTTTCGTTACTTGGGATCGATGTTACATAGGGATGGAGATATTAACGAAGATGTTAGCCATAGGATTAAAGCGGGATGGATGAAGTGGCATCAAGCATCTGGAGTTCTATTTGACAAGAGGGTACCACAAAAGCTTAAAAGCAAGTTCTATAGGACGTCAATTAGACCTACAATGTTATATGGGGCAAAGTGTTGGCCTACTAAAATGCGGCATGTTCAGCAGTTAAGTGTAGCGGAGATGCGTTTGTTGCGTTGGATCTACGGGCATACGAGGTTGGATCGAGTGAGGAATGATGAGGTATGTGATCGGCTAAGAGTAGCTCCAATTGAAGAAAACCTTATCCAACATTGGTTGAGATGGTTTGGACATGTCCAAAGGAGACCTTTAGAGGACACCATTGCATAGAGGCATCGTAAGACGGGACAATAATGTGAAGAGAGGCAGGGGCCGACCAAACTTGAGATGGGATGAGGCAATCAAAAGGGACCTGAAAGAATGGGATATTCCAAAAGAGTTTGTGTTTGGATAGAAGTGCTTGGAAAGAGGACTATCCATGTTCCAGAATCTTGATTTAGGCTCTATACCCCCCTCCCCCCAACCCTTAGTTCCTCACATATCTCTTTCTGCTAGGTGACTTTTGTTGGGTTTCAACTCTAGCCTACCCCAACTTGCTTGGGACTGAAATGCTTGTTTTTTTTTTTGTTGTTGTAGCATATGTTGGTAGTAGATATAGATTTGAGGGGGACATTTTTGTTTATCTTTGGTCATGATAGAGATGGTGGGAAATGTGGGAGATTTAGACTTGAATATTTTTCAAATGGCGGGCAATTAAATGAAATTTTAGAGGGTTTCATTAAATCATCTTTCATAAGGTGGGTAATTTCAATACAGTTTTGGGGCGTTACTTTAATTATTTTTCAGTGACATCTTTCAGGAAACAAAATATATTGAGTTAGTATTATTGTTAGAGGATATTGATGGTTGTATGTTTGTATTTTTTGTGGCAATTTTAATGATTTTTTTCTAGTGTGTCTCGTTTCGATTAACATGGAGCCTCATTAGGGGGCTCCAATTAGTGAGAGCAAGATGGACGTGACAAACAGTGCATGCCTTGGTTAGGAAAATATAAAAGTTGGTACAACTAGTTTTACAATCAACTAAAACAAAGCACTCGGAAAACAAGTGACACGTATAGTCCTGGATAAATTATCTAATTCCATTCGTATAAGTAATATATTACAAGGTAACAATGTATTCAGCTGATCTTTTTTCCAGAATAGAACTGCCTCTGTTTCTTAATGTATGCCATCTTTAATTTTTAGACACAATGTTGGGCTGCTCGTTTTTATTCCAAAAACATGTAGATAACACTTATTTGTCGTTTTTTTTTGTATATCTGTACAAAGTTTTTGAATAAGACGAATTGTCAAATATTTGGCCAAACAATCTGATGTAGGTACTTCGAAGATGGAGGCACAGATGGAAAAAATTACCTACAGTCACGCCCCTGCAAAATCGACAAATAAATGAATGTCAAGTAATTGGATGTATCAAAATAGCAACAAGATGCAAGGAGAATGAACCAACGGAAAGACCTTCAATATCGGAAGTAATACACAGTTTCGATGAAATAAAAAATATGAATTGCCATGCCTCTAGCCTGGTAAGCTCGCCTGCACCTGAGAATGATCTCAAAAGCTTTATTAGCTGGTGTAGACAAGGATAATTTTAATATTATTCATTCTACATACTAAGGGCCTGTTTGCCCTGGGTCTAGTTGCTGAAAAAGTAGCTTGTGTATACTCCATATATACACTATATTGTTTGAGGATGTGTTATATGTCTACTAAATTAGTTTTTTTATAATTAAGGGATAACTTTGTTAGGAAGAGAAGGAAATGGCAGCTCATCTATTGCATAGGGCCCAAAGGGCAAATGTACACTTTGGTAACCTTACAAAGAGACCCCTACCCTCTAGGGTAATCAACGATGACCGTGACGAAGAAGCTGCTCAGGGGAAGAAGCAGCAGGCGATGGCTCATCAAAAGAAGGCTCAGAAGGGCCAGAAGATGGCTCATCA
This sequence comes from Paspalum vaginatum, assembly GCA_030272315.1. NCBI lineage: Eukaryota > Viridiplantae > Streptophyta > Magnoliopsida > Poales > Poaceae > Paspalum > Paspalum vaginatum. Next base: position 41,288,870 of record CM059017.1, on the reverse strand, counting down.
GAAGGCTCAGAAGGGCTAGAAGATGGCTCGATAGTCAGGATTCAAGAAGAAGACTCCGAAGGAGACTCTACAGATGGCACTACAGAAGAAGGCACAACTCTTGAAGAAGGCACAGTTGGAGAGGGTACCAAGCGAGAAGGTATATGTGCAATAGCAGTATCAGGACTAAACAAAAAAGAGAGAGGATCAACTAAAGATGCTAAAGAAGCATCCTGAGGAAGGACAAGGATAGAAAGGACGAGACTCATCAAAGACAACATCCTGAGAAATCCTCATGCGTCGACCAACCGGATCCCAACAACGATATTCCTTATGCTCAGCACTATATCCTAAAAAGACACTCAACTGACTGTGTGGTCAACTTGGTGCGTTCACGAGGTGCGAGAAGCACATAGCAAACACAACCGAAAAGTCGAAGGTCAGAATAATCAGGCGCCTTTGCCACAAAGACGCTCAAGTGGAATGCCCTCACGAAGAGCGGAAGAAGGCTGAATATTAATCAAATATGTGGAAGTAGAAATAGCCTCAGCCTCAAAAATGAGGGGGAACAGAAGAAGCAAGCATAATAGCACGAGTCGTCTCAAGGAGATGACTATGCTTGCGTTCAGCAGCACCATTCTGAGCATGAGCTCCAGGGCAAGAAAACTGAGCAAGAGTACCTTGCGCAGAAAGGACCTGACGAAGAGCAGAAGAAAGGTATTCACCTGCAGAGTCAGCACGAAACACACGAATAGAAGTGTCGAAATGAGTGCGAACCATAGTAGAGAAATTCTTATAGATGGATAAATCCTCACTACGATTTTTCATAAAGTAAATTCCATGTGTGGCGAGAAAAATCATCTATAAAAATTATATAATATCTGTGACCCCCTTTTGAAACAAAGGGAGCTAGGACCCCATACATCTGAGTGTACAAGATCAAAAGGACGGTCAGACACTGACTCACTAGAATTATAGGGAAGCTGAATCTGCTTTCCTAGACGACAACCCTGACACTGAGCTAAAGACTCATGACCTGAAACCGAACCTAAAAGACCACGATGAATCAGAGTAGACAGACGGGAGCCACAAAGGTGACCCAACCGATGATGCCTACTGAGCAAAAGACGAAGTGGGCGAACCTAGCCAAAGCGGAGCCGTCAGAACTGGCAGACGCAGCGGAAGGAAGATGAAGCCAGTCAAGCTCCCAAAGACGCTGAAGAATCACGACGACGAGGGCCAGTACCAACCAGGTGACCCGTGTGACGATCCTGAACATAGCAAAAGTCAGAATCAAGGATTACACGACAACCATGATCAGTAAGCTGACCAGCGGACATAAGCTGCATGGTTGGATCAGGAACATAGGACACATCAGGAACGTGAAAAGAGGAAGACGAGAGTGCCTTTTCTAGCAACAGAAAGAGAGGACCCATCAGCAGTATGAACAGTACGAGAACGAGATGGAGAATGTATAGAAGAAAGAAACGTGCGATGAGGAGTCATATGAAAAGAGACACTAGAATCAAGAATCCATGCATTAGTACCCTGGTGGTCCCTGAGTGTAAGACTGAGAAGCAGCAGCAGAACCTGGTGAGCCAGCAGGCAGAGTCATAGCACTAGTAGTCCCAGAAGGTGAAGAGGCAGCAAGGCGACGAAGAAGCATCAGCATCTCCTTGGTAGCTGGATCTGTATAACTCCTTTGAGACACTCCAGCACTAGCACTACCAGAAGTCTGTGAAGCCTAACGAGCCTGAGATCGCCGCACCTTCTTCCTGTAACAGAAGGCCTCGACATGTCCATCCTTCCCACAATAATCACAATGAAGACCACCCCTACCCCCTCCATGTGCAGAAGATGGGGGCGCAGGTGCTGACGATGGAGGAACAGCCGGCCGTGAGGGTGAAGAACGAGCAGCCAAAGCAGTCGCAGATGGTAACAATCCAGCACTACGAAGCCGAGTCTCCTCATTACGAACATTAGCTAGAGCATCCATCAAGGAGACAAATGGATGGCGAGCAAGAAGCTGCGCACGAAGAGGCTCATACTCATCATGGAGACGGGTCAAAAATGCATATGTGCGCTGAAGCTCAATATTTGACTGGGCAGAACTCACAAGTACTCGGTGACAGTGAAGGACGCCGTGAATCAATCGACTGCCAGATAGCAGACAACTGGGTGTAGAGCTCATCAACAAGTAAGGTCACCATGACATAGCAACTGCTCCTGACAAATGGCAGCAAAATAAGCAGAGTGACTAGTGGGCTCATAGCGATCACGAAGGAAAGACCACATCTGATGAGACCGATCAAAATCAACAATCTCTGCAGCAAACTGATCCTCCATACTAGCAGTAAGAATAGACCCAGCACGAGCATCTTCATCCAACCAACACCTGTAAGCATTGAATTGAGACTCAATAGGATTTCAGAAGATCATTAAACTCTTCAAGCAGCTTCTCCTTAGCTTCATCAGTTGACTTCTCTGGAATCACAGGACGCGTCGGAGCCGGAGGACAAGGCGGGGCATGGTAGCTCGCCAGTAAGAAACTCCTAGAGACGCAGACCACGCATGTGCCAACGCATGCGAGGAACCTAGACATGGTAGTTATCCCATCAAAGAGCAGCGGACAGCGAAGGACGAGAACACCTACCGTTGGAAGGAGCCGAAGGCGCCATCTCAGACAATCAGCAACATGCGACTGGCAAGAAATGCAACAGGAAAAGCGGCGCAAGCAGTAGTTTTTTTTTCTTTTTTTCTCTTTTTTTACTATCTAAAGGCTACAACAGACAAAACGAATCGGCAGAACCAGCAGACAGCAAGAGCCGCCCGCGAGACGGAGCGAGCCGGTAGGAAGTGGGCCGGCGAGCAGATCCGGCGGAAGCGATGACGGACAACACCAGGCGAAGAGGCGACGGCGCGCGGCGACGCGCGGCGATGGGCGGAGGGCCAGCGGCGCGCAGCGACGAGCTGAGGAGCCGACGGCGCGCGACGGCTGGCGGGCTGAGGAACCGGCGGCGCGCGACCAGACGAAGATCCGGAGGAGAGGAATTGCAACGCTAAAAAACGAAGAGCACAAACAATTCGATCCGGGAGAAAAAAAAACATGATGATGGTGGAAGTGCAGCACCAGGATCGCTGTTTAGGAAAGGATGGAAAACCTAGCTCTGTATACCATATTATGAATAGCACTTTGTATTCATTATGAGGCCCTTAGGCCGATATATATACACCAGTACATAAAGGGATGTATACACATAATCCCCTACAATACATAGGAAATACAGAGATATACAGATATATCTAACATATACACTATATATGCACTAACACTGACTCATGGTGGATCGACAACACTGAGTTTGGAGAGAAGAAAACAATGTTGAGCTCGAGTATGGGCCTTGGTAAGCAAATCTGCAAGCTGCAGCTCAGAAGGCACATACTGGTGAGAAACCACATGATCCTAAACTGCAGACTGAATGTAGAAGCAGTCGATGCAATGTGTTTGGTGAGCTGATGCTTCCCCGGATGAGCTATACTGATGGCACCGGTATAGGCGTAGAAGAAGTGATAGTAACCCCAAAGTCAGCCAACAACCACCGAAGCCAAGTCACCTCAGTCCGTCACACAAGCCAAGGCACGCAGCTCAACCTCAGCACTAGAACGAGCAACAACAGTCTGCTTTTTGGTCTTCAATGAAATCAAGGAGGACCCAAGGAAGACACAATAGGCAGAGATGGACTTGAAATCTGAAGGATCGGTTCCCCAAGTCGCATCGGAGTGAGCATAGAGCTGAAGAGAGCTGGAGCTAGAAAAGAACAGGCGTCGATCAATGGTACCTCGAAGATAACTGAAGGACACGAAGAAGGTGACCATAGTGGATGCTAGTGGGAGCGGACATGAACTGACTCAGGATGTGGACGACATAGGAGATATCAGGACGAGTGATGCCAAGGTAGACAAGACTGCTGACAAGATGGCGATAGCGAGTAGGATCCTCAAGAGGAACACCATATGTGGCACGAAGACGAAGGTGAAGATCCATGGGAGTGTCCACGCAGCGGTGATTAGTAAGACCAGCACGGTGAATGTATTTTCGCTGGGCGAGGTAATAGCCGTTGGCTGTGGAGCTGACCTCAATCCTAAGAAAGTAGCTAAGGGAGCACAAGTCAGACATATGGAACTGCTCACTGAGACGTGCCTTAACAAAGGCAATGTGATCTAGATCATCACCTGTGATCAACATATCATCAACATAGAGAAGAATAAGGTATGACCTCGAGGTGAAGTGTGGACAAAGAGAGCGGGATCATGCTGGCTAGCAACAAACCCAGCAGCGGTGACAACAGAGATGAAGCGCTCAATCCAGGCACGAGGAGCTTGTTTGAGGCCATAGAGAGAACGACAAAGCCGACAAACAAGACCATCAGGAATAGAGTAACTAGGAGGAGGATGCATGTAGACCTCCTCATGCAGCTCACCATGAAGAAAGGCATTCTTCACATCAAGCTGCGAGATGGCCCATCGACGAACAGAAGGAACCGTGACAAGAGTGTGAACAGTGGTCCGATGAGCAACAGGAGCAAAGGTTTCCTCATAGTCATGCCCATACTCATGTTGAAAACCACGCGCAACAAGCCGTGCTTTGTAGCGAGTCTTAATCTTGTAGACCCACTTACATGTGATAGGAGTAGCAGAAGAAGGAGGTGGGACAAAATCCCAAGTGCCAGTGCGCTCAAGAGCAGCAATCTCCTCAGCCATAGCGAATTGCCACTCAGGATGGGAAAGAGCATCACAGTAAGATGTAGGCTCAGAGAGAAGAGGGGCAGAAGCAGCAAAACCAAGACGATCAGGATGACAGAGCGTACGTCGATCACGAAGGTCGTATCGTGGAGGAGGCACATGAGGAATGGATGGAGAAGGGCTAGATGGTGGTGGAGGACATGGACGACGAGAGTAGTGGAAGAGAATCGGAAGAAGAGAAGAAGGTGGAGGTGGAGGTGGGGGTGGAGATCGGGGTGGAGGAGGTGAAGGTGGAGGTGGGAGAGGTGACGAAGGTGGAGTGGTGCTGGAAAAGGTGGTTGAGGTGGTGAGAACAGTGGAGACAAGGTAGTGGCAGGAGGCTCAACCAAACGGAGGAAGCAACAAACCCAGAAGGAGAAGAGGACGACAAATCAGCAGCAAAGAAATGATGAGACTCATCAAAGGTGACATCCTTTACGCTCATAGTAATAGCCAAGGAGGACACACCGGACAGATTGTGCAGTGAGCTTTGTCCTCTCACTGAGGATGCAGAAGAACAAAGGCAACACAACCTCAAGCACGAAGATGACTATACTGTGGAGGACGACCAAAGAGACGCTCAAGAGGAGTGATACCATGTAGAGCGGTGGAAGGCTGAATGTTCACAAGGTAAACTGCTGTAGATACAGCTTCAGCCCAGAATTGAGGAGGAACGGAGGAGGTCAGCAACAAAGCTCGAGCAGTCTCAAGAAGGTGACGGTGCTTACGCTCAGCAACCCGTTTTGAGCATGTGTACCAGTACAAGAATACTGAGGAAGGATACCTTGCAAGAGAGCGAGACAAGTACTCTCCTGCAGAATCAGCCCGTAAAACACGAATGGGAGAACCAAACTAGGTAGGTACCGTAGTAGCAAAAGCCTGATAAGCTTTGAGCACCAGAGCTCTAGAATCCAAGAAGTACACCCATGTGAAACGAGAGAAATCATCATTGAAAATCACATAATAGTGATGACCTCCTTTCGAAACGAAAGGAGCAAGGGCCCATACATCTGAGTGCACAAGATCAAAAGGTCGAGTAGACACAACCTGACTGCTAGTATATGGAAGCTATAGTTGCTGGCCAAGCTTACAGTCCATATAAGGGAGGGAGGTATCACCAGAAACCTTCCCAAGAGCACTACGGACTAGACATGACAGACGAGACCCACATATGTGACCTAGATGATGGTGCCACTGAGCGAAGCTGACTGAAGAAGTGGTGGGGGCAAAAGCTATGGCATCGTCAGGGGAGGAAGACCGGCATCGAGTGGAAACTGAAGGAAGAAGAAGCCAGGTCAAGCTCCCAAAGACGAGGTGGATCATGGAGCCGGTGGCCAGTACCAATCAGGGTCCCCTGTATGACGATCTTGAACACAGCAAGAGTCAAACTCAAGAATGATACAACAATCATGATCAGTAATCTGACCAACAGACAACAATTGCAAATTAAGATCAAGAACATGAGAAATAGAAGGAATACGAAACTGACGTGAGGTACCATCAGCGGTGTTGACAAACAATGAAGCTAGGTGATGGACTTAAGGAGCAAAGATGAGTAGAATCATGGGTCATGTGAAAAGAAGCTCCAGAGTCAAGAATCCAAGGCAACCGAGTACCTGATGAAGACGACGGGACTCCTGACTGCGGCCCTGGTTGTGACACATGAGTGGCAACTGAGGAGACCACTGAGGGAGCTAGCGAAGCAGTGTAAAGACGCTCTATGCTCTCCATATGCCAGGTCAGGTCGAGGACCCAGTCAGGAGGCGACTGGTGCGCGGCAGGAGGAGCAACTGCGCTTCTTGCACTGCTCAATGGTGTGAGTTTTCACCCTGCAGTAGTGGCAGTACATAGCAGCAACAGTGCCCCCTGGGGCAGTAGGGATCGCTGATGGTGCCGAAGTAGTGGAAACAGGTGCTGGTGCAGTCGGGGTAGCTGGAGCAGTGAGAACTGTAGTCGGGGCAGTTGGAGCAGTGAGAACTGTCGAGGATGACGACAATACACGACGAAGAATAATCTCCTTAGCCCGGGTCAAGGTGACGCCTAACCATGGATGGCAGAGGAGAACGGGAGAGGAGCTGAGCTCGAAGCTGCTCAAACTTCGAACGAAGACGCCGGAGGAACTTGAGACGAAGAACACTAGTGTGCTCCTACATGAGTGCACAGCAGGAACACTTCCTGCAGTACGATGGCTCTAGCGAATCAAGCTGATGCTAGTACGCCACACATCAGTGAGCTTGCGGTAGAAGGTGTCGATGGAGGAGTCCTGTTGCCGAATGAAGCTAGCCAGCTCCAGTGTGGAGATGTAGAGAGCGGGACTACTCTGTTGGTAGAGAGCCTGCGCACGCTCCCATGTCGCCTCAGTGGAAGGCAGAGGGGAGAGATCCATGGCAAACTCCACCTTCATGCTGCCAAGAAGGATTTGAGTCGCATGAGCCTCAGCACCAAGCCAATCCTCATAGTCAGACAAGTCGGCCATGTACTGCTCGACAGCCTGGGTATAGTCCTCCATGGCCTCATCAGAAGGAGAAGCACCATCCGGTTCGGCAGTAGGCTCCACGGGGCGAACCAGGACAGGAGGAGAGGTAGACCGACTGTTAAGATGGCCCCACAGTCTTGGCTATCGAGACACACACAAAGCATGGTTGACCACTCTTGGAAGTTGGTGCCATCGAAGGTGACGTTGGGTAGCGGCCCAAAAATAGGAGTACGGGGAGGCATCGCCATGGCGGCTGAGGGAGGTGCTGAGAGGGGAGACAGGGCGAGCGGGAGAGTGGCGTAAGGAAGGGCGAGGGCGCGGCGGAGGGAGGGCGCGGGCGCCCACGGCGCAGGCGCGCAGCGGCATGGGCGCACACGCTGGGACGGCCGCTGCTTGCACAGGTAGCGGCTGACGGCCGGTGAAAGGCGGGGGAGCTGGAGGAAGGGAAACCCTAGCTTTGTACCATGTTAGGAAGAGAAGGAAATGGCAGCTCATCTATTCCATAGGGCCCAAAGGGCAAATGTACACTTGGTAACCTTACAAAGAGACCCCTACACTCTAGGGTAAATACCCAACATATCTATACACTATATATACACTAACAAACTTCGGGTGTTTTCTTTAGAGCGGACTTCACTTGAATTTTTATCCTCCCTCAACTTTGCCTTGTCCTCCACATCATTCATTTGTACTTAGTCATTATCCATGCATGCATCATATCACGTGTGTGGAAATTTATCAGGCACTATCTTTTGTCAAATGGAACTCAATATAAAAAACTGTTTAATGGGACATGCTATACACCTTGAATATTTGGACTACAACTGTAATTATAAAGTTGTAGGCATGGGTGCAGTCTATATCATCGTGATAATGCATATTCCTGCAGATGAGCCCTTGTTTGGATGATGATGATATGCTGGGGATTGAGCCACTGGAACTGCATTTTGCATTTGAGCCTAACAAGGAAATATCATGCAAGGTTGAACTGACCAATGGGACAGGTAATTGCATTGCCTTCAACATTGAGACGCCAAGCATGTACCCCACACAACCGAGCAAAGGAATCGTGCAACCACGATCTAAATGCACTGTGGGGATTACACTGCAAGCACAGCAGATGGTTCCAGGAGAACATCATCCTGACGAGTTCACTGTGACGAGCATGAAAGTGGAGGACGGTCTTAAAGATGAGGATGTCTCTCTACACATGTTCATTTTGGATAGCAAGGCCACTGGCAAAGTGGTGGATGAGGTGAATTTTACAGTTGTATATATTAAAAAAACGCAAGTGGAACAATCACTTGAGCCACCAACAGAGCTCGATAATGCGCCAACCTCCAAGGTATGAGCCTAGCTAATCCTACTCAGCACACATTACTGGGATGAGATTAAGTTCTTCCTTTGTATCTAACTAACTGATTCTGTATGCCAGGGCATCAATTCTAGAAGAAGCAAAGATACGAAGCGCCTTAATTTCCGTCCAGCACAAATCCCTTCTGTTGCCAATGTGAGCTACCAATACAAAACAAGCGACCGAGCCATTGATCTCATGACAGGGGCCATGGGAAGCCTTCTCCCGAAGCTGCGCCAGCTCCTCAAGCAGGAGCAGCGCAATCTGCAAAGTGTTATGAAAGACTTTGAGTCTCTCATGGAACAACTGACAGGACATGCACACAACCCTAAGCAATCTGTCACAGGAGCAGGTGGATCAGCTTCACCCACAGGATAAGCAGTTGGGCCAACAAAGTTAAGGAGCTGTCATACGACATAGAGGATATTGTCGACAACTTTCTGGCACGCATTATTGGGCGCTCGGAGCCTATCACCAACAAGGAGGGCATCAGAGGGCTCCTTGTGCAGAAAATGTTCAGCCTGATAAAATGGATCCGTGGGACTCCCAATAACATTGCCCAGGTGATCCAAGACATAAAGATCCGAGTGAAGGAGTTGGCTGATGGGCGTGCAGAATTCAAGCTCGACAATTTTTCCACTGATCACACTGCAACAAGTACCTATTGTGACCGCCTATCGGCTTTGTACAGTAAAACCCTTTTTGGTATTGATGGCCCACGGGATGAATTGGTGGAGAAGCTGACAGGCAGGGCTGGTGGTGTCTCCCAACAGCAGCTCAAGATTATATCAATCTTTGGAGATGGCGGATTAGGCAAGACAACTCTTGCCAAAGCAGTGTATGACAAGGTTCAAGCGGAATTCAATCGTACAGCTTTCATTTCTGTGGGTCGTAATCCTGACATGAAGGAAGTCCTAGAGGACATTCTCCTTGAACTTGACAGGAGCAAGTATGGAGACATTCACAATAAAAGATGGAAAGAAAAGAACCTCATTGATGAAATTCACAATGTGCTTAGGAACAAGAGGTACGTGCAACCAACCTATTCGTTCCAAGGTCATCTATATTTTCCCTACAAAATTCTTCTTCATCAGTTGCCTACAGTCTGTAGTACTCTTTATAATCTTGTCAATTAGCCGGTGTTTTTTATTATGATCTGCTGCTTACTTCCTGTAGTGTTATTCTAGCATATATAATTCATAAATAAATTCAATTTCATAGTATGGTATGTAAATAAATTCCATAGCATATATAAATAACTTCATAAAACATTTAATTATTTCATGCTTAAATTAACGAATGGTCGAATTGCTATGAGAAAACCCAGACTACACCTCATTATAAGGGCTGTATGCTAAATCATCTAAAAAACTTGTTAATGCATGAGATGGCATGAATGGAACCAGCGTACTTGTCTTATTTGCTCCATCTATATTAAATGTCGGTTAAAGGTGGTACTGGTGGCCTAATTAGTACAATTTTAAATTACCAGTCAAGATTATGTATGTTTGTGGCTTTTCATCTAAAATGTATGACTTGTGCACATTGTCATGTGAATAGGTACTTAATTCGTTGTTGATGATATATGGGATATAGCCTCATGGGGGGAAATCAAATATGCTTTGATAGATGATGACTGTAGAAGTAGAGTAATTACAACTTCTCGTAAGTTCCATGTCGCAGAAAGGAATGGTGAGTTTTGCAAGCTAGGACCACTTTCTGATGACGACTCCAAAAAACTATTCAATGCCATATTATTGAGTCGTAAAGGCACACACACCCTAGGTCCTCCGGATGAGCAGCCCACTAAATATATTTTGCAGAAATGTGGTGGTGTGCCATTAGCTATAATTACAATAGCAAGTTTATTGGCCTGTAAAAAGCAGAAGGATTGGCCTAAGGTGTACAGCTCTATCGGGTTTGGGCACGAAGATGATACAGAAGTCAACAACACAAGAAAGATATTATTGTTAAGCTACTATGACCTACCATGGCATCTAAAAACCTGCTTGTTGTATTTGAGCATATTTCCACAATACCGTGACATCCAGAAAGACACATTGGTATGGAGGTGGATAGCTGAAGGCTTTGTTTACGAAGAACCTGGGAATGCATTATTTAAGGTTGGAGAGAGATACTTCCATGAGCTTATTGATAGAAGCTTGATTCAGCCAGTAGAAGAACAGAAAACATGCAACATATATGGTTGTCGTGTCCATGATATGGTGCTTGATATGATTTGTTCCACGGCACAAAAAGAAAACTTTGTTACTATATTGGTGGGTGATGATCAACATCTGTCTTCTCAAAGCAGTGCTCGCATATTAGCCATCCAAAAGAGATCAGTCCTGGAGCAGGATGGCCTTGCTAGCACCTGCAATCCAAAAGTGAGGTCATTTTCTGGCATTGGCTGCAGTATTGGTAATCCAAAAGTGAGGTCATTTTCTGGCATTGGCTGCAGTATTGGTATTGCAATGCCATCACTCCAAAGTTTTCAGGTTTTACGCGTCCTTTCTTTAGAAGGCTGCACATTAAGTGGAGATGCTTACGATCTGAAGAATCTTGCGGGGTTACATCTTCTGAGATACCTTGGACTAAATGGAACACACCTTCATGACCTGCCGACGGAAATGGGGGATTTAAGATCTTTACATACACTAGATTTGAGGGGTACACAAATAGAAGCATTGCCACATAGCGTCACTCTGCTAAGACAACTCAAGTGCTTGCAATTTGATGCCAAAAGACCATTGAAGTTTCTGCCAGATGGGATGGGAAACCTAACATCCCTGGAAGACCTGCACTTGTACCTACCTATTGATTCCCTGAGCTTTAATGAAGAGCTGGGAAAGCTGACAGAGCTAAGGGTGCTCCATATTTACACACATGTGTTCTTAGGCAAAAACTGGAATGAAGCCTTCGTGGAGTCTCTAAGCAAACTGCAGAAAATCGAAGAACTGGTGCTTTTTGGTGGTGGAGTTGTCAATGAGCCCAACTGGGATGGTTTCTTGCCCTCTGGACAACTCCGTGATCTACGTCTAGACATTTATAGTCCAGGATTACCAGCATGGATCTATGCCTCACTCCTTCCAAACCTCACCCACTTAGATATATATGTGAGGTATATGAAGGCGACAGATGTAGACATTCTTGGAGGTTTGCCAGAGCTCTTGTCTCTTGTTCTGTCCACAAGTGAAAAGCCCTTCTTCCATGCTGCCGCTTCTCATGGTGCATTCCCCAAATTGCGGTGCTGCTATATGCGCCAACTACTGCTGACATACCAACTGGGTGCAATGCCATGCCTTGAATCTGTTAAGTTGGATTTGCCTGTGCAGGTCCTACAGGATGCCAACTTTGACTTGAAAGAATTTGATAGTTTGAGTTACCTCCCTTTGCTTCGGGAAGTCCTTGTTTACGTCTGGTGTCATGAGGCCATGAGGGAGGAAGTAGAGGAGGCAGAGGCAGCGGTGAGGCACGCAGTCGACAACCATGGCAACTGTCCCATCCTTGTTCTTGATAGGAATGGGCTACTGCAAAGACGAGGTACTACTCTACTACTGTTGTGCCATGGCACTCAGGCAAAGCTAGTTGTCCTATTTTAGACCACTTAATCCTAATCAACCCCCTTCATTCAAACCTACTAATGTGCCTAGCATCCTTTGCAGTGGGTGCGTTCAAGGTTGTTGCAAATGCTCATGCCCAAGTCTAAGCACTTAGACCTCACAGAACAGGTATGTACTAGTATTATGTAGGCAAGGCTAGTAGTATTTGGTCCCTTCTCAAATCACAGGAACTAGTTTTCTCCTATCTGTTAGATTAATAAACGGCCAACAAAAAAAACTGACATGTTTACTTATTATCAATGCCTAGAAATGATGCAGGCAAGACTAGTATAGTATTACTTCAATCCTTTGTCGTTAAGACACATGACAGTTCTCTCAAACCCTCACCGTAATCGTTGCGCTCTTTCCATTTTTTTACTAGTCCAACGATCATGAGTGCCAGCAAGGAGCAGGAAATCAAGAGGGATCCGGTTCCCAGCAGATACAAGCCACAGAGCAAGAGGTACTACTGCAGTACTACTAATCCCTACTTTATCACAGCTCGCACAAAATTTCCCCTAATTCCTCCTCCCTTCCTGCTGTTCATTCAGTCCGAAAATCAGCGATGATGGTGAGGATGAAATCAACTCTGGTTACATGAGCTAAACAGACGAGAGGCAGTATGGGATGCTCCTGCTCCATGGCCGTGTCATGCTGCCGCACTATTTGTCCGATGGCCATAGCTACTTTGGCGACCCTGATTTTGCTACAGAGTTGGAGGCAGTGGTCAACTCGACGGTATAAATTCTAAGGAAAAGAACATTAAAATCTCCCCGGGATAACATAAAAAACTATCACCACCTCGATTTTTTAATGTACAACACCAATGACTGTTGATTTTATTCATAGAAAGACTATGTACTCCCTCTATAATAGAAAGTGAGGAATGTTGAAGCATGCCCGCACTTTCCAGAGCAGGGAGAGGTCAGTGCCAGACCTGGTCGCTGTCATCAAGGCGGAGGCTAGGTTGTGGGGTTTTGCAGATGCTAAGCACCATTCTGCGCTCTTGCCATCTTTTGTAAATCCTTAAAGCTTTGTTGTAATTTGTCGTAGTGGCCTCCAGGCGTGATGCCTATCTGTCGCCGCAGCAAAAAGTTACTCTTCTGTCGCTGAAGGAGTTTCCGCGCGTGCGATTGGGCTGTCCACGTTCAATTTGCGGCCCGTTGTTTGCGTCCTGTGGCCCATGTGTTCACGATTGAGTCCTGCTGTTTTCTTCGTATTTCTGCTGTTTCCCTCCTTTCGTTCGTTCTTTTTTTCTCTCGCTTTCCACATGTTCCTTTTCCCTTTCAGTTTCTTCTATGCATTTTATGTGTCGTTTAGTTTTTTTATTTTCATGGTCTAATTTCAGAGTAATTTTATTTTTTGTTTTCTTTCTCTTGCACTCCATCCATATTTCTTTTTCCCTCTTTTCCATTTATCCTCTCATTTTATTTTATTCTTTTCCCTTTCATCTTATTTCTTTATTTCTATTATGGTTTTCTCTCTTCTTTCTTTAATATGCATGTAGAATAATTCATATTGCATGTGGAGCAATTTGGTATTAATGTAAAACAATTTATTAAATGGAAAATAAATTCATTTTACATACCGTCTGATTGGTTTGCATGGCGCGGGGTTGCGGGCTCCTGCGAGCCTAGGTTCGCCGGATATGGGTGCCGCTGCGTACCCACGCATGCAGCCGGATGACCCGTTTTTGGCCTGCGCTGCATCCGCGGGTGCAGCCTTCGTCTGCCGCGTCAAATAATGGTACATATGTGTGTAATAATTCATTTTTTATAGAATTAATTAACTATATGTATAGAAGAACAATTGATATTTCATGTAGAACAATTCATTATGCGCATGGAAGAATTTAGTCTTAGCATAGAACTATTCAATAAGCATGTAGAATAATCCATATTGCATGTAGAACAATTCGCTATTAGAGTAGAACAATTAATTATGTGCGGAGAACAATTTATTAAATGGAAAAATAATTCATTTTACATAAAGAACAAATAATGGTACGTATGTAGAACAATTTGTATTATGTGTTATATGCGTGGGATAATTCATTTTTTGTATAAAACCAATTAACTATATGTATAGAACAATTGATATTGCATGCAGAACAATTTATTATGCGCGTAGGATAATTTAGTCTTAGCATAGAACTATTTAATATGCAGGTAGAATAATTCATATTGCACGAAGAACAATTTGGTATTAGTGTAGAACAATGAATTATGTGCAGAGAACAATTTATTAAATGGAAGAATAATTTATTTTACATACAGATCAAGTAATGGTACATAGGTAGTACAATTTGTATTGTGTGTTATATGCATGGAATACTTCATTTTTTCATAGAACAATTAACTATATATATATATATATCAAACAATTAATATTGCATGCAGAGCAATTCATTATGCACATAGGATAACTAAGTATTAGCATAGAACTATTTAATATGCATGTAGAATAATTCATATTGCACGTAGAACAATTTGGTATTAGTGTAGAACAATGAATTATGTGTAGAGAACAATTTATTAAATGGATGAATAATTTATTTTACATATAGAATAAATAATGTTATTAATTGAAATAGTAATTTATGTGAAATTACTGTGATATTATCCATCCCGCTAGTTGAACGGGCGCTACACCCGAAATGAATATTCATCGTGTTGCATCTGCCAAATGAAAAACCGACCCAATAGCGAAAGTGGCCCAAGAGCTACGGAGAGGTGGAGGCGATTCCTTCAGCGACAGAAAAGAAAACAGTCGCTGCTGCGACAGATAGGCACGTCCCCTCCCAGGGTCCTTACTTGACCCTCTTCTTTGTTAATAGAAACGGAGCACAATCTCGTGCCGTTCGGAAAAAAAAAGAATGTTGAAGCAGATTATATTAGCACTCAAGAAAAGAAAACCAAGGTACCCTTCATTATTGCAATCGTTCACATGTTCAGATGTTTTGTTTGCCGGGATAATTAATAGCCGGTTCAAACCATAAATTGAAATTCTTTGTGCACAAATTTTGAATGTCAGTGTGTCATTCTTTGGCACAGTAATTTTCATTTATTTTATTTGTCAGTCGTTAAAACTAGGCATTTTACACCACTTTCAAAACTGGACAAACTACTCTCTACAATAGTTCAAAGTGGTTTAGAGATATATTAGGAAGCGAGGAACCTAAATGAAATATTTTGAGCTTATAAATGTTTACTAGATATTTTTTTTGAACTAAAAGCTCAAAACCACTATGAACTACTGCCGGCATAAGTTATGATGAATAGGGTGAGACATTACACTTGAGTTTTAAATCCAAAAAGCAACAAGACACTACAAGATGCCAAAAAAATTGATTGAACAAAAATCTGATGGGCGCTTCATGCGGCCGCTTCATGGCCCAGCCTCCAATCTGATTGGCGCTTCATGCTGCCGGCTTATCAGTTAACAGAGCTCGTTTCCTCCATCGGTAGGCTTAGGGTCCGTTTGGAACGTAGGAATTTTACAGAAATTGCGTATGAATTTCACAGAAAACAGTTTCAATTAAAAAAAAACGTAGGAATAGGAAAAGTTTTCCTATGTCACGGAGAAGCGTCGCCGGCCCTGTAATCTTCGAACGCGAGCTTGACCTCACTGGGCATCCAAGATAATATCAGAATGCAGCAATTTTAACACTGTAATCTTTAACGCAGCAAAATCACCTGCTACCCACGGGTAGCCTCCCGGCCATGACCACCATGCCGCCCATCACAGCAGGGCTATCGTCCTTCTCCGGCCTGCTCACCAGCAGTGGCGGATTCAGCGTGGGTGCAGGGGGTGCTTAGTCCCCCCTACCCCCTCTGGGACAGCGGAGCCCCCATGGAGCACCCCCTTCAAATTTTAGCGCCATGAACACAGGAAGGGGGGCTGAGCTTCAGCATATGGTCGGAGGTTGAAGAAAGAACCCTGGTTGGGCTGTTTTTTGGGCCAGCAATGGCTTTGTTAATGTAGGAAAAAGTCCATCACGGGTCCCTCAGCTTGTAGCTGAATCCGATTTTCATCCTTGAAGTCGAAAACTGGGTACCGTGGGTCCCTCAACTTGTCAAACCGGGCATGTTGTTGGGTCCTTGTGCGAAACCGACGGTGGTTTCTGCCGACGTGGACACATGAAGTGCATGCCATGCCATCCTGTCTACGTGGACCGGGCCCACATGTCAGGGTGAGGATCATGTTATATCCACCTCTCCTGCCGCATCAAGGTGCCTTTCTTCTGCCACTGGACTGCGTTCTTGGGTGCCTCGGCGCTGCACATGGTGGTCGTGTCCCGGGGACGAACCTCTCCCTAGCTTGCGCTGCTGGCGTCCGTGGGCGTGGCCGGCTCCCGGTTGGAGCGAGTGCGGCCGGCTGCCTCCGGCAGCGGCGTGGCGCGACCCGCCCCCGGCGGCGGCGAGGGCGACCTGCCACTGGCCTCCGCGGCCCTAGGGTCCGTGGGTGGACTCAGCCCCCGGCGACGCGACGTGGCCATAGGCGCGGCCGGTGGCCCCCGGTGGCACAACCGCCGCGCTTAGCCCACGACGATGGCGCTCCATCACGTTCGCGCCACTGCCGCCATGCGGATTCCTCGCCGAAGGGCTGGAGGAGCGAACGCGAGACGCGAGGCGTGGTGTAGGCTGAGGCCACCGTGCGGCTCCAGGCGGCGTTCGTGGAGAACGGGTGCAGCTCCGCGCGAAGGAGGCCGAGGCAGAGAAGGTGGCACAATGGGTGGCGGGGTTGGACACGACAGTCGCTGGGCTAGAGGTACCCGTCGGCACAGGTGAAGGAGGAAGGCCCGGTCAGGCAGGCGAGCTGCGCAGGTGCGAGGGGAGACGGGAGGAGACAGAGTGGAGGCACGGGTATGGCCCGATAGAGGGGCTCCACAGTGAGGTGGAGGCGAACGGTGGCGCTACGTGTAGCGGAGTGAAGCAAGGCGATGATGAACTTCGGAAACTTCGGGAATTGGTGGAGCGAGATGAGGCGAAGCCTGTGCTCGCGGCAGTTGAGTGAGAGAAGGATGAGGAGCGAGCGAGTGGAGCTCGAGCTTGGGCCAGCCATGGCAGAGGAACGCAGGGGCCAGCACGTTCATGGAGGAGAGGGAGGATGAGGCTCTATGGGAACGGAGGGCGATCGCGACGCAGATGTAGAGCTTGCGTCGTAGAGTCAAAAGGTGGAGCGGAGCGGCGGAGTCGAGCTTGAGCTTGAGCTCGCTCCAATGGCGGGGGAGCATTGCCTTCCACTTGAAGGGAGGCGGGGCGAGCGGGCAAGCCGAGGATGATATGGCACCACCACTTTGTATGACATGTGGGCCCATGCCACGTCGGACTGCCACAGTAGTCAAAAACCGAGGTGGATTTGGCTCAAGGATGTAAGATAACCTGTTTTAATAGTTGAGGGACTTGATCTACTCGGTTTTGGGGTTGAAGGATGAAACTTGGATTCGTCCACAAGTTGAAGGACCCACGGCGGACTTTTTCTGTTAATGTATTGTATTCCACACGTGTGGGCTACAGCCCACAAGCCCAACTCAGTGCGACAAATCCCCAATTCCCCATCACAGGTGAAATACCTCGTCTAGATAAATCAAAGGTGGCACCTCCTGGTGAAATAATTACTACGCCAATACCTCGTCCTTCATTGCAAACCGATCCATCAAAATAAAGACTCCATGGTATAAGACATATCTAGTTCACAAGAGTCATCAATCCGATGTTCTACTATAAAATCAGCCACAACCTAGCCTTTTATTGATTTCAAGGTTTCATAGACCAAATTGTATTCTATTAAAGCACAAGCCCATTTACCAATCCTTCCACTAATGATGGGATTACGCAACATGTACTTGATAACATCGGTTTGACAAGTAACACACAAGAACTAGATAGTAAATAATATCTCAACTTGGTGCACACATAAAACAAGCACAAACACAATCTCTCAATGAATGTGTACCTTATCTCGGTGCCAACCAATCTCCAACTCAAATATGTAACAATATGCTCTTTACCTTGGGTTTAACAGCACAAATAACTTTGTCTTCAGCAATAATGTATAATCTCAAAGGAACACCACTCTAGGGCGCCTCAAGCACTGGCACCGAAGACAAATACTCTTTGATCTGCTCAAAAGCGCTTTGCTATTTTGCCCCCCAAGTAAAATTAGCGTCGTTGTTTAACCGAAGAATACCCCTGTGCACACTGCCCGCTGATGCAGGCGGAGATGATGGTATGTGCAGATGGACGGGAGCAAAGCTAAATCCCAATCGGTTTCATACTTTCATCCACTGTACGCCGCGAAAAATTACTAAGCTTCCCTTATTTACAGTATATGGAGGAACCTCCGGTTCCACCCAAGCACCGTAAAAAATCTCATTGTATTGTATAATGATTTGTATTTCTAGTAGCACTTCCAAAAATAATTTGTATATACATATAAACCGAAGTAGTAGCAAGTTATTCTTACTGGTCACAACTAAACTTGTCATTTATGTCACCTACAAGTTATATACAAAACTAATATCTCATTTATGTCACCTACAAGTTATATACAAAACTAATAGAAAGTTATATGCATAAATTGTTTTATGCATCTATCAAGTTATATTATTTTTTTCGATAAGTAAGCTTATATTAAAAGATACAAAGTACGATACATCAAGGAGATACAAAGCCCTAGTACAAGCTTCCGGTCTCTTCCTAACGCACACAGCCCTGCTAAACAGAAAAGCAACTCCAACCCAAAACTAGCGACAATCAATCCGAAGACTAGATCGCCACCCATGTATCCGGAAAAAAAAAACACCGTGGCCGTCCGCACCAATAGTCGTGATCCCGCGGCAACCACCGGCCAAAATTCCTGTCGCTGAAGGATAGCCCAACTCGAAAGCCAGTGTATCGCCGAACAGATAACCTGCAAAGGAGAACATATGGATTTTTTATTAAAAACTAAATCGTTCCTACAAAGCCAGAGCGTCCAGCACAGGGCTGCCGCTCTAAGTAGAAACACGGGTTTCATCGTTCTATTAAAATCCTGTAACCAATCTCCAAACATATAGTCCACACTACGTGGTTGGATTATACCCGTAGCCATCTGCAGGATACCCCAAAATGAGCGGGCCATCCGGCACTCAAAGAACAAATAGTTAATGGTCTCTTCTTTGTGGCAAAAGACGCAAGTCAAGCTTCCTTGCCAATTACGTTTAGCCAAATTGTCTTTTGTGAGGATCACACCTTTTCGCAAATACCATAAGAATATTTTAATTTTCAAAGTGGCCTTTAATTTCCATATATCTCTATTCATATTAGGGGGGTTTCTGAGCATCAAGGCGGCATAATGAGATTTTACCGAAAACCTACCATTGGGGGTTAGGTTCCAATGAAAGGCATCTCGATCATGGGTTAGTTCCAGCCCCTCTATGTGTGACAACAAGGCATTCCAATCATTCAAATTGGTCCCAAATAGTTGCCTCCGCCAGGATATGTTAGGGGGAGAGGAGCTCATAGCTTCCTCTATGGTTATAAATTTGGGTCTCGCAATATTATACAAAGAAGGGTACTGGGCATTCAACGGGGCACCATCTAACCTGTTATCCTCCTAGAATCTTACTTGTGATCCATCCTTTACAATAAGGTTCCAAAGTGTAGAAAATCTCGCTTCACCTTCATTAGGCATGACCAAAAGTGTGAGTCACCACTTTTCCACTCCACTTGAGCCAAAGGTTTTGAACCTATATACTTATTGTGGAGAATTTTTTGCCATATCCCCTCAGATGTGAGTAATTTATACCACCATTTACTGAGTAGGGCAATATTCATGGCATTCAGATTTAAGATGCCTAGACCTCGTTGCTCTTTTGGCTGACAAAGGGTGGACCATCTAGCCAGTCTGTATTTCTTTTTGTTATCATCCCCTTGCTAGAAAAATCTCGAACGGAAATAGTCTAGCTTCTTTAGAACCCCTTTGGGTACGTAGAAGAAGGACATCATATACATCGGAAGGCTGCTAAGCACTGAATTAATCAAAATCAGGCGGCCTCCGATGGAAAGATGCTTCCCTTTCCAGCTACTAAGCCTCTTCTCGAAACGCTCTTCGACTTTACCCCAATCACAATTTCTAAGTTTTCTGAAGTGAATTGGGATACCCAGATAATTGATTGGGAAGTTTCCGGCTTTGCATTCGAAGAGTTCCATGTACGTCTCTATGTTTTCTTGGGCTATCCCAAAACAGAACACCTCGCTCTTATGGAAGTTGATCTTTAGGCCAAAAGCTAACTCAAAAGCATATAGGAGAAGTTTCATATTGCGAGCTTTGTCCAGATTGTGGTCCATGAAGAGTATAGTGTCATCTGCATATTGAAGTATCGAGAGTCCACCATCAGCTAGGTGAGGGATTACTCCCTCAATCTGTCCATCCAGTTTTGCCCTACTAATGAACACTTTTAGCATATCTTCCATGATACTGAACAAGAGAGGTGACAATGGATCTCCTTGCCAGAGTCCTTTTTTGGTTTGAAAGTAATGTCCGATATCGTTGTTGACATTCACCGCTACACTTCCTCCCAAGATGAAGGACTCAATCCAAGATATCCAATTGGATGAGAAGCCTTTCATCCGGAGTGTTTGTAGAAGAAAAGGCCACCTCACCTTGTCGTACGCTTTCTCAAAATCTAACTTAAGGATCACCCCGTTCTACCTTTTTTGGTGCAGCTCGTGTATTGTTTCATGAAGGATCACCACCCCTTCGAGTATATTTTGCCCCTTAATAAAGGCAGTTTGTGTTGGGCTGACTACCTTATTTGCTACCGAGCTAAGTCTGTTGGTGGCTACCTTGGTAAAGATCTTATAGCTGACATTAAGTAGGCAGATTGGTCTATATTGCTGGATGACATTTGCCTCCTGGCCCTTAGGTAGGAGGGTGATGACACCGAAATTGAGACTGAACAGAGGGAGATCTCCTTTGGATAAATCCCGAAACATTTGCAATAAGTCACCCTTGATGGTTTCCCAGAAATGCTAGTAAAATTTAGCAGGGAAACCGTTCGGTCCCGGAGCTCTGTTGTGTTTCATGGAGAAGATAGCCTCCTTAATCTCACTTTCTAAAAAATCAGCTGTGAGCAAGGTGTTCTCCTGACTAGAGACCTGGGGAATGTCTAGGTTCATGGATTCATCTAGAGTGAAGGAATTTTCGTCTGGTTCATCGAATAATCCCTTGTAGAATTCAGTGATAAAACTTTTAAGGTTAGCATGTCCTTCTATCTTAGCACTGCCATTTTCAAGCGAGAAGATTCTCTTTTTTCTGTGTTTTGCGTTAGCAATCATATGAAAATATCGTGTATTGTTGTCTCCTAAGAGGACATCTTTTGCTTTTGCCCGTTGGTAATATTTGATCTCTTCCTCCCTAAGAAGTTTGGTTAGGTGCTTTCGAGACTGAGTCAAGCGTTCATGCTTGTCCTCATTCAGATCCCTGACCTCGGCTTCTACATCCAATGAGCAAATTGTGTTCTGTAGTTTTGATTTCTTTTTCTTGTACTCTCCGTCTGTTTGAGCCGCCACCCACGAAGGAATCTCCGCAGAGCACTCAGCTTATTATTCCAACGCTGTACCGAGTTGTGTCCTTTACTTGCTTTGAGCCAAATTTCCTTAACCCTATCGTAGAAGCCCTCCCTCTGGAGCCAGTTCAATTCAAACTTGAATTGCCTATTGCTACCAAAGAACGCAGGAGTACCAGTGTCAAGGAGCAGCGGGGTGTGGTCAGAGACGCCTCGGTCGAGTGCTTGAACCGTCACCAGGGGATATTTAAATTCCCATTCAGTTGTCATGAGAGCTCTATCCAGCTTTTCATAAGTTGGCTTAGGGAGGGAGTTCGCCCAGGTATATTGTCTTCCGGTTAGGTCGATTTCGCTTAAATCAAAGCTATCTATGACAGCATTGAAAAGAAAAGGCCATCGATTCTTCTCGGTGCTGTATCTCAGGATATTAAAATCTCCCCCAATGAGTGTAGGTAGAGGATTATGCTGACAAGCCCGTACAAGCTCCGTGAGAAAAGCAGACTTAAACTCTTCTTGAGCCGGGCCATACACAACCATCAAAATCCATTTGAAGTTATCTGCTTTGTTACATAAATGGAATTTAATATAGAATTAACCTTAAACTATGAGGGATATGTCAAGGACATTCGCTCTGACTCCCAAAAGTATGCCTCCAGATCTACCCCGTGGAGGTAGACACTGCCAAACAAAATCGGCACCCCCAGACAGACGTGCTAGATTCGTCTTTGACATGTCCTGCTTACCGGTTTCCATTACCGCAAAGAAATCGAGGCTAAGATCTCTCACTGCCTCAGAGATGTAATGATATTTAGCCAAGTCTGAAAGACCTCTGCTATTCCAGAAAATGCCCTTAATTAGGAAACTACTGTTTTTTATTTTAGTTTACCACCACCTCTTTGGCCCTTATGCTTTTTAGAGCGCTTTTTTTATTTTCTTGCAGAAGCCAAGATCACAAAGTTTTGTGTCTAGGTCTACATCATCAAAAA
The DNA here is from genome assembly GCA_030272315.1 of Paspalum vaginatum. Taxonomy (NCBI): domain Eukaryota; kingdom Viridiplantae; phylum Streptophyta; class Magnoliopsida; order Poales; family Poaceae; genus Paspalum; species Paspalum vaginatum. Next base: position 41,266,138 of record CM059017.1, on the reverse strand, counting down.
TCACTTCGGAAACATCCTTAATCAAGTGAGCCAAAAGGTCGTTGTTTAGTTCATCAACCTCGTCTTCACTATCAATAGAAGGACTAGCCACATTGCTCTCAACTAAAATAGCTGTTGCTGTGTTACTCAGTGATTTTTTCGACACAGCCTTCCTATCTATTTCCATATTTTTCAGTGCATTAATTGACAAGTTGACTACAGAATCATTTGTGCCCAACTTAAAACCCAGGTTCTTTAATCTGTTGGCACACGAGGAGTTTGCAAGAGAACTAATAGCATTAACAGTTGGAGAATTCTCCATACCTGGCTGGGACTGCCAAAGTGGTAAAGTAGCAGCAGGTTGCAGAACTGGACCAGCCATCTTCAACCCACACAGATCGCCATCCAGATTTCTCCTAGAAGCTCTTCTCATGGCCTTCAAGGTTGAGTCCTCATCTGCATAGGGGAGGCCAGAAGCAGATAAGGCATTAGACCGAGCGCTTCTCCTAATAACAGATGGAGAAGTTGGAGTATTTTTGTAACAATCAGTACTCGAACCTGTCCCCGAGTAGCATAAGTTTTTTGCTAGCTGTGCAGCCCCGCTCTCTAAATCCGACGCTGCATTCACCCTGCAGGGGGCACTATTTGTCTCCACCCTCACCTGACTAGCCTTCTCCACCAGGATATCATCCTTCCCCTGCAAAACAGTAGGTTGGATCTTATCATTTTGCAAATAAGAAGGAGAATAGTCAGGGGCACTAGAGGAGGCAGTGATTACCATGCAAGGATCAACTGCCACCGGGGATGTATTCCCAGGACCCTCAAACAAGTCACTATGGACCTCTGCAGGTAACTTGGTTGATACTGACTCCAACTCGCTGCACCCAGATTGCACTTCTGCAGTTTTCCTCAAAAACTGAGTTACAATCCTTATTTTCTGTTTCTCTGGGAACAATCGCGCTGCTAGCAAGGGATGAGCCGGCTGCTGCTGAGCTTTTCTGCAGCCTAAGATCCTCCCTTGATCTGGCAAGCTTATGGGTACACATGGGTGTTAGCGCAATCTTTTGCAGCATTGGGAATTCCTTCATAACAAGAGGAATATGGCATTTCACTGGTTCTGAGCGGGGGGAGGGGGGGGGGCAAGGCGGCATCAAGCATTGGCTGTGTCATTCCCACCAGAGTGTAAGATTGCCAGTATAGGTACCTCACAGGTAGAAAGGAGTGTAGGGTCGTGGACACTAGCGCTGAGCTCCTACCACATGCGAGGAGCTGGGGAAGAGGATTTAGAGAGGTTCAGGCCACCTGTAGGTGTAACACCTTCCGTCCTCTTTGAGTTTCTTGCTATATGAATGATGGTCTCTAGTTACAGACCGGGACCAAAGCTTGGGCTCCCGGTGGTGAGCGTGCAAGTGTGTAAAAGTGTTCTCAGATCTCGTTCTAGGTGCACCACTCTCCCTTTTTATAGATCAAGGGTATGAGCAGCAGTACAGAGTTGGTGGCATAGTGCTACAATGATCTAAGGTATGGCCTTGGAATAGCTTCTACTATGTGTTGAGTGGCATGTCGTGTCTCTACTATACTCTGCTGAAGAGGTACTGTTTCTTCCCTGTTACCGGCTTGGATGGAAGACAGTGCAAAGGACGCCTGCTCCGCCCCACCTGACGGAACAGTGATGGGACACGTACACCGCTTGCGACGTGCAGGCGCACTTTTTGACCAGGCTATCCCACCGCATTTAATGTGGTAGGCGAGGGGTTCCTTCTCCTGGAAGTGCTTCCCGCCCGAGGCTCGACAGCCGACCATGCTGGGTCTTCTAGGGCTTGCCACCTGTCCTTTGAGACATCAGCCAACCCCGGAGTTCGCCATACACCAGGGCGTGCTATAGCCATGTAATCTCAGTTATAGGCCTTGTGGACCCTAGCGGCGGCCCCCAACTACCAGGGCCACTTCCCGGTGATCTACGCGGGAAGGTCTTCTTTGACTTGGCGAGGCGCTACGTACGCGTCCCTAGGGTATGGGCCCCCCGATACGCTAACAGAGGCCCCCGGGTCCACTGCGCAGTTACACTACGCCGTGGGCCCATATTATTCTCTAAGCGGTCGAAGCCGAGTCATGACGAAGAGGAATGAACAGTCTCGCCCTCGGGGGAAGCGCGGACCGGTACACACCCGCCCCCATCACCACCTCACCACCCTGAAGGCAACGCGACCCTACATCTTCTGCATGCACCCACTAAGGGCACGCAGCGAGAATCTCGGAGATAGCCACTGATAGGATCTTATTGATGGACCATGTGGATGCGAGCGGAGGAGGGGCCACGTATAAAACCGTCTCCCCCAGCCTTCTTTTGGTTTTTTACGCTTTACTTCTTTTCAACCTCCCAGTGCACTACTCTTGCCCACTGTTCATCTTCTTTCTTCCACCGCCGCTCCCCAATCTCCACCCGCACTCGTGATGGCGGGATCAATCAGGAGCCAGCTCGAGACGTCGCTCCTTGCCTCGAAGTCTACCCTGAGTGACATCGTTGAGGCGCTTAGGTCAACGGCAGGCGTGGGCGGCGACAAGGTACGACTGGGTTTCGATGCCGCTACGGGTCCCGTTATAGGACCAGGGGGAGTACATCGTCTTCCTTGGCGCATGTGAAGGCGGGGGTGAACTTCCCCCTCAGCCGCTTCGCCTAGGAGGTACTGGATTCATACGGGATTCGGTTGGGGGACCTCACCCCCAACTCTGTGTTGATGATGGCTCCCTTCGCCTACTTGTGCGAAGCGTTCATGGGGGTGCAGCCCTACGTGGTGCTTTGGTGCCATTTCTTTGTATTGCGGACATTCGGCGGCCTGCAGGGCATCTATGGTTTCTGCCGATTTCAAACGCAGCGAAACCCCCACATAGAGTACATTCACTCTGATTTTACCGGTAAGTGGGATGATTGGAGGGACACTTGGTTCTATCTCAAGACTGAGGAGAACCAGGCGTTTCAGGATTCCGCGAAAAGATCGACTCCACAGAGGAGTGGGAATCGACCCTGGAGATCGACTAGGGTAGGGACCCAGTGCTCAAGCGGATCGAGGCCCTGCGAGTCACGGTGCATCATACAACAATGCTACTGGCACATTTTACGGTGCACCAGATCGCCCCGCTGCAGGAACACGTAGATGGGACCTTTCTGACCCGATGCGCACCTCAAACCGCGCCCTCGACAGGGCCGCAGTTTCTTCTATCGTCAAGACCTGCACCTCCACTGGCAGGTGTGAAGCTTATGGATCTACCCCCAGACTGTAGCGTCAGTGTGGGAGATGCCTGGCGCCGACGCCCCCAGAGGGGCAATGCCAGACACTACCCCTGTTCAGGCTGGTACAACCGATGGGGTTTGTCTTGTTTGCCGCAACAGAGGGCACGGCGCCGGTGCGGCGGTGAGAATAGCTCTTCTCTCCACCAGCGGGCCGCGGAGGCCCCTGGGCACATTAGGCCCTGTCACCGAGCTGACCCCCACTGAGCGGAGGTCACCGGGGTGAAAGCGGTGGCACGCCATCGAGGAAGGGTCGTCGTGCGACATTATTGCAAGCCCCAGCGAGGGGAATCCCTTCGCGCGCAAGTCATCGAAACAGACGACCAAGCGCAAAAGGTTTGTTTATTTATTCTCCTTCATTAGCCAGTTTGTTGTATTTAATGTTGTTTCTCAATGTTCAATATCTGGTACTACCAGGAAGTCATCCGCTTTGGAGGCAGAGGGTGGCTCCGGTAGTGCCGGGGTTAGAAGCGGTGGTGCTGCTCCTCCCTTGCTCTTGCTGGGAGCGTCAGCGGAGGGCTCCGCTTGCGCTTGGCGACGAGGATATGGTGGTGCCGGTGGCCACCGGGGTAGCCCTAGCACGACATGGATCCCGACCCCAAGGGGAGGGTGGACTTTCTGGCCCTCGGGGTTAACCCTGACTGATGAGGTTCGAGTTAGAGGACCCAAGGGTGCTCGGGGTGGTAAACCACGAGGCAACCCCGGACGTGGTGGTCATCCCGGACTCTCCCGCGGAGCCCGCCCCTCAAGGCCTGCATATTGCTGATGTCAAGGGTGGAGCTGGGGGAGCCCTGACCCCGAGGGTGGGTCCTTTACCAAATCTAGGCCAAGTGAAGGGGTTTTGACGAACCCTGAGCTAAGGCCATCAGTTGCCACCACTGCGGGGCCGGCCACTACCTTTGTGGCTGCCAGCCACCCTGCCCTAAGACCACTGCCTGGGATGCTGACCGCCGAAGCCACGGGGGTCAGTGGCGTCAGAAACAGGACGTCGAGGACTGGCCCGCGCCCTAGCGAATACCAGACGGTTACAATGATCTCCCACCTAAAGGAGGAGTTCTCCTGGATGCACCAGGGGCTATGGCTCCTGGAAGACAACTTGGTTTCCCGGTGGTCCGGATTTTGAGAGAGAGCGGGTCGCGGCTCGTTGAAAAAGGAGGAAAGAGGACCTAGAGCTGAGGCACTGGGCGCTGAACACCTGACTTGGTAGAGCTTGAAGCAAGCCTCACCCAGCTCAAGGCTAAAGAATCCTACGTAAAAATGGACACCGAGGCGATCTCCACGCGCGAAGAGGCCTTGCGTGTTAAAAAGGAGCAGCAAAAGGAGCGCGAGCAGTCTCCACGTCCAGCGTAGGCCATGAAAGCTTTGGCCAAGACTCTCGCGAGGGGAAGCAAAAGAAGTACGCCACCACCAGGGCTGCGCTGGAAGAGCTGCAAGGAGGAGGTATTCCGCCCGGGAGGTAGCCGTTGCCGTCCAGGGAGGAAGCTGCGCTAAAGGCGATAGAGGAGCGGGACTCGCTTGCTCAAGTCGCTGCAAGAGTGACACTAGGTCAAGGCCAGACATGCGGAAGCATAGTCCATGCATGAAGATCATCTGCGACTGTGTTCTCATGCCTGCCATGGTGGATGGCGAGCGTATGATGAGATGCAGCGAAATGATCTCTAGGATGGGTATCCCGCTCCCTCCCGCACCACCAATGCCATCCCGCAACTCTCTTGGAGCATTGCAGCCCGTCCCTTGCCAGCCCTCGCCCGCTGCTCTAGTCAGTGTGAAAGCTCTGCTTGATCAAGCGGTGGAAGCCAAAGGGCGGGAAGTGGGGCTCGAGTGCGCTCTCAACACTGCTCGTGCTAGTGAAGAGTAGGGAGCCGAGCCTCGACATGCACCAACTCATAGAGGGTCCTACCGAAATCCATGTGGAGCAAGCCACAGAGGAGTGCAAACCAGTGGCAGAACAAATCGTTGAGGCTTGTCTAGCCACACGTGTGTCGGCACAATCTGAGGAATCCTCTGATGACGAGTAGTTCTTTTCTTGCGATATCCTAATCCTACAAACTTTAACAGTTGCTTTGTAAGACATTACTAGGTGTTACCTCATTGCGTCTACACTTGAGTTGTACTTTGTCCTTTCTGTATATATTGCTTTTATACTGACTGTCCCCGAGCGCCGGATTTCCTGCTGGTGCAAACGATACTGGCCATCCATTACTATAGTTTAGGTGTTGTCTTGTCACCACGCTATGAGACATGCGGTGTAGCCTCCCTCAGCCCGACATGTCTCGTCCGATCTGGGTCGAGCAGAGGCTCTAATTAAAGCCGCTTTTGACCGGAGGTGTACTCGTTTTTTTATATTGCCTCGCCTATTAGCACCACCTGACTTGTCTTGTCAGACTGAGCTCTTCTTGGGGCTTCGGATGCTTCTGAGTGCTCTGGCCTCGGAACCATCACATCTGCCCACTCGCTCATAGCTTTTGACCAAGGGTGCACGTCCACTTGAGTGCGCAGGGCACGCCACGAGCCGTGTCATCACCACGGCCTTCAAAGCGTTCCATTAAGTTCTTGTCCTACTGAGGGACCGAGCGCTGTTGGCTTGACCCCTGGGTAAGATGAAAAGGCGCAGCTGTAGCAGCTATTTGGCTGATTCGGGGGCTACAGAGATCTTGTGACCCCCACTGAACCTAGACCCTCGCCACCACTAGGGTTGGGCCGAGGCTATAAATAGGAGGTTCCTCCTACTCTCTCTCACACCCAACTTAGTGCAGTTGTAGTTACATAGCCATAGCTCAGTAGGTCTCTCTAAGCCATGGAGCTTCCTTTCTTCCTCCAGGCCTTCCCAGCGGGACTGGTCTCTCACCACCACGGAGGCATGGAGTGTTCCTTGCCAAGCTTCGCCGTTCAGGCGGGCAAGGCGAACCTTAGAGTAGCCTGGTGTTGATTAGCTTGTCCAGTCCGAGCCCTCTGGTTATGAGCGTTTCTTAATGTGTACCGAAATCTGGTTAGGAGCGGCTCTTAAGGTGCTGCTCCGAACCAGCTCCTCTTCCACCGACTGGCCGTCCTGGTTGTCCCATCCGTAGGCAGCATGCTGCACCTACCCCAAGTCCTACTCTAGCTGGTGTGAAAGCGTCGGACCAGCTGGCTTGGAACATGAGGCAGTAGGTGCTGTGAAGCCTATGACGCGCGAGGGCCATGGGCCCCACTACCCTGGTGTTGCAGCATCAGCCCCAGTACCTGCGGCAGCTGTGTTGCTTGTCTAACGGCCTCTCATGACCAGTAGGCTATGGCTGGACATGAGCTCCCGTGGGTACGGTGATTGATGGGGCACTGCTGGTACCAGGGTAGTGGCCGGTGTGTCCAGGGATGACATCGTCGAGGAGGAACCGGTACAAGGCGGTGGTGCCCACGCTTGTCGGCACTGCCGGGGTCGAAGCCACCGCCACCGATGGCCTTCAAGTGTGACGGGGGGACACGCCTAGGTCAGGTCCATGGGGGTAGCAGACTGTCGTAGTCTGCACCCTTGGCCGACAAGAAGCTTTCAACATCGCAGCCTCCTTGCGCTCGATGTGGATGCAGCAGCGAGTCGATTGGCGGGCTCGTAGGTTACAGGCGACAACCTCGAGCCTCCCAAAAAAGGATGCTCAGCTGTCCTAGAGCGTGCTGACGGCACTAGTGGAAGACCCTCAGCTGTGGGTCCTTCACCAGGTGTCACAGCGCACCTCTCTAGGGCGAGGCATGAGCCTCCTGCTACTGTGTAGTGCTTATGACAGTCGGCGGAGGAGTTGAAAGGCTCCTGTTCCACATCTCCCCTGAGTCATCAGGCACCACACAAGGTTCTTCCAGAACTTGTCTTCGCTGCTGTGGGCGAGGGTGTAAGGTCCACTTCGACTCTAGCCCCGGGGCAGGGCCCAGAGCTCCCTTTGATCCAATTTTCAGTGTGTCTTGTATTGTGAGCGATTTTGAATGGAATGACTTCTGCATTGATTCTCAAATGGTAGTAGTCTTTCTTGATATTCCTAGGCATCGCCTAGGGTTTCAGATGAGCTTCACGTTGTTTTTGTGCTTCTTTTCTCCTCAGGGGGCTTCGAGGCATCGCCCGGGGTTCTGAACAAACCCCGCACCTGCCGATGTCCTTCAGCCAACCCCGAGGAACATGCAACCCTCTAGGTGTGATCTAAGATCAACCCTAGGGTTCCACCCGGGCGTTTGCGGCATCACCCTGGGCCCCCGGGACTTGCCCCGAGGCATTGTAAGCCCCGGGAATGAGTACCCTTCTTCCCAAGGCCCCCGAGACTCTGCCCAGGGTTAGGTCACCTGTTACCTGTGGAAACACTTTCTTAAAGAAATGGTAATTCTCCCTTTGAGGAGTTGCTGTTTGTACCTTACTTGCTGTTCTCATTTGACATGCTAGCGAGCGTATTCTGAACTTGGCTCGAATGACCAGGGGCAGGGGGTTTAGGATTAGGGAGTGCCCGAAGCCAAGAGGCAGTGAACTGGTGAAGATGGACCAGGCCAAGACACGATGTCCCAACGTGGAAGCCACGATTTAGCTGTGCTTGGGTACTGCTTCATACCAAAACGACGAGACAACTCAGGCCGATCCCCTAATGCTAGCCCCTAACCCTAGTCCTTACCAAGAACATAGACTCTTACCCTAAACGCCAGGTTAAATAGCTTTCTGGTACTTCAGGCAAAGCGTCATAGGGGTATAATAGCAAATAACTAGATAGACAATTGATTTTATTGAAATTTCAAAAGTAATTTACATCTTTTTACAATTACATGAGCACCGTAAGAACATAGCAGGTGGCCCCCAGGCAGCATGGTGGAACAAGAGGTTCTGCCATGGTGCCTCAAGGGTAGAACTTACGTGTGGCGGAACCACCGATTTAATCCGGGCTAAGCACACCTGCCACCTCTGGCTCGCAGTGCACTTAGACCAAACTAAACTCGGTCGTCCGTCGAGAGTCATTCGACCCCTGATAATACCTTTTTCCCAGAAGAACCGACATCATACACATCAAGCTCACGATGGAGCCACAATAGATACATCGTCACAGGCAGTTGAAATAGAATAATAATAGACTTAGTTACAAACCGGTTTCGAATAAAGTACAGATCCAACATAGAGTTGTAAAATAGTAAGTTCAAAAGTAGCAGCGGAATGTTAAAGTTCAAGGGTCATCATAACATCACAAAGATTTGCATTAGAAGTAACAACATCGAGCCCACCGATATTGCCCTTGTGACACTCATGCCGATTCATCCTAGATGGGGGCATGCACCACCTCCAACACAGGTGCAAACCATGAACTCCATACCTGCGCTCAAAATGTGGGAGCAAACCCTAAGTACTAATTACTCAGTAGGTCTTAATGGATTGGCTTACGGCTGACGCAATGCTGCTTACTAACAAGTGGATCCTTAGCCATTGATTTTAAGCAATATAACGATCAGTATAAGTAATAAGTTTTCATCATTTACATATCCATCAACAGAATAGTAAATTGCAGTAAAATAAATAGTTCAATACAAGCATGTGATATTCAAAATCATGAATATTAAATATAGAGTGTTTAAGTAGTTACTACGATGATCGTCAGAGGTATTGGCATTCCCACACCTAGTAGGCATCAGCGATTCGAATCGATTTTAATTCCCGAGAATAACTATCATGCCAGGGGTATATGCTTACTAGCCATCGCGTTCCCACATATAGTCCCAATCTTAACCTGTCTTGTCCCAAGTTCGATTCTCTCCCGCCTCGCCCCCGGGTTGTGCCCCCATAGCGTGCCTGTCGACATCTCGGTCTCCCTGTAATGAGTACAAAGCTCCCCCAAGGCCACCTTCCTCTCAATCAACGGGTAGGAACGTGTCTCTGTGCCTTCGGACGAGCCCAGGAAAGACTTCACCGGTCCCATATCCCGGTTAAGCACTCTAGCAATGTTATGTCGACCAATAGGCAAACAACGGACTGGGCCTTACACGACTCGGGTGGAGTCCAAAGTGCGACATCATGAAAAGTAAATACTGAAATAAAATCTCCACCCGGTCTCCATTTAAATCATGAGCGTAAGTAATAATTGACATAACAGTAATATCTTGTAACTTTTTGGAAACACCTACGCGACGAGTCCACACACTCGTGTCTACTTGTACCTAACACTTCTAGGCATACTCGTCCTGCGAACTCTAAGGGTATGTGCTAGGGCCAGGGCAGCCAATGGAGTCTAATGCAGTCGGTTTCAAGCAACTCCTAATGCAATATGCGTAATCATCAAATATAACTTGTTTGCTGGGTTAAGCATGGTCCTGCCTACCTTCCTTCGCTAGGGTCAGTAGCTTCTTCCGAAGCATAGTCGGGCCCCTGCTGCTGGTCTTCTGGCTCCTGGTGCAGCTCCTCCTCGGGCTCCTCTACGATCGGCTTGCCCCGGCGGATGTCCTTCGCTTCGCGGGATCTATATGCATGACCAAGTGCAATTATGAACATGAGTAAGTGCAATTGCTTGCTTATGGTGCAGATGCGATGCAATGAATCGTGTTTAGGAAATGGAGTTCATGCAATGCGAATGCGATGCAGTGAAACCTATTTAGTATTAAGAAATCGTACAAACCATCACCTAAAGTTAACTTAACCTATCACATATAACAACATGGGAGCGCGTAGTGATTTAACGTCCATTCTTGTAAAAGGACCAAAGTTTATTTAGACACCTATTTTCCATATAGCCATCTTAGCATTCCTAACATGCATTCCAAAACAGCAGCTATGACTTAAGTACCCTTATGTTCATCATGACCTTGTCCTAGCACTTATAAAATATACAAGTCTCACATTCTCTATTATTCAATTAAATATGCATTATTTTGGCACTTCCAAATCAGTGCCCATACTTAACATGCACGACTATCCTAGCTCCAATAGTGAGTCATTTTCATAACCTAGAGCTCACACTAAGTCCATGAAGTCACCTAGAGCACATTTTCATATAGCCATCATTTCTTAAGTTAGTTATATGCTTAAATACTAGGCAAGGGTAAAAAAGTAATTAAACAGTAAGTGTTACAGGTACCAAAATTTATACAGTGCCTAGATATGCTAATAATGCCTCTGTCCAAATTTCATAATTTTTGGAGCTCATTTAACCAACATTTCCTATTTATTAGGATTTTATATGCATGCACAAAATCAGGGGCAAAAATGTCTTTTCCTACTCAACTATCATACCCAACAGATAGATCTATTAACAAGGATTAAAATGCAACTTAGTTTGCTATTTTTGGATTTTTCTTCGATTTACTGCCGAATATTAAAGGAATAAATAGAAAAAGCATAGATCCGGGGATCTAAACACAATTAACCGTAGATTCCAGGGACTAGAACACTAGATCTATGAGACTCAATACACAGTGCGGTGGACTGATTCATAAAAATGGAAAAACACAGGGGCTAGATCACGAAAGGGGTCATCATCCTCCTCCCTGCTTCGTCTACCTCGCGCACAGGGGGAAGGTGCGGCGGCGCGCGCGACCAGCCGGCCCTACGGGGCACGGCGGCCCGCCGCAAGGGTTCAAGAGGGAGAGGAGGCAGCGGGGGTTCTTACCCCCAACTTGAATCGACGAATGCGGCGGCGTGGGGGTTGGAATCGGCCGACGACGAGGCTCGGGGGTGCGGAGCTTCGGCGGCGAAATACGGCGCGGGAGAAGGGCAATGTTGGCCGGAGTTTGAGGGGAATGGTGGAGGGAGGCGAGGGAAAGGCCGGTGCGGAGACGGTGGGGCGCGGGAGCGAGCGTAGCGGTGCCGGCGCGAGCTCCCTCGAGTTCTGTCAATGGCGGTCGGGCGGGAGCGAGAGGGAGAGGTGCGCGGGCGAGCTGAGCGAGAGAGAGGGACGCGGCGCAGCTTAAGGACGAGGCCGGAGGGTCGATCCACGCCGAGGCCATTCTAGCCGTACGCCGGCGGCCACGCGGCAGCGGCCGGCTCGGCAGCTCAGCCCGGCCGGATCCATGGGCCCACCGGTCAGCGACTCACGTGTCCAAAAATTGGAAAACACTGTTTTGCTGTTTTTGTTTAGCCTCTGTAAATCGCTGTTTTGACCTATTTCCAAGCCGAATTTGAAGAAGACCTAATTGGATGAAATGTTTCTATATTTGTGATATAAAAGTTTGTAAAAAGTCTCAAGTTCAAATTCTGGGTCTAAATATGATTGAAATTCAAATTTGCCTCAGGTTTTCAGGTTTGCCCTACCTAGCCATTTTAAAGAGAATTTTAAAAGTCCTATTTGTCGCCAAGATCACCTGAAATTCTTTATACCAAGTTTGTTCAAAATTTCAATATCTACAACTTTCTCAATTGGAGATTTGCATGAAAATGATTGTAAATCATGGAAAAAGTGGGATTTCTGAAAAATTCAGATTTTGACTGTGTTTGTATGCTGACAGTAAAAGCCCCAAATCCCCTAGCAAACCTTTGTGCATGTCAAAACTATAATTACCAAAGCTGTTCCTCATGAGATCACCTACAAGTTTGGCTATAAAAAGTTCCACCTAAAACTCAATAGGATTAAAGTTGTGCTCACATTCTTAGTGTCATTCATGCAAAATCTGAGTGCATCACCTAGCTATTTCTATCAAGCTTGTTCATGTGAGACCAATGCACATCAACATGAGATGAAATGATGCTTATGAGATGTGATTAAGCTAATGATACTAATGAAATGCATCATGAGATGCCTAGGGCATCACATTACGCAGGTGCTCGATGTTCCATGGGAATGGGAGCTAGTTCACATGCTCTCCATGGCCAAGCGCACACAGCTACCTCGAGAGACCTCGATCACACGGTAGGGGCCCTCCCAGGTGGGGGAAAGTTTGTTCATCCCCACCCATGTTAGAATGCGTTTAAGCACAAGGTTCCCCTACAGCCAGCGATCAGGGGCCTTACATGGAGCTGGTGGTAACGACGTAAAGCTTGCTGATATTTTGCAGCACGGAGAGCGGCTACTAGGCGTTTTTCGTCCAAGAGATCAACGTTAGTTCACCGGAGTTGATCCTGCATTTCTTCATTGAAAGCGTTTACCCGGGGACTCCCATTTGTGACCTTAGGGGGAAGCACTGCTTCAGCCCCGTAGACTAAAAAGAACGGGGTTTTCGCTGGTAGCCTGACTCGGTATTGTCCTATTCACCCATAAGCACTGGTTCAAGGTGGTCCACCCATTTTTTGACATACTTTTCCAAGCTTTCAAAAGTGTGGATCTTAAGCCCTTTCTGCGTTTTCCCTCTCAGCCTGCCCATTGCTCTGAGGGTGGTGTGAGGAGGCATAGCAGATCTTGATGGCCATGTCTTCACAATAGGCTTGAAAGACGGTATTGGTAAATTGTGTGCCGTTGTCGGTGATAATGCGGCTTGGAACTCTAAACCGGGAGATGATTCCCCAGAGGAACTTGGTTGTTGTATGCTTGTCGATCACTCGAACAGCGACGGCTTCAGGCCATTTGGTGAATTTGTCGATGGCGACGTAGAGGTACTTGTAGCCACCGACTGCTTTGGGGAATGGACTAAAAATGTCAACCCTCTAGACCGCAAAAGGCCATGACAGTGGGATGAGTTGCACGAGCTGAGACGGAGTGTGGATTTGCTTCAGATGAAACTGGCACACTTTGCATTTCTTGACCATCTCAATCGCGTCCTTGAGGGCTGTTAGCCAGTAGAAGCCATGCCGGAAGGCTTTCCCAACCATCGTGCGAGATGCCGAATGACTCCCGCACTCGCCCTCATGGATGTCCATGAGAATATCATGGCCTTCTTCCCTAGAGACGCATTTGAGTAGAACGTCGTTTGATGAACGGACGTTAGAGGTCCCCTTCTACCACCGCATATCTTTTTGCTTGTCGAATGATGCGCTCGGCAAATGCCTCATCCGTGGGAAGGACATTGTCTTTCAAAAAACCCCCGGATCTCTTGGTTCCATTCTTCAGGGGTTACCTGAGCTTCTTCCCCTTCGGGAAGGGAATCACCCTCTGGGGCTTGAGGTTGCTCGGGGTTTGGACTATCAGCCCCGAGGCTTGGAGTTGCCCAGAGTTAGAGTGTCTGGGATCTTGATTTCCCGATCGGGGGGCAACATCATTCCCCAGCCGGGAAGTCACAGCCACCTCCCTAGGGGTCATCCCCAAGTTTCGGCTGTGGGGGTTCCACAGAAGGCCGGAGCACTCGGTTATGGAAGACCCTGCTAGGAGAGGGCACTCTTGCGGAGGTAAGGGTCGAGAGTTCGTCTGCGAGGGTGTTGTTTTCCCGTGGGATGTATTTGAACTCAATGGCGTCAAAAGAGAGCTCAATTTTCTTGACCTTCATAAGGTACGTGGCGAGATGAGCCTTGTTGCAACGCACAGGCCGTTGACTTGATTGATGACTAGTTGTGAGCCCCTCTTGACCTGGAGTTGCCGTACCTCGAGGCCAAGGGCAGTCTGAAGTCTCGCAATCAAGGCCTCATAATCCGCTGTGTTGTATGAAGATTTGAACATGATGTAAAACATGTACTGCAAGAGCTCTCCTTCAGGAGATGTGAGTACCACACCAGCCCCTGAGCTCTTGCGGGTATAGGAAGCCGTCGAAACACAACTCTCAGGCCTTCTCGGTGAAGTAGACATGCCGCTCCTCAGGAGTGGTGGGTACCAAGGACTTCTGGAATTGCAGCTCGGCCCCCGGTGTCCATTCGGCGATGATGTCAGCCAAAACCTGGCTCTTGATGGCGTGGCGAGGAATGAACTCCAGTTCAAACTCTGCTAACTCCGCAGCCCATTTTGCTATCCACCCGGTCGCGTGTCGATTTCTCAGCATGGTCCCAAAGCGGGTATGATGTCACAACGGAGATCTTGTGGCCTTGGAAGTAGTGACGTAATTTCCTCAATGCCAAAAGGATGGCATAGAGCAGCTTCTGAACTTCCGAGTATCTCATAGGAGCATCTTAGAACACCTCGCTTACAAAGTAAACCGGGTGCTGAACCTTCCGGAGTTCGGGAACGTGGTCCCTGGGCTCAACGCAGGGGGGTACGATCCATGGAGGAATGGGGATTTCTTTTGAGAGCTAATGGACCGGCTCCATTGCCTCTGGAGTGATGAGTGATTGTCAACAGAAGCCAAAGACCCAGATGGACTCGGGCATAAGACCTCCGATGGACAGGAGGCCCTCCGATGGACTGGAGGTTGATGGAGAAGAAAATCCTCCGAAGGACTGGAGGCATGCTTGGCTTCTGTCGGCCATGGGAGTTCGGTACACAGAGGAGTGGCATGGCGATGGCAGGAGTAACTCCTTCGAAGGACTGTGAGGCTGCCCCGATGGACAGGGGATGCCGGGCACCACCGCGGTGCTCCAATCCGAGTGCGTGGCATCAAGACGTGCGAGGGAGGCTTTGGCGTCTTCAGCTCAAAACCGTCAACCAAGCTACCCAAGCCTTGGTGAGTTGGGCCTTGACTCACCAAGATAGAGAAGATCGGCCAAATCCAGCCCAGGCGGAGACTTCCTAAAGTTTCCCGGTTTCTGACTTCAAAACCGAGGGCGGATCGTGGATTGGACTATTGGCCACGTGGAGAACATCTGAGGATTGCGTGGAACTTATGAAGTTCAAGACTTCATCGTGGTCATCCGTCCTGAAATTTCCTGTAATTTTTCGTTTGAGTCCTTAGGGTTTGTCTAGTTGTAGGGACCTAAGTGCAAAACTGTCTAAATAGCACTCGGGTATAAATAGGTCTAAGGCAGGTCATTAAAAGCCCTCTTGGCTGCTAGGATTAGTTTTTGCTTTGTGATTTTCGTCCTCAAGCCTTGAGCTCCATTGTTAGGGAGGTTAGAGTAGGATTTAGCCTCCTAATCATGAGGGAAGGTGAGGGTGGTTGGTTTGGACGAATTTCTGCTTGTATGCTGAATCTTTAGACCCATCTTGGGCACTTAATCGAAGCAATTTCGTGCAGCAACCTTGTGTTCTTCTCCTCCCCCTTTCTCTTTGGTTTTTGGGTTCAATCCTAGGCTTTTGGGTGTTTGTTTTGGCCAAGCTTGGAATCTCTTCTCTTGCTGCTGATGTTTTGGACTTGGTAGGACATGGAGAATATGTCTTAGAATATCTCTATCCTATTGGATTTCCATGAGCAAGTCGATCTTGAGTTTTCCACTTTCTTCTCAAATTTTCCCCTCTTCACAAGATCTGAAATTCCCTCTAATCCCTTGATCTTTTTGAGAAGATCTTTTGGGAATAGCTTTGGAATAGTGCTAGGATAACCTCTGCAAAATTTCGTGAAGATCCGAGAAGATTTGGTCAAGTCTGAGGTTTGCAAAATCAAAGTCCGAGGCTGATTTCTGGGCACACCAGACAGTCCGGTGCAACTTCACTTGACGTTCTGGTGGACCTAACAGTCTCCAAATGGGCTGAATTTTTAATATGTTGTTCCCCATGTTTTCCTCAGCCTGTGGTTAAAATTTCATGATTTTTGCAGCCCGTTTGGTTAGGTTTTGGCAATTTTATTTGTAGCCCTGTATGTCTGAAAATTCCCTGTCGGACTGTCCGGTAGGGCATGTCAGACAGTCTGGCAGCGGCAGTGTTTTTGCCCCCGGATTTGGTTTAAGTTGTTCCTAAGGTTTGTGGCTTGTTCCGGGTGGTTTTAGGGGTGCCTAGGCTCATTCCTAAGGTCTTTAGCACCTCATTTGCTAAGAGATCTTGGTGATCACTTGGCGTGTTCATTTTGGTTTGTTTGTGTTCGTTTGCTTTCGTGTTTTTGCCTCAACCTCGCTTTGGTGGTTCTTGTTGTATGCCTATACTCATTTGCTTGCTGTGTATCAGTGAGACGCATCTAGGTGCGTTGCGTGGCTGGCGAGACACTTTGGCGTGAGTTGTTGCTCCGCTTGGCTTGTGGTCTTTGTGATCGTTGAGTTGAGTGCTTGCTCTTGCTTGGTGCGTATCCTTTTAGTGGACGGCACCTTGCGCTGCTAGACATGTATCCGCTTGGCTTGCGGTCTTTGTGATCATTGAGTTGAGTGCTTCCGCTTGCTTGGTGCGTATCCTTTCAGTAGACGGCACCTTGCGCTACTAGACACGTATCTGTTCAGTGGATGGTGTCTAGTTCTTTTCTCAAGCACTAGGTTTGGGGGTTGTGAGTTTTGAGTTTTAAGTGCTCCTATTCACCGCCCCTCTAGTCGCACATCTCGGTCCTACAATTGGTATCAGATCCGGTTAGATTTCTCCATACCTTTACCGGTGAGAAACCAGTAGCGACTATGACTCACTCCGGGAAGATTCCGGTCCTTGGCTCCGATGGCCACTCCTACTAGAAGGGTAGGATGAGAGCATTCTTGCTTAGCCAGGGCCAGGACATATGGGATGCTACTCAGAGTGCGAACTTTGTAGTGCTTCTAGTTGCTCAGCGCACAACCCCAGTGATTGTGGCTCAGCATGAGGCAAATGCCAAAGTTGTTAACTTCTCTTCTCAGGACTTGGTTCAGTTGATTATGAGAGAGTGAGCCACCTTGAGACTGCCCGTCAGATTTGTTCCCTGCTGAGTGCACACCATGAGGGCACTGCTACTATCAAGGGGCGTCTCGTTGAGACTTACAGACGCGAATATGAGAATTTCGTTCAGAAGCCTGGTGAGCCCATCGATGACTTGTTTGGTCATTTTCAATCGATCGTCAACAAGTTGCGCGTTAACTCCAGCCCTGAGAGGATCCCATACACCGAGCATCAGCAGGCTGTCAAATTGCTGTATGCGTTGGACAGGAAGATATGGGAGATCAAGGTTAACTCGATCATCGAGTCTGAGGACTATGACACGATTGGAGTGGAGGCTCTTTACAGCAAGCTCAAGGCCACAGAGGTGGATTACAAGTTGAGAGATTCTCTCGCTTGTACTGGTTCCAAGAGCCTGGCCTTGGCTTCTCCCTCCAGTGAGGCCGCTACTAACCCCCAGCTTCACAACTTTTCGTTTTCTGCTCTTATGTTTGTTACAGAGGAGCAGTTAGCGTCACTTGGGGATGATGAGCTTTGCCTGGTGTCTAGCCGCTTTCAATGCGCCTATGACAACTGGATGAGCAAGAAGAGGGGCGAGAGGCCCAAGTGCTTCGAGTGCGGAGAGGTCGGCCACTTCATCGCTGAATGCCCGAACAAGCAGAACGACTACTACAAGAAGGGCAAGAGCCACTCCCGCGACTCCAACAAGTACCACTCCGGTAAGCACGACTACAGCAAGCGTGACCACTCCAAGCACCGCTCCGGCAAGATCAAGAACTTCAGGAAGGCTTTCAAGAGCTACCAGAAGGACAACCGGAAGCGGGACAAGGCCTTCTTCGCTGAGCTTGGTGGTCTGTGCAGTGGATTGTCCTCCTCCTCCTCGTCTTTGTCAAGTTCAAGCGATGAGGAGATCGTCACCAAGCAGGACAAGAGGAGGGACGAAGGCGGTCCAGCTGGACTCTGCTTCGTCTCCACCAAGTCCAAGCGCAAGCACAAGATGCATCGGAGATCCTTTTGCTCCATGGCGCTTGAGGACAAGGACGACAAGGGCAACTACAACGACTCCTCCGATGAAGAGGTAACTCCTGAGCAAGCTGAAATTCTTGCGATTTTGGAGGCAAATAGTCGTGAGTTGAAAGCCTAGGATAAGATGTTGAAGAAGGCAGCCAAGAAGCTGCAGAAGCAGAAAGCCAAGTTGGTTGATGCTTTAGCTGAGATTGAGAGGCTGAAGAGTGTGCCAGCCCAGCCTAGTGAGCTTGAGTGCCCTACCTGTGAGACCATGATGAGAGATCTCTGTGAGCAGAAGAGCAAGTATGCTCATCAGGTAGAGGAGATGGATAGGCTGAAGGTAGAGTTAGGCAAGCTCTAGTCTAAACTGGATGAGCCTATTTTGAGTGATGAGCCTGAGTGTGAGATGTGCCCCTACCTAGCTGTTGATATAGCTGAGCTGAAAGTGAGGTGTGAGGGACAGCTCAAGGAGTTGGAGGAGCTTAGGGCTAGACCCACGCTTTTGGGTGCGTGCATGGTTTGTCCTACCTTGGAGAGTGAGCTTGAGCAGTTGAGGGTTGATTATGAGGTGCTTTCAGCACCCCCTGACACTTGTGAGAACCGTTTCACTTTGAGATTGATGTTGGTGGATAGGGATGCCACCATTAAGAAGTTAGAGAAGTCTGCTCCATCTATTCCCTCTCTAGACTGCCCCATCTGTGCTGCCCGGACTTTAGTTCTGGAGGATCTAAGAGAGGAGAAAAAGACTTTGGTTGATGAGAACAACCAGTTGAGAGAGGTGCTCAGTTGGATGTACGCTAGAGAGCCCCAACTAAGGATGATCTTAGAGAGCACCAAGAGAGTTGAGGGTGACATGAGTGGACTTGGGTTAGGAGAGAAGAAGAGCTCCCCAATTAAGCTTAAGACTGCTTCTTCTCAGCCTAACCTTACTGTTGATGGGGTTTACCATGAGCCTCCGAAGGCTGCCCCAAAGAAGCAGTTCTGGACACCCAAGCCTTCACAAGCTAAGCAGGACAGAGTAGTGACTGAGATTCTCAAGCCTCCAGTGAGCAAGGAGAGAGTCCAACAGCCTGTTCCACCCAAGGCTACTCCACCTAAGCCCAAGGCTCAGTCTAACCCTATTCCCAAGAGGCCTATCTACCACTATGACTTTTGCCAGCGGAATGGCCACTTGGAGGAGTTTTGCTTCAAGAGGAAGCGAGTTGAGAGGCAGGAGAGAGCCTGGGGGAACCAGGATCAGTTCTACCAGGGTGGTAGGCAGGATCCTCCCCACCGCGGTGAGATGAGAGACCGCTTTGTTCGTGGTGAGAGAGGAGGCGGTTTTCAGGCCCGTGCTCCTGGTGGTGAGAGAGACTTTGTCGGTCGAGCTCCTAGTCGTTTTCAGCGCGGTTATGGACCTTGTGACCGAGGCTTTAGAGGTAGAGGGTTTGAGAGCTCATGCATTAACGGTCATGGGTACCCAGATAGATGTGATGCTTACTTTGACTGTGCTTACCCTACTTTTGAGCAGATGGCTCGGCACTGGTTCAGCAGTTTCACTAACCCTAGTGCCGGACCATTTGCTCACTCTCGCTTTCCTTGATTTTGCAGGATCAAGGCCTGGAGGACATATGGATCATGGACTCCGGATGCTCTAGGCACATGACAGCGCACCGCAGATGGTTCTCCAGCCTCAACCCTGTGAGTACCAAGGAGTACATCACATTCGGGAATAATGGTCAAGGTAAAGTGTTGGGTGTTGGTTCTGTTGCGCTTTTTGGCAAGCTTTCCCTGAGAGAAGTTGCTTTGGTGAGGAATTTGGGGTCTAATTTGGTTTCTGTCTTGCAACTTCTCAAGGAAGGGTATGAGGTTCGCTTTAAGGAGGGTTCTTCTCGTGTGCTTGATGCTAAGGAAAATCTTGTTTGTCGGATTTTGCCCTATGGGCAAGTTTTTAAGGTTGACCTTGCATCTGTTTCTAGCCCTCCTCGGTGTTTGGTAGCTGGTCCTTCTGCTGATATTTGGAAGTGGCATAGGAGGCTTGGCCATTTGAGTTTTGATCTGCTAGCCAGGTTGAGCTCGATGGGTCTGATCCGAGGATTGCCCAATTTGAAAGTAGAAAAGGACTTAGTGTGCCACCCCTGTCATCATGGCAAGATGGTTGCCGCTTCTCATGCACCTGTCAATCAGGTGATGACCTCTTACCCGGGTGAGCTGCTGCATATGGACACGGTTGGTCCTGCTCGGCTACAGTTGGTCAGTGGGAAGTGGTATGTGCTTGTAGTTGTGGACGACTTTTCTCGCTTTTCGTGGGTATTCTTCATGGAATTCAAAGATGAGGCTTTCGGTTTTGTTCGGGATCTGGTCTTGAGGTTAAGGAATGAGAGTCATAAGGCCATGAGGGCTATCCGTAGTGACAATGGCGGAGAATTTCGTAACTCTCATTTCGAAACCTTTTGTCGTGACCTAGGTCTTGATCACCAATTCTTGTCTCCTTATACCCAACCTCAGAACGGTGTTGTGGAACGAAAGAACCGCACACTTGTTGAGATGGCGCGGACGATGCTTGATGAGCATAGGACTCCGCGACGCTTTTGGGCTGAGGCTATGAATACGGCCTGTTACATTGCCAACCGCATCTTCCTACGAGCTTTCTTAGGGAAGACTTCGTACGAGCTACGGTTTGGTAAGCAGCCTAGCGTCAAGCACGTGCGTGCATTTGGCTGCAGATGCTTTGTGCTCAAAAAGGGGGGGGGCATTTGGACAAATTTGAATCTCGCTGCTTGGATGGTATTTTCCTTGGGTACGCCTCTAGCTCTAGGGCATATAGAGTGTGGATCCTTGATACCGAATAAGTAGTTGAGACCTGTGAAGTTTCCTTTGATAAATCTATGCCTTGCACAACCCCTACATTTGAGCTTTCAGGTGATGATGAAGAAGGAGCTCCCATCTTTGAAAATGAGGAAGTTCATGAAGATGATGGTGATGCAGGAGCCACTGCACCGGCTGCAGCTCCTGCTCTCTCTGCTATGAGCTCCTGCCCTCTCTGCTACGAGCTCTGAAGACGATGGAGGACCCTTGCCGACGGCTTCTTCCTCACTCCCCCGACTGCAAGCTTGAGCAGAGGCTGGCCCCACTGAGGACGCAGGGGAGGTGACCTCCGAGATTGTTCCATCTCGGCAGGTCTAGCAAGATCACCCTCCAGACAGGATGATTGGAGATCTACACCAGCATGTCACACGCTCTTCGGTTAACTCTCTAGCCTTCTTCTGCCACTCCGCATTTGTTGCTTCTTTTAAACCCCGGGATGTGTCACATGCATTATCTGATCCTAGTTGGGTGAACGCCATGCATGAGGAGTTGGAGAACTTTGAGAGAAACCATGTCTGGGATTTAGTTGAACCTCCACCAAACTGCCACCCTATAGGAACCAAGTGGGTTTTCAAGAACAAACAGGGTGAGGATGGGATGGTTGTGAGGAACAAAGCGAGATTGGTTGCCCAGGGTTTCTGTCAGAAGGAGGGGATAGATTATGAGTAGACCTTTGCTCTTGTAGCTCGTTTAGAAGCCATTAGGATTCTGCTTGCCTTTGCTGCCTCTAAAGGCTTCAAACTGCAGTAGATGGATGTCAAGTCAGCCTTCCTAAACGGCTACATAGAGCAGGAGGTATATGTGAGACAACCTCCTAGCTTTGAGAGTGCCCAGTTTCTAGACTGGGTGTATAGGTTGAGAAAAGCCCTTTATGGTCTGAAGCAAGCTCCAAGACCTTCCTGCCCAAGTCTGGGTTTGTGATGGGCTCAGTAGACAAGTTTAACAAGGGAGATCTCAAGCCCATGGCGACTCCCATGTCAACACAGACGGCTCTTGATGCGGATGAAGAAGGGGAGGTGGTGGACCACAGAGAGTATCGAGGGATGATCGGCTCACTTCTGTACCTGACGGCGACCAGGCCGGACATTCAGTTCGCGGTTTGCCTCTGTGCACGTTTTCAGGCCTCACCAAGGCTATCACATCGTCAAGCGGTGAAGCGCATCTTCAGGTATCTGAAATACACTCCTGAGCTTGGACTTTGGTTCTCTTCAGCTTCGTTGCTCTCTCTTAGAGGGTATTCGGATGCTGACTTTGCGGGTTGTCGGCTGGAGCGCAAGTCTACTTCCGGCACCTGCCAGTTTCTCGGTTCTTCCTTTGTTTCTTGGTCCTCACGCAAGCAATCTAGCGTAGCCACTTCCACCACAGAAGCCGAATACATTGCTGCTGCTAGTTGCTGCTCCCAGCAGCTTTGGATGAAGTCCACTTTGAGTGACTTTGGTCTCAGTTTTAAGAAGATCCCTCTCCTAGTAGACTCTACTTCTGCTATTTCTGTAGCTAAGAACCCCGTCTTGCACTCCAGAACCAAACACATAGACGTGAGGTTTAACTTCTTGAGAGATCACTATGAGAAGGGAGCTATAGACTTGATCCATGTGGAAACTGAGAACCAGTTGGTCGATATCTTCACCAAGCCCTTAGATCTTAGTGTGTTTGCTCACTTGCGTGGGGAGCTTGGTGTTTGTTACCCCTTTTAGGTTGGGGGTAACTTTGCTGTAGTTTAGGTTTTGTTTCGCCTTTTCTTTGCTTTTCCTTGTTTTTCTTGCATTTTGTATCATACCATGCATTGCATTGTAACATATGCATTTTCACTTACACAAGCACTAGAGCTCTTCTGGTATGACGAGTTAGTACTTGCTTGTGCTAGATTGTACAGTTGCTTGCATGATCATGGTTGGCTAATCTCCTTGAATCTGTCTAATACCATTTGTGAGCTAAGTCACTTTTATTTCTTGAAAATCAAAAACCATGATCACCACTTGACTTGGCTACCTAGCATGTGTAGGAATGTTGAATGCTATGCTATCTTTTCATGTTTGGATATGCTAGTCATATGCCTTTTTAAGTTGATGCCTAAGCATTTAAGACACCTTGCCTAAATCTGAATTCTGAATTAATTTTGTTTACAAAGTGGTGTCCTATGAGCTAAATTGAAAAGATCCAGGTGGGTTCACTTGTCACATTGATCTAGTTTGAGATAGCTTGCCTTTGCACTTTGGCATGAGCTTGGACTAGGCTGTGTATGACCAAAACCTTGTCTTAAGCTTCGGATGGTTTTCTGAACCTAGGCTTGGCATTGGTTGGTAAGAAGTGGCAAAAACAAGTGAATAACCCCTGGCATATGATCTAATTTGCTTGAAGTTAAAAATTGCTAAATCTAAAATCTGCAAGTCTCTAAATTACTTATGGCCTGCTGTATATGCTTTGGTTGAGAGTAGCACACCTTGTATGTTTTGCTATCATCTTGCTGTTCATGCCTATCTTGCTAGATGCTATTCATGTTGGTGATGCTTTCTTTTCAACAACCCTGAAAAACATGCTCCTGATCTGTATAAGATAGATTCAATTGAGCTTGTTTGCATGCTTCCTTGCCCTCACTTGCTCTGTATGCTAGAATTTGTATTTACTAGCTTTTCATCCCTGCTGAGCTCTTCATGGTACACTTCCTGCATTTCATGGCATATTTTGAGGGGGAGTTGTCCATTTCAGGGGGAGTTGAGTTCTATGAACCCTTGATGTGTCCATTGTCAACAAGGGGGAGAGAATAGATGTTGACCCTTGAGGGGAGAGATGTTCCCAGGGGGAATTCATGGACCAAGGGGGAGAACTCTGTAGAGATCTAGTTGAGAGGGAGTTTGAGCTTTTAGCATGCTCTTGCATCGGTGCGTTGAGCCTTTTGCCTCTTTCTGGAGGAGCCGATGCTTTGCCTAAGCATGACTGTGTTGAGCCAGTTTGCCTCTTTCTTGAGGGGTCATGCTTTAGTTTAATCGACTGCATTGAGCGGTTTCCCTTGTCTTAGGGGGTCGATCTTTGGCTTTGTCTCTGTTGTCTCAATTTGCCCTTTTCTGCTTGTGTTTGCCTTTTGGGCATCTTGAGCAACTTCTTCTTTTCTTCTTTCTTTTCGGTTTTACGCTTTTCTTCTTGTCTTTGTTCTATTTTAGGTTACAGGTAGAAGGTGTTGACAATGCACTCATCAAGGGGGAGATTGAGAGCCAATGGACCGGCTCCATTGCCACTGGAGTGATTGTCAACAGAAGCCAAAGACCCGAATGGACTCGGGCACAAGACCTCCGATGGACAGGAGGCCCTTCGATGGACTGGAGGTAGATGGAGAAGAAAATCCTCTGAAGGACTGGAGGCATGCTCGGCGTCTGTCGGCCATGGGAGTTCGGTACACAGAGGAGTGGCATGGCGATGGCAGGAGTAAGTCCTCCGAAGGACTGTGAGGCTGCCCCGATGGACAGGGGATGCCGGGCGCCACCGCGGTGCTCCAATACGAGTGCGTGGCGCGAAGACGTGGGAGGGAGTCTTTGGCGGCTTCAGCTCAAAACCGTCAACCAAGCTACCCAAGCCTTGGCGAGTTGGGCCTTAACTCGTCAAGATAGAGAAGATCGGCCAAATCCAGCCCAGGCGGAGACTTCCTAAAGTTTCCCGGTTTTTGACTTCAAAACCGGGGGCAGATCGCAGATTGGACTACTGGCCACATGGAGAACAACTGAGGATTGTGTGGAACTTACGAAGATCAAGACTTCATCGTGGTCGTCCGTCCCGAAATATCTTGTAATTTTTCGTTTAAGTCCTTAGGGTTTGTCTAGTTGTAGGGACCTAAGTGCAAAACTGTCTAAATAGCACTTGGGTATAAATAGGTCTAAGGCAGGTCATTAGAAGCCCTCTTGGCTGCTAGGATTAGTTTTTTCTTTGTAATTTTCGTCCTCAAGCCTTGAGCTCCATTGTTAGGGAGGTTAGAGTAGGATTTAGCCTCCTAATCAAGAGGGAAGGTGAGGGTGGTTGGTTCGGACAAATTTCTGCTTGTATGCTGAATCTTTAGACCCATCTTGGGCACTTAATCGAAGCAAATTCGTGCAGCAACCTTGTGTTCTTCTCCTCCCCCTTTTTCTTTTGTTTTTGGGTTCAATCCTTGGCTTTTGGGTGTTGGTTTTGGCCAATCTTGGAATCCCTTCCCTTGTTGATGTTTTGGACTTGCTAGGACATGGAGAATATGTCTTAGAACATCTCTATCCTGCTGGATTTCCACAAGCAAGTCGATCTTGAGTTTTCCACTTTCTTGCCCAAATTTTCCCCTCTTCACAAGATCTAAAATTCCCTCTAATCCGTTGATCTTTTTGAGTAGATCTTTTGGGACTAGCTTTGGAATAGTGCTAGGATAACCTCTGGAAAATTTCGTGAAGATCCGAGAAGATTTGGTCAAGTCTGATGTTTGCAAACTCAAAGTCCGAGGCTGATTTCTGGGCAAACGGGACAGTCCGGTGCAACTTCACCGGATAGTCCGGTGGAACTAACAATCTCCAAATGGTCTGAATTTTTAATATGTTGTTACCATGTTTTCCTAAGCCTGTGGTTAAAACTTCATAATTTTTGGAGCCCTTTTGGTTAGGTTTTAGCAATTTTATTTGCAGCCCTGTCTGTCAGAAAATTCCCTGTCGGACTGTCCGGTAGGGCATCTTGGACAGTACGGTAGTGGCAGTGTTTTTGCCCCCGGATTTGGTTTAAGTTGTTACTACGGTTTGTGGCTTGTTCCTAGTGGTTTTGGGGGTGCCTAGGGTCATTCCTAAGGTCTTGAGCACCTCATTTGCTAAGAGATCTTGGTGATCACTAGGCGTGTTCATTTTGGTTTGTTTGTGTTCGTTTGCATCCGTGTTTTTGCCTCAACCTCGCTTTGGTGGTTCTCGTTGTATGCCTATACTCATTTGCTTGTTGTGTATCAGTGAGACACATCTAGGTGCGTTGAGTGGCTGGCGAGACCGCTTGGCTTGCGATCTTTGTGATCGTTGAGTTGAGTGCTTCTGCTTGCTTGGTGCGTATCCTTTCAGTGGATGGCACCTTGTGCTACTAGACACGTATCCACTTGGCTTGCGGTCTTTGTGATCATTGAGTTGAGTGCTTCCACTTGCTTGGTGCGTATCCTTTCAGTGGACGGCACCTTGCGCTACTAGACACGTATCTATTCAGTGGACGGTGTCGAGCTCTTTTCTCAAGCACCAGGTTTGGGGGTTGTGAGTTTTGAGTTTTAAGTGCTCCTATTTACCCCCCCTCTAGTCGCACGTCTCGGTCCTACATCTTTGTCAGGTGTGGATTCTACTTCCGTTTTGACTTCCATGCGGCTAAATGTTTCACCCGCCCCTACAAGGTTTGGGTCACCCCCCGAGCACGCCGTTGGGATAGCCTGCCGGCGTTGTGGGGGTTCCACACGCTCTGCGACAAGCACCATGCTGACCACACTATTGGTGGCCGCGATGTAGAGGAAGAGCTCTTCTCTCGCCCGAGGTGAGACCAACACCTGCGGGGAGAAGAGATACTTCTTCAGGTCTTCAAAGGCCTGCTGGGCCTCTTCCATCCACTCAAATGGGTTATTCTTCCTAAGAAGCTTGAAGAATGGGATAGCACGCTCTCCCAACCTCGAGATGAATCGGCTGAGGCCAGCCATGCTGCCAATCAGCTTTTGTACCTCCTTCATGCGAGTCAGGGGTTGCATTTCTTCGATAGCCCGAATTTTTTCATAGTTTGCCTCGATTCCCCTGTGTGAAACTAGGAAACCAAGGAGCTTTCCCGTGGCAACCCTGAACGCGCACTTCTCAGGGTTCAACATCATCATATTGCTACACAGGCTTTCAAAAACATCATCCAAATCCTAGAGGAATGAATCACTCTGACGGGACTTGACCACAATATCATCGACATATACCTCTACTGTTTTGCCTATACGATCTTTAAGAGTAACATGAGTTGCATGTACAAAAGTTTCCAAAGCGTTCTTAAGACCGTATGGCATAATTACATAACAATACAAACCACAAGGAGTGGTAAAAGAAGTTTTCTCCTCTTCTTCCCTAGCCATTCTAATTTGGTGGTACCCTGAGTATGCATCTAGAAATGGCAAGAGTTCACAACCAGAAGTTGAGTCTACAATCTGATCTATTCTAGGGCGAGGATAAGGATCCTTGGTACAAGCCTTGTTAAGGTTGGTGTAGTCGATGCACATCCGAAGTTTGCTGCTGGCTTTAGGGACTACAATGAGGTTCGCAAGCCATTCCGGGTGCTGGACTTCCTAGATAAAGCCTGCACAGAGAAGCCTGTTGATCTCAAGGTGGATGAACTCCTGCCTCTCCATCAATTGCTTGTGGACTTTTGGTTGACCGGCCTCGCACCGGGACATACTGCAAGTTTGTGCTCCATCCCCTCCCTGGGGACCCTAAGCATGACGGAAGGATGCCAAGCAAACAGATCGACATTGGCCCGGAGGAAAGTGACAAGCGCGAGTTCCTATTTTGGGTCCAGACCCCCACCAATGCGTGCGGTCTGGGAAGCTTCAGCACCGATGTGAACAGCCTTTGCCAGGACTGTGTCCCTGTTTAGGGGATCCTTTGGGGGTTTCGGGGCTTAGACGCCGAGGTTTGCCTCCGGGACTTCGGCCCCATCGAGCGGCCCCTAAGAGATGATGGGAACCCTGGGCCCCTCAGTCAAGAGTTCCTTGCCTTGGGGCTCCACATATTCCTGTGCTGCCATAGCCTGCAGCTTCTCGATCGTCGCGGTGACCGCGGGGCGGTCCCCGGGAATGGTGATGACACCGTTAGGCCCTGGCATTTTCATGTACAGGAACCTGTAGTTAATAGTAGCCATGAAGTTGTAGAGAAACGGCCTACCGAGGATGGCATTGTAGGGGAGCCAGAGCTTCACCACCACAAACTCGACATGCTCGGTCCTGTAGTTGTCGGGGGTCCCGAAGGTAATGGGCAAAGTGCATGCACCATGTGGAAAGATAGCCCCAGGGCCAACCCCTCCGAAGGATGGGGCCGAGGTGAGCTTCCCCACTGGGATCTGGAGCCGGCCAAATGCCAAGGAGGAGAGTACATTAAGACCAGCCTCTTCATCGTCGGGAATGTGCTTGAGACAGGCGTTGGCGATGGTTGTGGAGAATATGAGAGGCAACTCCCCAGCCCCTGCTATGTTCTGAGGGATATCTGCAGGGCCGAATGAGATGGTCGTGCTAGCCCACCTAAGCGGGCATCGCGACTCTGGGAGTGCGGCGACGGCGGTCACCTGCCTCTTCAGGAGCTTGACAGTGCGGCGAGTTGCTGCACTACCAACATTGCTGTGTATGACAGCAATGGTATGCTTGGCAGCCTGAAACTGCTCAGCATTGTCCTCGTCATCGTCGTCAGGGTCTGGCAGGGGCGTGGGGACCAGCACCGTGTACTTCTAGGGATCACCCTGCGTACCCTTCCCCCGCTTATTTTGCTGCTCTTGTGGGTTTTCCTGCCTCGGGTGGTTTTTCTCCGCTATGTTCTTTACAATCCAGCAGTTCTTCAGATCATGGGTACTTGAGTTGTGGAGCGGACACCACTTCTCCGATTTGCCCCCGTCTGGGGCAGTTTTTGGCTTCTTATCATCGTGGCGAGGCTGATCATTGGGCTTACTACTCCCAGCTATGTAGACAGCACCCTGATCAGGGGCTTTCTTCTTCTTCTTTTTCCCGTGGCCCTCAGTCCGGGGGTTCTGATCAGTCATCCCGGGCTGTACCTCCTGGGGGTAGTGCCAGGCCCGACCTTCAGCCACCTTTGCGCACTTGTCAGCGAGAGCCAAGAGGTCACCGACATCTTGGATCTCATGGGTCACAAGCTTCTCAAGCATATTCTCATCTTGGACACCCTGGCGAAAGGCAACGATAACCGAGGTCAGGGTTATCCGAGGGATGGTGTGTCGTACCTGATAAAACCGTTGGATGAACTGTCGCAGGGTTTTGTTGAGCTGCTGCCTCATAGCGTGGAGGCCTGCTTCGGACCCTGGGCATGAACAGGTACCAGCGAAGTTCGCCATGTACTACCGACACAGGGCCTCCCACGAGGTAATGGAACCCTCTACGAGATTCATCAGCCAAGTCCGTGCCGGCCCAGTTAACGCGACGTGGTAGTAGTTCACCATCACGTCATTGGTGCCACCCACGGCAATGATGGCTGCAGCGTAGATTTGGAGGAACTCCACTGGGTCGATAGTCCCATCATACTTCTCCGGCAAGTGTGAGTGAAACTTCGCCTACCACGGTGCCCGGCGGAGATGGGGAGTGAGGGCCCGGCATCTGGCCCCAAGGTCTAACTTCGGGGCTCTAGGCCCAAGAGGAGCCTAGAACCCCGAGGCATGTGCCCCATACAACCCCGGGGCTTGCACCCCAACCTAAGGGTTTTGCACACCACCCTGGTGCGCGTACTCAGCATCCTGCGCCACCTTTTTCCTGTCCAGGAGCTCACGCAGGTCACGCGGCTGCTGCTACGGTGGCTGATGTTGCTCCTCTGGAGGTGGTTGCTCTCCCGCGCATCTCCGTGGTGTGCAGGAGAGCAACATAAGTTGCTGCTGTGGGGCCTTCGGCTCTCTGGAGACCTAGGAGGGACCAGGCATGGCATGGTCTATAAGCCACGAACTTGGCGACATCCTGTCGCTACTACTCGTGCGCCTTTAGTGCGGCGTGCAATGCTAGTGGGTTGCGCAACAAGGCCTCGGCTGCATCCAAAGCTCCGACGGCATGGTCAGAGAAGTCTAGCTGGCGACGACCATGCCGACTTGAGGCTAGCCGCTTCATGACCGTGGGACCACGTATAGACTGCGACGCGGCCTCCTTGCGTGGGACCACCGTGGGTGGCGGGGTATGCTGTAATTGCCCCAGAGGAGGCTGCCCGCTAGCGGGTCCTCCACCTATGGGTGGTGGTGGGTCTCGTCCCACCACCTCCCAAGGATTTCGGCCTCCCACCGAAGGCGGCGCCCTCCTCCAGGTATAGTCGAAGCGCCCCGCTCGCAGCGGCGAGGCCGAGGTGACATGCTGTGGAACTCGCTGTGGTGAAGGCATTCACGGCCCTACGGCGCGGTGCTGCATCACCATCTGTGGAGCTGGTGGCCGAGTGCACGGCACCCTCCGGTGTTGGCTCTCTCGTAGCCATCGTGATCAGCGATACGCGTCCTGCCCCTACCTAGCGCGCCAATGTCGTCGTTCGCGACACCAAGATACTGTATAGGTAACTCACAGGTAGAATGGAGTGTAGGGTTGTGGACACTACCGCCGAGCTCTACCGCATGCGAGGAGCTGGAGAAAAGGATTTAGAGAGGTTCACGCCACCCGTAGGTGTAACACCTTACGTCCTCTTTGAGTTTCTTGCTATGTGAATGATGGTCTCTAGTTACAGACCGGGACCAAGGCTTGGGCTCTCGGTGGTGAGTGTGCAAGTGTGTGAAAGTGTTCTCAGATCCTGTTCTAGGTGCACCACTCTCCCCTTTTATAGATTAAGGGTATGAGCAGCAGTACAAAGTTTGTGGCATAGTGCTACAGTAATCTAAGGTATGGCCTTGGAATAGCTTCAACTCTGTGTTGAGTGGCACGTCGTGTCTCTACAATACTCTGTTGAAGGGGTACAGTTTCTGCAACACGCACGCCGCTTGCGACGTGTAGGCGCTCTTTTTGACCAGACTATCCCACCACATTTTATGTGGTAGGTGAGGGGTACCTTCTCCTGGAAGGGCTTCCCACCCGGGGCTCGACAGCCGACAACGCAGGGTTTTCTAGGGCTTTCCACCTGTCCTTTGAGACGTCAGACAACCCCGGAGTCGCCATACACCAGGGCGTGCTATAGCCATGTTATCTTAGTTATAGGCCTTGTGGACCCCAGCGGCGGCCCCAACTACTAGGATACTCCCCGTGATCTACGCAGGGAGGTCTTCTTCGACTTGGCGAGGCGCTACGTATGCGTCCCTAGGGTATGGGCCCCCTGAGACGCTAACACACGCAAGGCCACGACCGCATGCACACTTCATTTTTGGTAACATATGGGTCCACTGGTCCATCTTTACTATTTTTGGCAAACTAATGCTGTAACGCCCCAAAATTTAGCACCCGGAATTTTCTAGTAAATCCCTCCTTAATTCAAAATCGATTTTCGAAAACCCTGGATGTTTTCCTTCAATGTTTGAGTGTATTAATATGAGCTCAACAAAAATATCCAAATTTTCTCAAAATATTCTCCCCACCAAATCCCCAGAAAAATACCTTCTCCAAATTCCTTCCAAATTTAAATTCAAAAAATCAGAAAAAGAAAAGAAGAAAAACCTCCCTTGGGCCGCCTTTCCACACTCAGCCCAACTCCCCTCTTCCCCCTCAGCCCACCGCCCTCCCTCCACCTGGGCCACCAGGTCGGCCCAGCAGTCCGCCGCCACCCACCCCTCTCCCTGTCAGCTAGGCCTGCGCTCTCTCCTCTCTCTGCCAAGCGGACCCCGCTTGCCAGCCGCCATCCCCCACTGCCACCAAAACCCCACCCGTCAGACCCATCCCCCACCTCGCGGCGTAACCACCCTAGCGCTGTGCCACACGCACCTGCATCGCCCCCGGCCCCGGACGCGCCGTCTAGGCCCCGCCGCCACACCCACGCACCGCGCCACCACCTGGCTCTCCCGGTGCCACGCTGCACGAACCTCCCGTCTCCGCGCCACGCGGCTCCGCGCCGGCTCTGCTCCATCGCGCCAGCGCCCCTCCTCCAGCTATAAAAGCCCTCGCCGCCTCCCACTGACCTCGCCGCGGTTTCTAGCCAAGCGGCTCCGCCACGCAATACGCCCCTCAACCACCACCAGGGGTCGATTCCCCACTCCCCAAGCTCCATAGCGTACCCGCCCACCTCCTAGATACCTCGCCGCCACCCTCCCTCCACCCACCAGAGCCGCCGACGCGCACTCCCTCCGTCGCCGTGCGCACCTCGCGCCATCACACTGTGGAGACCCTACCTTCGGCCTCCAATCCACCCTTCCAACACCACCACCTCGTTCGCCACCCTCCCCTGGAGCTCGCCCCTTATCCTGTCACCAGGACCGGCACCGGTGGTGAGAACCGCCGGCGACCGTCCCCGCGAACCGGCTCCCCGCCTGAACCGAGCCGGCGCCGTCACCCCCCTGACGCCGTCGTCTCCCCATCCAGCCAATGCCACGCGGGCCCTGGCCGGACGGCATTGCCGCACCGTCCCCGCCCTGTGGGTCGGCCCGTTGGCTGCGGCGCGCGCCCACAGGCCAAGCGGGCCGCTCGGGCCAGAGTCACCCCGGCCCAGGCCCCTCTGCTCGCAAGCCAAACTGGCCATTTGGGCCAAATCCCCCCTCGGCCTAGGTTGTCTCGCTTGTGGGCTGAAAACCAAAGTTCACACGGAATAAAGTCGAAAACTACCCCCTCCAACTTTCAGAAAAGTCTACTGCTACCCCCTAGCCACTATATACTCCATATCTTCTCCGTTTGAACTCCGATTTAGGTGATTCTTGCACCTAAATTCATCTAAAATCAAGCTCTATACATCCATACACTCCACATAATCTTTTCCCCTATCCGGAAGCCATCATCATGCCACCATGACGCCGTCCTACGCCCAGTCAGTGCTTCGCACTAGTTGCACAAACATTGTGAGCCTGGTGATCGATGCCATTGACCTCCTATTCACCATAAGTCCAAAAGTTTCCTGTCTTAGTCTATCCGAGCCCTAAGTTCAGATGATGACGATACCGAAAATCATCTAAACATCATCCCTCCCTCCGTCACTTCACTAGAGATCCTCACCCTTCCAAACCTCAACATGAGACCGCCACCCCTTTGGCGTTATCTACCCGCCCCTCGCGACTACCACCAGTACCTTGGCGTCTCCGTAACTGTTGTTACCGAGCCCGCCAACTTGCCCAAACCCTTGCTACACCCCAGCCACTTGCAAAGATACCGCCAGTAAGAATCCAACATGTTCACATCACCTCAACTCAAGCTCTACACCACGAAACCCGTTGAGCTCATATTATGCCTCAATTTGCGTGTTTCTTGTTTGTGCACGTAGGAGGCCCCACAGAGGCCAAGTAGCCCAATCACTGGGACATTCAACCAGGAAACCGGAGAAAGCATACTGATCTTACGTCAGCCCCTCACCCTACGAGTTGCAAGGCAAGCCCACTGGAATCCCCACTTGATGCATAAATTTCCTATGTTTTGCAAACACAACCCTTGGCCTGTTAATCACATAAAACTTGCATGTTTTGCATCCTAAGGTAACCCAGCAAAATATATATAGCCACCTAAGATGATTTTAGATATAGCGCGCATAGGTGGGATCGCTCATTTAAATATCTATCATAATCTTGACGTTATGTTGGATTATGGATATGGAACGTGATGGGTATGGGAAAATGGATGTGTGGTGTGGTTTTTGAAATAAAATGATGAAGAACCCCGGCAACCGACTATGTCGAAATACGGCTATGCGCCGAAACAGCCATAAGGGCAGGGTATGAACGGGTAACTTAGCGACTCGCAGTTACCCCATGTCCCGGGATTCGTGGAAAATACCGGGTAGATGGTTGCTCGCGATGTCGAGCATTGGAAAGTGAGGATGGTTCTACCTGAGCTCTCCGTAAGGACCGTTATGATTTTCATCTTGCCTAACTCTTTTAGTACAACCACTCGCTCTATATGAGGCATTGGCCAGGCCCAAGATAGAGTGGGTAGCCTAGTAGCTTCTGTGTTGGCGCACAAGGAGCTACAAAAAGGGTGGGTGTCAACGGGAGTACCGCGAGGTACTGGAGTGACTCGGATGCCCGAACCCCTAAAGTTCTGCTAGGTGATGAAGCAAAGGCAACAGCTTGGTTTGGAATTTGGGCAGTTACGACGGTAACGCGCCGCTGAGTCCAACTTGTGGGAATTAGTACAACCTCTTGTCAGAGTAAAACCTATTCGAATAGTCCGTGTCCACTGGTATGGATGAGTTACAACTTGGTTCTTCAGTTAGAAGTTTTCGTAAAATAAGATGGAATTGGTTTGGGGCTGGCTAAAATGGTTTTTGGTTCAGCAGTGGGTGCTAGATGTATGGAAAATGTGTTAGCTGGAAAGCCATGGGCCACTTTGGACCGGAAAGTCTAGCAGCAAACCTTTTTGGGGAAAACTCTGTTTTCAGAAAGATTAAAACTTGACAACTATCTCAAACCCTGCATACAAATACTTTTCTGCAAAACTATCTTAAGCTCCAGATATATCCTTGCATATAGTGTTAGCCTTCCCAAAATTTCTTTGTAGGAAGGTGGGCTGCTGAGTACGTATGTACTCACCCTTGCTTTATTGTTGTTTTTCTCAGTGCTAGGGACATATATTGGTCCGAGAACGAGTAAGGGTTACGACCTGCTTCCCAACTGTGGCGTGAGGAAGATGGGCCTATGTTTTAAATTCCGCTGCTTAGATTTTTAGGGATGCACCCCTTTATGGTCCGACCCGTTTAGGGCAGATCTGTACCACTTTGATGTAAGAATGTGATTACCAAACATTGGGATGGTAATAAAGCACATTTTAGTCCCATTATGGAAACTGGTGCGCTTCAGGTGGTATCAGAGCCGTAGTTGGCTGTAGGACATAACCCTTAGGCTAGAAAAATGATTTTTGAGTCCAAAACTGTTTGAAAAATACTTCTGCTCCTCATCTTACTCCATTTCAAAAAGTTTTGGCCCTTCCTTACCCCAATGGCCGTCACCAAGCAGTCAAGCTTCTAGTAGAAGAAAGTTGGTAGCTTGTGCAACACACCAATAAAGCCAGAATATGATGGACAGATGTGATGGGTCTATGATAACGGAACCAGAGTCTGCCATAAGACACATCACCATCACAAGGACACATGGCTCAATCTCAAGAGATGGACCACCCTAGTCAAGCACATGACCCAATGAATAGCCAGGAAGTGTGCAGCATAAAATAAGGAAAGAATGGACATGACCCTGCTGTCTCGCTTAAATTGGCCAAGTGGTACAACACAGTTAAAAGAAGCCCCCTTGGAACAATGCATCGGCAACCCTGCGCCACCTGGCACCAAGGACGCCAGGCACTGCCACTAAAAAGATGAGCCAACCAAAACTATTTAAAGGGACTGCCATAGGGCTCAGAGGACCAAGGACCGCTCCATTGCAATGCAACAATGGCAGAAGAAAAGCCCATCCTAAACGGTCGCCCCGTGCCCCTTAAAAAGAGAAAGCACATAGACCTCTCGGTGGAAGTCCTAGTGTTGGAAGGTATACCAGTTATCTTCCCAGAGCCTGAAAGCCAGCCAATCCCTCTAGAGCCCCTTCCAAATCCTCCACCAGAGCTAGCAGAACCCCTCACCCTGAAAAGGATCCCAACACCCGCGCTAGAGTGCCCAGAGTGTTTGGAAGAGAAAGAGCTACCCAAAGCCCCAACCCCAAGTCCCGTCTCTCCGAGTAAACCAAAAGCTCCACCACCAACCTCATCAACAGAAGCAAGGATATAACCCTCAGGCATTGCTTCGCCCAAGGGACTAACCGAAGAAGATGACCCAGTCGTCGCAACTCAGTCACTGCCAGAGGACGTCATCGACATCAGCTCAGACGACCCAGAATGAGGTCTTCAAGCCTGACAGGGAATGGAGTCGCATGGTCCGAAGCTAGTTGTGCCCAGTGCCCCTCTTACAGTTGGGTAGTGAAGTTTTTCCTTCGCTTTGGTTAGCACCTTTGTAAAAGTGAACTGTGTAGATCGCGTGTGTTGTAGACGTTGTCTTGGTTGTTTGTGTACTGTGTACTAGTTTTGGTTTAGGACCAAGTCCTGCGAGTCTCGTTCAGATGGCAACTGCTGGACGTGTCAGCCTATGTGAGGATGTAAAAGGTTTTCCAGAGCTCCTAAGGGACACCATAAGGTACCTCCGGATTTTCGGATACCCTGTGTACCTAGGTAGAGAAATCATCGAGAGTGGAGAACAGAAATTGATGGTCTCGTTGTACATCAAGGACAACCGTGCCCTCGAAGGATGGCATTCCACAGCTACCGGTCATCATTTTGTGGATGCGTGTCATGTTACAGCTCGTGACGCAATAAGAAAGTTGTGCTCAACCTATCATAGGGCAATCCAAGACACCCCTATGAGATTATTCCCACCCTTCAACAAGTTAACCACAAGCTAGGCCAGAAAAGTTGAAGCCTTGAAGATAATGAAGAAAACCAAGGATCCCGTCATAGCCTACCTTGCTCTTCCTCTACAAGCCCTAGATGATGAGTACGACAAGCGGAGCCTCATGCACGATAGGTTGAAAGCTCGCAACCGAATAACAGAAGACCTTCTCTCCCAGTACAGAGCTAGACTGCTGCGTCAAAGGCAAGAAACCAACCCTGATCCAAGCAGCGCAACCACACGGAGTTTGTTTGACCTTCGTTACCCATCACCATTGGGAATGCAGTACCCCATGCTATGAGGAATATCAAACCCTCCTAGGCAACCGGAGCCAAGTCACCAAGCTAGTTTCCAGTACTCCCGGCTTGAGCAACAGCAGAATCAGGGAGAAGCCCAAGTAACCATCCACCAGGAGGAAGATAGAGAAAGCTTGGGCACCCTCCTAACACTCTCGCTTCCAGGAGAAGGATCCGGTGTCCAGGAACCAACACCGAACGGAGCCTCCGGCAGTCAGAAGTTGAAGTCAGTTATACTCGAGGAGTCGCGTTAGTATGTTCGTTTTCGTTCTGTGTTTTGTTGTTGTGTCTTGTCTCTTGCTATCTCAAGCAGAAACAAGTGCTACCTTGTTTGAGTGATAATAAAATCGCCATTAGAACTAGCCCCCACCTCTGCTATCTCTTCTCACCTTAAAACCAGTCAGTTTGAAGAGTATGTGCCCGTTAAAAGAAGCGACCAGAACAAGCCCCAGTCAAAATAAAGGACGGTCAGCAGCTAGCAAAGCTCTGCCCAAGGAAGGCACAGCTAAAGGAAACAATGGCCCTAAGGAAATGGATAAAACCAAAGGAAACATCCAGTACCACAGTCCCCCTGCGAACAGTATCCACCACAGTCCCCCACCTCTCACATGTCTCTGCCACCCCCACCTTTTCAGTCACATCCGATACCCGGCTCCCACCATCCATTCACCCCTGCCACTACGTGCGCACGCTGCCTGCCACCACCTGTTGTCCTTGGCAACGCACCCACGCACCTACTGTCGGCCAAAGCTGGCCCCTACACCCCCATCCACCACCGGCCGCCACGTGTCCCCACATCCGCCGTCCAAGGATGCCCGGTCCCCCCCACTCCACCGTCACTCACATGCTGCCGCGTGCTCCCGCTCCACCTCCACCACTCATGTCACCTCGGTGCACAGTACGCCGCACCGCAACCACCGCCCCCACGTGCGCCCATAAAACCCCCTCCCTTGAGCTCAATTCCTCACTCACCCCGCAGAGCAAACCCACCACCGCTCCTCCCCCACTAGCTAAACCAACCCCAGTTTCTCCCATGTTCTATGATTCTTGGGTAGGACAGTTCCTTCTATGTTACTACACTACCCACGCCATCACCATTCCTGCTTGTCTCTTCCTCCTTTGGGTAATCCATCGCCCTCTACCCTAGGAAGAAAATCGCCCTAGACCAATCACCAACACCACCGCCAGATGAAAAACCTAGCAATCCTCTTGTTCCTCCTCATCCAGTGTATATTCCTCTCCAAGATCCAGAAAATCTTGATCCTCTTCCTAAAACACGGATTCAATTGTAATATCTGCAGGCCAAACTGAAGAGACCAGCACACGCACCCACTTCCAACCAAGCCATGCACCCAGAGCCCAAAGTCTGCATCCCACTCCGCTACATACCCTTTGCTGAAATCCTCCTCCTATGCCTCCTGGTTCTCCTCCAGTTAGTGACCCTCCCATAGGCTGAGCAGAAGCTAGAAGATGCTTCCTGCTAGCAAAGCTGTGCCAGGATGAAGGAGCCCAAGCAAGAAGCAGGCAAGAAGATAGAAGAAGAGGTGCTTGGGGCAAACAAAAGAGAAACGAGAAGAAGGCTATCCCAATTAGTCCTTTCTTCTCCAGCCCGCCCTCAACTTGCCGATGCAACAATAGCAGTTGGAAAACGCAGCAGCCCCCCGCTTCTAGAAGAGTACCTAACCTACTCAAGTAGGGGTATCCGCCCTATTTTAAGTGGGCTAGCCTCCCTTCTATTAGCACTGGTGCAAGATAATCCGGACCCCATAGGTTGATGGATCCATCCCTTTGGACGAGTTGCCCGGATTATGCCACCGTCTAAAGAACAGAAAGTGCCTTGCTGAATTTCTGCCACTCTCTAAAAAAGCCCCCTGCCTGAAGTTGCCAGGCCATGGATCAACCTTCCAAGTTCATGAAGTGGAAGATCCAGCTCGTTGTGGAAGGCTTGCACAAACAACCCAAACAAAGAGAAGGAGGAATCAAGTTAAACATGTAGTTGTTATTAAAATTCCACCTGCCATTCCGTATGAAGAAGCAAGCTTCAATTAGAAGCAGTTGGCTGAAGTAAAACGATCCATGTAACCTTCTAAGCCGAATCTCGAGGACGAGATTCATTTTAAGTGGAGTAGATATGTAACGCCCCAAAATTTAGCACCCGGAATTTTCTTCTAAATCCCTCCTTAATTCAAAATCGATTTTCGAAAACCGTGGATGTTTTGCTTGATTGTTTGAGTGTATTAATATGAGCTAAACAAAAATATCCAAATTTTCTCAAAATATTTCCCCCACAAAATCCCCACAAAAATACCCTCTCCAAATTCCTTCCAAATTTAAATTCATAAAATCAGAAAAAGAAAAAGAAGAAAAACCTCCCTTGGGCCGCCCTTCCACACTCAGCCCAACTCCCCTCTTCCCCCTCAGCCCACCCCACACCCCCTCTACTTGGGCCGCCAGGCCGGCCCAGCAGTCCGCCGCCTCCCACCACTCTCCCTGTTAGCTGGGCACACGCTCTCCCCTCTCTCTGCCATGCGGACCCCGCCTGCCAGCCGTCACCTCCCCATTGCCACCCCAACCCCACCCGTCAGACCTGTCCCCCAGCTAGCGCCGCACCTACCCTGGCGCTGCGCCACGCGCACCCGCATCGCCCCCGGCCCCGGAAGCGCCATCCAGGCCCCGCCGCACCGGGCCTCGGCCCTACCCCCGCGTGCTTCAAGGCTCCGCCGCCACACCCGAGCACCGCGCCACCACCTGGCTCTCCCGGTGCCACGCCGCGCGAACCTCCCATCTCCACGCCACGCGGCTCCGCATTGGCTCTGCTCCATCGCGCCAGCGCCCCTCCTCCAGCTATAAAAGCCCTCACCGCCTCCCACTGACCTCGCACCCCTGCTCTGCAACCGGCCCCCAACCACGGGCACCACTAGCCGCATTCCCCACACACCCGAGCTCGCCGCGCTTCCTAGCCAAGTGGCTCCGCCACGCAATACGCTCCTCATCCACCACCAAGGGTTGATTCCTCACTCCCCAAGCTCCATAGCGTACTGCCCCACCGCCTAGATACCTCGCCGCCACCCTCTCTCCACCCACTAGAACCGCCGACGCGCACCTCGCGCCATCACACCATGGAGACCCCACCTCCAGCCTCCAATCCACCCTTCCAATGCCACCACCAAGTTCGCCACCCTCCCTTGGAGCTCGCCCCCTTGTCCCGTCACCAGGACCGGCACCGGCGGTGAAAACCGCCGGCGACCCTCCCCCCCGAACCGAGCCGACGCCGTTACCCCCCTGACGCCGGCGTCTCCCCCTCCAGCCACTGCCACGCGGGCCTCGGCCGGACTGCGTTGCTGCGCCGTCCCCGCCCTGTGGGCCGGCCCGTTGGCCGCGGCGCGCACCCACAGGCCAAGCAGGCCGCTCGGGCCGGAGTCACCTCGGCCCAGGCCCCTCTGCTCGCAGGCCGAGCTGGCCGTTTGGGCCAAATCCCCCCTCGGCCCTGGTTGTCTCGCTTGTGGACTGAAAACCAATGTTCACGCAGAATAAAGTCGAAAACTACCCCTCCAACTTTCAGAAAAGTCTATTGCTACCCCCTAGCCACTATATGCTCCATATCTTCTCCGTTTGAACTCCGATTTAGGTGATTCTTGCACCTAAATTCATCTAAAATCAAGCTCTATACATCCATACACTCCACATAATCTTTTCCCCTATCTGGAAGCCATCATCATGCCACCGTGACGCCATCCTACGCCCAGTCAGTGCTTCGCACTAGTCGCACAAACATTGTGAGCCTGGTGATCGATGCCATTGACCTCCTATTCACCATAAGTCCAAAAGGTTCCTGTCTTAGTCTATCCGAGCCCTGAGTTCAGATGATGACGATACCGAAAATCATCTGAACATCATCGCTCCCTCCATCACTCCACCAGAGATCCTCACCCTTCCATACATCAACATGAGACCGCCACCCCTTTGGTGTTATCGACCCGCCCCTCGCGTCCACCGCCAGTACCTTGGCGTCTCCGTAACTGTTGTTACCGAGCCCGCCAACTCGTCCAAACCCTTGCTACACCCCAGCCACTTGCAGAGATACCGCCAGTAAGAATCCAACAGGTTCACATCACCTCAACTCAAGCTCTACACCATGAAACCCGTTAAGCTCATATTATGCCTCAATTTGCGTGTTTCATGTTTGTGCACGTAGGAGGCCCCACAGAGGCCAAGCAGCCCAATCACTGGGACATTCAACCAAAGCATACTGATCTTACGTCAGCCCCTCACCCTACGAGTTGCAAGGCAAGCCCACTGGAATCCCCACTTGATGCATAAATTTCCTATGTTTTGCGCTCATTTAAATATCTATCATAATCTTGACGTTATGTTGGATTATGTATATGGAATGTGATGGGTATGGGAAAATGGATGTGTGGTGTGGTTTTTGAAATAAAATAATGAAGAACCCCGGCAACCGACTATGTCGGAATACGGCTATGCGCCGAAACAGCCATAAGGGCAGGGTATGAACGGGTAACTTAGCGACTCGCAGTTACCCCGTGTCCCGGGATTCGTGGAAAATACCTGGTAGATGGTTGCACACGGTGTCGAGCATTGGAAAGTGAGGATGGTTCTACCTGAGCTCTCCGTAAGGACCGTTATGATTTTCATCTTGCCTAACTCTTTTAGTACAACCACTCGCTCTGTACTGAGGCATTAGCCAGGCCCAAGCTAGAGTGGATAGCCTAGTAGCTTCTGTGTTGGCGCACAAGGAGCTAGGAAAAGGGTGGGTGTCAACGGAAGTACCGCGAGGTACTGGAGTGACTCAAGATGCCCAAACCCCTAAAGTTCTGCTAGGTGATGAAGCAAAGGCAACGGTTTGGTTTAGAATTTGGGTAGTTACGACGGTAAAGCGCCGCTGAGTCCAACTTGTGGGAATTTAGAACAACTCTAATCAGAAGTAAAACCTATTCGAATAGCCCGTGTCCACTGGTATGGATGAGTTACGGCTTGGTTCTTCAGTTAGAAGTTTTCATAAAATAAAATGGAATTGGTTTGGGACTGGATAAAATAGTTTTTGGTTTAGCAGGTGGGTGTTGGATGTATGAAAATGTGTTGGCTGGAAAGCCATGGGCCACTTTGGACCGGAAAGTCCAGCGGCAAACCTTTTTGTAAAAACTCAGTTTTCAGAAAGATTAAAACTTGGCAACTATCTCAAACCCTACATACAAATACTTTTCTACAAAACTATCTTAAGTTCTAGATATATCCTTGCCGCCGCTGCCACCGCCGGCAGCGGCCTCGCGGCCGCGCAAGCCAAGGGGCGTGGAGGGATTGCTTGGTGGAGAGAGAAGGGATTGGTGGCCTCATTGTCACCGGATCCAGGGGAGAGAGTCGAGCGATAGCGACGCTGGTTGAACACAGAGAACGGGAGAGGGATAAGAGAGATACGTTGTGTGGTACAGGAACGGTGTGAATGGATAAGATGAGAATGAGAAGCGTTGGATCAAAGCAAGATGGACAGATGGCCTCAAAGGGGCCGTGCGAGAAGGAAAAAAAACCGACCTGACGAAAGAAGGGAGTGGCTAATGCACACGTGTGAGTACGTTAGTCTATCTGCACGCACAGTACACTCCAAAAAAGGAAAAACACCCCCAGTCCAATTAAGGAAAAATCAGGAGCACACCAACGAGGGGCGAGAAGGGGGAATGCAATGGAGGATTTTTCACTTGGCAAAAAAAAAACTAGTATCATTTTTGCCTGATGAAAGTAGCATTTTTCCTAGTGAAAATCACAGTTTTGCCTAATTAAAACATACAAAATTGCTTAATGGACGATGGTTGTCATTTTTGCCTAATGAAAGTAGTATTTTTGCCTAACAAAAATCACAGTTTTGCCTAATAAAAACGTACAAAATTGCTTAATGGACGATGGCGGTGGCCGGCGCGGGGGCGGAACACCATGGCTATGGGACACGGGGCCCTGCTCGTAGGGAGAGGAAGCGGATGAGGCAGCCGGCGTGCTGCCTCCTCGCTGATTCCGGCTGCTGTGGGCCGCTGTGCTCCTTCTCCGCACCGGATCCGGTCGTCGTGGACCGCAGGGCCTCCATCCCCATCCCCATCCCGATCCAGCCACCCCGGGAGCCTCAGTCGCCTGATCCGGCCGCCGCGAGCGGAGGAGAGGGAGAGCTCGGCAGTGGCCTCGTCGCGGTCCTCGGCCCGCTCGCCGCCCGCCCGGGCATCCTCTCCCCCGCGGTGCTGCCCCTGGCGGTCTCCACAGAGCTGTTCTCCACGCCGGGGTGGGCAGGAGAGGGCCCCTGGAGCTTGATGACTCTACGACGTCTATCGCAGCAGCGGGATTGGGTGGATTTGGCTGCGGGAGGGAGGGAGGCGAAGCATGAGGTGTGGACCCGAAGCCCGAGGAGGAGCAGGCCGAGGTGCACGGCACCCAGGAGGCAGGACGAGGCGAGGGCGTGCACATCGGCTTCGCTTCCCGGAAGAGGATGAGCGCTGCTGAAGGTCCCAGCGAAGGGA
Organism: Paspalum vaginatum; assembly: GCA_030272315.1. Taxonomy (NCBI): domain Eukaryota; kingdom Viridiplantae; phylum Streptophyta; class Magnoliopsida; order Poales; family Poaceae; genus Paspalum; species Paspalum vaginatum. The sequence continues at coordinate 41,223,556 of CM059017.1, read as the reverse complement.
AAGGTGGAGAGTCACGGTCGGGGGAGGAGCTACGACAGTGGCATGCAGATGTGCTCCGCAGGTGGCGGCAGCAGCAGGCAGGGTGCAGCAGGCGGTCAAGTGGGCGCAGGGCTATAGCAGGAATGGATGTCCAGACTTGAATGAGCGAGCGAGGAAGAAGATTCAACCAGCACTGTGGAGTAAAGTAAGCCACGTAGCAGGGTAAGAAGGTTCAACCAGCATGTGGAGGAAAATGAGCCACCGTGCAAACGCGTTTCCGCACGGCCAGGTCTTTAAGAAGTCATTATCATGAAACATTAGGAGATTGATGTAGTGACTGTAACTAGAGCCTCTGATCCAAAATTAACACCTATGTCTCTATAGTCATATCTGCAGCTCCTACGCATCCCACATCCCACCCCTAATCAATTTCCAGAGGCAGTTGGCGCAGATGATCCCATTTGTTAACATATTTGCAGAGGCAGGCCTAGAAAAACACATTTTTAGGGTCAAAAAACACACTGTTTTTTAGGTTAGAGAGAATTCAGGCCATAATTTAGCCAAATCTAAAAATGACGTCTAGAAGTGCAGCGACCAGAATACTTAATTGTGATCCACGACATAATAAATTGAGAATGTGTTAAGACTTAGTACATACATACACATATATTATACTGAGGATTATACTGATCCGCGCACATGCTTATTTATTATTGTCAAATATGTATAACAAGTTAAACTTGCACACAAGCAGAGCAAACGTGAGTAACTAGGTGTATGCCCGTACGTTGCCATGGAACACATATGAGAATAAAAAAAATAATATTTTCAGCCACATTCTTTTTCTACCGGTGTCAAGAATCGCAATATTTTCTTGCAAGAAGATTAATGTTTCAGCACCGACCAATTATATTATGACATACTACTTCTGTTTTCAAATATTTGTCTTCCGCTAGTTCAATTTTAACTAAACTATGACAAATAAAGAAACGGAGGGAGTAATTTTAAAGCAATTGTATGAGCTCAATAAAAAATTGGATCACAGAAGTGTTATCCATGAGGAACACATCACTCATGAACTGTTCTTGATCGTCATAGCAACATATGAACAACGGCAGGACAGGTAAACAAAAGGTTGTATACCAACATCAATAACGATAGAAATATTAGAGCAACTGTAAATAAACTAAATTCATTCAGTACAGTTTGTAGAAAAAGGAAATAAGGAGAGAGAAATCTTAGGTCTGTTTAGATGTACACTTCACCAGAATCTTCTTTGCCCTGTAAACTTTTAAAGAAAAGAAAAGGAGAAGAAACAGGTTGAAACAAAAGAACCAAATTACAAACTTGACATAAATGCTTTTCAAGTTTTTAAAATTGACAGCTTTTCTACACTCCCAGCCCTTGTCTCTCCCATTTTTTGAGCTCATCGCCATCCTATAACTTTTTTTCTCGAGCGATATCTGTCCTACAACTGGCAACACATTATACTTCGGTTCTAATTTCAGTTTAGTAATCTTAGATGTCACTAAAAGTAGAATATATTTGTTTCGAAACCACATAAACCCATGCTGCTAAAAGCCAAATACTTTTCCTCCCTTCTTTCGCCAAAATTTAGATTTCTCAGATATCAACACAATGCAACTAAATCTGAAAAATCATTCAATCCAGTACAGCCCAGCAAATTTTATCCTAAAACTCTGGTACATGGATTAAAGGGTCTCACTCTCTTTTTCTAGACTGGCCTAGTTACCAAAGCAAAGCATTAGGAAAATATTTTTGCTCTAGAAACATTTGTCTCTGGTTCTGTTTGTGGGCATCTGCAGAGGCCAGTTACTGAAACGAGCAGTGTATACCACCCCCCAGAATAGCACATAAGAAGGCACACTTCTCTATATAAACTCACCAGAATGATGTCCAGATAATAACTAGAAGAAGCAAGCAAGACAGAACTCTAGTCCATGGTGTAATAGCTCCAACTACCCCAAGAGGCTGTAGGGCAAAGTAAAAAAAACAGAGGAATGTTGGGATTATGATTTGTAAATCTCCATGTGGTGATAAATACCCAAATGAAAGATTAAAAAGAACACACATGTCCAGAAGTCAGCACGCCAGGTCAAGAATTGAAAATGAACTGCCTTTATACATTGGAGTATTGGACTTTGGACCTACTATTGATTGTCTGACAACAGGAATGTATTATACTCTTTTTAATATGAAGCAAAAATGGAATAAATTAAAGTTTGAACTTCCTAGAAAATGATGAAGGCTTGGAGACATAGTGCTGCCAAAGAGAATAGGTGAATAATGAAACCTTGAATTTAGGCTTTTTGAGATATCATGCATGATGCCAAGAACACCAAAGCGATGCTTGCAGGGCAGCACCTCATGGGCGAAGGAGGCAGTAGCTTGCTTCCTAATGTTGTAGTCAAGGAAAACACTGAGTTGTCATGGTTAAAACATAAAAAAAAAAGTTTCTATGTAATCGTATAGTATGTCGAAGCCACCATTACAAAAAAGACTTTAAAGAGAAAGACTCAGTGTGGAACCGTAGAATTATATATTTCATCAAGCCAAGCTGAGACGCTGAGCTGCAGCTCCACAAAGATGGAGAAAAAAAGACACATGGTGAGCTGCTGAAACTGAAAGTCTGCAGCTGCTGGAATAAACTGATCAGCTTGTTGCTTCCCAAACAGGTTGGCTGCAGTGGAGAGCTAGATGCTTGTAGCTACTACACTGGTTTTCATATGATGAACATAGCAAGAACAATTGTAGTAGGAATTGTGGCCACATATGGGAAAACCAGCTGCTCTACTGTTGATTCTGCATCTGAATTTTAAGGAATGAAAAAAGATGCTGCAAACCAGTACATGGAAATGGTAGCATAGCTGGCTAGCTGCTACTTTTGATCGCCTTAACTGAACATAAATGATGTTAAGCAAGACCTTCATTCACCTGTTCATACTTCAGGTATGCATTAAAGCAAGTAATACATAATGAACACACGCAACCCATTAACTCTTTTAGAACCAAAGTAAACAAATCAAACAAACAATTGCGAGTTCAGTGAACAGAGTACAGAGATACCATGATTTTGACGAATTTTTTATTGTCACAGTGTAACCTGCTAGCTATAAACACATGCCAGTCAATTAGCATGGTACACTAAAATCATGCTGCTTAACACAAAGGACCTTAACTCGTTCACTCTATTACTCTATTTGTTGTATGATCAGTGTCCTTATATTGGACTCTTCACCCATTTAGATGAATAGCAGTATTAATAAAACCGGCGAATGAAACCACGTATTTTTTATATATTCATAATCATCTATTCTACTGGAACAATCACGTAAGCCATCAGGGATTGCAGCAGTAATCAACTAATCAAGGGCATGTAACCTTCGGAATTACTTGCCACTGTAACAATAGTAGGATGCATGCTGGCTTTACCTCCTGGTACGCGATCTGCTGAAACTTGTCGTTGTACTTGGAGAGATGGATCTTCTTCATCATATCTGTTGGCCATCATGGACGGCGATGCGTGTAGGCAGGGGGAATGCGGCCGCTGGTGGGGGTGGTTCCAGACGGAGGGGCAGCCGCACAGGGCAAAGCAACAAGGCCGTAGGTGCGACGGAGCGCGGGTGAGTGGCGGCGGTGGCGCAGTCGACAGTGGTGAGCGGGGCCAGAGAGGGTGCCGATCTCGCAGGGGCAGGTGGGGCTGGGAGGGAGGGAGACGGATCAAGGGGCGGCGTGGCGAGGAGAACGGGGGGCGAGACGGGCGGGGCGCTCGCGAGCGCCGCTTGCCTGCATGGCGGGTCGCCACCGCCGTCACCGCGCTGGGGGACGCCGCAGCGCCTCCACGATCAGCTCGGCGGGGGAGGGCGCATTGGGAGGGTGAGTGGGGTTGCAACGGCGGTGGCGGCCCACGAACAACAGCAACGCCGGCGGCCGAGGGCGCGGCGGTGACGATGCAGATTAGGGCTACCGCGATTGATATTTCGGATATCCGAAATTTCGTGTTTTTCGTGGGTGCCAAAAAAAAATTTTCCCCCCGAAATTTCGTTATTTCCTATTAATATTAGGGCAAAAAATATTCAAAAAATAATTAATATATTAAAAAAGATCTGAAATTTCGTGCTTTTCTGCAGGGGCCGAACTTATTTTTGTTCCGAAATTGTAAACCCTGCGACTCTCCGACAGAGAGGGCGACGTGGTCGACGGTGGTGTGATGGGCGCAGCGGTCAACCGAGGGCCAGCGCGATTCGGGCGATGGCGGCAGCGGGGTGAGGCTAGGTGGGCGGAGGTCGACGGCGGGGTGCGCGCGTCGGCGCCAGCGATGCAGCGCAAGGCTGTGGTGGCTTGCGGCAGTAGCGTGCGAGGAGGGCGTGCGGCGGCGGTGGCCGGCAGCATGGGCGAGCGCATCGGGGGTAGCGTGGGAGCGGCACCGAGCGAGGGCACGGCGGGGCGAGAGCGGGCAGGGTCGCCGTGGCAGATCGAGCGCGCGGCAGCCGAGTCGGCGTTGGGGGGTTCGGCCGGGCGAGAGCTCGTCAGCCGAGCGGCTGCTGGGGTGAGTGCGTGGCAGGCCGGGTCGGCGTTGGTTGCGCCAGTGCTGAGGCCGACGGGGTGGGCGGGGGAGGTAGGAAGGGGCGCTGGGGCTCGGGCGTGGGGGCGATGGTACGTAGGGGTAGATCGCCCTTACGCGCTTAATACGTATAAGTTTGTAGAGATTATTACTCTGCATGTATGGAGTTAGTCCGGCGAATGTAAGCCGTCGAGCATTGCTTCTAGTTGGTGCATATCTTCTTCCAGATGTTGTATTTGCCCTCCCAACGTTGCCGGTAGTCTTCCCTCCTCCTCTACAAGTTTCTCAATTCCGTTCTTCAGGGACACCAGTGACGCATTCAACTTAGACAGGTCATCCTCTATTGTTGCCTCCAACACCGCTGTCGTGCCCACCACCGTGTCGCCCGCTGTCTTGACCTGAGCATTGAGGCCGCCGCCGCCGTGGCCCTGCGTCCATGCGAGGTTGCTAACGGCAACGGTGACGATGAGGTAGAGCAGGACATGCAGCCTTAAACCCATCTTGGCTTTGGATTGGATACCTAATGATTGTGTGTCACGGATATGACACATTGGCTGTATTTATAGTCACAAGAAGCACCCCAGTGGATGATCCATTATATATAAACATGTATTTCTAGCGTGGTCATGGAATGAATAGAGTTATTTAATATTATATTATTCGGCATGGAGGGCCGCCTGTGGAGTGATGGAATAAAAGATAAGGCTATCCGCAGCCATCAACTGCAAACACCTCCCTAAAACATAGAGTTGCATTTTTTGCTGCAGCAGTCGACCCTATGGTCGACTGCACCGTTCCCTAGGAGCCTTCCAACGCCAAATCTGGCGTCCTTGCAGTTCCTACCCTATCCCCTCTCTTTCCTCCACGTAGGCAACCACCTCTTCCTCGTGCGCAGCGGTGGAAGGAGCTCGGCAGCGAACGGCTTGGATGCGTGGAGAGGAAGGCGGATGAGGCGGCGCACCAGCAGAGAAGAGGTGGCGCAACAGCTTCTTCCTTGTGAGCTCGGCGGCAGAGCTTGGAGGAGATCGCCATGGCCGGCACGGAAGCCGGCGCACGGAGGCTGCCATGGTCGGCGTGGATCCACACAGACGAGGCGACGGCGGGCGGAGCGGCGGAGGATGACGATGCAGGCACGGGGAAGCGACGCGCAGGCCGGTGGCCATCACTGGAGGACGAGGCGGCCCGGAACCGACGGGGCACGCCGTGCTCCACCACTCCTCGGCCCCAGATCCGGCGGGGGAGGACCGCTGCTGCCTTTTGCTGCCGCGAGGACGAGGAGCCGTGACCCGAGTGGATCTGGCTCTAGTGGACGCGGAGGCCGCCATGGCCGGTGGAGGAAGCAGGCGGCCGTGGTGGGGAGAAGGCGAGGTGCCGTGCGGAGGGGCGGCGCACGGGCGGAGAGGAAGAGGGGGAGGCGCCGGGCGGAGGGGAGGACGAGGCGCTGCGGCGGGGGAGAGGGCGGCGCGAGCGGAGACGAGGAGGAGTAGCGGCGGCGGGAGAGCGAGCAGAGAGACGGGAGCGGGGAATGTTCTGGCTGGTCGGGTGGGTAGGGAGGTGGAGTGGGTGGGAAAATATAATATAAATAAATGTGGTTGTTGGTATAGGGTTAGATATAGGGTAAACATGACCGCGGGAGATTACGATATAGGGTAGAGGATTCTGCTGACCAGAATGGAATATTCTTTTTAGAGTAAAAATTTAGAGTAATATGAGTGTGGATAGCCTAAAGGACGACGTGCACACAAACTAACCATAGATCCATAATAAAAAGGTAAAGATTTAGTTACGGCCGTGCGGACGTTTAACGATTTGCACGCAGACATTTATTGTCCATTTGCGATCCCACGTGATGACTTTTTTCTAAAGCCGCGAGTGAGTGTGCAAGGTGACACATGAAATGTCTATCCACACGTCTCTCTTGCTTTAAATGACCAACAACTATCTCTCTCCTAGATATTTTCCCTACTCTCCCGGCAGAGATGGCAACAGGGATCCGATCCGGATTCCCCGCCGAAAATTCCTCTATTAGGAAAAAAGGGATGGAGAAGTTTTTTCCCCACAGGAGATGTATACGGGAAAAATTCTTCCCCTTATAGGTAAACGGGGAAGGGACGGGGAAGCATTCCCCATCCCCTGTTCTCCGCGGGAGACCCGTTTAGCTTGCACATAGTGATATTTTTATATAATAATTAATGATAAAATAAATTACATTGCTAAGTAACCATTCATTGTATAAATATATTCATTATGACGTACATATAATGATTTTTTATCTTTGACAATGCGTATAAGTAACAATATTTTATACTAATAATAAAAAACATATCTATTAACTATCATTTACGCTGTGACGGTGATCTCCGTGGAGATGGAAAAAATGCCCTCCACCAACGTTCTTGGCATCCTCGTGGGAAAATTTTTTTCTTCGTGGGACGGTGATGGAGAGCTATTCCCCGAGAGGAATTCCGGTTGCCATCCCTACTGCCTGGCTGGTGTACCTCAGCAGTGCTTTAAATGACCAACCACTTTCTCTCTCCTAGATATTTTTCCTTTCCCTTGGTATACGCAGCAGTCCCGTGGGTGGCAGCAGGCTTCACCTGTTTACCTGAGCACACCGTAGTACACATCCTCGAGCTAGCAGCCGCCGCGCCGTCTCGGCGTCTCCATGCATCCCTGGGCCGTCGCGCCGCCCCTGCACGCAGCCACGCCGTCGACTGCCTACCGCGGTTTGCCATCCTCCCGCTCGCCGTTGGACGGACGCCCGCAGACTCCGCCCTCGTGCTGTGCCGCGGGATCCAGGGCTCCGTGCCGTGTCAGCGCGCAGCGCCTGCGACGGTGGTGGACCTGCTGCTGTGACTTCGCCGGCAGGCGGCGTGGGTGGGCGACGGCTCCTGTGCCCCGGAATCCAGGGCTCTGCGTGCCGGCGCACTGCGTCTCCGCCGGATCGAGCGGCAACTGCGCCGTGGCGTGGAGGCCGGCTCGTCGACGCTCGGGTCCGTCCCCGCGCCCTGCGCTGGCCACCGCCCCTCCCACACGCACTGGCGCGGATCTGGTGCTGAGTGGGAGGCCAAGCTCATTGACGCCGAGCACCGCCGGCCATTGCGCCTCTCTTTCCCACGCCACCGCCTCATCCTGCTTGCCGCCCTTCTCGCGAGCGCCGGTGGCTGCGCCTCCTTCCTACTCGCGCGGCGCCGGCGAGCCTCCTGCTCTCCTTCTGCTCTCATCAATTAGGCAATTTCCTAAGTTTTCATCAGGCAAAATGTTGTGTTTCATTAGAAAAAGGTATTTTTCTTTAGAAAAAACACTTCTAACAGAAATCACTATTATTGTCTAATGATATTGGTGTTATTTGTTTATTCGTGAGTGCTATTTGTCCATTCATGATTTCTGTCGGTGCATGGAACTCTAGGTGGAGAGGCTGGGGTGTGGCGGCGGGTGATGCGGCGCGCTGGCGAGGCCGCGGATGGCGAGCGGTGGCCGGGCGGCAGGCGGTGCGGAGCGGTGCGCTAGCGGGGTGTTATTTCTTTGTTTGGCACGGCGCACGGTGGGATTTTTTTCTTCTTTCGGGTGTGTGTGCCATGCTGTTATCGCACGGCCATGCGTGCGTTAGGGGGCCACCTTCACACTGTTGCGTGCGTATCCTTGCATTGATTGCAAGTGTGTCCTTCATGTGCATGCTTGGGCCCAAGTTGGATGGCGGAGTGGCTCACGTGTGCGTGCCTATGTGTGTGTTGACAATTGCTTGTGCTAGTGCCATCCCACTGAATCCGACCTTCCCAGATCTTGGGGGTCCAGGCAGACAATGGAGATTGGCCATAGGATGGCTTTAGCCTATGCTAGGCGAGGCCAGACCTGACCTGCTACGTGCGGCTTCGAGCCCACCCAAAAGGCGTACCTCCGGACCCTTATCTTCAAACTGGTTCTAGGGCCTGTTTGCCAATCGGACTGGAGTACCCGGTTTCCAGTATGCTTACAGGCACCGCTACTCACGACGAGGTTGACTCCTCGTCTTCTTCAACTACACATGTCTCCCCCACTTTTGTAGCTGCCATTATTCATACTCTTGCTGCTAATGTAGCACCGGTACCGCAAATCGTTGTCGGCAGCCTCTCGAGCACCAACGCCATACCCATCGTCATTGACGATGATGAGGCACCGCAGTCAGTGGCCGCCGGTATCAATGACAAGGTGGGCTAGGCGGCACTGATGAAGTCTGCGTTGTCAAGTGAGGGGAAGAAAATAAATAAAGAAATTAGAGTACAAGTATTTTTGTTCAAGTCTTAGAGTGCAAGAGGTGGACTTAGGGTACAAACACTTTAAAGGAGAACCAAATAGGGACAAGAAAATACGCAAGGCATGAACAAATCAGAAGCGTGATGCACGACACAGCAGTCCCACTGATCGGCCAGTAGGTCGATTTTTTGCACCATTGGATGCTCCGATGGAGCCCCATCGGACGGTCCAAAGAGAAAAAAAAGCCTCAAGTTGAAGATCCAATACCCGATGAAAATTACACGCATTGAACGGTCCAATGGAACCATCGGACGGTCTAGGCAATAGAGAGAAGAAGACCAAGTCTCGGCACTCTGAACGCATCGGACGATCTGATGGTCCACCATCGAACGATCTGATGGTCCTCAGACATTCTAGACAGAAGACTAAACAAATCAAAACCGCGAGCAATTGTACACATCGGACTGTTCGATGGTCACAATAGTCGAATTGAATTTCCAATGGCCACTTGGGGGACCATCGGGCAGTCCGATGGTCCACCATTAGACGGTCTGATGGTCATAGTCTTTTTAGTGCAACTGCTCCCTAACGGCTTGTTTTGAGGTTTGGGCTATAAATACCCCTTTCTTGGCCTCCACAACATCGTTGGTGACTCCAGGTTGCATTCAATGTTGAGTCACTATTTTGAGAGCCCAATCCATCACAAGAGCATAAAGATTACATCTAGGCATAGCTAAAACTTGAGAGCTAGTTGCTTAGGCCTTGTTAGCGCATTGATCTTGATTGCGACCAAGTGTCTTTGTGACATCCGTGCCTACGAGCATCTCGTCATTGTAAGTGTGGGGCTTGTAGTCTTGCGAGACCCTCCGAGGTGTGGAGTGGCCGCCACCTTACTTTGTGAGGGAGAGTGAGCCCTCGGCGTTTTGGTCAAAAGCTCACCTAGTGGAGACGGCGGATAGCATCCATGAGAAGGCCCACGGAAGACCCTAACTCCTTTGCCATCCTCTATCCATGCACAAAGAGGCCGTAGCCCTTGCGCGGGCTACCCGAGAGCAAAGACTTGTGTTGGTGTGTACTGGGGATATCTAGAGTTACCCGACCGAGTTGCTTGACCATCTCACAATTGACCGAGCCATCCTCTACCCTTGTGAGGGAGAGGTCATAGTGCTTGCGAGGACCAGCAAAGCGTTGTGTGGGTCAATTGGCCAACCTCCTTTCTTGCAAGGATTTAGGCTGGATTCCTTGCGCGGACATCACAAGAGCAAAGACTTATGAGGAGCGCCAAATGAGGACTAGGGGGAGGCTTGAAAGCCTTCCCAATATCTTGGTAAAAAATCGTTGTGATGCCCTAGGCATCTCAGATGCATTTCATGAGCATCATTGGCTTAATCACATCTCATAAGCATCCTTTCATCTCATCTTGATGTGCATTTGACCCTTAGGAGCAAACTTGGTAGAAATGCTAAGGGGGTGAACTTAATTTCTGCATGAATGACACTATGAATGTGAGCATAACTTTAATCCTATTGAGTTTTTGGTGGAACTTTTCATACCAAACTTGTAGATGATCTCATGAGGAACAACTTTGGTAATTAGAGTTTTGACATGCACAAACGTTTGCTATGGGATTTAGGGCTTTTACTGTCAGCATACAAACATAGTCAAAATCTGAATTTTTCAGAAATCCCACTTTTTCCATGATGTACAATCATTTTCATGCAAAGATCCAATTGAGAAAGATGTAGATCTTGAAATTTCGAACAAAATTGGTATAAAACATTTCAGGAGGTTTTGGATACAAATAGGACTTTTAAAATTTTCTTTACAATAGCTGGGTAGGTCAAATCTGAAACTTGGAGGCAAATTCAAATTTAAATCATATTTAGCCTCAGAATTTGGACTTGGGCCTTTTGAAAACTCGTAGATCTAAAAGAGTACAATATTTCATCCAATTAGGTCTTCTTCCAATTCGGCCTGGAAATAGTTCAAAATAGCGATTTACGGAGGCTAAACAAAAACAGCAAAACAGTGTTTTCCTTTTTTGGCAGTGTGTCTCGCTGATAGGTGGGGCCGCGATCCGGCCGCGCCCACGCTGCCCGGCCGGTGAACGCCGCGTGGCCACCGGCGTAGGGTCGTCGCCGTTCGGCCACGGATTGCGCCCCTGCCTACACTGTTAAGTGGAGGAGCGCCTCCTCTTTCCGTTCCTTTCAACCACGCGCCTTCCCGAGCTCTCGTACGGCCTCCCCGCATCCGCCACTTCACGGCCGCCATTGGAGCCGAGCTCGGAGCTCGAGCTCGTGCCACCCATTCCTAGCCTCCTCGCACCTCCACACCACCACCACCGAGTCCGCCTCGCTCCCGCGCACCCGTGGGGGTCGACGTCGTCGCTGTACCCCTCCTCCGTTGCCGGATCAAGCGGCACGCGTCACGGGTTCACACTGACGCCGTCGCCGGTTCACCACCGCCGTCCGCCTCGTCCTTGCCTCCTCCGTCGACACCGTCACCGCAAGGTAGGAGGCCCGACCAGGAACACCCCCGCCGCCAGACGTCGCGGCCGCGGTGAGCTCCAGCTCGCCAGCGCGTGCGCGTCCCCACGCTCGGGCTTGGCCAGCCTGAGGAAGAAGAAGGGGCCGGCAATCTTTACATTCGGCCCTTGCTTTTCTTCTATTTGCATTTAGGTCCACCGCACTGTGTATTATGTCTTGTAGATCTCGCGTTTTAGACCCTGGAGACTACAGTTATTTGTGTTAAAGTCCTTGGATCTATGATTTTCCTTTTATACCTTTAATATTCGGCAGAAATCTTTGATAAATCGTAGTAAATTAAATAAAAATCCAAAAATAGCAAACTAAGTTGCATTGTAACCCTTGTTAATAGATCTATCTGTTGAGTATGATGGTTGAGCAGGAAAAGACACTTTTACCCCTGATCTTGTGCATGCATGTGAAAACCTAATAAATAGGAAATATAGGTTAAATGAGCTCCAAAAATTATGAAATTTGGACAGAGGCTTTGCTAGCATATCTAGGCTCCGTATAAATTTTGGTAGCCCTAGCATGGACTATTTAATTACTGTTTTACCGTTACCAAGAAATTAAGCATATTTCTAGAATAAGAAAAAGGTTGCTATAGTGAAAAATGCTTTAGGTGACTTCATGGGCTTGGTGTGAGCTCTAGGTTATGAAAATGACTCACTGATGGAGTAGGATGGTTGTGCATGTTAAGTACAGGCAGTGATTTGAAAATGCCAAAATAATGCATATTTAATTGAATAATAGAAAATGTGAGACTAGTGTATTTAATAAGTGCTACGACAGATCACGATGAAACTTAGGAGTCCTTAGATTGTAGCTACTGTTTTGGAATGCATGTTAGGAATGCTAAGTTGGCTATATGGAAAATAGATGTCTAAATAAGCTTTGGCCATTTTACGAGAATGGATGTTAAATCACTTCATGCACCCATGTTGTTTTATGTGGCATGTTAAGTTACCTTAGTTGATGGTTTGTACGATTTCTTAGTACTAAACAAGTTTGAACATAAAAATGCATAACTCCATTCCATAATCACTATTCATTGCATCGCATCTGCACCATAAGTAAGCATTTGCACTTATTCATGCTCATATTGCACTCTGCCATGCATATAGATCCCGTGAGCGAAGGACATCTGCTGGAGCAGCCGATAGTAGAGAAGCCCGAGGAAGAGCAGCATCAGGAGCTGGGAGACCAGCAGCAGGGGCCCGGCTATGCTCCAGATGAAGCTACTGACCCTAGTGAAGAAGGTAGGCAGGACCATGCTTATCCCAGCAAATAAGTTATAATTGATGATTACGCATATGCATTAGGAGTTGCTTGAAACCAATTGCATTAGACTCCTTGGCCGCCCTGGCCCTAGTACCTGTACTTAGAGTCCACAGGACAAGTATGCCTAGAAATTGCTAGGTACGAGTAGACACGAGTGTGTGGACTCAGTCCCGTAGGTGTGGGGACTATATGTGGGAACGCGATGGCTATTAATCATATACCCCTGGTATGATAGTTATTCCCAGGAATTAAAATCAATTCGAATCGTTGATGCCTCCCAGGTGTGGGAATGCCAATACCTTTGACGTTCATCATAGTAACCACTTAAACACCCTGTATTTAATACTCATGATTTTTGAATATCACATGCTTGTATTGAACTGTTTACTTTACTGCAAATTTATTATTCTATTGATGGTTATGCAAATGAAGAAGACTTATTACTTTATGTTGATCATGATACTGCTTAAAATCAATGGCTAAGGATCCACTGGTTAGTAAGCAGCTTCGCGTCAGCCGTAAGCCAATCCATTAAGTCCTACTGAGTAATTAGTACTCAGTGTTTGCCCCCACATTTTGAGCGCAGGTATGGGGTTCATGGTTTGCACCTGCGTTGGAGGAGATGCATGCCCCCATCTGGGATGAATCTGCGTGAGTAGCACAAGAGCAACATCGGTGGGCTCGATGTTGTTTCTTTTAATGAAAATCTTTTGAGATGTTATCATGACCCTTGAACTTTAATATTCCGCTGCGAGATACTTTTGAACTTGCTATTTTATAACTCTATGTTGGAACTGTACTTTATTTGAAAACTGGTTGTAACTAAGTCTATTATTGCTCTATTTTCAACTGCCTGCGATGATGTATCTGTTGTGGCTCAATCGTAGGCTGGATGTGTATGATGTTGGTTTCTCTGGAATTTGTTGTTATCGAGGGTCAAATGACTCTCGACGGACGATCGGGTTTAGTTTGGTCTAAGTGCACTGCGAGCCAGAGGTGGCAGGTGTGCTTAGCCTAGATTAAACCGGCAGTTCCACCACAGCTGGTATCAGAGCTGATCATACACAGACAACAGACATATCGTCCCGTTTTGATTTACAAACCTATTTTCGAAAACCCATTTTCAAGTATTTGAAAAATGAGAGAACCGATATGCCCATATTAAGGATGTTAGTGTAATACCAAGTGACATCGCTAACATTCTGACCTAGATAGAATTCATATGCATATTCGGCACTTTGGGAAGCAACATTTCAGCCATAGCCATCCCCAGTACTGGTGGAACGCTATCGGGATTTGCGGAATGTTGTGAACCCTGCATTCATGCTGCTAGGATAGAGTTTTTCTCTAAGATGGGTGTTTACGCCATATAGGGGTATGTCGTGATCACTCGTGACGCAGCAATGCTCAATATTGTCTGCGTAGGTCTCAGCCCGGTCTAGCAGAGGACCCTACAGATGTGTTGTCCACGTGGCGCAGAATGCGTGGATGCCACTACTAGGTTTAGAGTGGTAATGATGTGAGCATGCATTTTTCTGCAGGTACACTAACCACGTGCGAAGTTAAGACCGAGTAGAGACGACTAGCTGCATTAGAGAGTGCCGTGCATATGTGTCACCGAAATATCGATAGTTATATATATATTGTATATAGGATGCGTGACGTGAGGCCGAATAGGACGAATCATGCATCATACTATTGTTTTAATCATTCTGGGGTTATGACTGAAAATCAAACAAGTTAAATCGTGTTCTAATAATATGTTTCTGCTCGTTCCTTTGATTAAAGTTCCTTGAACTAATGCACTCACTAATTAAAAGTCTCTTATTAAAACAGATGGCTACGAACAACCCAAACGTGAGCGGTCAGGAGCAGGCGCCCATCCCGGAACCAGTTCACATGCCCACGGTTCAGGAGAATGGGTGGCGTTACATGAGCTGTCAGGACACCAACCCACTCATGACTATCCTATGCCTGGCGTTGCGACAGATGCGCCATGAGTCTTGCCCACGATACTCCGTACAGATGGGGTATGAGGTGGGTAGGTGTGAGGCCAGACTTTTGCTTCCACAGGGTCCCTACACGGATGGGGATGAGTACACCGTGGTAGCAGAGGACATGGAGGAGGCTCTTGACAGGGTGGCTTTGAAGGCCATCGCTAACTTGAGCAACCTTGTTGCCGTAGAGAACATGGTGCTACGCTATCTGCACACTGATGTGCAGGATGACGACTAGGACCAGTTGGTGGCAGACCTGCTGGAGCAGGACAGGACCAAGGACATAGGGGCAGCCTTGTCTCTCGGTCAGAAGTTGTTTGTGGTATACCGTGACATGGGGGACCGTGAGGCCCATCGTCGTGAGAAGGGAGTGCAGTTACGAGAGCAGCTCGAGGAGGTGCAGCAACAGTTTGGTAATGTCCAAAACCAACTAGTTGAGGCTCATCATGAGGTACTCGACTTGCAGGTGGACCAAGCGGGCCGCATTGCACATGCGGTACACTTACAAAATATATTGCAGCAAAGGGATGAGCTCAATGGTCAGCTGCAAGCTCGACTAAATGAGTTGGAGCAGCTACACCCGCCACTTGGGCATGACGACCCCATTGTGCTCAATGTGACCACACAGTTGGAGGATGCACCACTGCGCGACCCCGACTGTGACGAGTAGAGGAAATGAGCAAATAGTTAAGGGTCTTTTGTGCATGTAACGTGTTTGAGACCGATGTTTTGTAAGTTCCGCTCCACGCTTTATTCTCGGGATGTACTAAACATTGGTGAGATCGAGAGAGCTCATTCTTGTACACCGCTTAATCTAGTTTAGGCTAATGATGGGTTATTGTAATGGGAAGACTCTTAGTGGTATTTAGGACATTCTAATATGCATGTTGGGTGTACCTTATGTTCAGGTACAATCTGAATGTATGGCATGGCAACAGGTTGATATGGCACTTCAAAATTGGGTCCGGTTTGCAACTTGAAATTCTGAACAGCTGCAGCAAAAAACTGAATATAACACGAGATCTAGAAGGATCTGGGTTAAACTTTGTATAACAATGTTGTAGGTAACTTCTAGTTGCACAACTTTGTCAATGGGACCTTCTTCTGAATGTGTTCTGTTTCAAAGTTATGGTCAGAATTCTTTGAATCTGAAATCTGAACTGAAACAGCCATCCTGGAAGAACTGCATGATCCAACTTGTCGATGGTGGTTTTAAGCTGGAGTTTATATATCAAACTTGTAGAATGGGAAGTCTAGAACAACTTTGTTATATAAAGTTTCCTCTAAAACAGTTTGGTTGGGGAGATATAGCCGAAAACAATTAAGATCAGAATTTGGACATAATTCGACCAAGAATCCAAGGGAAGGAACCAAAACGACACATAACAAAGTCACAGGGCACAAGATAAGGAAAAATTTTTTCCAAAGCGGCCATGGTGTGAATACGCACAAAACTTGAGCCACACACATTCTAAATCAGTAGCTACCATTTGCGAATTGTCTGAGCTCGCGAAATGAGGGCTAACCCTTCATGTGCAATTAAATGGTTTCGTTTACTTACATGCTTTCATGTATTTGTAACATATCATTGATGCTATGATACTTTATCGTCGCATCGGTTGCACTGAAGTTGGACTAAACACGGTTGGTCTCGTTTTTGTAGATGGTGAACACTCGCAATGGCCAGTCATCGGGGCAGTCAGCGCAAGGCGCTCCACCCCCGCCGGAGTTGGCCACTCTGGTGGTCCAACAGGCCAAGCTGATCCGGTTGCTGGCAGAAGATCGTCAGGCCCATGGGCAGCAGCAGCCGTGGGAGAACCGGCCACGTAGCATCACCTACCAGGACTTTGAGGGGCTGCGACCCCCAGTCTTCACCAATTGTCCTGAGCCACTGGCGGCAGACGACTAGCTTCGCACCATCCAGTCCAAGTTCACCCTTCTGCCGGAGATCTCTGAGCAAGAGAAGGCTCGTTTTGCTCCTCAGCTCCTCTAGGGACCTGCAGGGGCGTGGTATGCCACATTCCTCGCCATGCAGAAGGAGGGCCATGAGCCCACATGGGAGGAGTTCCGTCAGGCTTTCCGGGCCCATTACATCCCGGCGAGTTTGATGGAACAGAAGCGCCAAGAGTTCCGGGACCTCAGGCAGGGCAACAAGACAGTCATGCAGTATGTGCAGACTTTCATTCACCTCTCGCAGTATGCTCCGAGGGACGTTGCTACCGAGCCTGAGCGGGCCGAGAGGCTCCTGGAAGGGCCTTGACCCCACCCTTCGGACGCACCTGGCACAGTGCTACCAGAGCTTCATCGAGCTGGTGGACACTGCTCTTGACATGGAGAATTGTCTCCGTGCCAGCCAAAGAGGACCAGAACGCAAGAGGTTAGCCAACACGTCACCGTCTGGCTCTTCGCAAAAGCAGAAGACCAACTACAAGCCCCAACAGCAGTACTACCAGCAGCCTCACTATGTGGTCTGACCCAACCAGCCTGGGTGGATCAACAAGGCGACACCACAGCAGTACCCTACCTATCGAGCACCTGCACAGCTTCCGGCACCCCGTGCTCCCATCGTTCCAAGGCCGGTGCTCCCTGCTACAACTGCGGCAAGATCGGCCACTTCAACAAGGACTGCAGGGCGCCTCATAGGATTCAAGGTCCCATTCCTACGGGTGGCAACCAGTAGGGCAACTAGAAGGGGTCCACACCCAAGACGGGCCGCGTGCACTACGTGCACATGGAGCAGATCCCTGCAGGAGAGCCTATTCTCGCTGGTACGTTCATGGTCAACGGTCAGCCGACCGTCGTGTTATTCGATTCAGGGGCTACTCATACTTTCATTAGTCAGGAATATGCATCTAAGCACGGGATAAAGACTTCATGCATAAAAGAGAAATATCAAATCACTGCTCCTAGAAACCCGATTAATACAAATTTGATGGTGAAGAGGCTAAGACTGAGTATAGGAGAGGAAGATTTCACTATCAACCCTGTGGTGCTGCCACACCAGGGGATTGACATCATCTTAGGTATGAATTGGATGACAGAGAACAACGCCGTCCTGAATATTGGCAGCAGGACAGTGCAGTTAAGGTCTAGTGTCAGTGGTAAGATTTTGCGGGTACACATGCCAAACCAAAAACACATGTCACCCGTAGTAAATACAACTGAATTACAAGAGATCAAGAAGATACCGGTAGTGTGTGAATTCCCGGATGTGTTTCTGGAGCAGCTTCCCGGTCTTCTGCCAGATCGGGATGTGGAGTTTGCCATCGAACTCGTTCCTGGCACGGCACTTGTGTCAAAAAGGCCTTATAGGATGCTGCCTGATGATTTGAAAGAATTGAAAACACAGCTACAAGAACAGTTAGACAAAGGGTTCATTCGGCCTAGCTCGTCACCATGGGGTTGTCTAGCTCTCTTTGTTGAGAAGAAGGATCATGGTGGAAAAAGGCTGTGTGTTGACTATCGGCCACTAAATGCGGTAACCATAAAAAACAAATACCCGTTGCCACACATTGACATTCTATTTGATCAGTTAGCTGGGGCTAAGGTCTTTTCTAAGATCGACCTAAGGTCTAGCTACTATCAGATAAAGATCAGAGAAGAGGATATACCCAAGACAGTGTTTTCTACCAGATATGGCTTGTATGAGTATTTGGTCATGTCTTTTGGGTTAACCAATGCATCGGCTTTCTTCATATATATGATGAACTCGGTGTTCATGAATGAACTTGATAAGTTCATGGTGGTATTCATCGATGACATACTAATCTACTCCAAAGACGAGAAAGAACACGAAGAGCACTTAAGAATCGTACTCACCTGGCTTAGAGAACACAAGCTTTATGCCAGGTTCAGCAAGTGTGCATTCTGGCTGAAAGAAGTGAGTTTCTTGGGTCACATACTGTCTGAGAAGAGAGTCGCAGTCAACCCTAGCAAAGTGAAAGATGTACTAAACTGGAAGCAACCCAAAACTGTAATTGAGATCAGGAGTTTTCTTGGTCTAGCAGGCTACTACCGCCGCTTTATCAAGGACTTCTCCAAGATTCCGAAGCTGTTGACCTCGTTGACTAAGAAAAATGCAAAGTTCGTTTGGAGTCTGAAATGTGAAGAAGCTTTCCAAACACTGAAGAAATTGTTAACCTCAGCACTAGTGCTAGCTCAACCGGACATCACTAAACCATTCGATGTGTATTGTGATGCCTCCGGCAATGGGCTCGGCTGTGTTTTAATGCAAGAAGGGAGAGTAATTGCTTACGCCTCCCGCCAACTGAGAAAACATGAAGCAAATTATCCAACACATGACCTTGAACTAGCAAGCAGTTGTTCATGCACTGAAGATATGGAGGCACTATCTGCTGGGCAACATGTGTCACATCTACACTGACCATAAGAGTCTCAAATACATCTTCACACAACCTGAAATCAACATGAGGCAGAGGCGATTGTTGGAGTTGATAAAAGATTATGATCTAGAGATCCACTACCACCCAGGCAAGGCCAATGTGGTGGCAGATGCATTAAGTCGAAAAGCTCATTGCAATGTAGTAGAAGCCCGTCCGACAACAAGAGTGATCTGCTGTGAGATGAATGACATTGAAACACCTCCTGAGCAGCAAGCTGAACTTTATAATGTCATCATTGAACCCTCGATCAAAGCACAAATCATAGAAGCACAAAAGCAAGATAAGGGTATGGCATATATTCGTGAGGGTATTAGTGAAGAGAAAAAGGCATGTTTCACACTTGATGACCAAGGCGTTCTATGGTTCAAGAATCACCTAGTGGTACCTAAGGACATGGAGTTAAGGAAGAAAATACTTGATGAGGCACACGCCTCAATGTTCACAATGCACCCGGGCAGCAATAAGATGTATCAAGACTTGAAACAAAAGTTTTGGTGGACTCGCATGAAACGAGAGATCGCCAAATACGTATCTGAGTGCGATGTGTGTAAAAGAGTAAAAGCTGATCACCTAAAGCCCGCTGGAACGCTTCAGCCGCTTGAAGTTCCAGCATGGAAATGGGAGGATATACACATGGATTTCATTGTGGGGTTGCCCCAAACTCAGAAGGGGTATGATTCGATATGGGTGATAATAGACAGATTTACTAAGTCAGCTCACTTCCTTCCTGTGAAGACCATATACCATGCCAAGACCTATGTCGAAATTTATCTAGCTTGTATTCTCCCTCTGCACGAAGTCCCAAAGACCATCACTTCAGATCGTGGCCCACAGTTTGTCTCCGGTTTCTGGGAGCAATTGCATACAGCTCTGGGACTACCTTGATTCACAGTTCGGCATACCACCCTCAAACTAGTGAAAAAGTAGAAAGAGTAAATCAGATTTTAGAAGATATGTTGAGGGCTTGTGCACTGACCTATTCCACCAAGTGGGATGAGTGTCTACCCTTGGCAGAGTTTGCTTATAACAATAGCTACCAGAAGAGCTTGGAAATGGCTCCTTTCGAAGCTCTTTATGGTGGAAGGTGCAGGACACCACTCAACTGGTCTGAGCCAGGAGAGTGTGTTACATTTGGCCCTGACTTGGTGACAAAAGCCGAAGAACAAGTGAAACTCATACACCACCATCTCAGAAGAGCACAGTCCCGGCAGAAAAGTTACTCTTATAGGAGGAGGAGACCATTATTCTTTGACGAGGGTGATCATGTATATCTTAAGGTATCACCGATGAAGGGGGCACAATGGTTTGGAGTGAAAGGGAAGCTAGCACCAAGGTATGTCGGCCCGTTCAAAATCATTGAAAGATGTGGAGCCATCGCTTACCGGTTAGAATTGCCACCGCATCTTGTTGCGATTCATGACGTGTTTCATGTCTCGCAGCTAAACAAATGCTTAATAGTGCCGGAGAAAGTGATAGACACCTCTCAAATTCAGATTGAACCAGATCTCACGTACGAAGAATATCCCATAAAAGTCCTTGACCAAAAGCAAAGATCAACACGCCGGAAAACAATCAACTTTTATAAAGTTCAATGGAGTAATCACTCCGAAGAAGAAGCAACTTGGGAATAAGAAGAGTTTCTATGCACTAAGTATCCTGGTTTTCTACCATCCACTTCAACTCGGTATGATACAACAGTTTAATATAAGTTTTAGACGTAATACATACACATAGCACTCCATTTAATCGGCTTAACCGCCCACATCACATCAAAAATCTCGGGATGAGATTTCTTTAAGGGGGGTGGGTAGTGATGCCCCAGGCATCTCAGATGCATTTCATGAGCATCATTGGCTTAATCACATCTCACAAGCATCCTTTCATCTCATCTTGATGTGCATTTGACCCTTAGGAGCAAACTTGGTAGAAATGCTAAGGGGGTGAACTTAATTTCTGCATGAATAACACTATGAATGTGAGCATAACTTTAATCCTATTGCGTTTTAGGTGGAACTTTTCATACCAAACTTGTAGATAATCTCATGAGGAACAACTTTGGTAATTAGAGTTTTGACATGCACAAAGGTTTGCTAGGGGATTTAGGGCTTTTACTGTCAGCATACAAACATAGTCAAAATCTGAATTTTTCAGAAATCCCACTTTTTCCATGATCTACAATCATTTTCATGCAAATCTACAATTGAGAAAGTTGTAGATCTTGAAATTTTGAACAAAGTTGGTATAAAACATTTCAGGAGGTTTTGGTTAGAAATAGGACTTTTAAAATTTCTTTACAATGGCTGGGTAGGTCAAATCTGAAACTTGGAGGAAAAATCAATCATATTTAGCCTCAGAATTTGGACTTGGGCCTTTTGAAAAACTTGTATATCTAAAAGAGTACAACATTTCATCCAATTAGGTCTTCTTCAAATTCATCCTGGAAATAGTCAAAAATAGTGATTTACAGAGGCTAAACAAAAACAGCAAAACAATGTTTTCCTTTTTCGGCAATGTGTCTCGCTGACAGGTGGGGCCGCGATCCGGCCGCGCCCACGCTGCCCGGCTGCTGAACGCCGCATGCCCGCTGGCATACGGTCGTCGCCGTTCGGCCACGGAACGCGCCCCTGCCTGCACCGTTAAGTGGAGGAGCGCCACCTATTTCCGTTCCTTTCGACCACGCGCCTTCCCGAGCTCTCGCATGGCCTCCCCGCACCCGCCAGTTCACGGCTGCCATTGGAGCCGAGCTCGGAGCTGGAGCTCGCATCACATGTTCCCGCCCTCCCCGCACCTCCACACCGCCACCACCGAGTCCGCCTTGCTCCCGCGCACCCGTGGGAGTCGACGTCGTCGCCGTACCCCTCCTCCCTCGCCGAATCGAGCGGCACGCCCCACGGGTTCACGTCGACGCCGTCGCCGGTTCACCACCGCCGTCCACCTCGTCCTCGCCTCCTCCGTCGACGCCGTCGCCGCAAGGTAGGAGCCCCGACCCAGAAACACCCCCGCCGCCCGAGGGTCCCCGCGCTCGGGCTCGGCCGGCGCATGGAAGAAGAAGGGGGCCGGCAATCTTTAGATCCGGCCCCTGCTTTTCTTCTATTTGCATTTAGGTCCACCGCACTGTGTATTGTGTCTTGTAGATCTCACGTTTTAGACCCTGGAGACTACAATTATTTGTGTTAAAGTCCCTGGATCTATGATTTTCCTTTTATACCTTTAATATTCGGCAGAAATCTTTGATAAATCATAGTAAATCAAAGAAAAATCCAAAAATAGCAAACTAAGTTGCATTGTAACCCTTGTTAATAGATCTATCTGTTGAGTATGATGGTTGAGCAGGAAAAGACATTTTTACCCCTTATCTTGTGCATGCATTTGAAAACCTAACAAATAGGAAATATAGGTTACATGAGCTCCAAAAATTATGAAATTTGGACAGAGGCTTTGCTAGCATATCTAGGCTCGGTATAAATTTTGGTAGCCCTAGCATAGACTGTTTAATTACTGTTTTACCCTTGCCAAGAAATTAAGCATATTTCTAGAATAAGAAAAAGGTTGCTATAGTGAAAAATGCTCTAGGTGACTTCATGGGCTTGGTGTGAGCTCTAGGTTATGAAAATGCACGTTAGGAATGTTAAGTTGGCTATATGGAAAATAGATGTCTAAATAAGCTTTGGTCATTTTACGAGAATGGATGTTAAATCACTACACGCCCCCATGTTGTTTTATGTGGCATGTTAAGTTACCTTAGTTGATGGTTTGTACGATTTCTTAGTACTAAACAAGTTTCAACACAAAAATGCATAACTCCATTCCAAAATCACTATTCATTGCATAGCATCTGCAGCATAAGCGAGCATTTGCACTTACTCATGCTCATATTGCACTTTGCCATGCATATAGATCCCGCGAGCGAAGGACATCTGCCGGAGCAGCCGATAGTAGAGGAGCCCGAGGAAGAGCAGCATCAGGAGCTGGGAGACCAGCAGCATGGGCCCGACTATGCTCCGGAGGAAGCTACTGACCCTAGCGAAGAAGGTAGGCAGGACCATGCTTATCCCAGCAAACAAGTTATAATTGATGATTACGCATATGCATTAGGAGTTGCTTGAAACCAATTGCATTAGACTCCTTGGCCGCCCTAGCTCTAATACCTATACTTAGAGTCCACAGGACGAGTATTCCTAGAAGTTGCTAGATACGAGTAGACACGAGTGTGTGGACTCGTCGCGTAGGTGTTTTCAAAGTTACAAGATATTACTATGATGCCAATTATCACTTATGTTCATAATTTAAATGGTGGCCGGGCGGAGATTTTATTTCAGTATTTACTTTTCATGATGTCGCACTTTGGGCTCCGCCTGAGTCATATAAGGCCCATCCGTTGTTCGCCTATTGGTCGGCATAACATTGCTAGATTGCTTAACCGGGATATGGGACCGGTGAAGACTTACCTGGGCTCGTCCGGAGTTTTTGAGGTGCCGTCCATCCACTTGCTGGAGGCCGTTAGGCCCGGGGACGCTTGTACTCGAGGGAGGGCTGACCCAGTGCACTGTGGTAACGCTCCTGAGGGGGCACAACCCAGGGGTTAGGTGAGGGCACTTTGAATCTTGGGACAAGACAGGTGGAGATGGGGACTATATGTGGGAACGCGATGGCTAGTAAGCATATACCCCTGTCATGATAGTTATTCCTGAGAATTAAAATCGATTCGAATCGCTGATGCCTACCAGGTGTGGGAATGCTAATATCTTTGACGTTCATCGTAGTAACTACTTAAACACCCTGTATTTAATACTCATGATTTTTGAATATCACATGCTTGTATTGAACTGTTTACTTTACTGCAAATTTATTATTCTGTTGATGGTTATGCAAATGAAGAAGACTTATTATTTTATGTTGATCATGATACTGTTTAAAATCAATGGCTAAGGATACACTTGTTAGTAAGCAGCTTCGCGTCAGCCGTAAGCCAATCCATTAAGTCCTACTGAGTAATTAGTACTCAGAGTTTGCCCCCACATTTTGAGCGCAGGTATGGAGTTCATGGTTTGCACCTGTGTTGGAGGTGGTGCATGCCCCCATCTGGGATGAATCTGCATGAGTGGCACAAGAGCAACATCGCTGGGCACGATGTTGTTTCTTTTGATGCAAATCTTTTGAGATGTTATCATGACCCTTGAACTTTAATATTCTGCTACGAGATACTTTTGAACTTTCTATTTTATAACTCTATGTTGGAACTGTACTTTATTTGAAAACTGGTTGTAACTAAGTCTATTATTTCTCTATTTTCAACTGCCTGTGATGATGTATCTATTGTAGCTCCATCATGGGCTGGATGTGTATGATGTTGGTTCCTCTGGAATTTGGTGTTATCGGGGGTCAAATGACTCTCGATGGACGACCGGGTTTAGTTTGGTCTAAGTGCACTGCGAGCCAGAGGTGGCAGGTGTGCTTAGCCTAGATTAAACCGGTGGTTCCGCCACAATCTTCGTGTCTCTAACTTGTCCCATCGTCATCGGAAGTTTGCAATCACTCTACCCATGTCTTTAGCTTCCGCATTTATATTCTTGCAATTGTGTGCTTACATTCCTAGACTAGCTTGATAGGTTAGTTTCTAGGTGCAACTAGGTTGCAAGACTTGGCCTCAGTAGATTTAGCAACACTTAGCAAAGCCTTAGTGCACATATCTTATTTATCTTGCATAGGTTTTGTTAAGTTGGTTTTAGAAGGCCTTAGTTTTTGGAATCCTAATTCACTCGCCTCTTAGGACTTTGGCTCATGGTCCATGCGACTTTCACAGGTTTTGTTCTTCACCCCAAAATTGGGGGAGGAAGAGGATACCGGTGCGGTAGGGCAGCGAGGTTTGGATCCTTGGGGCAAGCCATCTCATGAGTGCTGAAATTCACGAGGCCTGTGAGCCAACAACCTAAGAGGAGGGGTGAATTAGGATTCTAAAAACTAAGGCCTCTAAAAACCAACTTAACAAAACTTGTGCAGGATAAACAAGATGTGTGCAGTAAGGTTTTGCTAAGTGCTGCTAACTCTACCGTGGCCAAGTCTTGCAACCTAGTTCTACCTAGAAACTAACCTATCAAGCTAGTATAGGAATGTAAGCACACAATTGCTAGAAATTAAATGCGGAAGCTAAAGAGATGGGTAGAGATGTCCAAACTCCCGATGACGATGGCGACAATGGCACAAGTTGGAGACACGAAGATTTTTTTACCGAGGTATCGGGAAGGCGCGCATGCCTCCCCCTACTCCTCATTTGGTGCCCCTCGTAAGGCTTTGCTCTCGCGTAGTCCATGCAAGGATTGCGACCTCAATCCCCAGAAGGAAGGAGGTTGGCAAAGTGACCTTCGCAAAGGTCAAGCAACCTAGTCGGGTAACTCCAGATATCTCCGGTACACACCCACACAAGCCCTTACTCTCACATAGTCCACGCAAGGACTACGGCCTCGCCCTCGCAAGGGTAGAGGATGGCAAAGTCACCGAGTTCTTCCAAGGGCCTTCTCACGGACTCTCTCCGCTGTCTCCACTAGGTGAGCTTTGGCCAAAACGTCGAGGGCCTCCCTCCGTCTTATAAGGTAGGTTACGGCCACTCCACAGCTCTAAGGGTCTCGCAAGACTCACAAGCCCCCCTTATAAGTCTTTGCACACGCAAGCACAAATTATCTAAGAGTTTCGCAAAACTCACTACAACACTTGGTCGCAACCCAGAGCTATGCGCTAACAATGCCTAAGCACGAGCTCGCAAGCTTTGGCTATGCCTAGATGTGATCTCTAATTATCTATGCTCTTATGATGGATTGGGCTCTCAAATATGTGTCTCAACACTAGAATGAAGTCTAGAGTCCCCCAACCATATCAATGAGGCCGGGCAAGGGGGTATATATATAGCCCAAACCTTGAAACTAGCCGCGGGGAGCAGCTGTATCTCACAGACTAGGACCATCAGACCGTCCGATGGTGGACCATCGGACCGTCTGATGCATACAACATCCGAACGTCCGGTGCGTACACCCAACTAGTCATTGGAGTCGACTGTTTGAATCTTCATTTTACCGTTGTGAGCACCGACCGTCCAATGGTACCATCGGACCGTCTAATGCGTACAATTTGCTCGCGGTTTTGATTTATCAAGTCTTCTGTCCAGAATGTCCGATGGTGGACCATAGGACCACCGGATCATCTGATGGTGGACCATAGGACCATCTAATGCATTTAAGGCGCCGGGAGTTGGTCTCCTCCTCTCTACTACGTAGAATGTTCGATGGTTCCACAGAACCATCCGATGGTAGACCATAGGACCGTCTGATGTGTTCAAAGCGATGGGACTTGATCTTCTCCTCTCCACTACCTAGAATGTCCGATGGTTCCACCGGATCGTCCAATGGTGGACCATAGGACCATCCAATGTATTCAAAGCACCGGGACTTGATCCTCTCTTGTGTCCTTTATGTCCTCCTTTGAGGTGTTTGTACCCCAAGTTTATCTCTTGCGCTCTGGGACATAGACAAAAATACTTGCACACAACTTAGTCTCAAATGGTATGTGTTGTCACTTCACCACTAAATCAAATTAGGGAACTAAGCATAAGGTTTAGGTCCCATTTTCCTTACAAGGGCCACAACGGGAGCTCACCGATCCAGAGTGGAGAGAGAAATAGGTGAGGCGGCTTGACCAAGGAGATGAGGAAGAAAAGAGAATATAAGAAATGGTTTCTAGAAACTGATAGGTGGGCCCAAACCATAGTGGCACCCCAGTCCAACATGTCATGGCACGTATTTCAAAACCACCCTCCAATACTGCTTGTGGGGTGATTTGTCCGATCTCACCAAGTTTAGTGTATAAGAAATCCGGTTTTCCAGCTGGGGTGCTATGTATACTACCCTTTATAGTTCAAGGGTTATGTAGACTTTTTCTTTTTCAGAGGATAAAATGCTAATGTAGTTGTAGATTCCTGTCTTAGGGCTATCATGACATTTTCAGATGAGAAAATGCTAATGCAGTTGTAGGTTCCTGTCTTAGGGCTATCAAGACTGAACTCTCTATGGTTGTCCATAGGGCTAAAGCTACGGTCTCTCCCCAGATTGTAATATGGATTAACAACATTTTGTAACTATTTATTTCTCATTAAAATATATATAATCAGTAGGGGCTCTGCACCTCCTGTTTCAGCGAAAAAGAAGAAGAAAGTAGCAGCTAACTATCGGCACTAGTAGATCCAAATGGGGCTTAGCTTCCAACAAAATTAGTTCCTGTCAGGCTATCTCTAACAAGCATCCCTGTCCCCATTCTTCATTTCCCACTCTACTCTGTGTCATGTCATCCAGAGTGCAGAACAGTGTCAAACAGTGCCAAACAGTACCAAAATACTCATTTTGCCAACTCTCCTTGGAGATCTAAGCCATAGACGACTTGACATATGAAAGGGTGAAACCAATTGAACATATAGCGGTGAATGGCTACCATTAATTCTAATCTCCATAAAAAACCTCATTGACTATATATAGTCTGGTATCACCATGGATGGCTTGTTGGCTTTGGTCGCCATCATTTGTCTACTCAAATTAAGTTGGAGGACATCTGACTACGAGAGGACTTTAAGCAAATGCGTGGAACAAGAGTATTCATGAAGGCATTATTATATTTCAACTCTGATCCTGGTCCTGAAAGCAGAGACATAATACCAAACACTAGGAATAGCGCTCCACTCAACAGTCCAACCTACAATAAGTCAAATAGTAAATAAATTATATACCTAGAATTTCACACTTCAGTATATATAGCAGATCATCGAACAACAGTAGTTCATCATACCATCTTCTCAGATATTTTAGAAGCTAGACTCTTTCCACCAAGAACAGCAGCTGTGGTGCAGAGTGCTTGCGCTCTGGGAACAGGATGTTCTCATGAAAATTGAGAAATAACACAATAGACCATTCTAAACTTGTATCTGCTTTACAAAGTAAGTTACTCATACATGACTCCACCGAGGATGACACCTAATGGGTTCTCATCTGCAGCCAAACCAATAGTTGCAATCTGACAAAAGATTCGTCGTCAATATAACAAAAGGGGGGAAATCTCTCTGTCATCAACAAAATTGTTTACACAACTTACCTGGCTCATGTCACCCCACTCGCCAAAGAACGTAATAGAAAATGCCTAGTAAAGTACATCAGTGTCCATGTCAATATTTGAGAGAAAACACCAGTGCCATACATTTGTTGACCATTTATTTTACAAATTAATTAATCTGTAGCTGGTACCTGTATGAAAACAGGTGAGAAGAACCGCACGAGGAAAGATTTTTGGTGTTTCTTTGCATCATCATCATCCTAACACCGACAAAGGGCGCAATCATATAGATCAATATTAATGAATCCAACACAAAAGCTTCCTAACAAAGAGTAATATTGGAGAGATCGCACTATCTTATCTATAATTAATCTGACTATTTACCACACTAAAAATAAAAAAGTTTGTTTTATTTTATTATCAATTATTGTGTAACATATGTTGTAGAAAATTACTCAATATCTTAGGCCTCGAGAAAATAAATAGTACCATAATCTAGAAACATAAACAGGAACTTCATATATGTCCGTAGGACGTATGTAAAGAATATTGAATGCACAAATAATAGGATCAATATCGATTAGTTTAAATTTGTACAAGAAAATGTAATATCCTAAGGGAAGGCAGTGTTCGTTTGAGGAAACAAGCTCTGTTGCTATATGATATCTATGCAAGCCATCCTTTGTAGATATCGCATCGTGTTATATCATGCAAACAAACGCAGCCTAAGACTGATTTTTGGAGAGGAAAACAGTTGTGTACTGACCTTGGGTTTAGTTTTGGATTCACCTTTTTTGTTCTTGGGTTCAAGATATGCAAAATTGGCACAAGTTAGCAACAAGGTTGTTGACTAGCCATCTTGTATGACATATATAAATAAAAAAGAGTAAAATGCATCATTAGTCCATTAACTTTTGGAACTGTGTCGGTTAGGTCCATCAACTATCAATGTGTATTTCTGGATCCATTAACTTTTTATATTGTATCATACAAGTTCATACCACACCTAACATTAATGAAAAATTACATATCAATTCATGTACATATCCAAAAATTATAAAATCAATTTTGATAGGTCTATGTTGATGAGATCTACATGTCGGATTTGAAATTGACCACTTTGCCTCCATTTTAGTGGTAAAAAAGATTTAAATGCTAAAACTTATTTTTATTTACTTTGATTCCAAAATAGAAAGCTTTGTTCATGAAATTTTTACGTATACAAATATTTACTAAAATACAAATAACATAATTTTTGTGACATTTATTAAATACTACAACAGGCTATACATTTATTTTCATTTAAAATACCATGATTCATAAAGACATCCTTTCTTTAAGAAAATAGCAAACACTAACCATGATAAATTTATACCTGTATACATAGAGCATATCATGCACAATGGTATTTTTCCAATGTTTTTAGATGTACTAAACAATAGATATGATTAAAAAGTAACTAAATATTTATTTAGCATAAATAAGGGTAACTTAGCCATTTTGCATGTCAATTATTTCCATTGTGCAGATTTCATCAATACAAAGATAGGGGAAATGATTTTATATTTTTTGGATATGTACATGATTTGATATGTAATTTTTCGTTAATGTTAGGTGCGGTGTGGACCTATATGGTGCACTTTAAAAAATTAATGGACCCAAAAATGCACATCGATAGTTGATGGATCTAACCGACACGGTTCAAAAAGTTAATGGACTAATGATGCATTTTACTCAATAAAAAAGATGAAATTTGCGTACCAATTCTTCTTCCACTTCTTCCAGTTCGTCATCTGAATCCCTGAGATGGATGTTGAATTAGTCAATAACAATGTTGGATCTCTAAAATACACCGAATGCATAAAACAGTAAAAAGGTTAACCGAAAGGCATCCAGCAGCAGATAATTACCCATCTTCTTTGTAGCTTTCCCTCAAGGACAAAATGCCAAATACAAAGAACAGCACAGTTGTAACATGATGACTCCATTTACGTGAAATCTGCTTATACGAGATTATGAAAATAACCTAATGTAAAGAAATCATCTAATGCCTCAAAAATAATCTAATGTAACACCCCAATCTTCATGTAAATTATTCACTTATACGATTACGAAAATAATTTAAAGAAATAATCAAAATTGATATGTAAACGAGCTCTTCGATATTAAAAAATAAGTAGTGCTGGACATTGCATACCAGATTTGGTGCAACCCATCCCAGAGAAGACGATACAAGTGTCATCACCTATGAATGAGAACTTGATTTGTTAAGCAATATATGATAAAAAAAAACTAAAAGGAAGAGTAGCACGTCGGCAAAGGTGTGTTTAGCGTGAGAAAATAATTAAAGCTCACCACTGATGAGGCCACACAGCCTGCCAGGACGAGCTTCCGGGGATGACGCATGGCCAGTATCTTGCATTTCATTGGGGAGATTTTAATCAATTGAAAAATAGAATACGACATGAGCAACAAGCAAATCCATTATCTAAACAATTAAAGGGAATGGTGATCAATCAAGATCAGCATGAGGAGGAAGAAGAGGCGGCTAGAGCTAGAGGTGCCTAGCTAGGCATAGCTAGCTTCAAATCATACCGCGGCCACGCAGAAGGTCCTGTCCCCGATCTCGGAGAGCGCCGTCATGGCCAGCGACTTGGTGAACCCCTGCAGTGAGAAACCATGCATTACCAACAAGCCAAACAATGCAACAGAGATCGATGGAGATCGAGCGAGAGAGAGAGAGAGCTGACCGCAAACAGAGACGGCGACATGGCAGCAAGAAGGAAATGACCGGCCAGCCGGCGGCGCGCGGGTGCCCCGGCCTGCTTTGCCGGCGTGGTAGTGCTTAGTGCTAGCGTAGCTAGTATGACTCGATCGGAATGGGATGCATCTGCAGACGTAGCCAGTATAGTAGTATTATCTTCTCCTTGGGGCTGGCTGCATAGGTGAGGTTGTGACTGGTGCAGGAATGATGGAAGAAGCAGACGCAATCGAGGACAGGTGGTATCCGACGGGTGTGGTGTGTGGCCACTGTCCACGAGGCTCGTGACGCGGAATCTGAATTGGTGTCGCTAGTATCCTCGAGACTGCGGAGCGAGGACCGGTCTCTGTAAAGCGGTTAATTTGGCAATCTCATTTTTTTCAAAAAATTCTTATTTTTTTAAAAAAAATGAATTATTTTTTTCTCAATTCTTCAAAATTTTTTAGAAAAATAGGGTCGTTAAACTAGCCTTAAATAAATACAGTATATACTACTATGGGGTATAGTTACGACTCCGTTTTTATTACCTAGCTTCTTATTTAGTACTGTACTGTACAAAATATAGAAAAATTACTGTGTACATACTCCCTCCGTGCTAAAATATAGTGTTTTTCTAAATTTGCCTTAAGTCAATTTTTTAAAGTTTGTCCAAGTTTATAAAAAAACAATTATGCTTTTAATGTAAAATGACTATTATTAGATTCATCGTAAACTATATTTTCATAATTTACTTCTTCGGTGTGAGAGATGTTAATATTTTTCTCTAGAAACTTGGTCAAACTTAAGATTGTTTGGATTAGGACAGACCCAGAAAACATTATATTCGAGGACGCAGAGAGTACGTAGTTTGACAATATAAAACACACACTTTTGATTTGCATGCGAAATTGGTTGGTAAATGGATATGGATAGGTCTTAATTTCGTCTCTCTTTTTCCTAGCCTGCCCCATGCCAATGCAGTTATTACTGTTGGCACTTGGCAAGGCCAGTCCTGGTATTTCGAGGGCCCGATGCGAAAAATTATAGGAGGCCCTTGACAGGACCGGCCATGACTGTTGGCCACATCCATGAAACTAGTACAAAAAGACGTTAATTGTGTTATCCATAACCGCTGATTCAAGTTCTTAACCTAGCCGTGAGGCTTGGCTCATGCAGAAAGGCTATCCTCACCGCCATGTCATTGGACCCCGTCCCCATCAAGGGAACAAAAGAATGGGAACAAGTCGATATAACCCCAACGTTTAAATGGTCGTCTATTTCACACCTCCACCATTGAAACCGAGTTTTTAACACCCTAATAAACTACGCAAAAACAGACAAATAACCCCTAGGCAGTATTGGTGGGTGGTTTTATTGACGTAGCACATCTAGGGCCACATCATCAAACACATGATTAGTGGGTGCACCCAAGGGGTTATTTGTCCAGTTTTGCATAGTTTATGGTGTTAAAAATCTAATTTTAAAACTAGAGGGGATGAAGTAGACGGCCCTATAAATGTTGGGGTTATATAGATTTTTTTTCCAAATGGATGTAAAAAGATTAAAAATAGGAAACAAGAGGTGGTTTGTGGGACGTAGTGGAGGATGGGATGCAGTGGGCGGATCAAACACAACTAGCCTAGAACATGAACTAAACCAACAACTACACTTGACCTAGGACACAGCAAACTCAAAACTATGAACTCCGAGACCAAAAAGGGCAGGGCAGAGCAGGACTCAAAACTATTTTTGGTTTTTTCATGGACTTTGGGACAAAGGCGAAATTAAACAAGCGTACGGAGTAACATGATAGTATACCTAATACCCTAATTACCACTTGATGAGGACGTGGTGCCTGATTTTTCGTTAGATGGAGATAACTATCGATTTGGTGGAGACACGAACACATGATCCAACTCCCAATTAACACGATTCGAACCCTGCAATCGTAGCACAACGTTTCTTCTGGTTATCAACCATGTACATGATTGACTTCTCCACGAAGGATTATCCCTGCCTATGAATCTAAGAATACAAGTAAGAAAATGGTAGATGAA
Source organism: Paspalum vaginatum (assembly GCA_030272315.1). Taxonomy (NCBI): domain Eukaryota; kingdom Viridiplantae; phylum Streptophyta; class Magnoliopsida; order Poales; family Poaceae; genus Paspalum; species Paspalum vaginatum. Next base: position 41,190,669 of record CM059017.1, on the reverse strand, counting down.
AAATGCAAATCAAATGATTAAGCACACAAAGTTGGGGTTGCACGAACCGATGGACGATGAAACTATCTGAGCAGAATAATCTAAGAAAAACCCATCTAATCTAATATCGGCTATTAAATATATGGAGAATAGAGGGCGAGGGGGCTGCCAAGAGGGTAGCTGACCAACTCTAGGACGTACAAGGCCAGAGGGCCCAAAAGTAAACGTCGTAGTGGCTGGACAGATTCTGAATGTAATTTTGTTTCCACTATTCTTGTCGAATCTGAGCAAATTTGGAAGTGAGACAAGTGGGTCTAAAAAGCTTATCTCCCTAGCTTTTTTTTTATATGTAGAATGTCTAAAACAAAGTATGTATGTGGCATGAGCGTTCGTTTTCATGCGGCCTACTCTTACAGTCCGAACCGGGCTCGCGAAGCAATTTGACTTCATCTTGGATTGGGCTTGTGATTCTATCTTTAGTTGGCCCGCACCAAATTGATAGTTATCTTCACCTTACAAAAGATCAGGCACTCCTGTCACATCGGTGGTGGTGTGGAGAGAGGCAAGCCCTAGGGGTTCTAGGGCTTGGGGCCGATGCATGGTGATAGGGTTGAAGCGAGGCGTGGCATCGGTGAGCTGCATTTGGCATATTCGCCTATCATACGAGCAGCGGGTCATACAATTCACATGACCCTAGCCCCATTATTAGCGGCAGGTGGTGGGACACATGGAGGGGCTCTTGTTGCCACGGGAAACCGGTGGGCAGTGTGCCAACGGGTCAATACAATGCGAGCCGGGAGGTGTATGTGGACGTAGAGATCGCTCCTCCTTGCTGCGGCTCCCAGTCGGCTAAACGGTTAGCCGACTGCTGGCTACGATGGTGGTTGGGCGTGCCACCTAGCTTGACCTTACAGCCAAGAAGGTGGCGGTGGTGACGGTGGTTGGCTCCTATTCTTCCTGCATTGAACAAACAAAACAAGGTAAACGTTAAATACTAGCCAGATCGCTCGGATCGGCTCTCCCGCGTCGGGTCTTGACATCGGCAAACCTCCATTGACACTCCACGAGCCGATCTGACGCTGCTTAGGCGATGTATAGAAGATGCGCAAAAATAAAGTGATCTACTCACCCAGATCGGCTCTTTAATAGAACTAGCGTAATAAATAAACAGAGTATTGTCTCTAGCTAGGAACCGATCGAGGTGCAAGAAAGTATGGGATGCCAGCCGACCTAGGATGGATTCCCTGCTGATCTGTCACGTCGAATCTGAAACGCCACGTTACCAAATGAGAAATGGGCACTGACCACCCCGTCCCATCGGACTTGGAACGCCACGCGGTCCTTCCTGTAATGATGACCGTTCGGTGCCTTGGTAACCGTGTTACGCCTCTTCATTTTCCTCTAATCTAGTACTTAACAGGTACAGAGGCTCCCCTATTTTCTTCACATCGGCAACCGCCTCTTCTTCCTTCTTGAGCCCAAGAAAGCCGAGAGACCCCCTGTTCCCCGTCATGTCTTCTAGGGGTAGCAACATCCCGGAGCATCCTTCCTCCCCTTCCGTCACAGGGCCCTCGAGGTCTCCTTCCCCGGTAGAGCGCGTCCTCTCCCACTTGGAGAGCATGGCGCCGCTGCTCCCGGCACCCGCCGCGCCGACATTGGCGCCACCACCTCCTCCGGCCGTTGCCCCTGCTCCGCCGGAGGTCAATGTCATCTCCAGCGACGACTCTGGAGCCGACTCCGATGCAGGCCGTAGCAGCGGGTCGAGCACTCCCCCGCCAGCGCTCCATGTCCACGACGATCAGATGGAGCCACCACCACCGATCGTTCCCCTCGAGCTCCCGGAGTATTACCACGACGCAATGTCGTGGAGCTCTGGGTCCTCCGAGTACAGCGGCGAGGACCTCGACGTCCTCACCCTCGGCCGTCTTCTCCCTTCAAGCGACGACAACCTCTTCTCCTGGGACGACGGAGGAGATGGAGGAGGCTGAGGCGCCCGAGGAGGAAGACGACGACGACGCCGCGCCGGGGGAGCCGGACGAGGACGGTGAGGACGCTGGCGATGAGTCACCTGAAGATAGCGATGCTTAAAGCGTTTTTAGTTTTAATCGGTTAATTTTATCTTTTAGCCGATGCGTCATCTCTTAGGAAAAACCCCCGAATTTTGGGCAAGCCGATAGTCATGGAATCGGCTCTGGGGACCCCTTTTTTTATATATATTTTGTCATCGATGTATATATTCCTTAGTAAGAATATATAAATTAATGAATTTTTCTTTGCTGATTCCTTAACATCGGCTTCAGTAGCAACGTACTGAACCGAGCTTGAAGATTCACTTCCGAAGATCGGCACAATTAGATCGACTCAATGGCATCGGCTTAGTGGCAACGCACTAAGCTATGTTTAAAAATCGGATCCTGGTGACAGCATGATGAGTCGAGCCGATCTTCTCATAGGTCCACACCATGCAGAACGGTTCTCAACCGATTAGTACTGACATGAATCGGCATCGACTAATAGCCAATGGTGGTCCCACACTCTGACAATCCAACCAAAGGCACGAATCCTTTGGCCAAATTCCAAAAATCCCGCGCTACTCCGTTGGGTACGGACAGTTCCTTATAAAAGGCAAGCGAACCAATTCCAAAACCTGTCTTCCACCTCTGGATGCAAAAAACACCTTGCCATTACAATCCATCTTTAACCAACCCAGTGAAATAGCGGCGTCTAGCAGCACGGTTGAGGAAAAGACTCTCTGTGAGCGAGTTTTCAATTTGAAGGTAACAATTTCTAACTCCCTTGGATTACTACCTCCCCGCATTCTGTGGTAGCCTTTCTCGCTCTGAGTCTTTTAACTTTTTATGATTAGGCCGATGAAATTTTACTCCCCTCATCAGCTAATTCCACAACTTTCAGTCTAGGGCCCAAATCCTATGAACCCCCGCATGAACTCATTAGAACCGAGACCAAACGCTTGCCGTTTGTTCATACCACTCCAGACCTAGACCTGTGGTCAGATCAACTACGAGCCTGGCCATTCCCAATGGAGGACTGGGTCGACTGGTATAAACGTGTCGAACGGGCGCACGGTTCCACCTGGCAAGTCACCCGTATAGCCTATGCCTTAACTCTGTCCCTTTCTCCCATGGAGAAAGATGATAACTTGCTTAGATCCATCGGCTATTTCTGGTCGGATAGCCTGAACTGTTTTTTGTTCGGCTCTGGCCCCATGACCCGAACATTGATGGATGTCGTCATGATTCTGGGCCTCGATGTGCATTCCTCCTGTCCTTCTCCTTTCTCCTTAACCGAATGCCCTCATAAGAAAATAGTGGAGAAGAGCAGTACCCGAAACTGGAGCCAATACATCAGTCAGCATAATAAACAAACCGGCCATATTTCAATGAAATAACACATCGCCTTTCAGAACCTTTGGCTTGACCATTTTATTTTCAATGGTCCTTCTTTGGCCCCGACAAAGAATTATCTGAACCTGGCCAATGCTCTAGCCAATGGCCGATCTCTTGCCCTAGGAAAACTTTTCTTGGGAATTCTATATCGCCACCTGTCTCTGAACACCCAACTCCTCTTATCAAATCAGCATGCGAAGACAGGAGGACCTTGGTGGTTTGTTCAACTCTAGTGCAAGCTCTACTTTCGCACTGAAATTCCAGATTTCCCTCGATTAGAATCCTAATCTTTCCCAGATTCTTCTGGCAAGTCCATTTGCTGTACTTCATTTGGCCAAGACCTGCATCAGCTACCTGTAACCAATTCTGCTGTAGAAACAACCAAATGGTACATATGCTTCTATAGCTCCCAGACCACACCTTCTTATGATGCATATGCTGAATTAGAGCATTTCGAAAACATCTTTCTTCAGACTAGACAGTTTCCCCACTGATGTAGAATCCCGAGCTATATTCAGCATCATGATCACTCCGTGCCTCCTCCCAGTCAGTATGAGCACTAGCAATAGGATCAACAAGCCAGGGTATGAATCATACCAACCTGTCTTAGCTGCTCATCAGTTCGGCTTAAATCAGACTTCTCCACGTCTGATCATCCATGAGAGAATTCAGAGCCAAGCTGAACTGACCGACTCACTGGTAGCTTCCAAAGCCTATGCCATCTTTTCTGACTTGAAGCTACAAGTGCCTGGTGATCTGGAGTTTGTACATACTTCCGATGGCTTCAACTCTTGGTGGGATTATTGGAGACCCCACCTCTTTCAGGGCGCAGTTGCATCGGCTCTTGTGGAAATCGACTCATAATACCAAGCCACACCAGAAGAGGTATGTTCACTTCGGCCTTGATTATTTCCCTTCTTCCATTATTCTAGAATCTGACCGAGTTTTCTTCTACTCAGTTACAAGAAGGTCTAAGCCCAACCAATGAATCGGGCCAGCCATTTAAGTATCTGCAAATGGCTCCAGTGCCGGTGTATCAAGCCAATGCACCTTCTCTCGATAAGGTCATCTTTGCTACTCCTGGCTTGAAACGGCAATGAGAAGGGAGAGGGCTCATCCAGCCGAGATTTAAAAAGACATCCATCAAGAAGCCAGTTGCTCCCTCGGCTCCAATACCTCCTGATTCACCAATAAATTTTCTCCTACTTCCCCGGATTTTTCTTTCACCATCTTCATTAATTCAAAGAACTCTATGCATATTGCAGGATGATCATACCCGCAGTCAGGAGCACGAAGCCGATGTAGAAGGAGCTCTGCTCGACCGTTGTGATGCTCCACCTGAGGACACATCCGGCCACGCAGGAGTCAAAGTAGAAGCTGATTTGCCTGAGGTAAGACCACCACGTACCTTCACCATGCTGTTTTACCTCAAGACTGCCTGACCTTACTGGCCCTTTCTTGTCGGACCTTCAATGTGGCAAATCTGTTAAGCTTTGATCCTTCTACCATCGGTGAAACATTGATGACCGAGAGCCCGCCTGTGTCGCCTTCAACTGCTACACACATGGTCACCAAACTCGAGGACATTGCGAAGCGATTGGAAGCTCCAATCGAACAACTAGTCATTGACTGTGATGAGATCCGACCGGTCTTTGAGTCGATTGCCGATGATCTTCCTTAAGACCTGAAGCAGGTGCTTCAGCCTACGGCCCATCTGGGCTTCCTCCATGAGGATGTTCTGGCGGCCACCATGCGCATTGCTTCTCGTGCTAGACAGCCAGCTTTGAAGGAAGAAATCATCAAGGAATGTATGGCGACAAACCAACTCAAGGCGACTCTTGATGATCAAAGTGCCAATGAACGACTGCTGTCAACCAGGGAGGATCTTGACGCGAAGAAGATCAAACTAAATGAAGAAATTAAACGCCTCCAATAGGAATTATCCGAGGTTGAAGCAGCCATCATAGCCAACGATGCAGACATGGAAAAGATTGCAAGTGAAAAGAAACAACTGTCCACAACGCTCAAGACAAACCTGGCGCGGATCTGTTCGCTGAACTAGAGTCTGGTCGTCGGCTCTGATGAACCAGATCGTCAAATCATCAACTCAACCGACGAGATTCGATTGAAGGCTCTTGTTGCAGTCCGCTAGTTTATTCAGAAACTTTCTGCTCCATCGTTTGTATAATGAACTCGTAACTAGAACCTTCGTTTCATCTGGCATGCCTCTATTTGGCATGCCCCCCCGAGCATATTTGACAACGGGCAGAATCTTTATTAAATGTTTTTTATTCTAAAGGCGATGCATACTTTGCATCGGCTCTAATCGAGGCCAATGGCGTACATCGGCCCATACTTTTGTAATTTTTCTTTTTATTATTATTATTATTATTATTATTATTATTATTATTATTATTATTATTATTATTATTATTATTATTATTATTATTATTATTTCCCAAGGCGATGTTAACCCATCGGCTCTGTCAGGTCCAGGTGGCCTCGCATCGGCCTTGTATGAAATAGATCAGGTTCCGATCCATAAGCTAGGATAGTACTTTTTCAAGTACTTGCCATTGATGTTCCTGCTAAACCGTACTCCTTCCAGTGTTTCCATCCTGTAGGAGTTTCCTGGAGCGGTTTCTACTATACGATATGGCCCATGCCAGTTAGGTGACCATTTCCAATATGATGGGTCCTTTGTTCCAACTGGCAAAACTAGCTCCCACACAAGATCTCCAACTTGAAAATTCTCCAACTAGTTCCGTCAGATCATCTGTGTTGATGTTCATGAGCGCTGAATATTCATCAGGCTGTTAGGTCATTTTGAAACTGAACCCGTCGCGAGCCGATGTTGATCTCCCAAGGCATAACAGGCCTCCTGGCCGTAGACCAATTGATAGGGAGTGCATTTGGTAGCCCCATGACATGACATTCGATATGCCCACAATGCTTCAGCTAGCAGATCATGTCACTGCTTGGGGTTTTCGTCAATCTTTCGCTTGATCAGCTTGATGAGACTTTTGTTTGACGCCTCGGCCTGACCATTAGCCTGAGCATAATACGATGAAGATTGCATCAAGGTGATGCCCATCTCTTTAGCAAATTTTTTGAATTCTTCTGCCAAAAAGACAGACCCCTGGTCTGTGGTGATGGTCTGTGGTATCCCAAACCGATGAATGATGTGTTCTTTGACAAAATTTATCACATCCTTGGCCGTGACATTTTTCATCGGTACAGCCTCCACCCATCTGGTGAAACCATTGGTTGCGGCCAAAATCCATTTGTGGTGTTTGCTAGTTGGAGGGTTGATCTATCCAATCATGTCCATGCCCCAGCCTCTGAATGGCCACGGCTTGATAATAGGATTTAATGGTCTAGCCGGAGCTACGGCCCCAAATCTTTGACACTCCTGGCAACCTTTATAATATTTGAAAGAATCCTCCAACATAGTCAGCCAATAATAGCCAAACCTTCTAATCAACCACTTCATCTTGTGAGACGATTGATGAGTACCGCAAGTCCCTTCGTGTACATCGTGCTTGATTTTGAGCGCTTCTTTTGGGCCTAGGCATTTTAACAACAAGCCTTCAATGGTTCTGAAATAAAGTTCTTCACCAATGAGCACATGCTTTGGAGCTCGCTGTCTTGTCTTCTTATCTGCCCCCCCCCCGAGCCGGATCCCTCAAGTAATTGAGGAGATCAGCTCTCCAATCGGCTGACGTTAGTTGCAATGTGTCGACACAGACGTCCTCGACTTGCTCTGCATAGCCAGAAGCTATTTGCGCGAGTTTGTTAGCTTCGGCATTGTCATCCCTTGGTATCCATTTAAGCTGAACATAACGGAACTTTGCCATCAACACTTGACAACGGAGGAGATATGGATACAGCAAATCACTTGCACAATTGAAGTCCTCCGTCGAATGGTTAATGGCGACTTTAGAATCACCGAAAACTTCGACTGCTTCGGTGCCTGCGTCCAGTAACAGCTCAAAACCTTTGCACAAAGCTTCATACTCCGTTTGGTTGCTGGTACGACACTCCTTGAGGCGAAAGCCGAACTCATATTGTGCCCCCCGAGGGGATATGATGAAGAGCCCAATGCCACAACCAGCGTCGCACGCAGACCCATCGAAGAACAAAGCCCAAGATGATATGCCGATGAAATGGGACGTCGAGCCGATCGCTCTGTAATGAGATCGGCTAACGCCTAGGCCTTTGACGGCTTTCGCCGATCGGAACTTGACGTCAAATTCTGACAAAGCGAACATCAATTTGCTGAGCCTCCCTTTGAGGATCGGGGCTGACAACATTTGCTTGATGACATCAGCTTTGCAGACGATCAGCACCTCGGTGTTGAGCAGGTAATGCCGCAGTTTGGTGCATGTAAAATATAAGCATAAACATAAGCGTTCCATCTCTGAATACCTGGTCTCCACATCGAGTAACTGTCGACTGAGATAGTAGACGACACGTTCCTTGCCGTCGACTTCTTGAATCAGCACAGAGCCAATGGAAACTTCATCGGCTGAAAGGTAGACAATGAATGGGAGGTTGGGTCGAGGTAGGGCCATCATTGGTGGTGCCGTCAGGTACTTTTTCAGGTTGTCGAACGCCAGTTGTTGATTAGGGCCCCACACGAACTCGCTGCTACGCTGTGTCTTGACCAAAGGCATAAACGCTTCAAGTTTTGCTGAAAGGTTGGGGATGAACCTCCTGATGTAGTTAATCTTGCCGATCAGCTGCTGAAGCTCCTGTTTGGTCGTTGGTGGTGTCATTGTCTCAATGGCATCCTTACTCTTCGAACCGATCTCTATACCTCATTCATGGATCATGAACCCAAGGAATTGTCTGGCAGTGAAGCCGAACACACATTTACTGGGATTCATCCTCATGCCATGTTTACGAGTACACTCGAGGACTTGATGCAGATCGGCTAAGTGGTTCTCCTGCAACACTGACTTGACCACCACATCATCAATGTATACTTCCATGAGCCGGCCGATGAGATCATGGAAGATGTAGTTCATGGCCCGTTGGTAAGTTGCTCCGGCATTGCGTAAGCCGAAGGTCATGACCACAAACTCGAACAAACCTTGTGGGCAATGAAAAGCTATCTTGTAAACATCTTCTTCAGCCATAAAGATCTGATTATACCCGGCATTGCCATCAAGGAAGCTCATCACCTTGTGACCAGCTGCAGCATCAATGAGTGACTCTGCAATGGGCATCGGGTATTTGTCCTTTGGGGTAGCTCTGTTTAGATCCCTAAAGTTGATGCATATCCTGAGCTTACCGTTTTTCTTCCAAATAGGAACAATGCTCGATATCCAAGTGGCATATCAGCAAGAGCGGATAAACCTAGCGCGAATCATCTTCTCTATCTCTTCTTTGACTGTATCAATGATTTTCGCGTCGATTTTCCTAGGATGTTGGGCAAACGGTCGAAAACTGGGCTTGATCGACAGCCGATGTTCAACAATAGACCGATCAAGACTTGGCATCTCGTGGTACTCCTAGGCAAAGCAATCAGGGAACTCCTTGAGCAGCTCAATCAACTTGGCTTTGAACTCCGGGTCGAGCTTTTTACTGATCCACGTCGGCCTTGGTCAATCCCCTGAGCCGATAAACACTTGTTCAAGCTCGTCGGATGGCGTGAAACCAAAACCGTGCTTGCCCTCTTCCATGAATTCCTGAGTGGATCCTGATGACGCAGGAGAGGGATGAGAGCGTGCAGGTTCTGATCTTTCTTCATCAGGGGTTGATCGATCATCGCAAGAAAAAACATCCTTATTGGAAGAAACATGTATTAAATTAATGTTTTGGGGCCAATCACACAGATCAGCCAATGCAGAAGCCTTACACAAAATATGATTACAAATTTTTTGGGGCCGATCACACAGATCGGCCACCACGGGTCGTGAACCCGTAGAAAGTTCACACCAACCAGTGAGCCGATCAGAGGGTTGGCAGATACACTAGCTATTTTATCATCTAAGGTTGGTTGCCGGTTGCATGAACCAGCATGATCCCGTTTTTTGCTAGGTCGACAAATCTCCAGTCTGAATCTTGCTGACCCAAGAGGCACTCTGCATCTTCTATCCAAAATTGTGCCTTGGACATTGCGACGTCGCAGGACTCGTCAACAGGGACCACTTCGATCTCGTCACCGTTCCACTGAATCAGGCATTGCTGCATGGAAGACGAGACGCAGCAGTTGGCATGGATCCAATCTTGACCAAGCAGGACAGAGAAAGGGCCGTGATCATCGACGACGAAGAATGAAGTGTTCATGGTCTTGCTACCAACTGTCAGCTCAGCATTGAGAACTCCTTTGACCTTCGACGGGTTCCCTTTGAAATCTTTCAGCATGACGTTGGTATCAACAAGATCCTCTGTAGACCTGCCAAGCTTGCGACACAAGGAATATGGCATGATGTTAACGGTCACACCTGTATTAATGAGCATCCTACTGACGGGCTTGCCATTGACGAACCCTTTTATGTGTAATGGCTTAAGGTGCCGATATTTTTTGACGATCGGCTTCTCAAAAATAGCAGCTGCGGGGCCAAGGCTGAGCTGTGCCATAGACTCGGCCATCTGCTCCTCGCTGGGGGGTCAGAAGTCGTCTGGCAAGTAGAAGACCATGTTGACATCCGCCGCGGCCTTCTTCAGAACTGCGTTGACTTCTCCTTCAAAGTCGTCCCCGTGGTCTGATTGATTGTCACTGTCCGTGTCCAAGGTGCCTTCTTTTTCGTTCACCTTTGACGAGCTAGCCACAGCGGGTTTGGCTGTCGGTTCAGCCACCTCAGACTGCAATTTGCGCTTCCACACGAAGTTGCACTCTAGGACGCAAGCTTGGGATGTCAAAGATACCACCAAACTTTTTCAGCTGCCGAAGGTACTCCTCTTCGGCTTGTTCCAAGCAACGCAGATGTTGAACCTTGCGCTTTTGTGACCTGGGTAGGCCCTCTGGACACCATATTGGCATGTGGCATTCCTCGCGATGTCGACCATCATTGGCCTCTAGGATCGGTGGTCCGCGCTGCTGCGGAGAAGGTGACACCCGCCTTGGAAGTAGGGATGCTTGTCGCCTCTTCGATGGGGACTCAGGCCGTCATGGCGGTGGAGAGGGGCCATGTCCACACTGTGGCGAAGGCACATGGCGGCGAGGCGACGAGGGCGCGCGCCTCAAGCACTCGAACACCGATGGCCTGTCGTGCCGGGTCCTGTGGGTAGAACACTCTGGGCATTCATCAGGGGTCGGGAGCCTGCTCATACCTTAGCTCCAGTAGTAGTAGAAGTATGGGCAGCTCCAGTGCTCCTTGTGGTTGGCGAGGTTGGGGTGCTCGTCGCGTTCCCGCGGGCTCTCCCATCGTCGTGCGTCACGCCTGGGCGAGCGTGGGTACTCCCGATGATGCTCCTCATGATGCCGACGCTGCTCGCAGTAGTACGCTTCTTCCTCGTGACGGCGCTCCTCGTTACGCTGGTGATGCCGTGAGTACAACCCCATTAATGCCCCAGAGTTTGGGTAGAATCGTCGATTTCTTTCGATTGTTCTAGCCGAAGTATGCTCTTCAGCCCTAAACTCAAGAGGTAGGTCATCGCGCGGGTCAGCCTTGGCCTTCCCTTTCTCTTCTGCAGAGGCCCGGACCATGTTGATTGAGATGGATGGCCCAAGGCTGGGCTCTTTCGTGGTATGGCGAAGAACTCTCCCCGCGGCGATCGCTCCCTACACTCGAGCGCCGAAAGCCGATTCAATTGAGCTGATCGGCGAATCCTCTGGTTCCCAGGGTGGTAGGACTGCATGTACCGAGTTGACCGGGAAAGGCTTGGTCTCGATCTTCATTGGAGGACGGGCAAAAACCAGCCTTCCCTGCTCGATGGCCCTCTGGATTTCGGTCCACAAGACCCTGTAGTCATTGGTATTATGACCATCGAGCTTGTTGTGCCATTTGCAGTACTTGCGGCCATGTATTTCTTCGGCCGAGGGTGTTTGATGCCTGGCCAGTGGTACCAAGTGCTTCTCTTTGAGTAGTAGGTCGAAGATCTGCTCAGTCTTGGACACATTGAAGTCGAAGCCAGGAGTGGGTTTGGGCTGCTTTACCCACTGACACTGTAGCGGCTGGCTCTTCCTCGACCATTGGATGAGGTATGTATCCGCGTCATCCAATGCGTCATCTTCATCGGCTTGAATGTAGTCGATGTTCCTCTTGTGCTTCTCCTGGAGGATCTCGGGATGACTGCGTTCATAGGCCGAAACTTTAGACACCAAGTGGCCGACAGACTCGAAATCAGTCTGCCCGTAAACTGCTTTGATTGCCTTGTTCATGCCCTTGAAAGCTAGCTCTGCCAATGACCTCTCCGGTAGGTGGAGAGAGTAACACATGTTCCTCAACTCGCGGAACCGCTGGATGTATTGCTAGACCGATTCTCCTGGATACTGGTAGATGCTAGCCAGGTCGGTCAGAGTTGCCTCGTCGGAGTCAGAGAAGAACTGGGCATGGAACTTCTCTTCCAGCTGCTTCCTAGTAGTGATTGATCCCGGGGCCAACGTGGTGTACCACCCAAACGCTGGCCCAGTGAGTGACAAGGAGAAGAGCCGAATCTTCATGTGCTCGGCTCGAGAGGCGACGCCCAGCTGTGCCAAATACCAACTGACGTGCTCAATAGTACTAGCGCCATCGTTGCCGCTGAACTTGGTGAAATCCTGGGATCTTGAATTTCAGAGGGGGCTCTAGGAGATCGTACACCTCCGAGTAAGGTTTAGCATAAGTAGTTGCCCCGTTTGGGCGCCATCCCGTGCCGATTCTTCAAGATCTCCTGCACAGCACCCTTGAGATTGCCTGCAGGAGTATATCTGGCCTGATCGAGTTGGATCGGCCTAGTTCCGTAGGTGCGCTGCCACTCAATCATCTCCTGATCGGCCGATTTCGTCGGCCTTTGGTGTGGTTGAGCTTCCGGTATACCTTGCGCTTGAGCTGGTCGCTTGTTGACAACTACTGGATTGGAGTAGGAGTGGGGAGGCCGCTCCCCTTCTTCCAGCTGTCGGTACCTGAGCTGGTAGAAGTATCCCTCAGGGATGACCAGTGGTGGCGTAGAGTAAGCATGAGGTTCCAGGGGAATGCTGTCACGTGGAGGGTGCATGACGAATTCGGCGACATTATCCCCTTGAACCTCAATATGAATGGGGGTGAGCATCCTGGAGTAGAACATGGCTTCTCCAACATGGCCGTTTCAGCTCGGGGCCGGTGATATGCAGTGGTTCACCGGCCAAGGCAGCTCTGACAGTCTTGACCACAATGTTGTCCATGCGGTTTATGGTCGCCTCCGACTGCCGTATGAGGGCGTGAGCCGTAATCCTTTGGATCTCTTTGAGGAGTGCTTCAGTGCGCTGCTGTGACAGAGTCATGAGGTCGACCTTGTCTAGGAGTGACTCGGGAACTCCTTGGATCCTGATGGTGTCGTGACGAGTGCGTCCATACATGGCAAGCACCTTTTTCTTGAGATCCTCGATGATCGAGGCATAATGCTTCTAGTGATTCTCGGGCAGGTCTTCCACCCTGTCGATGGGCGTGACTTCGTCATCTTTTTCAGTTCTCTTGCCTCCAGCCAAGACGATCATGTCCCACCGGGCGTGCCAAAAATGTGTTGCCATGGGAAACCGGTGGGCAGTGTGCCAACGGGTCAACACAATGCGAGCCGGGAGGTGTATGTGGACGTAGAGATCGCTTCTCCTTGCTGCGGCTCCCAGTCAGGCCAAATGGTTAGCTGACTGCTGGCTATGGTGGTGGTTGGGCGTGCCACCTGGCTTGACCTTACACCTAGGAAGGTGGTGGTGGTGACGGTGGTCGGCTCCTGTTCTCTCTGCATTGAACAAACAAAACAGGGTAAACGTTAAATACTAGCCGGATCGCTCGGATCGGCTCTCCCGCATCGGGTCTTGACATCGACAAACCTCCATTGATACTCCACGAGCCGATCCGACGCTGCTTAGGCGATGTATAGAAGATGCGCAGAAATAAAGTGATCTGCTCACCCAGATCGGCTCTTTAATAGAAACTAGCGTAATAAATAAACGGAGTATTGTCTCTAGCTAGGAACCGATCGACATGCAAGAAAGTATGGGATGCCAACATCAACCTAAGTAAGCCTCTTGTATCATGCAAATCTAACAAAATATGTCGGTGGCTTGACGCAGCACATATTGCAAAAGATGATATCATCAATGGATATCATGATAGTGAATTGTGCATGATCCGATCTATGTCGTGCAGCTCAGAGAATAAGTAGATCGGGTCGACGCACATGATAACTAGCAGATCTTGTCAACAACAACGCTTAGTACAAGATCTACCGTAGGCAGAACGCCGTAATGCCCTATCAACATCTACGGAAGAAGTCAATAGAGCAGCATGGTGATATACCTTGAAACCCTAATTGCTTAGGGGTGGTGATGCGCCAAGAGGATGTGGAGACAACCGCTGTTGACGAACGTGAGTAGTCTCTGTTTATTTCATAGATACATGTACATATTTATTGTCCGTAGACTTGGATAGCAAGCCTATCCTTTCCTAATTTAACTCCAAATCTTAACTAAATTGGAGTCCCGATCGGACCCTCTACCAAAGAAACTATCTCTCCTAAGATACACGAGCGCTTGGCCCAAAAGGCAAAATACACACTATCTCTCCCTTGGATAGCCCAACTTTTAGCTCCAAACCGATCTAGGTCCATTAACCTGGGTCAGCTAAATTCTGGCACCAGCAGCTCTACCCTCCTCCATCCTTATCATCTTGGCGTGCAAGACAGAGAGGGGACTAGTGCATGGTCTGCGGGGAGCAGAGAGAGCTAGGGAGGAGAGTGATTAGGTAAGAAGGAAAAGTTGACAGGTGGGACCTAATTGTCAGTGGAAGTAGGGAATCAGAGGAATGCCTCGCATGTCACCAGGAGAGGACCTAGAGTGTGCGACCGATTGGGCCGGCCAACATGCTGTGGCCTAGGCGGGGCAGAGGGAGAGGATAAGGGGTTTGGGCCGCAATGGTTGGCGTACCGAATAGTTTCCTTCTTTTCCTTTTTCCCTTTTCCTTTTCCTTTGCCTTTTGTTTTTGTTTCTCTCTTTTGTGTTGGGGATTTGAATGAGTTTTGACTTGAATTCAAATGTGGTTTAAATTTCAAATTCTCAAGCAAAGAGCCAATAAGAAAACAAGATAAGCACACCATGTAAGTATGAATTAGTTAAGTTTTCCTAGTGTTTATTAACCTTTACTATTTAATTAATCAAGTTAATATTCTACATGAAATGCACAAGACACGGTTTTTGTGGAAAATTAGGTTGGTATCTTTTTTTAATTGTTTCTTACTTTACAAATTTTTTGGATATTACATGAACCGAGGGAGTTGCCTCTAAGCTAGAAGTAGCTGTACCATTTGCGGTGTGTGAAGCGAGTGGCAACTTTACTATCCTCCAAAGTTAATTGATCAAACTGTATGCAGCATGCACGTGTAGCGTACGCGAGACAGCTACTACATGCTTGGACAAAAACGCCAATTTAAAACATTGCATTGGTTACGGTGTATAGTCATAAGAATGTTGCCTACATACATAGTGACAGAAAATACAGATAGATGTCACTGAACCGGGTATTAGCTTCCTCTAGGGCTCTAGGTTACCCTCACCGAAAGAAAGCTGCCCGGCAAGGCTCCAAGAGAAGTTCATCATGCATATCCTGCGTGCTCCCGACCAACGGAGTGTCCGAGTGTGGGGATTCAAATGCAAAATGTGCAGTATTAAGATGCACAAGAACAGAAGTGATATCATTTTCACATTTTTTATATAATAATGCTGGATATTTATGAATTTGTGACATCCATCAAAATGAAAGAATCGGAACATGTACATAAGTAGACATCCTAATAGATCCTCTTTTTTTTCACTTCATCTCAAATATGCAGTGATTGGAAAAGTATCCACAGGAACTAGGAGGGACCAGGACATACCTTTCTCGTTGATTTTTTATCGGATGTTATAAAATACAAGTTTTACGGTGATTGGAAAAATATGAGCTCTCCATCAGAGAAGATCTAACGGTTTAGAAATAAATGATATCACGGTATAGGTACCAAGAGGTACCAAATAAAAGGATTTGGTAATAAAAAATGGTGGAACCAAAAGACATTAAAAATAAAAAAGTAATACCTTTTGGTACCGGTGAGTACTTTTCCAACCATTGTAAAATCTCTCATTATAAAAATAAAGACTTTAGTGAATTAAAATAAATTACATAGGTACTGGTCCCATCTTTTTTTGTACTGGTTCTACCTATTTGGTACCGTGTGGTACCTTTTCTTTGGTAGTAGCGCCTATTTTTAAATAATTGGATCTCGCTTGATGAGTGGCTCTTTTTTTTTTTCCAACCAACGTAAAACTTATAATTTTGTATTAAATAAAGAGGTGTTTTACGGTGATTAGAAAAGTATCCATAAGTACCAGGAGGTACCTCTTTGGTTGATTTTTTATCGGATACTGTAAAAATAAAGACTTTAGTGAATTAAAAAAATTATATAGGTATCGGTCCTATTTTTTTTACCGATCCTACCTATTTGGTACCGTGTGGTACCGCCTATTATTAAACCATTAGGTCTTTAACAGCTCTATTTTTTTCTAACCACTGTAAAACTTGTATTAAATAAAAAGAGAGGGGATAAAACCCCAAGGACCAAGTACCCACATCCACACCCCTTCTTCTTAGTTCTTGTATAAGCACACTCGTGACAAGAACCGAAAACGATGTAAACACGATGACCCAAGTAACACCTAGTCGATGTAGAGCTCACAATTGAAGTCTTTATTTCTTCAGTATCTTAAAACTTACATTCACTTAGTTACAAAGGTTATGCAGAAGGAAGTAGAGAAAAGATGGGATATTGCCGCCAAAAGACAGAAGATTTAAATGCTTGTCGTCCATATTCGTCAGGCTTTAGCAGCACAGGTAGCTAATAAGATACAATGTACTAGCTAATAAGATACAATGTACAGATATGTGCACGCTGCACTAGGTCTAACATGCGTCTCTTTTTTTCGTCTTCACCAAAAGATGCCGCCCCTGCGAGGCTAAAAAAAATATCATGAAACCGACAACAAAAGCCTCATCGCTTACATGTGAGCTGTGTTCTGATTAACTGACAATAGGATAAGCATTGCAGTTGGATATATGGTGGATCATAAGGTTTGATACATGACCATGATTCCTGATCTCGCTGGATTTTTTTTTTATAGATTTCTTGAGCGGGCTGTAAGAGCTTTACCGAAATATTTATTTGAAGGGGAAAGGCAAAAATAAGACTATGACTTGACTGGGGCCTGTGTCCTATGTAGTATGATATAGAGAAGTAGAACACATTTTGTCCAACAGAGCTAGACACCTCCTATGGGCATCCACAGATAGGCGCATTGCCTTTGTAAACAAAATGGAACCAGGTGCAGCAGGGACAGGAGAAATTGGATTAGAAGCTTACCATGTTGGTGTCTTTCAGAGTGGTAACAGTGACACTGACAAGCACAAAGACAAGGATGTCGAGAGTGTTAAAGACGAGGAATTTCGGGTGCAGGTACATGAATACAGTTCTATACTTGGAGTTATAAGTTCAACTTGGGTCAGTGCCTTTAGCTTTCTGTCAATTGTGTTCACCATTTGCGGGCTTTTTGCAGCCAAAATGGAGGAAATTGTTGGCCCATGTTGGGCCTGGAGCTCTTGTGGCTATTGGCTTCTTTGATCCTAGCAACAGTAAGCTTCCATCTTGTCTCTCTCTCTCTCTCGGCAATGTAATGTTGAAGCTCTATATCTTGTTTTTGAACCGTTACTTTCACGTGATATTTTATGGTGCTTGAGAGGAACTCGGTTCCGGGTCTATATGTTTTCGGTTCCGCCCATAAGTTTAGTGAGATAACCGGAGAAATCTTTGGTTCCAGGTCTATGATATTTAAGTTCCGGCCACAATTTTAGTTCTTTCGAATTGGTTCCTCCTAAGTTTTAACCATTCGATTGGAGCCGATAAATGGCTACAATTAATTCCAAGTACTGTAACAAATCTCTACTTTCACAGTTGAAACTGACATGCAAGCTGGGGCTGAGTTCAAGTACGAGGTACTGTATATTGTTGTTGGATTCTTACCATGAACGAGCATTATTTCTACAATGTAACAATCAACAATTTGCCCTCTTTTTAGAAGTGCCTGTATATCTGCCACTACTTCCCTTACAGTAGGTGTAACTGACGTTTTAAAGACCTGTGAAAATAAAAGGATTATACATTTACCTGTCATAAATGACTATAACATTGCAAAAAATTCAGTTAAAAGGATAAACAGCTGTGAGAGAGGAAATAAACATCACATTGTGAAATTTCAGTTGCAAGCTCAAATGATGAGAGAGAGAGAGAGAGAGCAAGCTTGGTCCACAAGTTGTGAGATACGAAAAAACTAAATAGGATATTATTCTGCATTTTTTCAATAGCAGTCCACTTGATAATTTCATTGTGTAGCTTAGAAACATGTTTAGAACTGTTGTTACTAACTTGATGGCTGAATTAGCATAGTGTAACTCTTGAATCAAGTGTACTGTATGCATTGAAAAATATTTACCCACCAGCCTTAATAATATCTATAACCAGTAAGAATTTGCCCACTTACAGTGCTTATTAGACCTTCGAAATTCTTTCTCACAAACTCTGACTTCATGAACATGGAAGAAACTAGTTAAAAATTTTACTGTCCATTTCTATTGTATTCAGATACTTTATCCTCATCTCATTTTTGTTACATAATTTACCGCAATCAGCTCCTTTGGGTGGTCTTAGTCGGACTGATCTTCGCACTTTTGATTCAAACACTAGCTACCAACCTTGGAGTAAAGACAGGTACCTTACACTCAACATTCTAGTTGGTCTCACTGTCAGAGTGTGTCAAAGCCTTGCTATATGACCAATGACTGTGCAGGGAAGCACCTGGCTGAACTCTGCAGAGAAGAGTACCCACGCTGTGTTACCGTTTTCTTATGGATCACCGCGGAGCTGGCAGTGATATGTGACGATATCCCTCAAGGTTGATTAATGAACCATCAGTGCTTTCTTTCTGTTTTTTCATGCTCCATCAGCATTTGAGTGACATAAACATTGCTTTGCCTATGCAGTGTTAGGCACAGCCTTTGCGTTTAATATATTGCTAAAGATTCCAGTGTGGGCTGGAGTTATCCTCACAGTGCTCAGCACCATCGTGTTTCTTGGGGTGCAAAGATTTGGGGTATACAACACACCGCAATCATTTGCATACCAAAAACCCATTTTCCATTATTTGCTTGAGTGCTCATTGTAAATATGCTTAATTACTTGAAAGTCGGTATTCAGAAGCTTGAGAACTATGTATGCTTAAAAATAGTAGTAATATTAACAATATCAACAACATATATGTTACTAACAACAACATATATGATATGTAACAGCAACAACATATATATGATACGTTATGCTTGGTGCAGGCCCGTAAACTGAAGTTTTTTTTTTTTTTGACTTTCACGGGGGCAGAGTCCCCAACCTGAATTTTCATTGCTCTTTGCCGGCCCTTAATGGCCCACATCATAGTGTTTACAAAGGATTGGTAATGTGTAAACTGGAGTTGATCATAGCTGCCTTCATGTTCACCATGGCGGCCTGCTTCTTTGGAGAGTTGACCTACCTGAGGCCATCGGCAAGAGAGGCGATTAAGGGAATGTTTGTCCCATCGCTCCAAGGGAAAGATGCTGCCGCAAATGCAATTGCACTCTTTGGCTCATCACACCGTAAGAAAATTATCACTAACCGTCGAAATACCGTCACTGCTACAGTTTTTTCCCTTTGAATATCGGTAATGATTGGTGGCCTTGGTGCAGGTACAACTTGTTCTTGCACTCTGCACTAGTCCTCTCCAGAAAGGCACCACGATCAGTTAAAAGCATCAATGTACTGTATTTTCCACTGTCAGTATTCAGTTGTTTTATTTCTTGCAAACGTGTGACTGATTAATGAATTGTGTTGTTGGCGTGTTTTTGGATATATATAGGCTTCCTGCAGATACTTCCTCATCGACTGCAGCCTTGCGTTCGTAGTGGCATTTCTCATAAACGTTGCCGTGGTCGTCGTCGAAGGAACTGTTTGCAATGGGAACAATCTTTCCCCAGCAGACCTAAACACATGCGGTGACCTCACTCTGCAATCTACTCCTCTGTTGCTCAGGGTATGTACGCGTGTTTGGGGGTGTGCTTGATTTTGTTCTCTAAAAAAAGAAAGATCAGGCATGGAATTACGGACGAGAGGGTTCAGATCAAATGTTAGTAGACTCACATTCTGTAATTGCTGTTTGATTTCTTTTTGGTTTCAGAATGTTTTGGGGAGATCAAGCTCCGTTGTATATGCTGTTGCACTGCTAGCGTCAGGGCAAAGCACCACAATCAGTTGCACCTTCTCAGGGCAGGTCATCATGCAGGTACTAGCTAGGTAGTAGTAGTAATTTGCTACGTAGTATATATACTAGGTTTTTCAGGAGCGTGGAATTACTGAGAATGATAATTTCAGTAGTAGTAAATAATTATCAGAAGAAGTCTTTACCATTATTGATGACGATGGGCTGTGTTTTCAGGGGTTTCTGGACACGAAGGTGAAGAGCTGGGCACGGAACATTATCACTCGACTCATCGCAATCGCCCCAAGCCTGATTGCCTCCGTTGTCAGTGGTCCTTCAGGTGCAGCCAAACTCATCATCTTGTCATCGGTTCGTAGGATCCCTCGACCTCATTCTGCTTGTTTCTATCTACCTATATAGAGAGAGCATGTTAGTATTTGGGAGATACAATACAATTAACCACATGGCCTTTTTCCTTCTTCTGTCATTGTGATCTGCAGATGCTGCTGTCTTTTGAGTTGCCATTCGCCATCATCCCTCTCCTCAGGTTCATCAACAGCAGCAAGAAAGTAGGACCCCTCAAGGAATCCATCTATGTAAGCATACTAGTAAACATGCATCCACACAACAGTAGCAATATAACCGTAATTTCAGACAGTTACTAATAACATTGGTTGCCTGCAGACTGTGGTCCGTGCGTGGACCATCAGCTCGGCGATCATGGCCATCAACGCCTACTTCATAGTGTGGGCGTACGTGGACTGGCTCCTCCACAACAGCCTCCCCAAGTACACCAACGCCCTCGTCTCCGTCGTCTTCTTCGCGGCCATGGCCGCCTACGTCGTTGCCATCCTGTACCTGACGTTCAGGAAGGACACGGTGGTCACGTACGCCGTCTCCTCGTCGTCTGCGCGTCCGGAGGGAGATGGGGCAGAGGAGGCCGGTACCGGCAGCAGGCTGGCGGCCGAAGACCAGCCGGCACCGTTCAGAGAGGACCTGATGGATGAATTGAAGCCTCCTCCATGCAGTGATTGATGATTCATACTCACTGCTGTTGTAATAGTGCTACGAACATGTGTTCTGGCTGTGATCTGCGCTCGGAGATACTTATGTTGCATCTCCAACATAGGTTCAGATGCTACTACTACTGCATCTATTGAACCGGATGGTGTATCTGTCAGTCTACCAGTCTCTGAGCTGAGCCGCTTCTGAGCTCTGACCTCCACCTCCAATGCAATCTGCATCGGCTTCCTGCTTGAGGTTTCTTCCAGACACTTTATGGCGGATTCGCTTGTCTGTGACCAACCATCTTCCAAACAGCTTTGGCCACACAACGGTCAACGGTCGAAGAACAGGTGGGTGACAGTTTCAGGATCGTTACAGAACAAACAGAATTTTTTTTTTTTTGTCATCGTCTACATGTCTCCTTTTACCCAAGCTATTTCTAGTCAACGCCCAGTCATGACACATCAATTAACCAAGGGAAAAATCTGAACCGTAGTCGGAGGGAGATCGATCATGATCTTCCAAACCACCTGGGCATCAACGGAAAATAACTCCTCTAAACCTCCTTATACAAGGGCTGTACACAATATCTTCGTTCAGACTCAGAAAGTACAAACAGTGTAATGATCATATATGCATCGCCTGGGCACAGTGTTTCAAACCGTTGCATCGCCTGGAGTCCGTCCTAGACATATATGCAAACCTCATCTTTTCTCGGCAGCGGAGCCCGGGCAGGCGCCCGGGCTTGCCCAGCTGTGCGTCCGCCCCTGCGTGTAATCACAATCATCAAGAGAATGAAATGGATTCTGCTATAGCCATCAGCCATTCAGCCCATACCACCCATACTCGTCGTATCCTGGGAAAATGTGCTAACCGAAATTTTTATGATCATTGGCCACTACGTAGTTGGACTAGATGATCGACAGATCGAGCCCAGAACGAGGCCGAGGTGCTCTCAAAAAAAATTTTCGAGGCCGACGGCAGCCAGCCACGAGGCCCTTAGACCCTTGAGCGGTGCCGCTGCTGATTCATACTCCCTCCGTTTCAGTTTACTAAATTTGACATGCTCGTATTCTTTGAAATATTTATGAAAATGTAAAAAAATTAATTTGTGGTAAAATATATTATATGCTAACAAAATCACAATAAAAATAAACGATGATTGTGAAAGTTTTTGAATAAGATGACAAAAAAAAAATCAAACGACCTACAAATTGGGACGGAGAGAGTACACGTTTTTTACATGCATCCATGGCCCTTTGCAGCTATCCAGTGTGGCAAATACATGTACGCGTAAATATGTACTGCATTATTCATTACTACATTTTTTTGTATCTACAATTGGTCACCGTGAGCTTTGTATTATGATCCAAATATATCGGACTTTTCACATGGGCCGCTCTTCATTAACTTAATGGGCCTCACTAATGGGCTGTTAAACAACCTGTGGGCTGTCAAGTGGGCTGCTGGGCCGGATTTGCCAAGGAAGAAGGCGTCAACCAGAGGAGTAATCAGCGATGAACTCATGTGGTTCCCCGCGACGTCACGGCTGCCGCCAGCGCTTCCGGTGCCCGCCCGGGGGACCTTCCAAGCACCCGCGCCAATCTCTCCGATAAATAGATCCTCGAAGACGGGAGCTCTCCCCATCCGCCATCGACTATCGAGCAGAGCAGCGCAGAGCTTTGCATTTGGGGGCCGGCCGGTGCAGACAGAGTGCAGGCGAGACCACGACCGGGGAGGTGAGGAGTGCTTCTCTTCCCTGCCGTGCCCTTCTTCTTACTCCTGTCCCCTGCAGCTTTGGGCATACCCGTGATCAGTGGCAACATCGTGGAGGCAACCAAGAACCCATTCCACTTCGGTGGCTTCCCTGTAATATCTTGATATTTACAGTATTAGTTTAAGCTACTGGGGGAAGTAGAGTCAATGAACGGCCGATGAGCTTGTCATTGTATTATTAGCAGCATACGGTCACCTAAAGAAACAATGATTCCCCTGCAACAAGTCTACTCAGTTTCGCATACGCTTTCTGAAAATTCCCCCCTAACGTCTGTTAAGGCTGTTGAGTTCTTTTCTTTACTGACATGCCTCCAAATCAGTTGGCTCTGAAACTTCACATGGCTTCTGAATCGGAGAACGGCAACTGCGATGCCTGGGCTGCAAGAGATCCCTCTTGAGTTCTCTCACCATACAAGTTTAGCCGCAGGTGGCTTCCCATCTCCTGATTTAATTTCTCATCACCAAAACTGTTCAGCGTCATTTTTGTTACTCTGAATACTGTCTTCATGCTATGCTGGAATCCTGTATATGGACCGTATTTTGTTACCCTGCCTTTATATGTTTGCTTCTCAGCTTGTTTCAGTTACATGCCTGTTTCTAAATGAGCATATCAAACAGCACTGATGTAAGCTACTACTATATATGCTTCAACTTTCAGAGCAGCGATGTTTCATTGAAGATCACACACTGTGGAGTCTGTTACGCTGACGTTCTTTGGACACAAAACAAGCACAATGATTCAGAATATCCCTTGGTTCCGGGGTAAGATTTTCAGAACAATATCATACACCCAGTACCATGGACGAAGCGAAACATCCGAGTTACGAGTCCTGCTGATCAACTCATGCCCATTGTTTCCTACTATTAATTTGTGCAGGCATGAGATAGCTGGAGTTGTAACTGAGGTTGGTTCAGACGTCCAAGGCTTTAAAGTGGGTGACCATGTAGGTGTTGGAACGTATGTCAACTCTTGCCGAGATTGTGAGAACTGCAGTAGCTCTCTTGAGAACCACTGCCCAAAACGAGTTTTTACTTTCAACAGCGTTGATACAGATGGCACTGTCACAAAGGGGGGTTACTCCACTCACATTGTGGTCCATGAAAGGTATGTATAGATGGACGTACGATTTTAAATTAAATGGCTGTACGAACCAGTAAAATTTCTTTATAATAAACTTGTCTGATTGGGAAACCAAATCTTCTGTTGATTCATTGACATTGCAGGTATTGCTTTAAAATACCAGCTGGCTACCCTTTGGCAAAGGCAGCGCCGCTTCTATGCGCTGGAATCACTGTGTATGCTCCAATGGTGCGACACAACATGAACCAACAACCTGGAAAGTCCCTTGGGGTCATTGGACTAGGTGGGCTGGGTCATATGGCAGTGAAATTTGGTAAAGCCTTTGGTCTCAAGGTCACAGTTTTCAGTATGAGTGAATCGAAGAGAGATGAAGCCATTGACCTCCTTGGAGCAGACAATTTTGTTATATCATCAGACACACAGCAGATGGAGGTACTGCACATTGCATCGTTTTAACGAATCTACTATGCCTCGCTTTTTATTTCTTCTTGCTGAAGATCAAATAATTAGTGGCAAAACGATGTGAAAGTGGCATTACAACATCTTTTGGTGGGAAGCATTTTTTTTCTATTACTGCATTTGATTGACAGAGAAACAAGCATGTCACGTTCTAATCGCAAGAAAAGAACAACTCAACGGATCATTATTATCTTTCTCACTGTTTTGCTATATACTCCATTCCAAAATTCAAGCATCCAGTTCTTCATATGAATATGGATAATTTTCTTATGCTGGAAATAATGCCTGTTGCACTTAACTAACATCAGATGACAGATGATCGTGACTATTTGATATCGTACTTTTTTGCAGTCCCTGAAAAATTCTCTGCACTTCATAGTTGACACTGCTTCTGGTGACCATCCATTTGATCCATATCTTTCACTCCTAAAGGTCGGTGGTGTGATGGCAGTAGTGTGCTTTCCACCAAGTGGGATCAATGTGCATCCTGCAAGCCTTAATCTTGGTAATTTTCTGGTTTCGTACTAATGTAGTGGAAATAAACATGGTAACCGAAGCTAAAGCATTTATATTTAACTGAACTTCGTTTTTAGGTGCACGGACCTTGTCTGGTAGTGTCGTTGGAGGTACAAAAGACATCCAAGAAATGGTTAACTTCTGTGCAGCGAACAAAATCTATCCTGAGATTGAGATAATCAAGATAGATTATATCAATGAGGCTCTCACAAGACTTGTTAATCGAGATGTGAAATACCGCTTTGTAATTGACATCGAGAACTCTTTCAAGTAGCTTGACATGTCTCATTCTCATGCTCTCATCGTTCTGTCAATGTAAGAGAGCAAGTACATAAGTGAGGGAGGCATGTAAAAAAAAGAAAAACTTCTATGTAAGATATATTTGGTGCATTTGTATTGTTCTTTGAATAATGTGTGGCTACCGCCTACCTGTATTCCACCTATGCATGGTTAGCAATGTCAAACTCCGCAGAGTATGCCACGATACTTTTGTGTGATATCCCGTTATAACTTTCAGCGATATCAATAGACATCACTACCACCGGCATCTGGAATGCATGGGAATACAACCAAGCATCACATTGTCACATAACATACTTTCTTCATCAAATTAGTATAGCATGATTCTGAAAAATATAGA
This sequence comes from Paspalum vaginatum, assembly GCA_030272315.1. Taxonomy (NCBI): domain Eukaryota; kingdom Viridiplantae; phylum Streptophyta; class Magnoliopsida; order Poales; family Poaceae; genus Paspalum; species Paspalum vaginatum. The sequence goes on along the minus strand of CM059017.1, from coordinate 41,165,371 downwards.
TGTGTACTTCTGTAAATGTTCTTCTTATTATACCTGGCTGCTGTAAAGTAAACATTATGAGGTTCTGTTCAATTTCTATCCGTGCACTCATATGAGGGAGTCAAGCTATATTAATAGATCTATCTAGCTATGAGTATGCAAAGTCGATCTAGTTGGGGCAAGTCGATGGTACTTGCACAAGCGACGTTCATCGTCACGGCTTCGCATCCTGCTTTTTACCTGCACCACACATCTCATGGGATGGTGTGATTCACCATGCCACGTCTTAGCGCGCACCTTGGTTTGTCCTTGACACCATGGATGTCTCGGTGGGTTAGTTGGATTTGGCCCTGTTAGGATGTTCCAGTTTGCTAGTTTGGTTTGGCCAATGATCGAAGTGTTAGGATGTTCCGGTCGAGACATGTCGTTTTGGGTGTGATGCGTGCTTCGCCTCATCGTGTGAGCGTGCGGGCTTCCACATACATCTATTTGCAGCACATCCTGCACGTCAGCTCCCCTCTAGTCGACGTAGTAGAGCAAAGCACGATTTGCCACCATCTCCCTTGTTGCAAGGTCAAGCTAGATGGCACATCCGTGTAACTGCACCGGACACACACAGAAGGAGTTAGGAACTGGCTCAGGAGGACATGCTCTCAGCACCACGTGTGTCTATCTGCTGGCCAACCCAACAGTCCTTGTTGACAACAACCACAGGAAAAAATCTGGTTGTCTCTTTGCCCTCTCTTTACTTCAACCATTTCATTCCTGCAATCATCATGACTTACCACGTTGTTATCATTGTGGTAGTTTATCACCTTGCTAGTAATTTCACATCAGTTGAACCTTAGTGAGCTACTAGCAAGTGTTGGTTCCACATTTCTTTCCCACATTAGAGGGTTAAAGTGGGCTAACTCTACAGTTCGATCATTTGGAAATTGTAAATTATCCCATTTCACCTCCCTCTTGGACATTTGATTCTTACAATGGCTTTCAGGGTAACTCGATGGACTACCAGACTTGGTCCTTTTTCAGTGCATTGTGAGCCAATGGTAGTGGATGTGTTTGAACATGATTTAAGCTTGGCGGTTCCATCACATTTACCTTTGGCTTATCTTCTTTTCATCAATTGGATTTAAACACCTCAGAATGTTTATCTAGATGAGTTTATCAGTGCAAGTGAATATAGCATGAGACTCCATCTTAGCTACACAAGATCTTCTATGCTTAAGGAGAATATGTCTTTTAAGTGCAAACTGAAGGTTTCGACAAGGTAACATATGGTGGTTATCGACTCAATGGTTATTTGAGGTTGGTCACTACTCCAACAGAGGTTGGTTCACGAGTGTGGAAGACGAACAACTAATGTCACGATTGTAAGAAAATGGGCCCTAAGCCTTGTGCTTAGTTCCCTAATGTGATTTTGGTGGTTGAAGTGACAACACGTACAATTTGGGACTAATATGTGTGCAAGTACTTTTGTTTAAGTCCCAGGGTGCAAGAGATGGATTTGGGGTACAATCACCTCAAAGGAGGTCTTAAAAAGTTCAAGAGAAGACCCAAGACTCCATCTTGTTAGAAGCGGCTGTCCTCACACAAAGGTCGCACGAGTAGAAGAAACCCAAAGTTGAAGATTCAAGACCCAGTGCAGAATACACGCGTCCGGTGGTCTACCACCGGACATTATAGGAAGTGGAAGAAGGAGCGACAGCGTCCAGGCGCTTACTCGCACCGGACAGTCCGGTGGTCCACCACCAAATGGTCTGGTGAACCACTGGACGTTCTAGACAGAACGGATGACAACTTCAAGACCCAAGCTCCAACACGCACCGGACGGTCTAGTGGCGCAGCACCGGACGGTCCGGTGGTCTCAACGGTCGAATTTCCAAGTCCAATGGTCAACTCAAAGGCTAGCCAGTTACACGTACTGGACGGTCCAGTGTTGTACCACTGGACAGTCTGGTGGCCACACAGAAAAGGGAAGAAAGCTTCCAATGGCTAGTTTTGAGGCTTGGGCTATATATACCCCTTGGCCGGCCTCCACACTATAGTTGGTGACTCCTAAGCTCATTGTAGTGTTGAGACACATTCCTCAAGCCTATTTGAAGTGTAGAGACATATTTTGAAAGCCCAACCATCACAAGAGCTAAATAGACACATCTCAGAAAAAATCTGGTTGTCTCTTTGCCCTGTTTTTACTTCGACCATTTGATTCCTACAATCATCATGACTTACCATGTTGTTATCATTGTGGTAGTTTATCACTTAGCTAGTAATTTCACATCAATTGAACCTTAGTGAGCTACTAGCATGTGTTGGTTGCGCATTTCTTTCCCACATTAGAGCGTTAAAGTGGGCTACCTCTACAGTTCGATCATTTGGAAATTGGAAACTATCCCAATTCACATCCCTCTTGGACATTTGATCCTTACAATGGCTTTCAGGTTAACTCGATGGACTACCAGACTTGGTTCTTTTTTAGTGCATTGTGAGCCAATGGTAGTGGATGTGTTTGAACATGATTTAAGCTTGGCGGTTCCATCACATTTACCTTCGGCTTATATTCTTTCCATCAATTGGATTTAAACACCTCAGAATGTTTATCTACGTGAGTTTATCAATGCAAGTGAATATGGCATGAGAATCCATCTTAGCTACACAAGATCTTCTATGCTTAAGGAGAATGCAAACTGAAGGTTTTGACAAGGTAACATATGGTGGTTATTGACTCAATGGTTATTTGAGGTTGGTCACTACTCCAACAGAGGTTGGTTCACAAGTGTGGAAGACTAACAACTAATGTCACGATTGTAAGGAAAATAGGCCTTAAGCCTTGTGCTTAGTTCCCTAATATAATTTTGGTGGTTGAGGTGATAACACGTACCATTTGGGACTAATATGTGTGCAAGTACTTTGGTCTAAGTCCCAGGGTGCAAGAGATGGACTTGGGGTACAATCACCTCAAAGGAGATCTTAAAAAGCTCACGAGAAGACCCAAGACTCCATCCTATTAGAAGCGGCTGTCCTGACACTGCGGTCCCATGAGGTGAAGTAACCCGAAGTTGAAGATTCAAGACCCAGTGCAGAATACACACGTCCGGTGGTCTACCACAGGACATTATAGGCAGTGGAAGAAGGAGCGACAGCGTCCCGGAGTTTACTCGCACAGGACGGTGGACCACCGGACATTTTGGACAGAACGGATGACAACTTCAAGACCCAAGCTCCAACACGCACTGGACGGTCCGGTGGTGCAGCACCGGACGGTACGATGGTCTCAACGATTTAATTTCTCAGTCCAACGGTTGACTAAACGGCTAGCCAGTTACACGGTCCAGGCGGTCCAGTGGTGTACCACCAGACGGTCTGGTGGTCGTGCAGAGAAGGGAAGAAAGCTTCCAATGGCTAGTTTTGAGGCTTGGGCTATATATACCCCTTTGGCTGGCCTCTACACTATGGTTGCTGACTCCTGAGCTCATTGTAGTGTTGAGACACATTCATCAACCCTATTTGAAGTGTAGAGACACATTTTGAGAGCCTAGCCATCATAAGAGCTAAATAGACACATCTCGGAAAAAATCTGGTTGTCTCTTTGCCCTCTCTTTACTTCGACCATTTCATTCCTGCAATCATCATGACTTGCCATGTTGTTATCATTATGGTAGTTTATCACTTTGCTAGTAATTTCACATCAGTTGAACTTTAGTGAGCTACTAGCATATGTTGGTTCCGCATTTCTTTCCCACATTATAGGGTTAAAGTGGGCTTACTCTACAGTTCGATCATTTGGAAATTGTAAATTATCCCAATTCACCTCCCTCTTGGACATTTGATCCGTACAATGGCTTTTAGAGTAACTCGATGACTTCCAGACTTGGTCCTTTTTCAGTGCATTGTGAGCCAATGGTAGTGGATGTGTTTGAACATGATTTAAGCTTGGCGGTTCCATCACATTTGCCTTCGGCTTATCTTCTTTTCATCAATTGGATTTAAACACCTCAGAATGTTTATCTAGGTGAGTTTATCAGTGCAAGTGAATATGGCATGATAATCCATCTTAGCTACACAAGATCTTCTATGCTTAAGCAGAATATGTTTTTATAAGTATTGCAAACTGAAGGTTTCGACAAGGTAACATATGGTGGTTATCGACTCAGTGGTTATTTGAGGTTGGTCACTACTCCAATAGAGGTTGGTTCACGAGTGTGGAAGACGAACAACTAATGTCACGATTGTAAGGAAAATGGGCCCTAAGCCTTGTGCTTAGTTCTCTAATGTGATTTTGGTGGTTGAGGTGACAATACGTACCATTTGGAACTAATATGTGTGCAAGTACTTTTGTTTAAGTCCTAGGGTGCAAGAGACGGACTTGGGGTACAATCACCTCAAAGCAGGTCTTAAAAAGCTCAAGAGAAGACCCAAGACTTCATCCCGTTAGAAGCGGCTGTCCTGACACGGCGGTCACATGAGTAGAAGAAATCCGAAGTTAAAAGATTCAAGACCCGATGCAGAATACACGCGTCTAGTGGTCTACCACCGGACATTATAGGCAGTGGAAGAAGGAGCGACAGCATCCCAGCATTTACTCGCACTGGACGGTCCGTTGGTCCACCACCGGACGGTCCGTTGGTCCACCACCGGACGGTCCGGTGAACTACCGACGTTTTGGACAGAACGGATGTCAACTTGAAGACCCAAACTCCAACACGCACTGGACGGTTTGGTGGTGCAGCAACGGACGGTCTGGTGGTGGAGCACCGGACGATCCGATGGTCAACGGTTGAATTTCTAAGTCCAACACTCGACTCAACGGCTAGCCAGTTACATGCTCCGGACAGTTCGGTGGTTGCGCAGAAAAGGGAAGAAAGCTTTCAACGGCTAGTTTTGAGGCTTGGGCTATATATACCCCCTTAGCCGGCCTCCACACTATGGTTGTTGACTCTTGAGCTCATTGTAGTGTTAAGACACATTCCTCAAGCCTGTTTGTAGTGTAGAGACACATTTTGAGAGCCCAACCATCACAAGAGCTAAATAGACCCATCTCAGCATAGCTTGCAAAGCATATTTGCTTAGGCCTATTTGTCTTACCCGTGCCTGCGTGCACGTTTATCTTTGTAAGTGCGGGGCTTGTAAGTCTTGCGAGACCCGCCGGAGTGTAGAGTGGATGCCACCTTACTTGTGAGAGGGAGGAATGCCCTCTGCACGTTGGCGAAAAGCTTCCTTGGTGGAAACGGTGGGGTGGCTCCGTGAGAAAGCCCGCGGAAAACCCCAACGGCCCTACAATCCTCTACCCTTGCGTGGGCAAGGCCGTAGTCCGAAGGACTATGCGAGAGAAGGGCACAGGTGGGTGTGTACCAGGGATATCCAGAGACCCGACCGGGTTGCTACTTTGCCATCCTCCACCCTTGCGTGTGCGAGGCTGTATTCCTTTGAGGACTACGCGAGAGCAAAGCTTTACTGGAAGCACCAAACGAGGAGCAGGGGGTATAGGCACGTTGGTCTGATTTGTATTCTCTCTACCTATGTCTTTAGCTTCCACATTTACTTTTTTGCAATTGTGTATTTACTTTCCTAGACTAGCTTAATAGATTAGTTTCTAGGTGGAACTAGGGTACAAGACTTAGCCACGGTAGAGTGTTAACACTTAGCAAAATCTTAATACACATAGCTAGTTATATCTTACATAGATTTTGCTTAGCAGTTGTGGTTTTTAGAGCGCATTTGTTTTTAGAAAGCCTAATTCACCCATCTCCTAGGACGTCGGTCCAACCTTTAACGATGCTCCTTGGGGATGCTTAACCAAGCTTCGCCAAGTTCTAGTGGGGCCAAAGGGTTATGTTGCTACTCTTAACACAATTTTTAGGTCAGATTCACTCGCATTTTAAGAGAGATTTAAGGGTAGTGTTTATGAACCCAAAATGGTGAGGAACCCCTGCATAAATGCATGATGCATGCTCGTCCTGTATGTCCATAATAATGCTTAATAACTAACGGAATCAATGGCATATGGCAAGCATACCTGTAGAAGAGATGAAATTTCATACATGACCACCCAACTGTAGAAGTGACATCCATATGATTATCACGCTGCATACTCTCTAGCTTGGACCCAACAATGGATAAGAAAATGACTACGAAACTACCTGACCATGTCAGATTAATGGCAGAAAACCAGTTCTAGCGAGCTTCATCGATTATTGGACCTTCTCCAGCATTAACTCCTGTATTTAAGCGATCAAAGAACAATTCCAGGAACCTACATCGTACATATACAGACGTATCCCTCGAGCTCTAAATACACAACGAAAACTATCACACTTTCATGATCCAACCTCCATGTTGCTTGTCAGGGGACTAGTATTTGGTAACTACTATCCTACGCAGGCTCAGACCAAAGTAACTTGCATCTACAGCAGAAGGCAGACTATGCGGGGACTAGTATTTGGTAACTACTATCCTACGCAGGCTCAGACCAAAGTAACTTGCATCAACAGCAGAAGGCAGACTATGTTTCACAGCGCCTTGTCCTTGACATCAGTTACAAAATCTTGGGCATCAACATCATTGCTCGGTACTGGAAGATCAATTTGCACCCCGTCGATTTTCATGCTAACGACGTCGCCTTCCTCATCGTTGCCGCATTCTTCTTTGTTATTGTCAAGGCCCTTCCTGCTGAACATGCTCTTCAGGTTATGAGCAGTTTTCCCAGCATGTTTCACCATGTGCACAGCCTTCTTCCTCAGGTGCCTCTTGGTCGGACTGTCCAGCTCCTCTCTCTCAGGACTTGAGTGCTGCTGGTCATCTGCTCTCATCCCTGTTCTGTTGGTCCCAGGATCTTGATCAACCACATACGTTACTGAAACCCTGCTTTCTCCGACTGGCTGAATGTTTGGGTGAGGCGTCATGCATGGGGAAGGGTAGTCGTCACTCTGTTTCTTTGGGCTCCGATGAAAAACTGCTCCAGCTAGCTTCCCCAAACCCTTCTTGACCTTGTGGAGGTGACGGTGTGATTTACCACTTGTGTGTTCTTCAGTGCTGGAGTCGCTTTTCTGAGATTCTGACACTGATGACCTTGGGCTATCACTGCAAGCATCGTTCTCCTGGTGGATTTTGAAATCCTGGCACCAGGGACAACCTTTCCGAGGTTCCCATGTACTGGTGACATTACTCCCGGGGCGATGCACCCAAACATCAGGCTTTTTCGATCCTTCTATGTCTACTGGCTCAAACTCATCAGACATTTTCCGGAATTCTTCAGAAGATTCACTTCCGTTGATGGTCCTAGAGGAAACAGTTGGGTTCGGTGTGGTAGTTTTGCCGATCTTGGGTGTTCCACACTGTTCCTCTTCATCATTAGGAACCTGCAAGCACAATGAACGTCAAACATAGGTTGTCACTCATTCTGAACTATACTTCAGTTACACACTATTTGGAAACAAATGCTGGGTCATGGGCGGCCGAAAATGTAACCCGAATAATTGAAATATCTGTCTTACTGAAGTTGATCTGATTACCAGGACAAAGTAAAACCTGAATCTCACTCACCTTTTCATTTTCTTCTTCAAGTACAGTTATAGCAACACGAATCCTCCCTGTCTTTATATTCTTCAGTGCAATCCATATATCATGCCTTTGTCCACCTCTCAATTTGTTGATGCTCATGGAACAATCACTACACACATGAGAAGAAAGCATAAAGGAAGGTGCCATTATGAAAACTTGAAGAAAATGGATGAAGCAGACCAACCCAAGGGTGTCATCAAAGATGGGATCCTTATCTTGGACTTGAAGATAAAGAAGATTGAGTGCTTCCCAAGAAGTTACTGGTATTTTGAACTCCTCGAGCCATTTCGGGTTAAGAGTTTTCTTATGGATCTTTGTTCGAAAACGGTAGGGTCCAAGATGGCCTTTCACATATGGATCAGCTAGCCCTGCACATGGATCCAACAGGTATTTTGCTGAATGTTATCCAAGTACAATTCTGGAAGCCCTCCAGAACTCCACATAGATTCAACAGTGTCTCAATTTTCTTCACATTTTATAAATACTCCACATACCATTTGGATCAGACGGCTTCATATCAGCACCTTCCAAGATCTCCACTCGAGCATATGCAATAGGTGGCTTCTCATCAACAGTAAACCAGTTCTCTGATATACAATGCATTGAGTTAGAATAATTTTTTAGATATTTTGCGCAGGAGTAAAGATGTGTGAAAATAAAATAATATAGCATCAAACAGAGCATGAAGCTACACTAACAAAGACTACAGTGTAAAAAATAACTAACTAGTTGCAATAGCAAAAAAAATGAAGTCGAAAACCAGCATCAACATCATTGATGAAGTTTAAAACAAAACTCGTGCCCAATAAGTTTATAGCACTTACCTTCTGATTCAGAGGCAAACTTCTCCAGATCAATAACTATCATGTTGGGCTGCAAAAGAATTAATTCTAAAAAGTTTTCAATTATATTCTGGAACAAAATATTACAAAAAAGGCAAAATCCAACATAACTCAGTGAATGCCCATGCCAAGTAAAAAACATATCCATTGCAAGTGAGTGATACAAATGTTTAAGTGGGGCTAAAATAGTTTACATACATATGCAGATATGTAGAACGTTCTCTTACCCTTCATTGTTCAACAGTGTACTAATGAATGAGATAAAAGTAGGGTCGATCTAAACCCATAGTTTAACACAACAACTTAGAAACATAACAATAAAGACCACACTGTTTTTATTGACACGGTATAGCTTAGCAAATCTAACCTCAACAAGGGTCTGTCCAAAGGCAACATCCAACATCCTGTCCTGAAAAATTTGGAGAAAAAAGGGAACTGAGTACCCAAGGGAAATGAAATCAAATTTAAATAAATTAGAAAAACTAAATTACTTTGTGAAATATGGAAACAGTAAACTATACTAGGTAGACTTACAAGCCACCCAGAAATTCCAGGGAGTTCAGTTACATCAAGCCCATGACCGAATAGTGGCTTCACAGTCATTTGGAAGTATGGAGGCTCAACAAAGCACACTCTTACACGCCCAATAAATGGCCACTGTTCGCAGAAATCTCACCCCTACAAGAACCTGCAGAGGTCATAAAGAGGCTTAGTAGTCACAACAGATGTCTTGCATGTGATCTCCTAAAGATCATGAAGAGAAAGAACATGAAAGTCCCTGACAACTGTTTTTAGTTATTGTAGAATATACGCCTTCCATTTCTTCATATGAGACTCATTTTTCTTGTCAAACGATCTTTTTCTTTTGAAAACTATTTGTTGCTATGATTCAACTGGTACTTCATTACAATGCACGCTCATTAGTTAGTGTAAAATTAAGAACTCAGTGGAGATTGTTAAAAGAAAACTAGCTCAACAAACAGCTTGTGCTGAGGTTAGAAAACTGATCCATGCCTTTCCTTCAACATGCATCCCAGTTATATGCATGTTTGTTTTAATTCCAAATCCTAGTCTCTTCCTTAGTTGCACAGCCATTCTTGCATTCATATCGTCTGCCGAAAGAAAATTCATCCCTATCTCCAGAACCTGGCATGTAAACGTAACATTTAGCCATTTCATGGTCTATAAATTGAGAAAGGAAAGAAAGAATCACATGACACACCAAATGGTCATCATCACTTGGTTGGCTAACAACCCTAATTTCCGTAAACATTGGCGGCTTCCTACCCAAGTAAAGGCTTTGGATAACTGCTTTCCTCTGCAAATGAAATATAAATGAACATTTGAACAAAATATATAACCATTATATAAAAGGATATGTCATAACTCATAAGCATACAAACTGGCAGCAAGATTACATTCCCTTTTTGCTTCTAAATTTAATAACAAAGAAAGCTTGTAGATACTAGCAGCTCTGAAGAAACTCCATACTTACTACTGTCCATGGTTTGAACTTCTCTAGGAACCAAGGAAATATGGGCAATAGGAACTGCTGGGAGGAAATCCTTTCCATGCAAACTGGCCAAATCTTTTCAACAGCATAATTTAGCCACCTGACAGTTTCTGCATCAGAGAGAAGCTGATGCAGAAAAATTAATGAGCTGTAGAAAGCGAAGCAAACTTTTGGATCGACACAAAAGCTAAAGTAGTAAACAAAATGAAGAAATTGTAGGTTACCTTTCTCTGATTGGCACATTTCCTTTCCTCATACTGTATCCTCCTTCGCAGCCTCATAGTGTACCGTTGATTCACCTAAAATCACTAATGTTGTGATGAGATGATTGACAGACTGAAAAATACTGATTGGACACTAGAATACTGTATCTGCATTGGCTTATCGTGCTCCTTGGCCATAGTGACAAATCTTTTCTATGCAATTTTTGGTTGACAGTACTAGGATGCCCATAGCACATGTAGTTATTTGAATTCATTAAGTCCATGGCTTTAAATAGCGGGCTATCGCAAATAGAGGCATCTTTTTTCCGGATGCTAAAAAGCTATAGCGCAGCTACGGCAAATAGAGTTTTATAAAAAAAATGAATTATTGATGAATAACATGGTAAGCAAGAAATAGATAAGCAGTTATGCATTAGCTAAAAGAGTAATGAAATTTGCGTGACAAATTGAGAAAACAGAGTATGTAATCTTATTCATCAATTATTAACTAGCCATCACATATTTCTAACTGAAAATACATAACCGCATATCAAATTGACTTGTCAGCTTGTACCCTAGCTTGACCTCAAGCACCAAGCTACCAACGCACTTGTCCTTGTATCAAGCTACCATGAAGAGCCAGAGAAGACTAAGGGCGAGGGGATCTTGCCTGGCTGGGTCTGGGACATGTTGAGGTGTCAAGGTGGTCAATTGGGTGCTCCTGGATGGAGGATGGAGGACTGATTTGATGCTGGCTGCCAGCCGCAACTGGCGAGCAGGTGCAGCAAGTTGCGAGCAGCTGCTGCTGCCGTAGCCGTCGCTGCAGTTTCTTCGAAGGTGAAGGATGGGGAACATGTCTGCCGTAGGACTGAGAGCTTTAGTGTTAAAGTCATTTTGGGCCTCCGTGGGCTGCGAATTCGACTCGCAAGTTCACGCATTTTGCCTGGCTGAGAAATCAAAATAAAGCCGCTATATGAATGCTTTTTATTGGAAATGAGTAGAGGGGCGTTTTGAGAAACAACTCAGTAGTTGGAAGAGCAAGCATCTTTCAACATCAGGGCACCTGACACGGATTAATTTGGTGCTTAGTAGTTTACCAGTACATGATATCTTTCTTCAAAGTTCTGAGAGGTGTACTTAAAAAACTCGATTCTTTCGGTCTCGATTTTTCTGGCAGTGCGAAGAACAAAACGGAAGTATCGACTCACCAAATGGAACATTTTGTAACAACCTAAAGACTAAGGAGGTCTTGGGATCCCCAACCTAGATACTAAGGATACAGTTTTGCTTAGTAAATGGCTTTATAAGCTGCTTACAATTGATGGAACATGGCAAAACATTTTGTGTAACAAATAATTACGTTCTAAGGCCCTCTCTCTCTCTCTCAAGTTCAATGGAAAAGTGGTGACTGTCATTTTTGGCCTAGTCTCATGAAGGTTAAAGGAGTTTTCCTTCGCTTTGGTGATGGGTCACAAGTTAGGTTTTGGGAAGATAAGTGGCTCCAGAACTGTGGGTGTCATGTATCCACGGGTACCTCAAGTATATGGATTATAGCCACCCTGTCATGTGGGCTGAGTGGTTTCCCTTGCGGTACATGGGGCTAGACGGCGTGGGCTGCAAGGAAGCTTAGGCTAGTCAGATAATGATGTACTTACGGTAGTTTCCCTGAGTCCGTGATTGTAAACTGACTAGGACTCTTTGTAACCTAGTTTGTAATCCTAACTCCTCAACTATATAAGGGGAGCTAAGGGCCTGTAGAAACATACGAACTCATACACGTTCATCTATACGCTCAATATATCCACCAAACCATACATGACGTAGGGTTCAACGATTTGGCTGCACAAACCTGCCTAAATTGTTGTGTTCTTAGTTCTATACACCATCACGATCTCTTTGCCAACCCCCTCATTCTCGAAACCTCATGGGTTACCCTGTGGTGGGTTGTTGGTGCAAAACACCAACAGGAATAGAACCATGAGTGAACAGTACACGTACTTGTACAACATTGCCCAACATAAACAAGCTACCGTAGCAGATGAGCTTAGTTCCACACCACCTGACCCATCATGCGTAGAGATCTGGTCGGTTATAAGTTAGTGGCATGGAATAACTTGCTTACACGTATCATTAATAATATTTTGGGCCAAGAATATGATGAGTTTCACTAGAACTTGCATCCCAATGGATAGTTTTCAGTTAGATCTCATTATTTGGCTTTGATTCATAATGAAGTCCCCAACATTAACAAATGCCCTTTTGCCGTACATGGCAGTGCAGGTGAGGACTCTAGGACCGCACATGGCAGTGCGGGTGAGGACTCTAGGGCCGCACATGGCAGTGCAGTAGAAGGAGCAGCGGCCTTCACTAGAACTTGCATCCAAATGGATAGTTCTCAGTTAGATCTCATTATCTGGCTTTAATTCATAATGAAGTCCCCAACATTAACAAAAGCCCTTTGACCGTACATGGCAGTGTGGGTGAGGACTCTAGGGCCGCACATGGCAGTGCAGCGGAAGGAGCAACGGCTGCCGGTAGGTGGGCGTCCCACTGGTCGCGCACTGGGGACGCAGCAGAAATTGCTGGTTATGCGAACGGTGCAGCTGGAGAAGGCGGGGGCACCAAGGGTACCTGCAGGAGAAAAGTGTCGAGTCTGGCAAATAGGCACAGGCACAAGGTTAGTGTAATCATTATGGAAGTCAAAGGTCGTGGAGCTGGGTGGTGAGGCTTGTTCGGCAAAGGGAAACGAAGTCTAATAAAAAATGACATGATGGGAGATGATGACACAGTTGGAGGAAAGGTCAAGGTAGCGATATCCTTTGTGGTGGGGAGAATAGCCAAGGAAGACATAAGGTGGAGCGAGGAGCTAGCTTGTGTGGTGCTGAGGCAGATAGGTTACGATAGTATTTACAACCGAAAACGCAAGATGGTCGTAAGTTGGTGCGGTCCCAAATAGTGTTGTGTGAGGAGTGGAGAACTGAAGTGTTTTTTTGTTGAGAGAAGGTTTAGAAGGTATGTGGAGGTGCTAAGAGCTTCAACCCAAAAGGGGGAGGCAGGCTTGGAACAGCTGGGAGCGTATAATATCGTTGCCTTGTTGGTTGAACGAATCTTGCGCTTGGCTTTCCCATTTTGGGTAGGGGTGTAACGGCAGGACATGCGAAGATGGACACCACATGGTTATGAAAGAATGTGCATGCGCTGGTGTTGTCAAATTCGCGGTCAAGTCACACTGGACTGACTTGATGGTGACACTGAACTGAGTAGATACATAAGAGAAAAATTGGGCAAGCGTGGAAAAAATGTCAGACTTAAGGTGCAGAGGAAAGTCCACAGGAAGTGAGGGCAGTCATCAAGAATAACCAAATAATATTTATAAACAGACACTAACAATGGGAGATGTCCACAAGTCACAATGTATGAGATCAAAATTGCGAACTGCTCTAGATGTGGATACATGAAAGGGAAGCCTAGTGTGCCGACCTAGCTGACATGCATGACAAATAGATGGGATAACATATGTGGAGTAGGACGGTAAGACAGATGCAAGCTAGGGGACGACTTCATGACCAGGATGGCCGAGGCGCGAGTGCCAAAGCAAGGAACCGGCAAGGAGAGCGGTGACTAGTGGAAGGTGTAGAGGGCATAGTGGCTCGTAGCTATTGCACCTGACAATCTCCCTCCGAGACTAAAGTTCCGTTATAGAGGTCAAATTCAATGGAAACAAGATTGTCAGTGGTGAAATGACGGACATATCTTAATAATGTTAGGTGCGACTAGAACATTATTAAGATGGAAGGAACCAGGAAGATGTACTAAACCGGAGGTAGTGACGGGTAAAAGGGAGCCATCACCGACAACAATCGTAGAAGGAAAGGATCGAGTTGGAGAAAGGTGTAAATGTGTACCAGCATTGGAGGTCATGTGTGCAGTAGCGCCAAAGACAAAGTACCAATCGGTGGAGGGCGGCTGGGTGAGCGACATGGTGCTAAAGTTGAACGCTAGGGCCTAATGAACCCATGAGGGTGCTACCTTCTGGAACCAGGATGGGGGCACCCAAGAGGGAAGGGGTGGCGCTCATGCACCAAGGACACTTGGTGCAGCCACTTGAGGGTGCTGCGCAAGGAATGCAGCTGGCTGTGGGGACCGTAGTGATAAAGTAGGGGGCCAGGGACCGTGCCTCATCAGGATGGACCCTGTCCATGGGTTTTAATAGGATGGACATTGTCCTCCAAGAGCAAAAGTAGCAGCAGGACCAATACCGCAAACCGCGGAGGTGCTACCACAACCGCGGCGCCCCCGACGGTTCTTGGATGCCTTCTACTACGGAGCAGGGGTGCCCCTAGAGCTAGAGGAAGGCGTGGGCGTCGGGTTGGGAGGTGGAAGCACATTGTGGAGCTAGAGACAGTGGTGAGGGCTGCAGTCGGGGCAACAGGATTCTGTGCGATGTTGAGTTCCTCCAACCGCAGTTCTACCTACACCTCCAGAAAAGGGGTGAAGAGACGACCATGCTTAAGGTGTCGGCTGATCGATTTGAACTTTTTGTTGAGCCCATAAATGATGAGATGACAAGTTTGCGATCAATGAAATGTTCGCCCAAACCATGGAGAGGATTGACCATGCCCTTGAAGCGTCGATGGTAGTCGATAATGGAAAGATCACCCTGGACGAAGTTCCAAAAGTCAGTGCTGAGGTGAAGGGCGTGTATATCCTGGTTGCCTAGAAATTGCGTTTCTAGGGCAAGCTAGGTAGTGCAGGCGGTGAAGTTTCGTTCCATCATTTGACAAGCTCGGTGGAGACTCCATCACCAGAGACTTGACAACGCAATCCATGCAAGTCTAGTCTAGATTGGATGGACCCAGGCCATCGCGAAGGATATTGCCCTAGAGGGAGTACTTGCCGACGAGGAGGAGGAAGTGTTCGCACCAACGAGTGTGGTTGGCACTGGTGAGGTCGAGGATGAGTGGAATCTGTGTCTTGATGTTCTAAACAGCGACGACCTGAGCATGGAGATTAACCACTGCCGCAGCTTCTTGCAGCAGTACGGCATCGGCAGTGGCCACGCCGTCGTTGTCAACGGAGGAGGCGTCCTCGTCGGGGTCCCCTCGGCCACAGCACCATCGCAAGCAACGCGGTCAAGGGCGGCCTGGGTGTGTGCAGCAATCGCATCGTGTTCCTTGGCAGCGATCGCAGGCTCCAGATCCGCTATGGCGGCGCACGCAAGGGCAGCATCATGGGCAGTCTTCACAGTGGCAGCGCGCTCGCACTCGGTGGCGGTGGAGCGCTCACGCTCTACAGCGACGCGCTTGGCCTCGGTGGCTGGAGTTGGGGCATTGGCCATGGTTGGACGTGGCACCGGAGGGGAAGGCGCAGCAAGGAGGTGCGAGGACGGTTGCGCATCGACGACGGAAAGGGCGTGGAATGCTGGGCAGCAGCGATGTGCTAGATGGAGGCGGAAGCAAAATCGGGGGTTTCCCGGCCCCATGATACCATGAAAGCAATATGGCTCGAGATAGGTTAGATAAATTAGGGAACTGAATACAATTACATATATAGTCCAGGTTTGAGAGTCCTAGAAGACGTAGAGTACATCCCTAATACCTATCTATATCCCTGCACGGCAGCCAGAGGCCAGCCACAACAGGACGCCTCCTAGGGTGCGCCTAGCCAAGGGCCACGCCAGCATCAGCCTAACAGATAGCCCATGAGACTAAGTAATACAAGTCAAACAATCCGCTAACAACCGACTTTAATTTAACTGCTTCAACGTGAACTACATATTTATGCAACTGCTCCACTAGGCAACATCATATGTTAACATGAGTTGGTGTAATATGGCCTTGCAATCGGAAAAATAAAGAATATACTCTCAATAATCACATGGAAAGATATACTACCTCGGTTCAGATTTATGCAACTGCTCCACTAGGCAATATCATATTTTTGCTTTGCTTTGGTTGATCTAAGAAAAAGTACGGTCTCCATTGTTACGAGACATAAATAAGTCTTTTCCATGGCTGGGGCTGGGTGTGCTGCCAAGGACATTTGAAGCGCATCCTATCTATCACTTCGTATTTTAATTATTAGTACTCTTTCCGTTGCAAGGTAGAGGCCGTTCGGCTTTTTACACCAACTTTGATTTCCTCGTCTTATATATTAAATTTCATAATCGTTAATTATTATCACTAAAATTTGGTTTACCATGTAATACGTAGCTGCGATATGAAATTTTACATATTATTGTAATCTTTTTAATAAAAAAGATCGACGTTGAAAAAGCCAAACCGCGTGTGGTTTGAAACGGAAGGAGTACGTCTCACGAATCAAATGGAGGCCCACGCACATGGGACCCACGATTCACTGCATCACATCACACCAAATCTGGAGTACTGTGGTGTCCCTCCCTTCCCAGTTACGTATGTATAAAATCGGGTGGATCGCAGCGTGCATCATCCTGAATCCTATGAACATGAATATCTACAGCATCTTTAAAAGTCTGCTTTCCCCAACGCTGTCAGCGTGTCACAAAGCCCATTTTGGTCAGACATGACGTTCCCACGCGACGAGGACGGAGCAAAAGGAAGCGATTCAGGTGAGTTGACGAGGCACCAAACAGGCAAAACACGCACGGAGCGTGTTCGTGAAGTGAATCTGTCTAGCTCTAATCAGACTCATTAATTACAATTATATTCGGGCGAGTTGAGAACGAGTAATGGAAACCCACAGAAAATCTAAGAGAAACAATACGAAAACAATCCGTCTCTCAAATGCACTAGCAGTAAAGAAACCGGGCGGCAGAGTTGACTAATTAATTAACTCTCGGCGATCCCTCTTCTCGGCAGGAAGCAATCAACGCGGGCGAAACAATCGATCCGAGACAAGAGGGGAGAAAGCAGGAAGCAGAGAGAGAGGGGGCGGAGCGGAACTCACCGCGAATATGTAGAGGAGCGCGGCGAGGAAGAGCGCCGGGTGCGCCCAGCCGGCGGCCGCGGCGGCCCAGAGCGCCGCCAGCACGAGCGCCGCGTGGTGCGCCACCGTCACCTCCGTGATGTCCATCGCCTGCGCGGTCGTACGAGGCGCCGCCCCGCTGGCCCAGCTCCGCGCTATCTATCGCTTCAGCTGCTGCTGCTCTCCGTCTGTGACGACGGCCGCAAACCCGCGCGAACGCTTCGCGCGCCAGCGCCGAGGAGCCGAGCCGCCGGCAGCCGGTGCGGGGAGCGCCCCTCTCTCTCTGCCTCTCTCTGCCTCTCTCTGAAGCGCCGAACGCGCCCCGAGCTGGGGTTTGGAAAATCAACTGTTGGGCGGGCGCGGTGGGCGGCGGTGGGAGAAAGGGAAATATATGTTTTGATTTCCGCGGGCGCTGCTGCGTGGCGCGGCGACGGGGAGACACGGGCGCCGCCGCCCGGGGCGCGTCCAGCGGGGCGGACAACGACGATGACGCGGGCACCGATGCCGCGTCACTTGTTTGCTTGGTTTCCTCTTCTTTCCAGACGACCGGACGTGGTCTCGTGGGGTGTGCGGACAAACGGTGGCGGCTGTTGGGTAGGTTAGAATTCCAGTAATGCGGTTGGATGGAATGGAACCGGTATGTTTGGGTGGGTGTTGAACCTCAGTGGCTTTGGATTTGGTGTGACATTATGGTTTCTTTAGCTTTTTCCACAGTTTCCAGGAAACCCACCGAGAGGCATGACTCGCAAGCCAGGCTGAATCCAAGGTGTCCCATATAAAAAGTCTAAAATTAAATGTCGTACTATTACAGTAATGTTCTGTACTGTGAACAAAAAAGAAACAGTTGGAATAGTGATAGGAGATGAAGGGACGTGGGAGCCGTTGGTTTCAGCCTCATCTGGATTATCTCGATCACCAATAGTAATAAGCATTTGTCATCACTTGATCAACCTCGCACGAGAGGCATACTTTTTTCTCAAATCTCGTGACCCGAAGCTCAAAGATTCATGAATATTGGTGCTCAAGTACCTTTTGTGTGTGTATGGCAAAGGTAGGAAATGAGGGTGGGCAGCCTTTAATCAGCAGGAGAGCCAAATAAAGTAGCCATTGCTGGCTCTTCGCGTAAAAACTGCAAGCACCAGATGGTCTAGTGGTGGCACTACCGGATGATCTGTTGTGCACAAGATTTGAATCCCCTGACTTGGCACCAAAGGACAATTAAACTCACCAGGCTTTTTGTGGTACAAATCAGACTGTCCAGTGCGTTAAAACGGCAAGAAAAGAAGCACAGGTGCACCCTCCCGCCAGATCAGTCCTAATGTTCGCACCGGACGATCCGAGGTTGAATCGTCGGACTACCCGGTGCGTACAAAGATGCACAAGGGCGGTCTGTCCACTTCCTCAGCCCAAAATGTCCGGTCAACACACCGAACGGTCCGATGGTAATCACCAGACTGGGCGCTCAAAACTTGGGTTTTTGTGTTTCTTTTATATCAGACCGATACGGTCGTTTTTCGAGGGAATTTCCTTAGCTCATCTAAGTGTATGCTGAGTTTTAGCACTTTTTGAAAATGTCGAGCGCTTCTGACATCCAAATATATGTTTGTGCTAGTAAATAAAAATGAATAACACAAATTGTGAAAATGCGGTGGCGGAACCAGAAATTTCTAGAGCCAATGTGTACATGGCAACAAGGGCAGAGTAGGGATGTAGGATCTAGCCTAGTAAGAAGTAACTAACTCAATGCATCACAGTGTCTAGAAAGGGGAAAAAAGGGAAAGGGAAAAATGTTGGTGAGATGGGCCGAATTTGCTAGGCCCACGCGGTCCATCTCTGCTGTTGTGATGCCGTACCGACCGGTGTCCACCTCATCTGAATTCTGAAGGCCCGCGACTGCGAGGTGCGAGCATGGCTGGCGCTTTGCCACCGCTGCCGCTGGGAAAAAAGGTCAAGGCGTCGAATTGAGGAGATGATCCACGGTCAAGCTTTTCAGTTGATCAGCAATGAGCTCATGGCTCCGGCCGACGTCACTGCTGCCGCCACCGCAGTTCCCAAGCATGCATCCGCATAAATAGCTCCTCGCTCGCCGTCGGGAGCAGCACCATCGAGGACAGGACAGCTTGCTGGCGGGAACGGGAACCAGACCGGCCGCCGGTGCAGACGACGACGGGAGGCAAGGTGACGACTTGCTTGCTGCCCCGTGCTTTCTTTGCCCATGCATATTGCTCAGTGCTTGCGTTAGAGCTCAGCCTTGTCTCTGTACTGATGATATGGCTCCGATTGCTTCTGCAGCTCAGCTCACATGGCTTCAGAATCGGAGAACGGCAACTGCAGTGCCTGGGCCGCAAGAGATCCCTCTGGAGTTCTCTCGCCGTACAAGTTCAACCGCAGGTGGCTTACTGGCTCCCCCCTCATTTCAATTTTTTTTTGTCATCAAATCCAGCATCGTTTGCCTTCTATTTATATTACTCTGAATACCATCTTAATTTTTTTCCTTTTTATTTGCTATTTATCTGTCAACAGTATTTTTATTCTAGTTCGAAATTTTGTCAAACCGTGGTCTTCTTGATTGTGCTTTTTAAGATCAATGTTGCCCAAACATCTCCTCTCACGAGCTACTGTATATGCTGTCATTTTCAGAGCAGTGCAAAGCGGAGACGTTTCATTGAAGATCACACACTGTGGGGTCTGTTACGCTGATGCTATTTGGACACAAAATAAGTTCAATGATTCACAATATCCCTTGGTCCCTGGGTAATTACGCTTCTCAGAACGATACGTACACTGAATACCACCACGGATGAAACAACGAAACATCATAGTTAGGATTTAGGAGTACTGTGCTGGTCAGTTTAGTTATGCCCATTGCTGAATACTAATTTTGTGCAGGCATGAGATAGCTGGAGTTGTCACTGAAGTTGGTTCAGATGTCAAAGGATTTAAAGCGGGTGACCATGTAGGCGTTGGAACGTATGTCAGCTCTTGCCGAGACTGTGAGAGTTGCAATATTTATCTAGAGCAACACTGCCCTAAACGAGTTGGTACTTTCAACCGCATTGATACAGATGGCACTGTCACAAAGGGGGGTTACTCCACTCACATCGTAGTTCACGAAAGGTATATATGGCAGTGCCCTATCAATTGACTCTTCTTTCCTCACTTCAGTGTCTTTCTTTCTTGGTGTTGTGTTTTCATCCATATCTTTTCTTTAGGTGGTTGGATACTCAGCCCTTCTGGCCCTCCACCCCCCTCCTCCTTTTTTATATAGCGGCAGATCGCCTGTCGGTTCGTTTCAAAAAAAATTTGACTCTTCTTTTTAATATAAACTTGTCTGATAAGCAAAGCACATCTTCTGTTGATTCATTGACATTTCAGGTACTGCTTCAAGATACCGGATGGCTACCCTTTAGCAAAGGCAGCGCCTCTTCTATGCGCTGGGATCACAGTGTATGCTCCAATGGTGCGACACCACATGAACCAGCAACCTGGAAAGTCTCTAGGGGTCATTGGGCTCGGTGGGCTGGGTCACATGGCAGTGAAGTTTGGTAAAGCCTTTGGTCTTAAGGTCACAGTTTTCAGTACGAGTGAATCGAAGAGGGATGAAGCCATCAACCTCCTTGGAGCTGATAATTTCGTTATATCGTCGGACACACAGCAGATGGAGGTACTACTTTGCGTTGCCTAGTGTTAATGTACCTATTTTTATGCCTTGTTTTTATTTGTTCTTGATAATGATCACATACAGCATGTTTTGCTCAGAAGCATTTTTTATTCTTCGTTTTAGTGCCAAACGTACAAACACATCACATTATAATCTCAAGAAAATAACAGATCAGTGTATCACTATCTTTCTCAATGTTTTGCTATATACTTGATTCCAAGGTTCCAGGCATCCAGTTCTTCGGCGCATAACAATAATGGATAATTTTCTTAAGCTGAGAATAAATACACATGTTGTTCGTCAAAAAAGAATAAATACACATGTTACTGAAGAATGGCAGCTCCACATAACTGACAGCTGATCGTGACTATGTCATCACCTACTTTTTTTTTTTTTTTTTTGCAGTCCCTGAAGAACTCTCTGCACTTCATTGTCGACACTGCTTCCGGTGACCATCCGTTTGATCCATATCTTTCACTCCTCAAGGTCGGTGGTGTGATGGCACTAGTGTGCTTTCCACCAAGTGGGATCAAAATGCATCCTGCAAGCCTTAATATTGGTAATCGTCTGTTCTAATTTGATACCAGTGTAGTGAAAATAAACATGGCAATCGAAGCCAAGTTAACCTAAGAGCAACTTCTTTTCTAGGTGCACGAACTTTGTCCGGTAGCGCTGTTGGAGGTACAAAAGACATCCAAGAAATGGTTAGCTTCTGTGCAGAGAACAAAATCTACCCGGAGATTGAGATCATCAAGATAGATTATATCAACGAGGCTCTCACAAGGCTTGTTAATCGAGATGTGAAGTACCGCTTTGTAATCGACATCGAGAACTCCTTCAAGTAGCATGGCATTTCTCGTTCTTAGGCTCTCATCTTTCTCTCCTTGTACGAGAGAGAACAAGCACAAATAAATGTGGGAGCCATGTGGACAAAAACTTAACGTAATGTAGTAGCTCATTTGCATTAGAGTATTCCTAGTGTGTAATAATTTGTGGCTACCTACATCTCTCCATTTTTTTTATGCTAGTGAATGCTGCATTAGGATTGAGAATGATGTGTATTATATATCGAATCACTATTTGAGAATTTGTAATTGGTTGCTATAATACATTGAAGTGAATTTTGTCGTTGAGTCAAGTTATCCAATTTGTTGAATTAAATTACATTATTTGTTGAATCCAGTTTTGAAAAACCTGAGCACATATAATGTTGAAATAAGTATATACTCCTACTTTAAAATCTTGTAGAGCAATGGAATGCCATAATTCCAGACAATAGTGACTAACGGCGTGGTTTAGGTTTTAGAGGAAAACAAAAAAGAAAGAAAGAAAGAAAGAAAGAAAGAAAGAAAGAAAGAAAGAAAGAAAGAGATTTTAAAGAGCTAACCTGTGCTAATTGGGCCGATCGATGGCTGAGCCCATTCCACATTCTTAGCTTGTAAATTGCAGTTTCAAGTGGGCTTCTGTCTTAAGTGTGTTGTGCTTTCCAATGTAGAAGTTCGTTGGTGTAATTGATCCATAGCGTGGCTCTGTGTTGCAGCTGTTGCTTAAGCTACCAAGGGCTATAGGGCCATTGAATTTTTTTCTTTTAAAAAAAAATCTATAGACCCATTTCAAAAAAAAAAAACCCATGGCGTACCATGTGTAACCCTGGTCATGCACCGTCTTAAATTGGAAATTAGGGACAGAGCTGGTACTTAATTTTAATTATAATAATAACACTTACGTCGTCCGGGCCCCTGCAATGTAAGCGATAGACAAAGGCACCTGCACGACCATGCATATATACCTACTAATCTGGCGTGTGTGAGCAGGCGCTTCATGCATGTGTATACGTGTGCATGAGCAGATGTGTCTCTGCATGTATGCCCAACATATTCAGGCAGGAGCTCCTGCTTGTGTTTGCCCAATTACAGAAATCTGGCACAGTGCAACACGATGGTATATATAAAATGGCATTGCATACACATTTGACCCATGCACGATGATTACAACAAACTGAAAAGTAGTAGTTACTGTTTTTCTTAGCACTCAAATTAAATTACTTGTTTGCTCTCCTGTTACTTTAAAATATTGAATTACTGTACTTTTATTTGCTTTATGGAAATAAGAAAAATAAAATAGTGCACGCCCGGCCTTCACCTCTAAACGATATAAATACTATCATCTGTTGAGAAATTAGAAAAGATCCATATTAATTTCCAAAAATAAATCATGCAAAGCATGGCTCAAATTAGTATGTACCCATCTAACATACTGGATAGAACGAACAGAACAACGATCTCAACGATCTCGTAGATCATCATTAACAAAAAGATTAGATCAATCTAATTATACCTGTCAGCTAGAGCTGATTCCGTATTGATGGTATTGATGATGATCATGTTGTGGATATCACTGCTACTGTAGACAACGCGATCAAGAAAGCGACAGAGAAGTCACCGACGATGACCTTCAGCAGCGGAAGTAGATGGACGACCCATGGTGAAGACGATGAGCAGTCGCAGAGTGCTTTCCAAAAACCTTATTCAACCACTCCCGGTGCAAGATCTCGAAGGCGAAAGGTTCCGGAAACTTGCTATCCCGATCGCAAGTACACGCCAACACTCAGGATGAAGAGGGCTACAACAGGCCGCGCAACAACGAGAGGTGGCAAAACCCTAGGTTTTCTTTTGGCGACGTCGGGAGTCTGTTTATATAGAGACTCACAATCCGATCTCGTGTCACCTAAGGCCCAAGTCACCAAAATATAAAAACATCGAAAGGAAACTGCGCTCCCGCAAGGTTAGGAAACCGGATTTCACCGAACCATTCACACATGTGTCCTATGCCCACACCGGCCCAGCCCGACGAGGGAGCACGCATGTGTGGACTCCTCCCTCACACCATGACTTAGTTAGAAAGAAGAGCCTCCACATATAAGTAGGTGCTCCTTCCCTCCAACTAGCAAGGTGAGACTAAAGAGTTCAACCCCCTTTGCACATACATGAGCATTTGAGATTTTTCATGAATTAATACATGAGCCAAGCCCATATATTGAACACCATCGTATCTTGAAATGAGAGAGTATGTCCAAAAAGGGTAGTGGTACATAGGTGTCGTGCCCTGGTTAATTTCCTCTTAAAATGTCACAATACAACCAATTTTCTAGTATGCATGCGCATTTAACTAGAGGTAGTGGGTGAAATATTTTAATAAATATATACTTGATATATATTAATGCAGAACATTTTCTCCTGAGGCTGTGGACAAGAATTGTAGAATTGAGAGAGTAGTACTATTGTGCCAAAAGGAAGCCATGTGTTCTATACTCGTGTGTGATAAGAGAATGTAAAGCTAGCTGTGACATTAAAATTTAAAAACATGAGTTCAGTCAATTGAATATGATATGATGTTTTGTGTATAAGGGGAATTACTTTCAACTAGAATTAATTAAGCCCCAAATCAGCTACTGAAAAATAGCCAATTAGTGGGACCTCCTCAGGAACAACCCCCACCTATTGACGGGAAACAAAGCTAGGTTTGGTTTGAACTTTAAGGAATTATTTGGATCAACCGTTTTCTATTGGAATTGAAGGGGAATAAAGGGGATTGAGGAAAAAAATAGTTTGTTTTTTCCTCAATTCCCTTTGTTTCTGAAGGTTGTGAAATGAGTTTTGCCAAAAAAAATCCTAAATATGCTCAATTAATTAACCGAATATTCTTTTTTTACGTGGTTGTAGTAGCAGTGACAATGATGTGTAGTGGATCTGAATAATGGGCTGTAATTTGCTGGGGTCGGCACTCCAAGTGGAGCCACAGGTGTGCCCTGCCCCTGTGCTGGGCTGTTCATTGTATCACTTTTTCTTTTTCATCGCTAAGTGAGAGCAGGGGCTTTATAGACATCTACCAGAGCTACCTGGGATACAACCCATATCCAGCTTGATCTTCAGTGACCACCTGATGATGCTCTCTTATCACATGAACTGGTCCACCTTGGACCATATATTGGTTCCTCTTTTTTCTTCACATATTTTTTGGCCCCAGGTCGAAAAGGAAAGGACGATCATATATAATCGATTGAACTCTTTAATTAGTCTTTGTTATGGCAGTAGTGTGAGTTTCACGCGTGAACAGTACCATGATAGATTAGATACGTTAGATTGGATAAGATTAGTTAGGGAAGAGATGAGATAGATTTCATTAGATATTTCTTAGAGTTCAACTCAGTTCTCTCACACCTTTATATCAATTTAGAGTAAGCAGAAAATAGATCATCCTAACAGAGTAGGAGCGAATGTAGCAGAGAATGTCATTGGGGTCAATTCCATTGTATACCATAGATTTTCTTAGTTCAAACAATGATTTTAGTGAAGGATTTGTAAATTTTATCGGGATCGGTTGACCCCGATAAACATAGCTAATCCGTCCTTACGAGGGAGGACGAGTTACGGATCTATCAGCTATCCTATTTATAACACTATCTCGCTAATCTATCCATAACAACTTGGAATTAGAGCGTTCGATCCAGAGCCAAATTTTTTTCCCCCGCCGCCGCCGCCGCGTGCCATGCATCCGCCGCGTCTCGCGCTCATCCTCCGGGCGTACCTCAACAGTATCTCTACGAGGCCTCGCCCTCGCCTCCACCGTTGTGGCGCTGCCGTTCAGCGGCATGCCGGCGCCAGCAGCCTGCCCAGTGGGTTCTTGTGACCTCCGGGCATACCTCGACGATGTCTTTGCTCCATCGTCGTGACGCCACCGTCTAGCGGAACGCCGACGCCAACGGCCTACCCGACGCCCGACTCCATCT
This sequence comes from Paspalum vaginatum, assembly GCA_030272315.1. Classification (NCBI taxonomy): domain Eukaryota; kingdom Viridiplantae; phylum Streptophyta; class Magnoliopsida; order Poales; family Poaceae; genus Paspalum; species Paspalum vaginatum. The sequence goes on along the minus strand of CM059017.1, from coordinate 41,139,879 downwards.
TTGTGGCGCCGCCGTCGAGCGGCCCGCCGGTGCCTACGGCCTGCCCGTCGTCTGCGGCCTGCTCGGCACCGTCCGTCGTCGCCCGCGGCCTCCCGCTCGTCTCCGTCGCTCGTCCTAGCGGTGCGGGATCCGAGGACGCCGTCCGCATCTCCGCTCATCGGACCAGCAGCCCGTCGCGTGGCCGCACCCGTCACATGCCGCCGCCCGTCGCGTGTGCACGCTCGCGCCGGCGCCCTTCGTCGTTTTCTGCGCCGGCAGCCCGCCCGCTGGCCGCGATGCCTTCGCCGGTGCCGCGAGCTGTTCATAGGGCGATCATTATATTACCAACGCTGAGCGGCTGAGTTGATCTCATTTGAAAGTTCATATCATCCAATTCATTAGTCATTGCAGTTGCTCAAAGAAGCAGTTTTTTTGTAGTACTACGTAAGAACTATTTTAGGAACAGCAAGCTGGTGTGGTGTGCATTATTTGAGAAACTGTAGCGCCGCTGCCTAATAATCTCCTCCATACATATGTAACCAACTGAGTTGCATTAATCTGTCTGTGAGGAAAGAAACTAAAATGGAGTAATAAGCAACTATAAAAGGAAGTCCTGAAATTGTGGCTAGCTAATTAAGAGTCTCTTCATCAGCATCAGCCCACACCCCCCTCCCACGGAAACCCCTATTTAATCTCCTGTTTGTGAAAGTTGACTTTGCACTAATAATCTGGAATCTTGGCCGGCCCGGGCGGTTGGGGCAGAGGCAGGTAGTGGTGTGGTGCAGCATGCAGTGAGATCTCATCTGGATTTGTGCAGGTAACTTTCCATGGCACCAGGAGCCAATTGGGAACACAAGTAGCATCAGGCGGTGCCCCCCCTGCACCTGCAGAGATCCAGTGCTTGCATCAAGGGACAACCAGAGGACAAGAGCCAGGAATTCCACAGCCCACACCACACTAGCATGTTTCCTCCTGCCCAGGCCCCCTGAATCTCCACGATGCGCTACTGAAAGAGACACTTCACAGCTCCTTTCATCATGTTGCTTTGCCGACTTTTTGACAAATAATCACAGGCAGCAGAGATCAGACTAGACTATCAGAGAGAGGGATATCAGTGCAAAATTAAACAACACTGCTAGAAGAATTATACGACATTAATTCAAATTACACTAGCTAGTAGCCATATGTATATTCAGTCTCAAGCACAGAGTCATCATACAAAGAGTAGTAAGAAAAGATTACAACAGATTAAGAGGTGATCGATCGATATACCTCTTCGCTAACCATACACAATACACTAGTACTAAAATAGTAGTGGCTACTGCTACTAAGTGTAGTGAAGTAGGACACTACACTAGAGTGTATTATACAAGATACAAGAAAGACATTAACACCATCCTAGGTAGCTGGTCAATGAAAAAGAGCCTCTTCTTCCATCAACAGGTTGCTATTATACACCAAGCTAGCGGCCATAGCTGCAGTAAAAATCCCCTAGGGCTCACTCACTTCCCCACTGATGGGAGGGCTCCACTTTTTTTTTTTAACTCAACTCACTCTCACTCTCACTGTTTTTACCGTATAACCTAATTAACGACACCACACTACTGGTAATTAAGAAAGAACAAATCAACAACAAACCAAGGGGATCGGACTGTGACGCCTAACGCTAAAACACCATGAACAAACTGTATGTGTGTGTGTTAGCTTCATTCGACGAGACGACCCAAGCAGATGGACCGGATTAGAAGACGACGGAGATGCACCTCCGGTGGCACGCTCCGGCCCTCTTGGTGGGCTTGGTCTCCTCCCTCCAGACGTTGCCGAGGTCCTTGGCGATGCGCACGGCGTCGGCGGAGGCGCCGGAGAGGCCGCGGCGCGTGAAGCCGACGGCGTAGAGCCCCTTCTGGCCCTTCCATCCGTGGGGGAAGGCGGTCTTGGGGTACCCGTCCTTGTTGAAGAAGTCGTTTACCTGGAGCCACTGCGGGACGTTGCTGCGGTACCCGGTGGCGAGGACGACGGCGTCGACGGCGAGCACGCGGCCGTCGGTGAGCTCGACCCGGCCGCCCTTGCCGAAGCTCTTCACCGCGGGGACGACGTCGATGTCGCCCGCGCGGATGCGCGCGAGCGCGCCGCAGTCGAGCACCGGCGTGCGGCCGTGCGTCTCCTTGAGCTCGAGCGGCCCCGCGGCGGGGCGGCGCATGCCGAGCCTGGCGAGGTTGCCGAGCACGAGCCAGGCGAGGATGATCATGATCCAGTCGGCGAGCCAGAGCGGGAGCCAGCGCATGAGCAGCACGGCGAGCTCGAAGGTGGACTTGCCGAGCACCTCGCGGGGGAGCACGTGCACGGCGTCGCGAACCACCATGGCCGGGCGCGCGCCGTGGTCGCACAGGTCCAGCGACACCTCCATCCCGGAGTTGCCGCAGCCGACGACGAGCACGCGCTGGCCGCGGTACGCGTCGCCCGACTTGTAGTCGCTCACGTGCGTGACCTTGCCCTCGAAGCCGTCCAGGCCCGGGATGTCCGGGACCACGCTCTCGGCGTTCTCTCCCGTGGCGACCACGAGCCAGCGGCCGATGTACTCCATCACGACGTCGCCGGAGGAGGTGGCGGACTGCATGCGCCATAGCCCCGACGTCTCGTCGTAGCGCGCCGACTGCACGGTGGTGTTGAACTTGGGCTTGATCTCGAACGCGGCCGCGTAGTCCTCGAGGTAGTCGATGAACTGGCGCCGCGTGGGGTACTCCGGGTAGTGCTCCGGGAAGGGCATCCGGGGCAGCTGGCAGAACTGCTTGGGCAGGTGCAGCTTGAGGCGGTCGTAGGTGCGCTTCTGCCAGAGCGAGGCGATGCAGTCGGCGCGCTCGAGCATGACGTACGGCACGCCCTGCTCGCGGAGGCACGCCGCCACGGCGAGCCCCGAGGGCCCGGCGCCCACGATGATGGGCCCGTTCACCCACACGCAGCGCGGGGAGAAGAGGCTGTCCATGAGGTCGGCGGGGAGGAGCACCATGGCTACTTGTGTTGTGCAAGCTCCTGTTACTACGTTGCTGCAGCGTACAGATGACGATGATGATCTCTGATCGATCGATCGATCAATGAGGTTTTAGAGCTTACGACGACGACGATGAGGAGGAGGAGGAGCTCGAAGCTAGGGTGTTGGGAAGAAGGGGGAAGGAGGTGATGTGTATGTTGCTGTGTGTTGTTGTTGGTGGTTTGGGGGGTTGGACTAGGGGTAGTTATATAGGGGGCGATGCAGCTGCCTAACGGCCGGGCTGATGAGTGAGGTGACGACGACGACGGCGAGACGACTAGCTGGGCGAGCATGTGGAGGAGAGAGAGAGAAAGTGCTGTTGGTGGTGGTGGTGCTGGTGTGGCACGCCGCGCGGCGTGCATGATGACAGAGAAAGAATAAGAGGATCATGGCATTGGCAGGCACCGTAGTAGGAGGAAAGGGAGGGAGGGAGGGAGCTCGATCGCTCGAGCAAACAGACAAAGAAATGGAAATAATGGCGTCAGCGAAGATCACATCGAGATTGCGAGGGATCTAAGTCCCCCCTTTAAACTTTTTTTCTCATTCGAAGAGGAATGAGAGGAAATTCGGTCCTGATTTTATCCCGTTTTAATTAGCGAGGAGCATTCAATTTGTCTGTTTTTCTAGAGAGAGATTCTGCAGTGATCAGTGTGTGATGAGACTACGGACAGGCAGAGACACATGCAGGGATGCCCTCGACCGGTGGGGCGGAGGGAGACGAGAACATGATCCATCGATCGTCCATCGCCGCCGCCGCAGACCAGCACACCTGCACGCTGCTGCATCCACCACCCGCCCCCTGTTTGCCGTGGATTCCCTCGATGCGATGCATCCACCACCACCAATGGCGATCGAGAGGTTGAAGAGTGTTGGACCGGCCGCCGCCCGCGTGCACTCATGCAGGCCGATGCCACGCTCCTCCTCCTCCTCCTCCTCCTCCTCCTCCTCCTCGCGCTTCTTTATTATCTCTGCGTTCCATTCTTTCTCTGATGCCACTATTATTGAGATCCGCGTTGCATGCAACATGCATGCAGGCAGGGCAGGCAGGCGAGAATGATCCCGTTTAAAACTGCTTTTTTATTTAGTTTGCGCGGCTAATATTCATACTAGTATATTCCGAGCACGCAGTTTGCGGCATGCTAACGGCCGGCGTTATGTTGTTGTGATTTCATTTACTTTTAATAATCCCATTCTCTATGCAAGCAGTATGAATATACGGTTATATTAAAAAAAAATGTTTCACAAAAACAGATATGCACTGCTCTAAATTTAACCACACAATAAAAATGCCACTTAGTATTAAAAATTTGTCCTAAACAATGTATTATTCGTAGATCTTTTGAGCCGCCTATGTTCAATTACATGTACACATTTTGTTTTTCTTATCAAGGACCATGTGCATTTTATTGTCTAACCTTTTTTTCTTTTCCATGGCTTGGGTCCTCAACATTCAACCAAAAGCATTCTATAATAATACAATGCACCATTATCTTTGGTAAAAATAAAAGAATCCATTGCGGAAGAGGTATCAACTAGCTCAAAATGATTTGGCATTCATGTTTCAAAGCTCATTGCTCAATTATTACAAGATATATGTATGCTTTTGTTGAAATTTATCAGACTTAAAATGGTTTGGCTTAGGACAAAACTATGCAATTATTTCTTTAAATGGTTTGGCTTAGGACAGAACTATGCAATTATTTTTGAGATGGAGGTGGTACAACATTGGTGACGCATTTTTTGCTACCTACAATTCAATTGATTGAATTGATTCGATCCAATTCCAACAGGGCTAGTAATACTCCTCTTAAATTTTAAATTAAATAAATCAAATAATTTATAAAATGGAAAACACATACGCAATTCTCAAAAAATAAAAAAATGGGGGATCACATACTTGGTCCAGTATAATGCATGTCCAATATCATGGCATATATAGCAATCAATAACATACAAATTTCTCATTTTTGTAAGTTTCGAAAATTGAATTGCCTAGTCAAGGACAATTCAAGGGACTTGTGAAGAACCGACCACACCCGAAATATGTTATATAATGATGCGGGAAAAATTCAAGCCGAGACCCTGATCCTGGCCATGCTTGGGGAACGGTGATCATATACAACAGAACCTTATGGTACACTCCACTGAAACCGTGTTGTGTGTAACCATTTCTTTTTAGGGCTAAACCGTGTGTTAGATGAAAGCAAAATACAGTAGTACCAACTGGTGCCATGCTGTCAAAGCGAGGCCTCCCACCAATCCCGAGTTTCCAAGTGGGCCGGAAAAATACTATAGCTAGCTAGCACACACTCTCAGCTGCGACCAATGGACTGCCAGGTGGGCCCGTCGCTTTACAGGGCAGTGCCAGCGTGCACACACCCTCTCAACTTTTGGCGCGAGAGGGGGTTAGTTCATTTTCATACAAGCGCTCTAGCCGCTGTCGTCGGCTAATTACCCTGCACCTACCCAAAAATGCTCTGCCACCTCCATCCAACTTTGTAATGACGAGAACACTAGCTTTTTCTTGATACTCTTGATGCAACTCGATCTCCAATAAACTAGGAGAGGCACAGCTCAAAAGCCTTGGTGCACAAAGGCTTGTCTTTGTCATGTGGCCGCCCAGCCTCGGGGAATCCATCTGCTATTTATTCACTTATTTTGCATTAGTATCCAAACACGGAGTGCGTGTATGTGTGCATATATATGCAATCTATCGTCGTCGAAAATAAATACTAAAAAATTGGTATGAGCATGGCATGGCACAATAGTTGTAATGACGACAGGATTTCTCAAGAACTGGAATTTTCGAAAAAATATGTAATCGAGTGCAAGTTAGTTTAGTTTGTATGAAATGTCTACTTTTTATTATGACCGGAGGTAGTATATAACACAGTTAACGTTAATTAGGGCATCGCGTTTGGCCATGCATGTGTCTTTTTAACGAAACTATGTAAATATACTTAATATTGTTATGATTATTAAAAATGTTTTAGTAGTCATGATATTTTTTCCATGTTTCACTGATTTTTTTGGATAAGAGGAATAATCAAACATCGCATGCAAAATTCAACAGTGGCATATATTTGAAAACAAAATTAATTCCCCATTATAAGAAAAAAAATCTTCCCTCCACAACTTCAATGGTACAAAGCGCAGATATGGTTGGTATGTGTGTGAGGGCCGCGATATGCATTGTGTTGGCTTCATGCATGTCAATCGTGTTGTGTCTTAAGTATACTTCCTCCGATTATTAATATATAATGTTTTTAGTACAAATTACACTAAAAACGTTATATACTAATGGCGGGAGGAAGTATATGGCCATCTCGTAGTAGTCAGCAATTCCAGCAGCAAGTGTAGTATGGCTCTGGTGTACGGCAAAAATTAAAGCAAGCCCCAGAGACATGAAATGGACGCATGCAGCTGCTGAGCAGCTTCACTAGTCACTGTAGGTTCGCGTCTCCTCCGAAGCTGCAAAAAATGTATCCGGTGTCCTTTTTGCCAACCTAGCTACATCATCAAAAAAATAAAAAATATATAAGCATGCACATACACGATCGAAAAAGTGTGTGACGCGGACACATAATCTTACACAAAAAGAAGGCCATAAAGCATGCATCCAAAATTCTACACCTCCAAGCAGCTTCCTGCATGTATTCGGCTCCATTGCAAATTAAAGCATCATCACAAGAATCTTTCATCACTTGCTAGTGATCACTGGCATATATCTCCCCCATACCTTGAGTGTGTGTCATCATCGTCATCAACAAAACCCGACTAGATCAGCAAATGTATTAGCTACCTAAGGGTCAATGCACTATTTTTTTTTTTGCAAAGCAAAGTCAAGTCAGTAATGTATACGTTAGTTTGCTTTATTAGCGCCATGCATGCGCTAGTTTAATTAGTTTATATTTCATTTGGATGTGCATTGTACCAATACCTAAACCTAATTAACTTATCCATATATCTTTGTTATTGGTGTCCTTCTGTTTTGTTTGCATTATATATTATATCCTTGCATGGCGCCAAAGCTGCAGTTCACATTTCCTCATCTTTAATTTGCACCTAATATTCTCACTCATCCATCCTACACGTACATGCATCAAATAAAGAGGAATTAATTGGATGATGAGCAGAAACAAGCCACATTCTTTCAAGTGGCGACGAAACTTTGCACAGATTCTTCCGCGTATTAGCTAGTACATATATAACATCTGAGATGCAAAACTAACAACACGGCGCTAGGTTTCTTGCAATCGGTGGGACGCGTTCCTCCTGCAGGACACATGCATTGTATATTTGGAAGACGATCGTCCATGCAAAGTACTATAGGTTATTTTGCACTTAATTTTATGAAACAAACAAGCACACACACACACACACACAGCTGTACACCCTTACATACGTATAGTATACGGACAGTACTGGCACGCACTCAGAGTACAAAAAAGTACATATATATATTCATCGATGCTCATGTATATATATATATACACTGGCTAGTATAGAGAGATCTCTTATGGTAGCTAGGCTGTGTCTATCACACCTTAATTACGCCGAGGTCTCTCTAAATATACCGCAATTTTAGTCGTCGTCCCTTTCTTGACATTAAAATGAAGTATATATATAGTAGTCTAATTGGACAAGATTGAAGACTTTTCATGCAATCATCACAAATATATACAACCATGATCACAATCATTAGGCATGAGACCAAGATCTGTCGACACCTGTCACCCTAGATGATGCATATGGTTCGTCCATCATCCGACTTGCAGCGCGCCAATGCTTAATTTCCACCGAGAGATGGATCGAGGTCCCCATACACGAATGATCATCATAAACCGCAACCAAATGCCGTGTACGCTTTCGGCATCATACACACATGGTGTTTGACCTGATCGAGGTTAGGATGATCTCGTAGCCTCTAGTAGTAGTATTTGCTTGATTGATAGCAGCTTGCTTTTAGGGAAAGGAGAGAGAAGGCAGCTGGTACGTACGTTTATGTATACCACAAAATTAACCATATATACGAAACGATGCATGCAAGCATGCAACAATCTCTGTGCACACCGTCAGTGTAAGCGGCGAGCATGTGCAAGAGACCTTGTTTGCTTCAATTCACACTCCTTTTCATGGCACAAAAAGAGGTGAATATATATATATGTGCGATAGTAGCAAGAAGGCCAGTGCATGCACAGTTGTTTTAGCTCATCTATGGGCTTAGCCTTTTGCAAACCCTAGAAGCTAAGAGGAACACGTAGAGCCATGCCAGCCATTCCCCTTGCCACTGACATGGCCAGTTTTATAACCCAGAGGACACCTCATCCATGATGCAAATTGCACTGCAAGTTGCCGCACACATTAGCATTAGTTTTGTCAGTAGCACACCTTTCTTCAAGGCTGCAACCATATGGAAAATGAAATCATGGCCAATGGGTTTCTGCATGTAGTCCTAGGCCAAATGGGGGCTGGAAGCCATGTCCACGTCTAGCGGACCCATCAAACCAGCTGCTTAAACAAGAGAGAAAGCTTGTACTCGATCCAATATTTGTAGGGCACATTAATTGCACATTGCGAGGAGCTCACACCGTGGTCGGTTAATGCCTCGGATAACGCGTTCTTGATTGCTTAGCCTTTAATCTGGGCCTTAAAGCCTGCGCAAGAGAATATAAATATTAAACCCAAGCTAGGGTTTTGGCGCCGTTAACGAGTCCCAGCTCCCAACATAGTGCACGCGCAGAAGGCCTCGCTTAGCTTAATCCAGGGAGGGCACCTCGAGTCCTCGATCGGGGAGTGGCCCTTCGCATGATTGTCGAGAATCGCCGACCTATACGGATAGAAATTTGTTACTCCACCTAGATTTCTATACTTGGGAACATCATTACAAAAATCATTTGGAGTTTGATTTCTCATAGAGTGTCAGTCATCTACCGGTTAACTATGGTCCCTAGGTGGGTATGGGCTCAATGCAGAGAAATGTTGAGTTTTTTTCTTGGGACGATTGATTTTTTTTATTTCCAAAGAGTGGTTTCCTCCGGTGCTCCTCTTAAACAAAACAGCGACTTAATCTTAAATAAATTGGGGTTAGTTATATAACGATGAGTAGTCAGACCATTTTATTAGATTAATGAATATCAAAAAATTATATCCATGCACTTAGCACAGGATAGGGGTATATATAAAAGAATGAGAGATTTTACGGTGGTTGAAAAGGTACCCAACGATATCACATAATACCAATATTTTTTTACAATTTTTAGAAACCTTCGTACCTTTTGTAGAATTAAAAATGAAAAATATGGGTACTAGTTCAAATTCAGCATGCATGGTTAACACTGCAGAACCACTCTTCAATGAAAACCTTATATCTGATTCGCTTCCAAACGGTGCGTGTCCAAGTAAAGAGATTGAGATATGATCATGAGCTTCTTTCTTTGAGCCTTCGCAACTTTCTATGGCACTTGCTACGTGCTTGCCCTCGTATGGCTACGAGATTAGCTCAAAAGTGCACAATCACCCATGGAAGAGCTCTTTTGATTAAAAACATTATTTCGTGGCCTTTACATGACCAAGCTCAAAAGTGTGATCACCAGAATGCGTTATTTACATGCTTCGTGATATGCATTTGTTGTTTGTTTATGTGAAGGTAATCCCATGCAGGCCTTATAAGAGAGGTTGTTTAAGCCTTGCTCAATATTCCGTGGGGCATACAGGAGAAAAGTACGTATGATTGCATATTCTACTCATAATTAGAGTGGGCCCTTTTAATTAATGATGTAATGCACAAGGAAAACTAAAGTTACTTTGTGTTACCAACATTTGATACAAACATCATTAACGACAACACCAAATTAATTTCTGGGCATCGTATACTAATTTTTTTTCTGTTTTATGATTATAATGAGTACGTGGATCCAATACTTTACTCATCTTAATCTTTAATATTACTAATTAGAGCTTTCTTTTGGAGCCTCGACGTCAATTCTCACCATACAAGCTACGAAAAAAGATAAGTCCTATAAATTCTCACAAAAATCAGAAACATTCATCCATCCATCACGTGGCTCTAACAATAGTTGCCATTAGATCTATTATATTTTTTATCATACATGCTAGAAAAAAAAAGATAAATCCTACAAATTCTTATAAAAATCAGAAATATCTGTCCGTCCATTATATGGATCTAATAATAGTTGCCATTAGATTATATTTTCTAAAAACAATTATCAACCATGCCATTTGAAAGATGAAACAAAATAACCCCCTAAATTTATATAAAAATTACTCACCATGCTATTATGAAAGATTAAATAAAATTACCCTCTAAATTTATATAAAAATTACTCACCATGCCATTATAAAATGTGAATTAAAATAACCCCTAAATTTGCATAAAAATTACCCACCATGCCATTATAAAATATAGATTAAATAACCTCTAAATTTGCATATAAATTACTTACCATGCTATAAAAGATGAATTAAAATCAGTCCTAAGTCTGCATATAATTTACCCAATATGTTATCAAGATAAATTAAAATAATTTCTAAATTTGCACGTAAATCGCCCACAATGTTATTGCGAAAGATGAATTAAAATAATCATCTCTAATATTAGCAAGGATTAAATCTATATCTACTAATAAAACCCTAACACGTATAGAAGCACGGGTTGATGGAATAGTGATGTATATAGACGAAAGCCACAATAGATTATTGTTGGACCTGGGAGTGGCACAAACCGAATTAAATTAAACAAGTGTGCGCCCCTATAATATGTGTGAGCCTAAGGATACATGACCGCCTTCTGGTGCTTATGACTACATGCATATCCCGTCTCTCGATCACTGCACCAAATAAATTACCTGCCCATTCTTAGGATTAAAAAAGGGCCATTTGCATTTACTGATTAATCCTAAGATCGATGATACTTTTGAAATGAAATAACAAATCACTACTACATAAAGGAACATCCCAGCCGACCTATCACTCTTATTCTACTAGAACCAGAAGTGATAACATTATCACTGTTAAAAAATTTCATTACCACCGTTTTTAGCAAACAACCAATGCCTATAGATGTTTCAAGCTGACAATAAAAGAACTACTTCTGGGATACAGCAGTGAAATAGCCCGCAGACCCAAACTTATGTTTCAGTTTGTCTAATGTATGTGGTCTGAGTCTGAGTCTTAGTCTGAGCCCCCATACCCGAGCCAGAACCCCACTAGCCACCGACACTCTTGGTCCCATTCCTCATTTGCTCTGTACTCTCCCTAGTCTTTCCTTTCGCTCTCCTTCCCTCTTGTAATAATGATCTAATGCCCTAGAGGGGGATAATTCGGGCTCATTTTGAATTTCTAAAGTGAAATGTCCTTAACCTATCAAACTCTAAATTAGTTTAATTATTCTACTTTGATGAGAACCTTGACAGCCCCACTCATGGCACTGAAACAACCATGATCAACTTAGTAGAACACATCGACAAGAGTAAGGCAAACTAGATGAAAGCAAAATACTAAGATATGGATTGTAAGCTCCGAAGAAGCACTCCAGTCATCAAGTCTACCTAGGCGGTGCCAATCATCTAGAGGAACAGACCAAGAGTCTTCACTTGATCAAGAACCCAATCACCAAGAAAGGATATTGTAAATCAAGTCCTTATTCTTCTTTCTGATCGTCTACTCAATTAAACTTGAAGTGAAAGTGTTTAAGCTCAAGTTTAGACTGTTGTAGGTGTAGAACAAATTGGTGGGCATCAAGAGTCACCAAATAATCAGAGGAAAGGGGTACATATAGACTACAAAGCAAATAGAGTTGTTGGTAAAAACTAGCCTGAGGTGTAGAATGAATTGATGGGCGTCAAGAGTCACCAAATAACCAATGAAAGGGGTATATGTAGGTCACCAAGTAAGTAAATAGAGACGTTGGCAAAAGGTAGCCTAAAAAATGCAGTGATCATCAGATGAACTGATGCCCTCATTATGGCCATTGTTACTGTCGATCCAATGAGACACGTAATACAAATTAAGAAAACTAGTCATTACCATGTCAAGAGACTAGTGATCATACCGATGTACCCGCATGGTTGATCCGACGGGAAGAAAATCCTCCCAAGACTTGAAAAGTGTTCCTATGTAACTTGACTGATGAATCAACTAGTGCAGATCGTTGGTTGATCCGATGGGTAGGATATTCCTTGGCTATATATTCGTGAGTGATTGACCGATGAGCACAAAAATACCTTCATTATCAATTGATCCGACGAGTGCAAAGTAATTACATATATAGTTAATAATGTGACTACATAGTGTAGTGGCGAGAAGGATCACATAAGGCTTGAGGTTTAGGGTTGAATCTATCAACATGCACGTGCACGATAAATCAAGTGCCTTGTGATTTGAGATGACCCTCGATACGAGCAAATGTTTTTTCCATGTTTACCTAATGTTTGCGTGTTTTAATGCATTGATAATCGGTAGTGGCAAAGGTCCGTCTGGTTGGAAACCAGCAAGGGGGAGGGTTAAAACTAGAAGTTTTAGGCAGAACTACAATTTTGTTTGAGTACTTAGGCTTAGCCATGCACTATATTCTTATGATATTCATTTGAAAATTGGGCTCCTCTTGGCTAGGTAAGCCACATAGAAGCATTCGGTGCATGAGTGCTCTAGAAAATGCATGTCACACATGAACTAGTAAGTTACTCAAGCTTGATATTTTATCGCTTGATATTTTTTATCGCTTGAGAGAGGAAAGGGCGCTGAAGACCAGAGACTTTATAGCCTACTCAATAGGGGACAGACATTCCTTCATAGTGGGACCGAACCTCGAGTGGAAATCACTTGTCCTATATTTGTGATTGTTAATTTGGATGTGAGCCCTCTTGTGCGCTCCTCTTGTGCTTGTGAGGACTTGAGTTTGTAGATACACAAGTCATTAATCAAGATAAACATCTTTTTTGGTATGGTAACAAATTAAGTTTCCTATCAAGTATCAGTAACTTGTAGTTCACTGGAGTAGCTTCTAGAGTGGGTTCTTCTCAGGGATGGCAGTGGAGTGGGTTCAGAGCGGGTCCCTGTGGGTTTTGGACCCAGCAGGGGCAGATCTAATTTCTCCCTCGTGGGTCTACCGGTTCAGGGACTCAGAATATGACAGGGCAGGGTGGGTTTAGAATCCCACCCATGTTTCCCACAGGCCCCGAACTACATAAAAAGCCCATGTACCAGTAGCCCAACAAGGCCCAAGCATCTTAAAACCCTAAGTATATAACTCCAATCCAACACTCCCTACCCTAACTGCTGCTCCTCCTGCATAGCCGCCTCGAGCTCAAACTCCCCTGGCCCTGCAGTCCCGCCCGCTCTACGCCTCCGCCCTCCAGCGTCCGTTGCCGCCCGCCCCTTCCGCGCCGATCCAGCCAGCCGCCCGCCCACTCTGCGCCTGGCACCTCCGTCTCCAAGCTCCACCCCTCCGCCGTGGGTCGGCCACCCGCCGTTGGCATCCCCGCTGCTCTAACATCGGTCAGTTAGCCAGCCGCCCACCGTTGGCATCCTCGCTCCTCCAGCATCGACCGGCCACTCGTGGTTGTCAGCCCCGCGGAAGCGCCCCAATTTCCATAAGGGACTAAAATATGCTTTATTACCATTTCAGGGTTTGGTAATCACATTCTTACATCAGAGTAATATAGATCCGCCCTAAACGGGTCGGACAACAAGAGGCGCAGCCTTGAAAATCTAAGCAGTGGAATATAAAACGTAGGCCCATCTTTCTCACGCCACAGTTGGAAAGCATGTCGTAATCCTTACTCGTTCTCGGACCAATATATGTCCATAGAACTGAGAAAAACAACAACAAAACAAGGATGAGTACATACATACTTAGCAGCCCACCTTCCTCCAAAAGGAGTCGAGGGAAGGCTAACTCTAAATGCAGGATATATCTGGAGCTTAGGATAGTTTTGCAGAAAAGTATTTGTATGCAGGCTAGTTACCAAGTTTCAATCTTTCTGAAAAATTAGGTTTTTCCCAAAAGGAGTTGCCACTGGACTTGCTGGTTCAAAGTGGCTCATGGCTTTCCAGCCAACACATTTTTCCATACATCCAGCATCCACTACTGAACCAAAAACCATTTTATCCAATCCCAAACCAATGCTATTTTATAAAGACAGCAAACTGAAGAACCAAGCCGTAATTCATCCATACCAGTGGACACGGACTATTCGAATAGGTTTTACTCTAATCAGAGGTTGTACTGATTCCCACAAGTTGGACTCAGCAGCATTTTATCGTCGTAACTGGCTGAATTCCAAACCAAACCATTGCCTTTGTTTCATCACATAGCAAAACTTTAGGGGTTCGGGCATCCGAGCACTGACTAGGTGTAAGACGGTGTCATGGTGGCATGACGGCGGCTTCCAGCCAGGACAAAAGATTATGTAGAGTGTATGGGTAGGTAAAGCTTGATTTTAGATGAATTTAGGCGAAAGAATCACCCAAATCGGAGTTGGAATGGAGAATATATGAATTTTGTATATTCGGGAAAAGAAAAGGAAAAAGAGAAAGGAATATTACTGGAATATTCCAAAATCTGAATATTTGAAAACTGGAGAATAAAATCGTATTTTTGGATTCTAGAGGAACAGAAATTATTTCTAGACTGCTTGCAAGGAGAGTTTCAGGCTGGTGTCAACGGTCTACACCTGCGGTGTCAAATGTGGCACCGGCTTGTAGGTGTCTTTGGAAGCTTCTAAAATCATGACATTAATTCGAGTGTTAGATATAGATTTTAGATGAATTTAGAAGGAAGAATTAGCAGAATCAGAGGTTGTATGGTCGAGAGATTAATTCAGGAATAAATGGATAGGAGAAAATAATGGTATGTGATAGAAGTGTTTGCATCTTCACGTTAATGGATAGGGGGCTGCTACTTGCTAGCGTGGGGCATATAAAGGATGGGCCCACCTGTCATAGGCATAGGAGAGGGAGGTGGAAGCACGGGGGAGGCTGTTGGTCGGCTTCCCATCTCGCGCCGCCGCGCCAAAGCAGGGGAGCTCGACGGAGCTTGGTCGCGGCCTAATTCGGCCACCGTACTTCAATCTGATGGCATGGTAAGTGAGAAGAGGTGGTGGGGATTCATGTTTGGTGGTTCTTGCTGCGATGGGAGGTGTGGAAAGGGGGGCCAACGGCGACCATGGCCGTGGGCGGGGAGCTCCGCGGACAGCTCCCTGCGGGCATGGAGATGGTGGAGCGAGGCTAGGTGGACGTTCAGGGAGGTGGGAAGGTGCTCACTGCCGAACCAATTGAGCCATGATGGCCTCTCGACGAAGAACGCAGAGGCACTCCGCTCCCATCCATGAACACAGCAAGAGAGGAGAAGGGGGATGTCGTTCGTGGTGCCCGACGCCCGGGTTGAACCGGAGGTTGATATTGCGGTGATGGTGAGCTTGGTGTGGATGGAGGCATATGGGTGGGGGGCTATTTATAGCCGGTGGTGAAAGGCTTGTCATGACCTGTTGCGGAGATTGAGTGTCCAAATAGCGCGGCGATGGCAGGTCCAAGTGGCGCGGAGATGGAGGGTCGAAGTGGCGTGGAGATGGAGGGTCGAAGTGGCGCGAGGATTTTGGAATCGAATTTTGTAAAGAAATTTTGGAAAGAATTTTGGTGGAGAGTGTTTGCGATATTTGGAATTTTGTTGAGCTCATATTAACACACTCAAAATAAATAAGCAACATCCAAAGTTTTTAAAAATTTGATTTTGAATTAGGGAGAGATTAGAAGAAAATTCTGGGTGCTAAATTTTGGGACGTTACAAATCTACCCCACTTAAAATGAATCTCTTCCTCAAGATTCGACTTAGAGGGTTACAAGGATAGCTATACTTCAGCTAGCTACTTTCTGATTCTTCACACGGAATGGAAGGTGGAATTTTAATAACAACTACATGTCCAACTTGATTCCTCCTTCTCTTTGTTGGGGGTGTTCGTGCAAGCCTTACACATACGAGCTGGATCATCCACTTCATGAACTTGGAAGGTTGATCCATTGCCTGGCAGCTTCAGGCAGGGGCTTTTCCTAGAGAGTGACAGAAATTCAGCAAAGTATTTTCTGCTCTCTAGATTGTGGCATAATCCGAGCAACTCGTCCAAAGGGATAGATCCGTCAACCTATGGGGTCTGGATTATCCTGCACCAGTGCTAACAAAAGAGAGGCTATCCCACTTAAATAGGGTGGACGCCCTTACTTGAGTAGGCTAGGCACTCCTCTGGAAGAGGGGAGCTGCCGCTTTTTCTAACTGTTGTTGCGGTATCAGCCGACGGAGGGCAGGCTGGAGAAGAAATAGCTATCTTGGATAGCCTTCTTCCCGTTACACTTCTTGTTGCCCCAACCACTTCTTCTATCCTCTTGCCTGTCTTCTGCCCTGCTTTGGGCTTCTTGACCTTGGCACAGCTTTGCTAGCAAGAAGCTCCTTCTTGCTTCTGCTCGGCCTGTGGGAGGGTCATTAACCGGGGGAGGATTAGGAGGCATAGGAGTAGGATTTCAGCAAAGAGTATGTAGTGCAATGGGATGCAGACTTTGGGCTCTGGGTTCATGGGCTGGTTGTGGTGTGCAGGCCCTTTAGTTCGGCTTGCGGATCTCACAAATGATTCCTCGTTTTGCAAGATGGATGAGGACTTTTAGGATTTTGGCTAGGAATACACACTCAACAAGGATGAGGAGGAAAATGGCAAGGTTTATCATTCTGTGGTGGGATTGGTGGGCGGTTTGGGTGGGTTTCTGAGTCTCTCTTCTCAGGGGAGAGGGCGGTGGATTTCCCAAAGGAAAAGGAGACAAAGTGGGAGGATGATGGCGGCGATAGTGTAGTAACTTAGGAGGAACTATCCTACCCAAGAATCACAGAACATGGAAGGAGTTGTGGCTAGTTTAGCTGGTGGGAGAGGAGCGGTGGTGGGTTTGTTCTGCGGGGTGAGCGAGGAACTGAGCTCAAGGGAGGGGGATTTTATGGGCGCGCGAGGGCGGTGGTTGGAGTGCGGCGTGCTGTGCACTGAGGTGACACAAGCGGTGGAGCAAGTGCACGCGATGGATTGTAAGCGAAGGTGGAGTAGGGGGGCTAGGCATCTACTCATGGTGGAGCGGGGGCACGTGGCGGCATGCGAGTGAGGGTGGAGTGGGGGACCGGGCATTCCTGGACGGCGGTAGGAGAACACGTGGCAGCCGATAGTGGTGTAGGGGCCAGCTTTGGCCAACAGCAGGCATGTGGGTACACTACCAAAGGCGGCGGGTGGTGGCTGGCGGCATGCGCACACGATGGCCGGGGTGAGTGGGTGGGGGGGGCCTGGGCATCGGATGCGGCGAGTGCTGTGGAAAAGGCAAAGCGGTGGAGAGATGTGAGTGGCGGGGGACTGTGGTGGATACTGTTTGCAGGGGGGCTTTGGTACGGGATGTTTCCTCCGTTCTTATCCATTTTCCCAAGGCACTGTTTCCTTTAGCTGTGCTTTTCTTGGGTAGAGCTTTGTTATTTGTTGACCGTCCTTTATTTTGACTAGAGCTTGCTCTGGTTGCTTCTTTTAGAGGGCACTCACTCTTCAAACTGATGGGTTTTAAGGTGAGAAGATATAGCAGGGATGAGGGCTGGTTCTAATGGTGATTTTATTAGCACTCAAACAAGGCAATGTTTGCTTTTTGCTTAACACAGCAAAAGACAAACCACAATAACAAAACACAAGTACAAAAACAAACACACTAACGTGACTACTCGCGCATAACTGACTTCAACTTCTGAATGCCGGAGGCTCCATTCGGTGATGGTTGCTGGACACTGGATCCTTCTACTGGAAGCAAGAGTGTCAGGAGGGTGCTCACGCTTTCTCTATCTTCCTCTTGGTGGATAGTTACAGGGGCTTCTATCTGATTCTGCTGTTGCTCAAGCAGAGAGTACTAGAAACTAGCCTGGTGACTTGGCTCCGATTGCCTAGGAGGGTTTGATATTCCTCCCAGCAGGTACTGCATTCCCAATGGTGATGGGTAACGGAGGTCAAACAAACTCCGTGTGGTCGTGCTGCTTGGATCAGAGTTGGTTTCTTGCCTCTGGCGCAGCAGTCTGGCTCTGTATTAGGACATGAGGTATTTTGTTATTCGATTGCGAACTTCCAACCTTTCGTACATGAGGTTCAGTTTGTCGTACTCATCATCCAGGGCTTGTAGATGAAGAGCAAGGTAGGCTATGACGGGATCCTCGGTTTCCTTCATTATCTTCAAGACTTCAACTTTTCTGGCCCAGCTTGTGGTCAACTTGTTGAAGGGTGGGAAGAATCTCATGGGGGTGTCCTGGATTGCCCTATGATAGGTTGAGCACAACTTTCTTATTGCATAACGAGCTGTAACGTGACACGCATCCACAAACTGATGACTAGTAGCTGTGGAATGCCATCCTACGAGGGCACGGTTGTCCTTGATGTACAGTGAGACCATCCATTTCTGTTCTCCACTCTCGATGATTTGTCTACCTAGGTACTCAGGGTATCCGGAAATCCGAAGGTACCTTATGGTATCCCTTATGAGCTCTGAAAAACCTTTTACATCCTCACATAGGCTGAGACATCCGGTAGTTGCCATCTGAACGAGACTCGCAGGACTTGGTCCTAGAACAAAACTACTCTACAGCACACAAACAAGCAAGGCAACATCTACAACGCACGCGATCTACACGGTTAACTATTACAAGGGTGCTAACCAAAGTGAAGGAAAAACTTCACTACCCAACTGTAAGAGTGACACTGGATACAACTGGCTTTGGACCATGCGTCTTCATTCCCTGCCAAGCTTGGAGATCTCATTCTGAGTCATCTGACCTGATGTCGATGATGTCCTCTTGCGGTGATTGAGTTGCGATGACTGGGTCGTCTTCTTCGGTTAGCCCCCTAGGTGAGGTAATGCCCGAGGGTTCTAGCCTTGCTTCTGTTGGCACTGTTATTGGTGGAGCCTTTGGCTTGCTCAAGGAGACATGACTTAGAGGTGGGGCTCTGGGTAGCTCTTCTTCTAGGCACCTGAGATCTGGTATGGGGATCCTTTCCAGGGTGGGGCGTTCTGTTAGCTCTGGTGGAGGATTTGGGAGGGGCTCTGGAGGGTTTGGCTGGCTCTCAAGCTCAGGGAAGGTAACTGGTATGCCTTCCAACACTGGGATCTCTACTGAGTGGTCCATGCGCTTTCTCTTTTTAAGGGACACGGGGCGACCGTCTAGGATGGTCTTTTCTTCTGCCATTGCTGCTTTGCAATGGAACGGTCCCAGGTCCCTCGAGCCCTATGGCGGTCCCTTTAAATAGCTTGGTTGGCTCACCCTTTAGTGGCTGGCCCCATTGATAGGTCTCTTGTCAATTGTGCCATACTGAGCAGCCACTTATGGCGAAGGGGGCAGGATTTACTGTGGATGTCAATTCCTTTACTTAATTTTCTATGCCCTGGCTATCCATGAGGGTCAAATTTCTTGACCAGGGTGGTCCATATCTTAGGTTTGTGCCAGGTGTCTCTGTGGGTGATGTTTCCTTGCGGTGAGCACCGTTTCTTTTGACATCGACCCATCACGTCCGTTCGGGCTATTGAAGAGCTCCAATTTCCATAATGAGACTAAAATGTGCTTTATTACCATTCCAGGGTTTGGTAATCACGTTCTTACATCAGAGTGATATAGATCCACCCTAAACGGGTCAGACAACAAGGGGTGCAACTCTGAAAATCTAAGCAGCGGAATATACAACGTAGGCCCATCTTCCTCAAGCCTCAGTTGGAAAGCAGGTCGTAACCCCTACTCGTTCTCAGACCAATATATGTCCATAGCACTGAGAAAAACAACAACAAAGCAAGGGTGAGTACATACGTACTCAGCAGCCTACCTTTCTCCAAAGGAATTTGAGAAAGGCTAACATTATATGCAAGGATATATCTGGAGCTTAGGATAGTTTTGCAGAAAAGTACTTGCAGGGTCTGTGGTAGTTGTCAAGTTTTAATACCTTTGAAAAATGAGTTTTTCACATAAAGGGGTTGTCACTGGACTTGCCGGTCCAAAGTCTCCTGGCTTTCCAGCCAACGCATTCTCCATACACCCAGCATCCACTGCTGAACCAAAATTATTTTATCTAATCCCCAAACCAATTCCATTTTTATCTTATGAAAACTGCTAACTGAAGAACCAAGCCCTAACTCATCCATACCAGTGGATAGGGACTATTCGAATAAGTTTTACTTTGATCAGAGATTGTACTCATTCCCACAAGTTAGACTCAGCGGCTCATTACCGTCGTAACTATCCGAATTCCAAACCAAGCCGTTGGCTTTGTTTAATCAACTAGCAGAACTTTAGGGGTTCGAGCATCCGAGCCACTCCAGTACCCCACGGTACTCCTGTTGGCACACCACCTATCCCCTAGCCCCTTTTGCACCAGCACAGAAGCTACTAGGCTATGCACTCTGACTCAGGCTTGGCCAATGCCTCATACAGAGCGAGTGGTTGTACTAAAAAGAGTTAGGAAAGATGAAAGTCATAACGGTCATTACGCAGGGCTCAGGTAGAACCATTCCCACTTTCCAATGCTCGACACCGCGAGCAACAATCTACCTAGTATTCTCCATGAATCCCGGGACATGGGGTAACCGCGAGTCGCTAAGTTACCCATTTATACCCTACCCTTATGGCTGTTTTGGCGCGTAGCCGTATTCCGACATCGTCGGTTGCCGAGGTTTTTCCCCATTTTATTTCAAAACCACACCACACATCCACTTTCCTATACCCATCATATTACATAACCATAACATCAAGATTATGATAGATAATTAAATGAGCGATCCCACCTATGCGCGCTATATCTAAAATAGATTTAGGTGGCTGTATATTTTTGCTGGGTTACCTTAGCAAGCAAAACATGCAAGTTTTTATGTTATTTATAGGCCAGGGGTTGTGTTTATAAAACATAGAAAATTCATGTATCAAGTGGGGATTACAGTAGCCTTGCCTTTCACTTTGTTGAGGTGGTTGATATAACAGTTGCGGGACGTATTGGCACAGACTATTGCGTAGTATATCACAAGGTGCAGGCCGAACGGTCTCTCCAGTAAGGCCTAGTGCACAAATAAGGAATACACAAATCGAGGCATAATATGAGCTCAACGCGTTTTGTGGTGTCGAGTTTGGATTGCAGAGTTGAGAGTCTGCTGGGTTCTTATGGTGGTATTACTGCAAGTGGTTGGGGTGTAGCGAGTTTTCAGGCGAGTTGGCGGGCTCGGTAACGACAGTTACGGAGACGCCAAGGTAGGAGTAGTGGACGCAAGATGCGGGGTCGACAACGCCGAAGGGGTGGTGGTCGCACATTGGTGTTTTAGAGAAAATCTTTTTTGGAGTTGTGGAGAGAGCAATAATGTTAATATGATTTTCGTATCGTCATCATCTGAATTCAGGGCTCGGACAGATTTATGTGGAATAGGAGATTAACGGCATCGATGACCAGGCTCACAATTTTTGTGCAACCGGTGCGAAGCACTGACTAGGCGTAGGACGGCGTTATGGTGGTATGACGGCGGCTTTCGGCCAGGACAAAAGATTACGTACAGTGTATGGATAGGTAGAGCTTGATTTTAGATGAATTTAGGCGAAAGAATCACCCAAATCGGAATTAGAACGGTGAAGATATGAATTTTCTATATTCGGGAAAAGAAAAGGAAAAAGAGAAAGGAATATTATTGGAATATTTCAAAATTTGAATATTTGGAAATTGGAGAATAAAATCGTAGTTTTGGATTCTGGAGGAACAGAAATTATTTCTAGACTGCTTGCAAGCAGAGTTTCAGGCTGGTGTCAATGGTCCACGCCTGCGGTGTCAAATGTGGCACCGGCTTGTAGGCGGCTTTGAAGATTTCTAAAATCATGACATTAATTCAGGTGGTAGATATATGTTTTAGATGAATTTAGAAAGAAGAATTAGCAGAATCAGAGCTTGTATGGTCGAGAGATTAATTCGGAAATAAATGGATAGGAGAAAACAATGGTACACGATGGAAGTGTTTGCAACTCTACGTTCGTGGATAGGGGCTGCTACTCACTAGCGTGGGGCATATAAAGGGTGGGCCCACCTGTCATAGGCATAGGAGAGGGAGGTGGAAACACGGGGTAGGCTGCTGCTCGGCTTCCTGTCTCGCGCCGCCGCGCCAAAGCAGGGGAGCTCGACGGAGCTTGGTCGCGGTCTAATCCGGCCACCGTACTTCAATCTGATGGCACGGTAAGTGAGAAGAGGTGGTGGGGATTCGTGTTTGATGGTTCTTGCTGCGATGGGAGGTGTGGAAAGGGGGGCCACGGGCGGCCATGGCCGCGGCGGGGAGCTCCGCGGACAGCTCCCTGCGGGCATGGAGATGGGGGAGCGAGGCTAGGCGGAGGTTTAGGGAGGTGAGGAGGTGCTCGCTGCCGAAACAATCGAGTTATGGTGGTCTCTCGACGAAGAACGCAGAGGCACTCTGCTCCCGTGCATGAACACAGCAAGGAAGGAGAAGGGAGATGGCGTTCGTGGCGCACAACGTCCGTGTTGAACCAGGGGTTGATATTGCGGTGGTGAGCTCGGTATGGATAGAAGCATGGGGGTGGGGGGCTATTTATAGCCGGTGGTGGAGAGCTTGTCATGACGTGTCGCGAAGATGGAGGGTCCAAATGGCGCGGAGATGGGGGTCCAAGTGGCACGGAGACGAAGGTTCCAAGTGGCTCGGAGATATGGGGTCCAAGTGGCGTGGAGGTGGAGGATCCAAGTGGTGTGGGGATGGAGGGTCCAAGTGACGCGAAGGTGGAGGATCCAAGTGGCACGAGGATTTTGGAATTGAATTTTGGAAAGAATTTTGGTGGAGAGTATTTGCGATATTTGAAATTTTATTAAGCTCATATTAACACACTCAAAACAAATAAGCAACATTCAAAGTTTTCGAAAATTTGATTTTGAATTATAGAGAAATTAGAAAAAAATTCTGGGTGCTAAATTTTGGGGCGTTACACTCACGCCTCCGCCCCTTTGCTGTCAGTCGGCTGCCCGTGGGTGCCATCCCCGCCTCTCCTGGTGTGGCGGCGTCGAATAGCAGCGCGCGACCGCCGTCCCCACTAAATGGAAACCCCATCCACACCACGTCTCAGCAACTGTGATCAGCAGCGACGGCCATTCAGTCTCGTCGAGTGTCGGTTTCCCCACCGGGTTTCAGGGATCCGTTGGGTTCGGGGGAGGGGCGGGTGCACGGCTGCTCCACTTGCCCCGTTACCATCCCTAGTTCTTCTCATAGGTTGAGAAGTAGGACCAGTTATAGTCGTAGCCTTTGCTTGTGCTCTATCTCCTCTTCATTTTGATCACTCAGGCAAAATGTGTCACCTTACAATGCATTCAGAGAAAGCTATTTCTATTATTGTACGAAACAAATAGGAGCCTATTTTGATGTCATAGCTCTAGAAAAAATATGGTTTTTATTAAATAAATATGTGCAATATATATTGTACGTATTCTAAAACTCCGAAATGATTATAGTTTTAATGATACCATGGTTTTTTAAAAAATAATTAAGTTTTGTTGCATACAAGCACCCATCATGAGTTTTGACACAAATATTTTTTAGAAGAGAAATGAAATTATCCTCCTTCCTCCTCTTGCATGTCTTCCAAATTATCTTGCTAAAAATAATTTTATAATACCATATCAAAATTATAATATTTTCTAAGATCCCCTTGATATCTAAAGGGTTTTCCCCACTTTTATTTTCATTTTATTTACCTGGTGGATTGTATAAATCAGAGATATAATGAATACATTTATTATGAAGTTTGTCTGCAATATTTGCTTGCTTTCAGCCGCTTTATACTATTGTTAATATAGAAACAATAGGAGAGGTAATTTGGGTCTACATAAGATATTTTCTCTCCAAAAAATAAGTCATCAAATATTCCAGTGCGTTGTGGCACCTTTAACATTTTTAATGTCTTCTGTCTAAACCACCATGGCTAAAAACAATTTTAAAAGATGCTAAAATTTATATCTGGAGGCAGGCTATGCAAATGTATGTGCACAAGGGTTTGTAAAAAATGGTCATTTGTCTAGTAGCGCAACTGTATATGTAAAAATATATTATACAGATGCTAAAAATGATTATTCACCTGTTTAGTTTGCACTTTTAGCTCCAAATCATGTGTGCATTCTTTGGGATTCAAACCCATGACCTTAAGCCTCTTGTTACCTTCCTCACTGCACCTACAAAGCAACTTGTGAATGAAAATATTTTATATTCACCTCTTCTTACCTTGCATTACATATTTGGTAATTTTGAATGAAAATATTGTCAACTACAAAATTATAAATCTGGTAAGTATTCAGCTTTGATATAGAACATGTCTACATGTCATTTGACAAACACCAACAACTCTCAACCAACTTTGCATAGGATGGAGTTAAAACCCAACAAGAGTAATCATAGAAGGAGAAAGAGGGAGAAGGCAGATGAAAAGAGCTTTAAAGGAAATTAATTACGTTTCAGGCACATGGATAGCTTCTTTCTAAGAACTTTTATCTAACCACGTCCCTTGAAATACCCAATTATTGTCTCCAAGTCATTTGAAAGATTCCATTTTTCTGTTTAAGCAATTAAATGATATACAATGAAAAAAGATAGCAATACAAGGTTTTAGAGTTTCTTTGAAATTTGATGACCACCTCTTGAAATATGAGTATTTTTGGAGGCAGCCATCTTAAAATGTCCACTTCTAGAAACATAATTTTTTGGCTGACAAATTGTTGGCCCTCTCTTACCTTACTATATAGGTGCATGCAAAATTTGACGATCTCTAAAAAGGCGATAGGAAAAATCGTTTTGTAGTAGTGCATGAAGACTATTCTTGAGCAACCGCAAAATTTTCACTGTCTCTCCAATTCTATTTTAACGCCATGCTCTTCAATTTATGATAGATGACGCCCTGATATCTTAAATCTGCGTTTGAAAAAATTGTGTTCATTAATTCTATAATCCATGGGATGTCTGGATAAGCAATGCATCGCCATGTATGCATCAAGGCACATGTATCGCAGACTCTTGGGTCATATACAAGTGCACAACACAAGCTAGCTATAGCTAGCTAACCAGCTCTTCTAGAACTAGAATCAACTAGTCCCCCCAGAAAACTAAAATAAGAACCAACTAACTACTAGTCCTTAATGGGCTAAATACTCGGCCATATGATAGCCAACTTTGAGCTCTTGCTGATCGACGCCGCCATGTGATCTTCTAATGTACACATATATATCCCAATAATTGGCATGTACAAATAATTGAGTCAACCAGCTAATTGCATGATCATGCATGCATGAACATGGCAGGGAGAGCTTTGTGATGATCACAACCAAGATATCCCCAATGGCTGCACTATCATGCATGCATCCAACTTGGTCTCAAACAGGTCGCATTTGGGTCATACGCCCCTTGCGCAGTATATCTACTGGGGTCACATCAGATCTTTAAGATATTAAGATACTATAGAAACCTTCAGCTTTACGAGATTTTTTAGTTGGTACAAGAGGAGCTAGCATAATGCCCTGTTTGATCATTTGGAATGTTGTTATCGGTGGTTTAGATTCTAAGGGGCAAATGGGCAATTATGATTATTCTTGAGTAATTCATGGGTAGTTCTGCTCAGATATGCGTATGTCTTCTCGATGGTTGCTCTCTCAATTAGTTGTCAGCACGGTCAGTCTTAGTTTTCTCACTCATCTGGTAAAACTGTTAGCAAGCAGTACTCCCTCCGCCCCATAATAATGGTTATTTTGGATTCAAAATTTGTCCCACAATATATGATATTTTAGCTACTTATCAACTAAAAAGGGAAATTATCTAATGAATGCATGCATATAAAAGATAAGGAAAGATATATAAATCTGTTAATCAGGAGTACATGCATCTTTACCCACCATCGCTAAATTATGTGAAATTTTATTAAAACGATAGTTATCTTGGGACGGAGAGAGTACACTAATAAAATTGTTTTAGTCAATTTTATTCTCCAATTATGTTATATCGGCGCAACAGAAACATTTGGTCTGCCAAAGATACGAAGAGTGAGCTGCATCTAGGCTATATATGTTCAATCTGTGGGTCCGCCAACTGTATGTACTTGATCTTCACTTGAAAGTGTTTGCACCTTGCCTTGGTGATGCATACCAAGTCCTTGTATCCTGTATCCCAGCTACTTCCAGTTCAATTTGAGTGTCAACAGAGAGCACCCGGCAGTTCAAGTTCGTCTCTTAAGAAAAGAAATGATACAGTCGAGAACAACGCCCACATCTTGGTAAGCACATGGCACCACCGAATCCCAAGAATCATTTCAATTGAAGCACATTCACGCAGTTCACAACCCCATTCCCTTCCCCAATATGCAAGTAGAGCCTCCCCCAAATATACAAGAGACCAGGCCGTTCATGCATACTCATGGGTAGTACAGTATAATATACTACACCCTGCAATGCATAGTAGTATTAGTACTCTTCATGATCTGTCCATCAAACCCATAGTATGCGGCTTCTTGTTTCTTGACTTAGTTTTTAGGGGTTAATTGAATGTGGGGGATGACCTCATCATCTTAGCTTGACTGAAAATTGTCTCTTTCCCCAAGGAGTTTGACCTCACACCAACTGTTTCCTTGGTCGGTTGTAACGGTTTAACTACCATGTGGTTGCCACATTATACTACCATGCATGCCTGATTATTCTGTGGGTAAGTTTTCCCCTTATTTATCTTTGAACCACTATGCTTAGAAGTTTCTTGAATTATTTTAGGGACTGACATAAGTTCAGTTCGGCTAGGCGTGCTTTTAGTTTATTGCACAGTCATATGAGCCTGTGAGAATCTCAGTCAGACGGTGGAGGGTGCATGCAGTTGCAGGTTTCTCATGTGGCAGCCTCATGCCATGACCCACGAGCTATCACTCAAGTGATATTGTAAAGAATCATATTTTTCACAGAATTAACTCTCACTTACAAAACTAAACATTGTAGATTCAAAAGAGAAAATTTCAAAATTTTCCTTTTTTTTATTTTTCCCTCCACGCATATGGATAGCTAGTTAGCTACTTAGTGGCTGATATTCTGAACACTTCTGGCCTAATGTATGGCATACATAGTATATAGAGAAATTATGTGAAGCAACAGAATAACTTTTTGTTTTTTCGGAAGAAAGGACAGCGATGCTAGTAATTTGTGCAACTCAATAATTGTATTGTTCTACCGAAATTGAAAACAGATTGACATTTTTAATTTTTTTATATACTTGCCTCGGTTGTGGCATGATATCAACTGCTCCTAGGTGCACCACATGGTAGAGATTGTAGGCACCTTTCGTGATGTATGCCGATACATAGAAGCTACATTATTTTATTGTTGATAAACCCCATTCCGCTGGTTATTTATGGTCTTTGATTTTATATAGGTGTTTTTTTAAGTTGGTCAATGAAATTGATAGGATTCTCATGTGCCTGGTGCATTCCCTCTTTCCCTAATGGGGAAATGTACAAGCTGTCTTAATACATACTCAATGAGTTCAGAAGTAAGCAGACGTATCTGAGCAGGGTAAAGGAGATGAAGATCTAACGCCAGATCCATGACCAAAATGAATTGCAATTTGCATTGCTTTCAAGCTCCCAAGTCCACACCTAGTGCTAAGAGAAGATTTACACTGAACCTTCGCAGACCCAAATCCATACGTAGACTGCCCTTATAATTCAATTCACGACTCTCAATGTAAAGTGTTAGTCTCCATGAAAAGAGTTTAGGTTTCAGATTAGATCGCAAAAACTTCTGTACCACCAGTAGATTGTACTTAGTTTTTTAAAGTATCTTACATGCTGACAACACAGAGCTCATGTGTTATCTGAACTTTCTCGTTTTTTAAAGTATCTTACATGCTGACAACACAGAGCTCATGTGTTATCTGAACTTTCTCGAATTAGTAGGAGGACATGGCAAATACCAATCCCAATCAAAGATTACTGAATTCGTATTTGTAACTTAGTGACTTTATAGCATATTTTTTATGTATGGTAGACGATAATATTCCAGGCACCACAAGATAATAATCAACCTCATTGGCTAATCTAGAGCATCAGTTTTTTCATCTGACGGCCTTGAATGATGTGTGCAGTAACCAATATGTAGACGTGTCTTGGCTTCTCCACTACACATGATGGTCCTCACTTCTTCAAGGGATCTCTTATCCTAGGACATCTTAGATCCATATTACATCAGCTACCCATTAGCAGGGCTATCACAAGAAGGCGACAGATAGGATTTGAGTGATGATATACACTTGCACGCAAGATTGATCAATGAAGCGTATCGAGAAACAAATCAATTAGATGGGACTGATGCCAAAACATTGGCCCCTAAGCACCACTATTGTGATAAGCCTATTTAGCATATTTGGAAGTGGGGCACGCAATACAACTGTACGTCCCTGGTGCCCTGCTCGATCCTGAGAGTTGTGAATTAATGAAACTGATCGAGCAAACAGCGCCACACTGATCTAACACTTTGTGGGCTCAAATAGTCAAGAATCTATCACATACTCCTTAGTAGCGATATTGCTCTTGAATGTTAAGCGACAAGAAATTGTGTCTCCACAAGTGGTGGAAGAATATAAGGAGATGACAAGATATGCGCGCATGCATGGTCTCCACAAGTGGTGCAAACCATGATTGGGAGGCCACTTTGTCTTTGTGCAATTGCATTTGCTCCAAGCTTTTTCCTGACAAAGTCAACATCAGCTAGCATATCCCAGGTTGATGCAGTGTTATGTTTGTAGTAAAAGTGTCCAGATCCATGCTATAAAACCAG
Organism: Paspalum vaginatum; assembly: GCA_030272315.1. Classification (NCBI taxonomy): domain Eukaryota; kingdom Viridiplantae; phylum Streptophyta; class Magnoliopsida; order Poales; family Poaceae; genus Paspalum; species Paspalum vaginatum. Next base: position 41,110,998 of record CM059017.1, on the reverse strand, counting down.
TTTGGCCCATAACTGGCATGATATAGACCACTCACAAACACTGGTTAAACTGTCTTAGGTTAGACGGACAAAAATATGCCCCGTCCCTGTCAAATGATTCTGACAAGGATAAGAGATTCAATTTTGATCTATCCTTCCTTGCACTCAGCCTCTCCAGCAGGTTAGTGTGGTTTCATGTTCATGGCGCCCTTTTCTCTAGTGCTCAGTGCATTACCTCATGTTCACATATGCATGACCCATGATACTAGAGTTTACGGCATTCAGATTTGGTCAGGTTATTCTAGAAAGGAAAGATTAGTTTTGAGTGACAGATTAATTATGTTATACGTAAACTCAATGGAAAAGTCATCGCTTACGTTTGAGGGGTTTTTTCAACCACGTTTATTTTTCAAAAATAGGAAACCACCATCCGAAGAGGTATTATCTTCCAATGAACTTTTCCCTAAACTCTATTTTATCAACCACATATTCAAAGAAAAATTAATCCTTGCTTACAAGGAGTTGACATTTGTGTAGATATTTTTCCTTCAGTTTTAACATGGAGTATCGACACAGAAACAAAATCACAAGACATCACAATTTGAAGAAATTACTAGCTTGCTAGGTACAACAATAATGAGACAGGGAGTAGTGCAACGCTTGATTGAGAATAATGGGTTTATTCTTCAAATAGTTCAAAATGTAAAATCCTTGACATTATTAGTTAAGTAGAAATAGTGCTAACAACAAAAGATTCTGTATTATTCACAGTTGTGGGCTCCAATTAGTACTGGAAAAGACCAACTGCTGCAGTTGCAGAGGATCAGAATGGAATGCAGTCGGTTCTGATTTTTAGCAAGAATAGTACTCTAATAATTAATGAAAACTGGCAATCCCAATTGCAAGAGCACATATAATACAGAAATTAAGATTTTTTTTTCCTTTTTCCTCGGCACCATTTTTTTCTACTCAAACAAGTTATTTTTTTTATCACATTTGTTTATGGCATGGTGCAAAACATGTTCAGGAGAATTATTAATCTGCCAAATCCTGTGCAGAAGATCACGATGCCATGTTGGTTTCCCTTTGACCGGCACAAATCCATGTGACAACAAGAAACGATACTTGGTGCTGGTGCAAGTCACCCGGGTTGCTGGATGCTTGCCACGCGCACCGGGGACAAGTGGACGGCCCAGATGGAGCGGAAGATTCAGCCACTGTGCATATTTTACTAGCACTCCTGCCTTTCCATGTGAAGTAGGCGGCTACAAGAATCTTAGAACCCCCAGCAGATTCTTTCTCCTCTCCCTGCCATTTGAACACACTTTCTCAGTACACAGATTTGTGTGAGTACATTACTATACTATATACATATGAAACCAGATCACAAGTGGTATATATCCCTTATCTGTTTGAATACATGAATGAATCTTTGACCCATAAAATCCCAAGACCAGATGTTTGAAGACCAGGAACCATGCAGGGAAAACTACACGGTTCATGCGCGGCCGACCCATGCGCACTGTCAGCCAGCCACGAGAGCATATTTGTTCTCTCGAATGATTCTAGTACGTAGTTCTCGACTGATCCCCAGCAGCATGGGCTAAACCTTTCTTAAAAGAAAAGGATCTGAAACCTGAATACTACGTGTCGCATAGATCGGCAAAAATGTTGGTCAAAACGCTGACGGTCTCAGGATCTGAATCGTCAGAGTTGAATCCAGTATCTTTGCTTGTCAGCCTGTGCCACTTGTCAAGCTGTGAAACTGAAGATTCATAAAAAAAATGTTTTCATAAAAACGCTGAAGCAGTGCAGTTATCTAAAATTGTAAGGGTCTGTTTGGAACTATAAAATCACAGAAATTTCTTATTAGAAATGCCCTTGTCCAATCACCCCATAGAGTGTAATTAGCTCATGGAAAATCTCATACAAACACACCAAGAGAGTCCAATTTTCTGGTATAGGTACTTATATGTTCACTAGTGCTGGGGAGATCATTTCACAGCGTCATGCTACATGGTTGGGAGGTCACTAGCAGTTGCCGGATTTAACATGTGAAAAAGATTGGGATACGAGGACACACAAGGTTGGAAGGAAAAATGAAAAGGCTAAGACTGGTATGGCCATTTCGATCTAGACAAACAACCATATGGACCCAATCACGGCCCATCTCCATGGTTTAGTCATCCTCTCTTCCTGGCATCCGGTGACCATTACTCACTGCAGCTGCTCATACACTGCCCAAAGATAAGCTCTGCAATTGGCACTAGAAAATTGGGAACTGATACACTACAGCAAACTGAATCCAATACAGCAAAACGATGTACATTCAATTTACAAAGTTCTTCACATACAACTGCATTACAACCAGGTAACCTAAAACATTCAATTGAACAAGTGAACCACCGCCCAAGTGGTTTAAACCATTTGATCTCCTCATTGTAATGCGGTTCTACAAATGAATTTTACAAATATCAGCCCATTTGTACAAATATCAGCCCATTTTACAAATCAGTCTTTATTTTGGGCAATACGCAAAAGAGTTGTGTATCTTTGCATTAATAGAGGATAAAGACGTTTCTATCAGGTTTCCAGAAGTAGCAGTGAAGGAGGAACCCTTGAGATTTGAGACGCATAAATCACAAGCAGCAGAAACTGCAAGCATACAACACGCAGAATCCACCATCCTTTGGTGGCAACAAGAGATCTTCCTACTCAACCCTGCACGCATAGAACCAAAAGTGGCAAATTTAGATGGATTGATTGATTGATGACTGAGGTTTTTTGCTACTTGAGTTAAGCAGCTGAGGTACTTCTCTGTGTATCATCTAAACTCAACACTGTTGGTATCAACTGGTTAACAAAGCATGTAGATTTTTGTTTTCTAAAATAATAAGATAATGCGATTCCACATATTATGACGAGTACGGCTCCAAAAACAGTCCATTGGCATGTTTCAATATAAGTCAGAAATTGACTTACTAAGTTCATGCAGCTTCAGTGCATGAAGCTTGCACACCAGCAAATCAGCTATGGCCCAAAAATGGAACTGTCAGTTTTCTTGAGCCTAGGGGAAATATAACTTTGGTATTTAATTCTAAAGTAGGCTAGTTTTTTGCTTGGGATTATTAATAGATTGGTGTAATCAAATGTAGATCCAACAATTCCCATTGTATAACAGGTAAGTCCACCTGAACCTGCAATGTCATTGATGGTAAACTCACTAATTCTAAGGACTTACTACAGCTTTGAAAAGGTAAAAAAATGAAAACTACTGTATAGAGTAACAGACTAGAATCCAAGTTCTGACCTGATACATGTGAAGATAAAGAACCCAAGGAATCGCCCGATAGATTAAAACCACATTTCCAGTAAAATGTGCATTCGAAGTTATTGTGCCTTTACAGACTCAATTTCAGGCTCAGCATTATAATCAGGAAGACTCTGTAGTGCCTAGTGAAGAGTATCAACGGCTGTTAAGATCTTGGAGAAATTAAAAGCAACAATGGCAAGGAAAGTAGTTTGATTATTCTGTTCATGTACCTCATATAAGTACCATGAGATATAAGCATCTGTAGCAGCATACTGAAGTTGTTGTTTGGAGAGAACACGAGCCTCCCAGTTCCCCATCCTAATGTTGCTTGGCTTCGGCAACTATAGACAACCAATAAAGTTAAAGGTTGTAAAGAGCACTGAAACATTGAAAAAGTTTAGTCCAATAAAACCAAGAAAACATGCATACCAAAAGACTTTAAAGTTCCACATTTACTATAAGGCTACTCGTACTTACAAAATAGTATGGAGTTCACTGTATCAAACAGTAACTTTAACACTTAAGCTAGCAAAGTGGACATTTAAATGACAGTGTAATTGTGTAATACACCAAGAGACCACTAACCTAAGTTGAACAAGCTTGCACTTTCGTCCACACACATTACTTATGGGCTACACAATAGAGAAAAGAAAACTTAGTACCATCAAATACCTGTCTGCATGTGATCATTTCAGTTAAAGAAGCAAGACTCCATCTTTTAGGAGGCACAGCTAGCTTGATATTTGCTAGTGTTGACAAATCCATCAATGGTTGTACACAGACATCATAATCATTCAACATTTTCCTTGCATCATTGTCTATGCATATTCCAACCTACAAGGACACAGAACCATGCCTAGCACGATTTAACAAGATTATAGTATATAGGCAAACCAGTGGCAAACGTACAAGGGTGGTAAAAAGTAAAGCAACCAACTTTAATGGACGAACTATCCTCCAAAAGTGATTTCAGTATAGGTGGTACTCCAGAGTGAGTAATATGGAGGACATAGCACAGAGTTTTCTCCATGCATAGCTGCATTACAGCAACCTTACATGGTGGTTCTCCTGCAAAGATCACAGCACTGTTTACTGTTTTTCAGACAACACAACTAGTGAGAATTGAATCTTTCACAAAAGAGGAAAGCCCAAACTTCACTTCAGCCACATGCATTTAAGATGTCATTGGAAATTCCTGTAGATAGAACAACAAACCTCTACTTGGGAAGGGCTTCCACTCAAGATCAAACCCAAGCGAAACCTGGGCTGGGGCTTTCATGCTTTCAATTTTGCCTAATATGTCTGTTGCAGCCTTCTCCACCTCTGATGGTGTCCTGCAGTAAACTATCTTACCGCTGAATGAAATTGGTTGGCGCCTTGGCCTCACATTCCCTGTCGTCAAATGAGAAGGAAACACGATTCCTATTTCAATCACACGACTTGTAGTGATCAATTTCCAAGACTTGTAGTGATCTAAACTTAATGCGTTGCGAATTGCAGCAGAAGAAATTTGTTGCCACCATTTTCAAGAAGCAAGAGGGATCTTTAATTCCGCTAGACAAAGAATGGGGAATCGGGAAACCGAGAACAGCAGGAGGGTACCTTGAGGCGTGTGGGGCGCGAGGGCCCACGACGGAGTGGATCCGCCGGAAACTGGGCTTTGGCTGTACCGGGGGCGAGAGGATGGGGAGGGGGATGGGGAGGTCCAGTCGGGGAGGCGGCGGCGCTTTGCGGAGGCCGATGCGGACGCATAGGCGGCCTCGATAGCCTGGAGCTCCGCCTCAGCCGCTTCGTCCCAGTTGAAGTCGTCGTCCTCGCCATTGCTCGGGACGGACGAGTCAGGGGCCGCGCCGGCGCTGAGATGCATGGCCATCGAGCTCACCGGACAGCCGGAGCGCGGCGATCCTTTTTCCGAAAAAAATTGGAAAATGTCTACCCCTAGCCTACTCTCAAAAACCGCACGTTTAAGCCCCGAATTTTTTTAAAACCGTGCAAAACGCCCTGAAGGTTTTTAGAGGGCGGTTTTTGCCACTGTAGCTCAGCGCCACGTCATAAAACTCATGATGTAGTCCCACATGTCAGGTGATCATGTCTCTATCTTGTCCCCTTCTCTCAAACAGGCCGCGGGCCTCATCGTCGAGTGACAATGGCAGAGCGTTTCCCCAACCATCGGTAGCCCTTCACTGGTGCCTTCACGCCTCGCTCGTACATACGGCCGCAACGGCAGCGCCCGTGCGCCTAGCCCTGGCGGCAGCGGCTCACTCGCGCGCCCAGCAGCTATGACGGAGGCACGCCCGCACTCGCGGTGGTGTCTCGCTCATGCGCTTGTGCAAGCGGCGACACCCAACGGTTGTAGCGGTGGCTCACGCACCCGCGCCCCCGCGGCGGTGTCTCGCCCTTGTGCTCGCGCCAGCAGCGACACCTAGCCTGCGGCGGTGTCTCGCCCGTGCGCTCGCGCTATAGGCGACACCCAGCACCTGCGGTGGCACTCGTGCACCCGCGCCCGCGACGGTGTCTCGCCCGTTGCCAACTGTGACACCTAGTGCCTGTGGTGGCGGCTCGTCCGTGCCCTCACGCCGGCGGTGACGCCCAACATCTAGGGCTGGCCGGGCGGAGGCCGCTGGGGCTGGCGCGGGTGTGAGCACGCGAGGAGACTCGATATGCGATAGCGGCAGCGAGAACCCGCCCTCCTCCTCATCATCATCGTCCTCCTCCTCCGTGATCCCCAACGGCGACGGCAACGCGGCCGGCGTTTTGAACGGTGGCGTGTCCGTGCCGCCAAATCCGTGCCAGGGCATCATGGACCCGGTCCAAGTTTGTGGGCCTGGCCAGAACACCGCCGTTCTACTATGCCGTCGTGTACGATTGCAGCGATGCCGCGCGGGGCTGGACTGTAGAGTTCGTGGACAGACTGGGATGTGGCGGCCGGAGGGGAGCCCATGGGCGGTTGCGGATGCCAGGGTCGAGGTCGGGGGACGAGACAAACAAGGCGCAGGATGTCACGGTCAGATACAGAGGAGCTGATGTGTGGGCCCTACGCCACATTTTCATCGAGGTGGCGCTGATATGGCTTCCACAATGGCAAAACCACCCTATAAACACCGCCTAAGGGGTGTTTTGTCCGCTTTTCCAAAGTTTTGGGGGTTAACATCTGGTTTTTGAGTTCAGTGGATTAAGTAATACTACCTAGTATAGGTTAGAGGGTTATGTAGCCTTTTTCCAAAAAAATTGTATAGTGTGTTTATTTTTCTTTGGTAAAGAGTTTGTTGCAGCCATGCGTATTTTTCTCTCTGCACACACCCCTCCCAAGATAATTTCTCTCCCCCCTCTCGTGTGACCCGTTCTCCACTCTTCACAACCGCTCCTCTCATCTCCACGCAGCCTCACGCCCTCACGCGCTCGACGTCCTCCCGGCCTCCTTTGCCTAACTCTCCACTCCCCATCGCACTGGCAACGGCGACCTCATGGTGGCCGGATCTGGGCTGCCGCGGCGCTTGGAGGCCCGTCGTTGACCGACGCCGCCATGGTGGCCGATTCCCCTCATAGTAGCCAGCGGCACTTGGTGGCAGCGGTGGCCGGATCCGGGCCGCCAAGATGCTTGTAGGTGGCGGCGACGGCCTCGTGGCAACTGGATCCGTGCCGTCGTTGCGCTTGGAGTCAGCGTCACTGAACGATGCCACCATGGCTGACGACTCCCCTTGCGTACCAGCCCTCGTGGCAGCTGGGCTTGGAGGCAGCGTCGCCAGCCATGGTGACCGACTCCCTCGCGCAACGACCTCGTAGCGGCCAGATCCGGGCTGCCACAACGCTCGGAGGTGGCGTCGCCGGCCATGGAGGCAGTATCTGTCCGTCGTCGCACCGTCTCCTTCTTCTTCAACATCCACCAGCGGCCATGGACTCCCTTCGCCGCGGCCGCCCTCGTCCATGCGTGCCTCCGTCGCTTTTGCCACGGCCATCCCCGCCCTTCGTCAGCCTTTTTCGTGGGCCTGCCATCTCCGCCCTCCGCAAGTGCCGTCATGGAGTCCTCCAGGCACCGCCCAACCCAGCTCCTCCGGTGATGGCCGCGCATCCGCTTGCCTGCGGCGAGCCTACTTCCTCGCTCCCCTTCAGTAGTCAATTTGTAGGTTTTCATTAGGCAAAATGCTAGTTTTTATTAGGCAAAAGTGGCATTGTATTTTTGCCTAATGATACTGGTATTTTTGCCTAATGACACTAGTATTTTTGCCTACTAGATAACACTCTTATTGCCTAGTGATGCTTGTATTATTATTATTATTGCTTATTTGTGATTCTGTTTGTGCATTTTTTTCGTCTTTGCAGGAGGTCAACATGGTCCAATCAGTGGCGGTACAAGTGTACACATCAATTTGCCAAAAGCAGTAAGAAAATAGACCAATGGACCTATATGTCGCCAAAAATAGGGTGTGTGTACGGTAAGACCAAACACGGCCCGTGCGTACGTTAGACATTCCCTTTTTGTTTTTGAAAGTTTTCTGGGTTTTGAATATGTGAAGAGGAGGAACATGGCGGGGCTAAGCAACAGGTGTAAATGCACCCTCTGCGTATGCACTCCGTCAAATCAATTGCTCAAAATACACATGTACATGCATATACATACATACATATGTATGCTATTCCACACCCAGCGCATTGAATATTATCCAACACGATCGAGCGGAGCGCCGCCTTCCTCTGGTGAGCCTTTTATCCCGCAACCGTAAACAAACTGACCCGCAACCGTAAAAAAAGGCCCGCAACCATAAAAACCTCTTCCGGTAAGCATTTTACCCCGCAATGGTAAACAAATTGATCCGCAACCATAAAAATAGCCTCGCAACCATAAAACAACTGATCGGCCATTCCCACAGCCAGAACAATAAAAGATCTCACCACTCCAAGAGTCGTAAAAAAACATTCCGCAAGTGTAAAATCCAACACGTTAGCATTTCTTAACTCCGTGCACCATCCGCAAGCGTAAAATCCTTGATAGATATGAACCTGTGTCGATCATGTCACGTGCGCATCAAACAACCCACTCGCGATAGTAAAAACCATCCACGTTCAAAATCTAAATCGGTATCTTCAAAACCATAAATTTAGATTAGGTATATATATTTCGGTCCGTCCCTCTTCCCTAATTTTCTCTCTCCTTTCTCGTTTCTCATTGGAGCATGATCCAGATCGGTCTCCCAAGCCGCCGCCGGCAGCGACGGGTTGCATTGCATCTCCTCTCCACCGGCGGCGATGGCCCCTCACGCCTGCGGCACCCTTCCCTGGCAGCGCACACCTCCACGGTTGAGGCGGTGATGGTGGCGATCCTTCACGGCTGCACCTCTTCCCGGCGATGGCATCCCTCCGGCCACGACACGGTAGAGACGCCAGCGCACCTCCGCAGCCGCAGCTCCCCATCCCCTAGTGGTGGAAACCTTCTCTCGTCGATCCGAGCCGGTAGACGGAGACAGTCAATCCACCCCTCCTCCTCCGGCAGTCGTCCCGCCGATGAAAGTCATGCACTCGTGGATCGGTTGCTGATCTGCCCGAGCTTGGTGCTTGCAAGAGGCCGCTCCTTGCTGCGGCCTCACCCCTCACATCCTCGTCAATGACAGGCCAAGTCCCCTACTCCTCCCACCCCAGGTTCAGAGCAGATCCAGCAACCTCCTCTCACTAGTGTTGTTGTATTCTAAGTTTATCTGCTCCTTGTGGCCCCGGGAGGATGCACTGATTGGGGCAGATCCCGGCACAGGGCTTTCCTCTCACTAGCGTTGTCATCTTCTTGATTTGGGCACATGCTTTTTTCTAGAGTGTTGATGTGCTAGCTGTTTGCTTTGTTGTTCATCAGGAGGGGGGCAAAGCCTGCTGAGATGCGCAGCCAGCCAGCCACCAAAGGGCACGTTTCATGCCAGATGCCTACGGTACAGCCGTGCAGGAGGAGAGTGCTAGGCGGGAATTGAGGTGTTGGTCTGTGTTTTCTACCACCGATTTGCACCAAAACACCTACATCCCGGTTGAGGTAGTAAACTAGTGCTGATTCATCTCTTACAATTGTTCAACCATTACTCTTGCTATAGCGTATATTCTTTAATTAAAATAATAATATAAATATGACTGTCCATTAGCTTTTCTTACCATAGTACTACACCATTTTCTACAACAATTTCTGCAATTCTGTACTTTAAGGTTCAAGGTACTTCCGATCTGTGCCATATCTAATATCTCCAGGGGTCCTCTATTTCAGGTTCCAGAGGAGATTATTTCAGAACTAAATAAATGCCTAATTTCTTAATAACCTTATGAATTTTCTTAATAAACGCCTAATTTTTTTCCCGTGGTTATTTCTGGTGTTCTTTCAATTCTCCATGCTAGCAGGTATTAGCTGATAGTAGCGATGGTGGCGCACCTTCGTGATTGCAGCACCTCTTCGACGAAGATGGCATCGCACCTCTACAGCCGCAACACCCTCTCTCCCGGTAGTGGAGATGGTTGATTCTCTTGTTTGTCGTAATACTGGTGTATGGGTTGAGCTAAAATGTACCGGCATCAATTTGTTATTGGTTGGTTTATATCAATTTTACGAATGCAAAGATTGTATGCGAACTCAAATTATTACTACTACTTGATTAAATATTTACGTTTGATTTTATAGTTTACAATGAGCAAATTTTTACGTTTTTGAGACGATGATTTATTGTTGTTGGGTTATAGCTAGTATTACAGTTAGGAAACAAATATTTATAATCGTTGCACGAGTAAAAGATTATTTTTTCCATTGTTGAGATGATGATTTAATTGTTGTTGGGTTATAGCTAGTATTACGGTTAAGAAACAAATATTTATTGTCATCACATGAGTAAAATTATTATTTTTACAATTGCGGAATTAACTCTTTTACATTTTTTAGAGATGATTTATTGTTGTTTGATTATAGCTAGTATTAAGGTTAGGAAACAAATACTTATTATCGTCGCACGATTAAATGATTATTTTTATGATTGCATAATCAACTCTCAGCGTCTCTTATTATTTTACATTTGCAGAAAGCACGTCTTACGTTTATAGAACAAAGATATAACACTCATACGAGAGCCAATAGTCCACAAATGGCCAGTGGAGTTACAACAACATATACAATACTATTTAAATATTCAATTACGATTGAAAATACTAGCCCTCTTTACAATCTCAGAATATTATTTAAATATTGACTTACGCTTGAGTAGTTACGACCTTATAGTTGTGTAACTCACCCTCAAACTATAATTTTACTCTAGCATAACTATGTTCAATGTCTTCTTATAGTTACGGACTCAACTCAGCACTTTTTTACGATTGTGGGAACCAATATCTAGTAAAAAAAGACGCACTTTTGCGGTTGCGGCAACTTATTTTTATGGCCGCAGGATATGCCTGCCTGAGCTTATGAATTCTTTTACGATCATGGATGATTCTTCTTGCATCTTTACGCTTGCGGGCGTAGATTTTACTGTTGCGGGTTTAGTATTCTTTATTCGCTTGGGGTCGCCGAAGCCGTCGGCGCGCTGAATACTTATTTAGCTCGCTGCACGTTAATCAGCGTTGTTGGATTCAGCCTTAGACAGGGCAACAATGACAGTGTGACGCCCTAAAAATTAAAACCCCAAAACTCTTCCCTAATCCGACCAATAACCCAATATCAAAAATATGAATCATGTACTCAATCGAAATAGGAACCTCACAAAAACACCCTTACTCTTGCTCTACCAGGAATTTTCCACAAAAGCCCCCACAACCCCACCTAAATTCCAATTAAAATTTCCTAAAGCCCAAGTGCTTTTTCAAGAGAGAAAAGGGCTAAAATCCCTCACTTCCCCAGCCCAGCCCACCGATCCTTCTTCCCCCCTTCGGCCCAGTCCGCCAACCTTCCCCCCCAACCCAATCGGCCAGCCCACCAGGCCCTTCTTGGCCCGCTTCGCTCACCCCCCGCTTGGGCCGCTTCCCCCCCGGCCCACTCCGTTTCCCGGCGCCTCCCCTCTCTTCCGCTCGCGCTCCTTGACAGGTGGAGCCCACTGGCCACGCGAGCTCCCGCCGCGCCCAGCCCCTACCTTGCCGTGCCCCGCCCCTACCCCGCTGCGCCCGGCCCTGCCCGGCGCCGCGACACCCCGGCGCGCCTCTCACCCCGCCACCGCTTCCTATAAACCCCCTCGCCCTTCCCCTCGCCGGACCGCAACCACTTCCCCCTCCATGGCCTGGATATCCGCCCCGGGAGACCTCTGGTGCGGTGACACGCCACCCGCACCACCATTTCCCCTCCCGCCGAGCTTTCCGAGCACACCACCTAGCCCCACCCTGCGCAAGGTAAGCACCCCTATCCTAGGCAGAGAACCGTCACACCCCCGCCCCTGTTTCCCTATTTCACCAACCGCGGTGGCCACTCCGGCAGGGAGCCACACCACCCCCTACGCCGTGCATGGGTGGCGACCGTCGCCAAGATACACCACCCCCTCCCCGCCCCTCACCTGCCCACCACGAGGTCCGCTGCATCCGTCGCCGCCTCACACCACCCGCCCTACCGTCGGGACGCCCGCTCGGCGGGGGACCTCGGCGAGCCCCCCATCTCCCCTCCGCCCGACCGGTGCGACCGGTTAACCGGTCTGCCCCTCCCCCCCCACGCTGTCGCCCAACCCCCCTCCCTGACACCTGGGCCAGGCACCTCTCGCCGTTTCGCCTCCCTGCGCGCGTGTTGGCACGATGTGCTGGGCCGGCCCATCTACTGCGCCACGCCGCGCGTGGGCTGGGGCTAGGCTGCCTCCCCCGCCAAGAGACCTTGGGTCGTACCCAATTTCGGCCCACTAAGCCTTAAGTCTACTTTTCCAATTATTTTACCCCCTTTTTTGCAATGAAAATCCATATCTTGTCCAAATCAACCCCATCTTGGGTGATCCATGCACCTAAATTCTCCTAAAAATCCCCTCTACCCAACCCACCTTCTTTTAAGATAAATTGAGCTTGAATGATTGTATTTATTGCTTGTTTATTGTTTGTGCACGATAGACACCGAACCGGAAGATCTCCAGGAGCCGGAGCCGACCGTTGCGGACCAGGAGGCCGACGACCCTAGTGCCGACCTCCACTGCAATGAGGACCTAGACGACGGCAAGTCCACTGGAACCCTTTCTTGATGCATAAAATACCTAGTCTTGCAAAACAAACATTTTGGCCAGTACAACTAAGTAGAAACTTGCATGATTTTGCTTGCCAAGGAAAAACCCTGGTAGGATAGCCATCACACCCTATTTAGAAGTAGTGCGCATAGGAGGGATCGCTTAGTTCAACTGTATGAACTAAAAATGTGTAAGAGACGAGGAAGACGGGAATGGTGGGATGAGGTTAAGGATGATTGGGTTTTATTTCGTCTTTTTCTTTTTCGAAATAAAATGGGGAAGAACCCCGGCAACCGACTTGGTCGGAATACGGCTACGCGCCGAAACAACCATAAGAGCTGGGTTGAATGGGTAACTTAGCTACCTGCGGTTACCCCATGTCCCGGGATTCGTGGGGAAAACTGGGTAGGTGGATGCTCGTGGTGTCGAGTAAAGGAAAGTGGTATGGTGGTGAGTCCAACCCGAGCTCTCCTTAAGGACCGCTATGATTTTCTTCTTGCCTAACTCTACTTTAGTACAACCACTCGCTCTGTGTGAGGCAGTGGCCAGGCCCGACCTGGAGTGGATAGCCTAGTAGCTTCTGTGCTGGCGTACAAGGGACCAGGGGATGGGTGGTGTGCCAACGGGAGTACCGCGGGGCACTGGAGTGGCTCGGATGCTTGAACCCCTAAAGTTCTGCTAGGCATGAAGCAAAGGCAAAAGGTTTGGTTTGGAATTCGGGTGCTTATTTGGCCGTAAGCGTCGCTGAGTCCAACTTGTGGGAAATAGTACAATCTCTGATCAGAGTAAAAATCTATTCGAATAGTCCGTGTCCACTGGTATGGATGGGTTACGGCTTGGTTCTTCATCTAGAGTGTTTTCTTTAAAAGTGGACGGTTTTGAAAAAGGGTGGAACCAAACGGTTGGGCAAACCAAGGTTGTGGATAAGATAAGTATGGGCCGCTCGGACCGGCAGGCCCAGTGGCAGCTCCCCTTCTATAATAAAGATGTTTTCATAAATTAATAATTTGACCACTAAAACGAACCATGCATTGTTTTCCCACAAAAATAAGCCCCAAATATAGCCTTGCATCTAGGGATAGGTAAATTTCCCCCCACTCAACAGGTGGAAGGTGGGCTTGCGGAGTACATAAAGTACTCATCCTTTCTTTGTTGATATTTTTACAGATAGCTCTGATGAGCTGTTCGAGGCACTCTTTGGCTAAGTCATGATCCTATTTCCCACCTAGCCTATGGCATTGGGCCCCGAAGGATTAACTTCCGCTGTATCTTATTTTCTTGCAACTATCTTGTAATGGTTTGTAATCGTTAAGTTTGACTCTATGCTATCTGGAATAAATGTGTTGCTAGACCCTGGGACTAGCATTTGTATCACATTTGAGCTCTCATGATTTTGGGGGCACTTCAGGTGGTATCAGAGCCATAGGTTGGCCGTAGGACATGACCTTAAGGATTATAGGGTTTACGAGTTTAAGTTACATAGAGATCTTTTACTACTTTCCTTCTCACTCACGCCGCTCTCTTTTCTTAGTCAAGATGGCACCCGTTAGGACGCATAATGGGATAGTCAAGACTGGGTTCATCAAGCTCCTTGGTGATTGCGCCAAGTATCTGGGCATTCCGGAAGAGCCGCATTTCGAGACAGTTGAGCATCGAAATGAAGACGCCTTGGGCTGCACTGTAACCATCTGCATTGGAGCTAGCAAAAACCACCCTGCCTTCAGCACCACCACCCTCGACCATATCACCACCACCACACAACAAACAGTAGCCCACAACACTCTCCACCGCTTATGCACTGTGTACAAGAAAGAAATAGACCGCTCCTGCCTCCACTTCTTTCCACCCGATGACAGAACCTCCCCTGTATGGCAGGAACGACTCCGCTACCTGGCTAAAACCAAGCAGTTCAAGAGAACCCCCATAATCCATCGCATGACCGAATATATCCTCACCCTAGACAACCACTTCTCCTGAGTCAACTCAGAGCTATACTTTGGCCATCGCCAGATGTTAGCAGGTGCAGCCCAGGTAAAGAGACTCAAGAAGGAGAAGACAGCCCTAACAAAACAACTCGCCGTGCTCAGAAGACAGCATGCAGCTCTCAAGGATCGGGAACGTGCGGTGTGGAATACCATGAGGAGTACGAGGGCCAAGTTTGCTCGTGAAGCTAAGAAGGCTCGCGAGGCAGTAAAGAAGAAGAGGCAACCCTGAAGGATCAGAACTGTCAGACTGACGCAGCCAACGAGTGCGATTGGAGCAACTTTCCTCCTGTTAGTGATGCTTTCAGCTGTACCACCCCAGAGGATCCATACCTCCTCTCCCCTTTAGCTTTTCCCCCAGAGGCTGACTACACCGGCCTTCTGGATGATATGCTAGCGGGCTTGGTCTAGTAGTCTCATCAGTGTAGTGGTTACCCTATGTAAAAGCTGTCAAAAGCTTTCCTATGTATCGTGTAGACGGTTGTTTGAATAAAATATGCTGTGTGATGTACTTATGTGTTATGAACAAAGATCACTTAAAAGGCAACTATATCCTAAAACATACTTTCCTCTCAGATGGCTTCTCATAACTCGGGAAACGAAAACCCCGACCAAAGGGAAGGACTCGGAGAAAGTAGCCATAGTGGAGGATGCTTTCCACCACCCCCTCCACCTCCCTCTCCACCACCTCCCCGCCTCCCCCACCACCATCGGAAATGAACCCTTATATAGAGCTGGCCCAAGCCCTGGCTGCCCACGTCCAGTACGTGAGGCCCCAGCAGGGTAGGCCCTTGGGAAGATGGGGGAATTCCTCAGGCTCAAGCCACCCACCTTCTCTGGGTCCCAAGCTCCCATGGAAGCAAAAGATTGGATGAGGACCATCGAAAGGAAGCTGGATCTCCTCCATTGTACTGAAGCAACTAGGATTGCTCTTGCCACCCATCAGCTCTCAAGCACTGCTTTAGCATGGTGGGAGATTTTTAAGGCTGCTCACAAAGAGGGAATCACTTGGAAAGAATTCACTGAAGCTTTTCGTCAGCACCACGTGCCGGAGGCAACCAAAGACCTCAAGGCAGATGAATTCAGGCACCTCACTCAGGGAAGCTCCACTATGGCAGAATATATCTAGAAGTTCACTGAGTTGTCCTGCTATGCCCCAGAAGAAGTAAGCTCTGATAGCGAGAAGTGCAAGGCATTCATAAGGGGGTTGACCCCAGAAATAGCAACTTAGCATACACCTACCAGGCTCCTGACTTTGCCTCACTGATCAGCTATGCCATTAAGGCTGAGAAGCTCAAGCAGGAAGAAAGAAGCCAGCTGAAGAGGAAGTTTATGGAGTTCAAGTCGCAGCGCCAGGAACGCCGCCAGAAGCACTTCACGGGCCAGGCATCCCGGGGCTCATTCAGCGCACCTCTTAAAAGCGCTGGCTCAGCTCCGTCACGTTTTGGCCCAACCCAAGGCAACTCCCAGCAGAACACCTTCCGCGGTAATGGGATGACATGCTACAACTGTGGGGAAGCTGGTCATTTCATCGCCTGCTGCCCTCACCTCTACCGCGGGAAGCAAGCAGCGTCAACCTTCTCCAACTCAGTGAATGGGCCCAGGCAGTTTACCGCCACTGGTAACCGCCCGGCAGCCAGTGCCCAGTCAAGCAAGCAGACCCAGCCATCAATCAACAAGGCTCGCGTCAACCACATTG